>OU342743.1:534647746-535247746 GCA_910589775.1 Avena eriantha | reverse complement strand
TGTTATCCAATTTCAATTGCCAATAAAGGGGTTTTAACATAACTGTTGTAGCTTCTGTACTAGTTGCCGAATTAAATTTGTATCTGAACAGTAATGGGTAGAGGGCTTTAATACGAACCAGTAGCAATTGGATTCACCCTAATTGGAGTTATAGATCTTTTTCTAAGATTTATTTAGTGTTTAATGGAGTTTAATTAATCTGAATAGATTGTACTGACAACAAACAAAACTAAGTACATATCTGAAAACTATGCAAGATTATGAACTCAGGGACATATTACTCATATTTTTCGGATATGTAGATTATTTACTATGAATTTAATGATTTAAAAGGCCAATAATACTAATTAATTTTTCGCCAGTAATCTATACAGGAAAACCCAGATCTAAACAGATATTATCAAACTACACGAAATTATCTTCAATTTGGTATATTATATGTAATTTTTGAACATAGTATGAATTTTACAAGTTAGATCTATAATCTGCAATTTTAAATTCGAACGGAATATTCCAAGGAATATTCCGCTGACTGGACAGGTTGACCGTGCAGGCTGACCGGGACTAGACGCTGACGTGGCGACGACGTGGCGGTGATGAGGCGGCTGATCGGGACGATTGAATCTAGACCGTCGAGATAAGATCTGGTGGCTAGGAGAGAAGTTGGCTCCAAAACGGCTCCATTTTGTCTCAGAAAAGATTAGAAACACATTTGTATTAGAGAGACAAATCCGTAGATCAAATTGAAAAACTTCGAACATGAAAGTTATGGAGAATCATTAGATCTACCTTTTCACCAAAGAAACGAGCGCAAGTAAATCTTGGAGCACCGTCAGATTTGAAATATTACGTTGTGAAATTCTCTAGCCGTGGTGGATGAAAAGAGGTGAGGTTTGTCGGGATTGAAATATTCGACCAGATCTACAACTTTCGTGTTGGAGCCGAAGACATCCGATGAAATTTAGATGGGTTTAGAAGCGAAATACGATTTGGTAGGTTGTAGATTCAGGATTTCGAGAAGGAAAAGTAATATAGTTGTGGATCTGGACGATTATATAGACTTTTAGGATGGTGGGAAGATATCTTGGAGTAGGGAACAAGTAGAAACAAACGGAAGTCAATTCGGAGTTGTAGATAAAAAGTTATAGGGATTTGAATACCCATAGGTTTAGAAAATAGATTCTTGCACGCTTTTTAAAGCAACCGTGGGAACCATCCTTTCTCTGGTGCGTGGCTGGCTGCTTCGGTCGGCTGAGTGGGCCGGCCGGTTGGCCCATTTCGTTTTGTTTTTTCCTTTTTCTTTTTCTAGTTTGGTATTTTCTTTATATCTTTTGCATACGAACTCCAAATGACATGATTTTTATTTCTAAATTTTTCTAAAATTCA
This sequence comes from Avena eriantha, assembly GCA_910589775.1. Taxonomy (NCBI): domain Eukaryota; kingdom Viridiplantae; phylum Streptophyta; class Magnoliopsida; order Poales; family Poaceae; genus Avena; species Avena eriantha. The sequence goes on along the minus strand of OU342743.1, from coordinate 535,246,360 downwards.
GTAGATCATTATAGTATCATATTTGTAACATTTTCACTAGTTTGAAGATGGTTGCTTCATAAATGTCTATATATTTCTTATAGAAACTTTTGAGCAATTCAACTATCGGATTTAGATATTAGGATTTGGATTCAATTTTTGGGAACTTTGCATGGATGCAATGCAATGCTTATGAATGCTTCATGATTTTCATTTTTGCAAACATTCACACAAATACTAAAACTAAAACTCAATTCACGCCTCTTTGCCTATATGGCTACTTAGGTTATAACAAAGTGAGTTGTTTCCAAATTCAAAAGGTTTGTTTTCCTTGAGAATTTTCAACAAAGTCAAACAATCAACCAAACTTATTTTATTTATTTCACATTCCAAAATTAGAAAATTTTGGGATGTGACAGACTACCACCCTTAAAAGGAATCTTGTCCCGAGATTTGGGAAGGCTAAAAAGAAATATGGGTTAAGGGCCCACTATGGTGCTACCACCCTTAAAAGGAAATCGACTAGATTGTTTATTGGGAATTCACATGGCTCCTATTGATTCTCCCTTGGACATTTATTGGTACAATGTCCCTACATTTTCTAAACTCCATGATTTATAGATTCTAGGCTAACAACTACTTGAACTAGCGAAACTCTCGTGGTGGGCATTTAGGGAACGTTTGCTTCACGATACCCATTATACACGATTGAGATTCATCCTTACCGTACATTCCTATGCTTAGCGATGAATGCTTTTGTAAAGGTTCAAAGTCATACCATCCTAAGGTCCAGGCTTAACGCCGTCTCTTTTCTAAGGTTGGAAAGGCACTCAAGATTCGCAAACCCAACAGTACAAGAGCAAATAATAAGAGTAGTAGGAATGGTGATCAATCCATCCTGCACCCAAATCATTACCCTGCATGAGGATAGGTGAATCGCGTTTTTCTACCACTCGAGCATCCTCACTTTCCTTGTAGATGGTTTCCATGGGCACGAAACAATGCTCGATGTAGACTCCCATGTACTCAATCAATAAAGCTACTACACAAGGTAAACTATCGATACTTCAACACCTTTGGGTTGCGTAAATCTACTACATAACATCACTTGCAACACTTCATACTTCCATATCCTTTTGTTGCATTAGACAAACTATTCACACTCTTTGGGGCATCATCTTCCAAATATTTCCACTAACTCATTCTCCCTATATTCAACACATCGTTTTATCTCCAAGAGTTTTAGATAGATAAGAATGGATTCTAGAGAAAAGAACTACTAATAAAATAGGTCTACCCATGCAAACAAACTCATTGTCCAACAATCATACAAACATTCAACGATAAGCAATCAGCACACAAGCAAACAATCATAACAAGCAACACTCAAGCCAAAATAATTTTGTTTATGTTCCAGAAGTTTTGTTTTAGTGGCATACCATCCATAAAATAGTTTTCATTTCATTAAAATTCGTTTGGGGGTGAACCTACAATCATAAAAGCAATGGACATAATCTGTCCTGAAACTACAGCAGTGTTCACGATTTTTTCTGGCCCCCTTAAACTCATCAGGAATTTTAGCCAAGTTTTTTGCAGGTGACAAAGGTAATTACCCTTCAGATCCTAAAATATGAGCGCAATCCGAGTTACCAGTAAGGAAATAAAAATCGCGTGGTACAACTGGTCAGGCAGAAAACTGCAGCAGTAATACCACGAATTTTTAATCAAAACCTTCATTAATTCATTATAAAAACTATCAAAAATATTCTAAAACTTTGGGGTATCAAGTATCACAACCTAAACATAATAAAACCACTATTACACAAGTTCTTGTGATAATCGATTGCTAAATCTAAACGAAATCCTATCAATACTACATGGTGGACATCATCTAACTATTCTTGGATCTCGCACTTCTTCGCACGAGTGCTCATCTATAACTTTTGAACAAGATGAGATTATAAAAGAAGGATAAAGGATTACAAGAATCTAATAAATACAAAGTTTTGAGTTCATCCTATAAAGAGTCTTCCTTCTATGTTTTAGAAGAGGAGAGTATGAGAATTGAATAGGTAAAAGATACTAGAAAAAAATTGTAAGATGAAAATAGATAGGATGAAATAGGGTTTATATTCATATGGCTTTTCTATTCCAATCCTAGGTCACGATCCTATAGTCAACACACAGCTCTGATACCATCTTGTAACACCCTCGTCTGATAAGGTTGAGTTCCTGTGTATAGTGCTAATCCCTGGATCGGTTCACTAGCACACACAGTACAAAATGATACCAAATATAACCGTGCATCATGAATATAACGAATATGATCTAGAATTTACATTATATTACAGCGGAAACAATAAAAGGTAGATCTCCATCCTTCAAATGTGCCACGGGTGAACAATTGTTGAGTGGAGTCTCGCGACCTAATACGATCACTCAGAATCGGTATAACTTGCAACATAAAACGTAGCAGCCCCGAAGGGTCAATACTTGGAATGTATGGCAAGTAGAGCTAAGGAGATAGTATACCTAGCAACTACATGCACATTTTGGCTAAGTGGAGGCTTTGGCTAGCTTACATTTTCTTAAATAGTTTTACCCTCCTTTTAAATCAAGTTTGATCACAACAACCCATTAAGTTCACCCATCAAGTTTTAGTAATTCTCAAATTGGAATGAACGAGAACATGTCATAGCACCCATAATTCAGCAACTCAATCGTCCATTACCGAAGACACGGCTAAGCACTTAGTTTTACACCCTGCAGGGGTTGCACACTTTACCCATATGACCCGGTCGACCTGCTCGTACCATGACACGCATATTGAGTCATGATAGGGAGAAGCCCGAGAAGAGACAATTCGGGAAGTAGCTCCCCAAGCCCATCCACGCACCGTACCAACCTATCACATTCATACATCTCTGGATACGAAGAGCTCGGGTCGCCACGACCTACTAAGTCCATCCAGCCACCCATAACTCACTGGCATATGGCTGTACACGTAAGCTACCAAATCAAGACACTAATCATTTCTCTGAAACCTGGGTGGCCATCCACAAGTGAGCTACTCAGGTAAACCATAGACATGGGCCCGACATTCACGAACCAAGCAATTACCAATTCCACCCAGAGAGTTCATTGATCAAGTTGTTTTAGTTGAACAAAACATACACAATACCATAGCATGGTGTAGACCCTTCCCTCGTCAAGATAGCATGGCTAAGCTCAACTAGCATACGGCGGCTCAACTACAAGTGGCTCCTACCAAGATACATAGGACATAGCATAGCGATAGTAATTCCTACTCATGTATCTACAAGAAATACACTACACATGCAGTAGGAAAATAGTAGGACAATTCATGATCAAAATAGCATCTACTTGCCTTTGTTGTAGATGTAGTCGATTAGATAATCCTCACAAATATAATGGTTGCACTCGTCGCACTCAAAATACTTGCAATCACAATGCTCGCTGAACTGGCGATGACGTGGACATGTTGACTGGACATGTTGACCGTGCAGGTTGACCGGGACTAGACGCTAACCTAGCGACGACGTGGCGGTGATGAGGCGGCTGACCGGGACGATTGAATCTAGACCGTCGAGATAAGATCGGGTGGCTAGGAGAGAAGTTGGCTCCAAAACGGCTCCATTTTGTCTCAAAAAAGATTAGAAACACATCTGAATTAGAGAGACAAATCCGTAGATCAAATTGAAAAACTTCGAGCACCAAAGTTGTGGAGCATCATTAGATCTACCTTTTCACCAAAGGAATTTGGATTTAAAGAAACGAGCGCGAGTAAATCTTGGAATTACACCGTTAGATCTAAAATATTACATTGTGAAATTCTCCGGCTGTGGTGGATGAAAAGAGGTGAGGTTTGTCGGGATTGAAAGATTTCGACCAGATCTACAACTTTCATGTTGGAGCTGAAGACATCCGACGAAATTTAGATGGGTTTAGAAGCGAAATACGGTAGGTTGTAGATTCGGGATTTCGAGAAGGAAAGGTGATATAGTTGTGGCTCCGGATGATTATATAGACTTTTAGGATGGTGGGAAGATATATCTTGGAGTAGAGAACAAGTAGAGATTTGAATACCCATAGGATTAGAAAACAGATTCTTGCACGCTTTTTAAAGCAACCGTGGGATCGATCCTTTCTCCGGTGCGCGGCTGGCTGCTTCGGTCGGCTGAGTGGGCCGGCCGGGTGGCCCATTTCGTTTTGTTTTTTTCTTTTTCTTTTTCTATTTTGGTATTTTCTTTATATCTTCTGCATACGAACTCCAAATGACATGATTTTTATTTCTAAATTTTTCTAAAATTTAGTAGATCATTATAGTATCATATTTGTAACATTTTCACTAGTTTGAAGATGGTTGCTTCATAAATGTCTATATATTCCTTATAGGAACATTTGAGCAATTCAACTATCGGATTTAGATATTAGGATTTGGATTCAATTTTTGGGAACTTTGCATGGATGCAATGCAATGCTTATGAATGCTTCATGATTTTCATTTTTGCAAACATTCACACAAATACTAAAACTAAAAATCAATTCACGCCTCTTTGCCTATATGGCTACTTAGGTCATAACAAAGTGAGTTGTTTCCAAATTTGAAAGGTTTGTTTTCCTTGAGAATTTTCAACAAAGTCAAACAATCAACCAAACTTATTTTATTTATGTCACCTTCCAAAATTAGAAAATTTTGGGATGTGACATATTCTGAGGATAAAGAGGAGCATGCTGATCATTTGAGAATAGCATTACAAATCCTGTGGGAGCATAAGCTTTATGCCAAGTTCAGTAAATGTGAGTTTTGGTTAGACAAGGTAGAATTCCTTGGTCATGTGATTAGGAAAGATGGAATTGCTGTAAATCCAACAAAAGTTCAATCAGTCCAATGTTAAACAAGTTAGAGGTTTCTTGGGGATGGTAGGGTATTACCGAATATTTATTAAAGGTTTCTCCAAGATAGCTGGACCAATGACTAAATTGTTAAGAAATAATAATCCATTTGTGTGGATTGACAAGTGTGAAGAAAGTTTTAAAGGGTTGAAGACCAAGTTAACTACAACACCAGTTTTAGCAGTGCCTGAGACAGGCAAAGATTACACAGTTTATTGTGATGCATCCAAGAATGGACTGGGTTGCGTACTGATGCAAGATCGCAAAGTTATTGCTTATGGGTCTAGGCAACTCAATCCACATCAAGTTAACTACCCACCACATGATTTGGAGTTAGCGGAAATGGTATTTTCTTTGAAGAGTTGGAGGCATTTTGTTTATGGAGCAAGATGTGAGTTATACACCGACCATAAAAGTCTCAAGTATTTCTTCACCCATAAATAATTGAATATGAGGCAAAAGCGATGGTTAGAATTGATTAAGTATCATGATCTTACTATACTCTGGGAAAAGCTAATGTTGTAGCATATGCTTTAAGCCAGAAGAGCACTAACAATCAAAGAATAGAGAGTTGCCAAAGGAATTAAGGATGGATCTAGAAAGATTGTAAGTTCAACTAGTGGGGACAAGATATCCAGGGGGTTTAGTCACTATGAGAATAGTTGTAGAAGCATACACTGATCTTCGTCATGAAATATTTTGGAGGCAACAAGATGATTCTTTCATCATTGAGGAAATGAAGAGGATATCAGAAGGACAATCATTAGTATTTCACTTAGGTGATTATAGTTCTCTATGGTTTCAAACTAGAATTTGTGTGCCAGAAGTTAAGGGGATAATTCTCCACGAAGCTCATGAAACACCATACCCAATTCATCCAGGAAATACCAAGATGTACATGGATCTCAAGGAACTATTCTAGTGGAAGAATATGAAGAGGGACATTGCAAAATATGTATCTGAGTCTCATACTTTCTAGAGAGTAAAGGCTGAACATCAACGTCCAACATGACCATTACAACCTCTAGATATGCCAGAATGGAAATGGGAAGAGATTGGTATGGATTTCATCATAGGATTACCAATGACGTAGAAGCGAAAAGATATGATATGGGTGACTGTGGACCGATTTACCAAAAGTGCACATTTCATTCAAGTGAATCAAAAATACAATGCTAAGAAACTAGTAGAGATATATTTCAAGGAAATTGTTAGTAAGCATGGAGTACCCAAGAAGATTGTATCTGACACAGGGTCTATGTTTACTTTAGCATTTTGGAAGCAATTACGTGAAGCACTTGGATCGAAATTGGATTTCAGTATAGCTTATCATCCAGAGACTAAAGGTCAGACAAAAAGAACAAACCAAATTCTAGAAGATATGCTTAGGGCATGTGCTTTGGATTTTGGAGGTTCGTGGGAAGATCATCTACCATTGGAAGAGTTTTCCTACAACAACAATTATCAAAGTAGTTTGAAAGTAGCACCTTATGAGGTACTTTATGGTAGAAAGTTTAGATCGCCAATATGTTGGTATGAACCGGGAAGTAATAAGGACTTTGCACTAGATTACATCAAAGAGAAGCAAGACATTATCGATATCATCAGAGATCGACTGAAGATAGCTCAAACCCATCAAAAGAGTTATGCAAATCAAAGTCGAACATCATGGCATCCAGAAGTGGGAGATATGGTATATCTCAAAGTTGTCTAATGAAGGGAGTCATAAGATTCAGAGTAAAAGGAAAATTGAGTCCAAGGTATATTGGACCATTCAAGATACTGAGTCGGAATAGAACTATAGCTTATGTTTTAGAGTTACCAAAAAGTCCGGCTCAAGTTCACAATGTTTTCCATGTGTCACAACTCTAGAAATGTATCAAAGTTCTAGATGATGCAATCACACTTCAAGAGATAGAATTGCAAGCGGATTTGACTTATGTCAAGAATCCATGCAAGATTATGGAAGAGAACTAGAAGAGATTAAGAAACAGAGCTATTAAGTACTGCAAAGTACAATGAGAACATCATCCTGAACGGGAAGCAACCTGGGAGAAAGAGGATGATATACGGGAAGCTTATCCAGAACTATTCAGGGACACATCAGTAAAACTTTGGGACGTGGTTTAATTTAAGGGGGGAAGACAGTAACATCCCAGCGTTTAGGAACCAACGAAGGGTAGAAATAAGAATTTTTGCATCTGCATGCATTCATTTATAAAAGTGGTGTAAATTTTGTGCAAATTAAAACCCTGGAGAGATCAGAGTTTCTTTCACTAGGTTGACATTAGGTTTAGCTCATTCTGGTGATTGCTATAAATTTTGACATGATCGCTAGGAAATCTGTGTGATTTTGGAGAATAATTTGAATTCATGTTCACATTTGAAATTACTTTTAAAATGATTCAAAATAAAAGTAATTAGGAAATTAAACCTTAAATTACATTTTAAATATACAATAACAAGTATTAAGTAGTTCCATGATTATAATACAAATAGAAATAAATCAATAAGAAATTCTTATACAAAGAAACAACTATAAGAAAGGAAAAGTAAACTTTATTGAATCAATTATATACATTACATTGTTCTTACAATAAGAAAAATAAAAAGGTTACGAAAGTAATATAAGTAAAATCCTAAACTAAATTCCTAACTAATCCTAGTCTAAATGTTCTTGATCTTATTTGAAACTTATTGTACCTACAAACAGTTCAGTAAACAAAGAAAGAAATAGGATTGGTATTAATATATTGCTCTCAGCCTGGAACAGTGAAGTGCAATGTTCATATTGCATCATTGCGCAAATTAAATAAGAAAGGGGCAAATTTCACCAAATGAAGTATGTGTTCTTTTAAATCAAAAACGGGTTCGTGCCACATCATCAGCCAAATAGGGGCAAGTTTCACCCGGATAACCAACAATAAATGTGTCAAAAGATCAGTTTTCACTTGAGTGATCCACAAGTGACACAAGCAGACACACAACATAGTCACTGCATGCAAGCATGCCTTGCTATTGACACCAGAGCTCATTGGGCAGGCGGTTATCTCCTAGACGAAGCAGAGAGAGTTCACTCTTTGTAGCTTACACCCTTCGAGCAACCAAGAACAACTCATGCAACTGTTATTTCTCACAACCACAACCACAAATCAAGCCACCATTTACTCACATAAAACCACACGATCAACCAACCATTCACCATAGAAATCCATCAAGAAACCATACATGATGCTCACCTAATGGAGGGGGTGGTTTAGGAGGATAGCAAGGTCAATTTCTAGATAAAATATAGCAAATATCAATAGCCATTCAAATCATTTTCCTAACATCTTTAGGAATCATTTATATAAGTCATCTATCACAGGCTACATACAATAAAGTGATCTAACCATAAAGAATGAATAATTGTTTTAAACTTTGGTTCACAAGCATCAAGTCCATGCCATTTATCTAGTCCAAGGACTAGAAACCATTGATAAGATTCATCAAAATATAAAAAGATAATTAAATCATCAAGATAACTTGAATATCAAACTTCATTTAGTATAACCATACTACTTTTCACCACTGTCAGGAGAAGCACCAAAGCCACAGGCACTAAGTGACATACATCTTAAGAATATCCAGGTAGTAAATCACCATTAGCATCACATTAGGCACATGTATCCATAAGATATGATCCAGTAGATTAATCACAGCCAATCAATAGATACCACATAGTTAGCAACCTTACTGAGTCACATCAAGCATGAACAAGATCAAAGTCCACGAATAAATGGCAAAATCTGGATTCACTAATCCTAATTCAATCAAACCACAAGTCATTGGTAATTTTGACAAGCAGAGAAACCCTAGAACAGAGCATTAGTGCTATCTAGGAACGCTTCATCACCACAAAGAGGGATTCTGAGGAGAATCGAGAGAGGGAAAGGGGAAACACCACTTACCTGGGGTCCTCGCTAAAGAATAGAAGAGGAAGTAGTGGTCAGTGATGGGGATGAACAGGACGGCACAGGGAGGACCCGGAGGGCGCTGCAACCCATGCTAGGTTGCGATCGTGGAGCCGACACCATGTCATCACCGAAACACGAGGGCGATGCCAGGGAAGCGTCGGAGTGCCGAACCACCGGCTGATTCCAAACCCTAGGCACCAGAGAGGAGGCTGTGTGGCTAAAGAAGGGTCCGAATGTCAAATCGGGCTAGGCCAATCGACGGAGCATCATCGACTACACGATCATGCACCATGGCGGCGGTTGGAGAGGTCGAGGACAATGGGAATCGGGCGGCAGCGGCGCTAGCGACACATAGTCACTAGGGAGGAGAAGGAACTAGGTCGGTCTATGCAATGTCATGTGGGTTGAGCCAAACCCACTGGTCGGTCCGGGCTAGGACAGCCCAATGGGCTTGTTGGTTTGTGGCCCGAAAGTTCCCGGGCGAGTGCATCCCGGTACCCGAGTTGGCCGCGGAGGGTCCGTAGTAGAATCGCCAATTGTCTAGAGGGGCCAAATGGGGGTGCATACAAATGTAACAGCCAAATGGTCGTTTGAACTAGACGAAAAGCGGTTGAACTCAAATACCGCCATTAGGTCAACTCTTCTTGGCCCGCCCTGTCAGTATTCCCTGTTATCTTTTACGGTCGTGGACTAGTTTACCCCTGTGTGGACCAAATCTATTTATTTGCTCTGCTCTGCTCTGCTCTTCTCCCCTGCTCCCCTCCCCATAACCTTTGCTCAGCTTCGGCTGCTCGTCTCAGATCAGAGCTCGTGCTTGCTCTAATTTGCGTCCCCGCCATGTCCGGTCAACCTCCCACGCCCCTAATCGAAGCTCACAGCCGTTTCCATCACATCGTCCGCCATATCGGAGCCTCGTGTCCCCGGACTAATATCTCATCTCTGGCTATTCCTTCTCGCGGGCGCTCCTGGCCGACGACTGGCAACGTGCAGTTGCGTGCCGCCGTGCACCCCAGGCATGGTAGCCCTGGCACAGCAGTTCGACGACCACGCTCTCATGGCCACCGTGCTAGGCATTCGTCACGCCATGTCGCCGGCAGAGTTGCTATCGGCTTTCAGGACTCATTTTGGGATTAGACGAAATGAGGTCAAGATTGAGGTATGCGCGTCGCCATTCGATTTTTTCGTCCGGTTCGAGCACAACTCAGACACCCAGCGCATTCTGCATTATTCCTGTTCTTTCGAGTGCTACAGGGAGAAAATGAGCTTCATTCATGCATTGGAATCGCGCCTGCGGGTGGGACGATCACTTGGGGCAGCTTCGTTTCTTCTCCAAACTCGGCTTTGATGGCCTCCCATTGGATGCTTGGGAGACGGAGGCCCTCAAGCAGGTCGTCAATAGCCTTGGCAGCGAGATGGTGGACATCGTGCCACTAAGCGACAGATGGGTCATCAAGGTAAAGGCGTGGCTGAAAGATCCTGACGTCGTTCCTAAGATGTACAAGGTGTAGATTCCAAGTAGGGCAGGGCGACAGCTTTGCTGGAAGCCCTCGGTCATCATCGACCTAGAGGAGGTTCTAGAATCGGTACATGGCATTCAGGAACCCGAAGAGGCGGCCAAAAAGCATCCTCGTCCCCTATAGTGTTGGCCTGGAAGGATCGATGGCACAGGACCACCACTTTTTCGCGACGGTGCACTGGTCTCTACGCACTTCTATTCTTGTAGACAGTTGTTGGGCCTCCAAGTGCAGAGGTTTGTAGAACAGTAGCAAGTTTTCCCTTAAGTGGATCACCCAAGGTTTATCGAACTCAGGGAGGAAGTGGTCAAAGGTATTCCCTCTCAAGCAACTCTGCAATCAAGATACAAGAAGTCTCTTGTGTCCCCAACACACCTAATACACTTGTCAGGTGTATAGGTGCACTAGTTCGGCGAAGAGATAGTGAAATACAAGTGGTATGGATAATGATAAGTGGTAATGGTGATAGAAGATAACTTGATGGCATGGAAAAGACTAAAGGCAAACTGAAATAAAGATGGAAGCAAGAAAACATGTAATAGATCTAATTGCAAATGGTGTTTCAATGTTTAGGAGCAAGGCCTAGGGATCATACTTTCACTAGTGAACACTCTCATATAAATATCTTCTCTTTATGATACTACTCTTAACTACTCTCCGGTTGAACACTCTAATCGATGGTAGGGCTATAACAGCACACCTCAAAGTAAGCCTTTCCCATCTAGATAACCCCACACTGTCACCTTGAGTACTAGATGGTTCCAACAAACCCCACAATTTCATAAAGACATCCAATTCCAAATATAACTCATAATAAGTATTTGTAATCTCTAGCCTAAGTGCCACCATGGTGTGCACGCTGTCACTTTCACACACATGGGGAGAGCAGAGATCTATTAAATCACTTGAGTAGCAAGGTAGATCTACTTGATTACAAAGCTCATGATCACAATATGATCATGCATAGAGAAAGATATGAACACATAGCTACCGGTAGAACCCTTAGCCTCGAGAGAGAACTACTCCCGCATCATCATGGGAATCGCAACAGTGATGGAGATGGTGGTGGAGATCGATGGAGATGGCTCCGGGGGCACTTCCCCGTCCCGGCAGGGTGCCGGAACAGAGACTTTCTGTCCCCCGAATCTCCCCTTAAGTGGTGGTGGTGCTGCGGAACTTTTCGTGGATGGAGGCTTGATGATTTAGGGTTTCTGCCTCGGGAGGCTCTTATAGGCAAAAGAAGCAAGGTCGGTGGCCGGCCAGGGGGCCCACACCATGCCCTGGCGCGGCCTGGGCTGGCCCGCACCAAGGGGGTGTGGCCACCCTATGGCCTCTCTCCGACTCTCCTTCTGGCTCCGTGAGTCTTCCGGGAAAATAGTAACTTTGGCTTTTGTCCCGTCCAATTCCAAGAATATTCATTTTCTGACTTCCTGGAACCAAAAACAGCAGAAAACAGGCAACTGGCACTGTGGCTCTTGTTAATAGGTTAGTCCAAGAAATCATATGAAAACTACTCCAAAGTTGGGACAAAACACAAGAAAGTAGATAAAACCAAGCATGGAACATCAAAATTTATAGATATATTTGTAATGTATCAGTAGGTTTGGTGGACTCTTTGAAATAACTTGGTTTTATTTGGAGTTGGATGCATGAGTGGAACTCATACTTGGCATGGAGGCTAGCAAAAGACTAGGAGCGACCAACTAAGAGAGTAATAATGGCCATAATCATGCAAAGCAACAAAACATTATTAATTAAAGCATATTACAAGTCGAAAACTAAATGATCATAGAGGCTATGGTGACTTGGTATAGTCTTAACATGGTGTGAGCATGTGCCAAGTCAACCCAAATAAAGCATCAAAAGAGAATACCACAATACTATGCTTTAATATGCTAAAACAACGCATGATTTTTTCAAGGCACATTAAGCAATCTCAGTTGTTTATAGCAAGTCATGCTACAGAAATAATCACTAAGAATAAAGCCAAAACAATACCAAGCATGACATGACAAAGCATAGGCCACAGTCAAAAACAAGCTCCTTTTTACCACTTAAGCATGAACTTTTCCTGCTCTTTTCCAATACAAACCAATTTATTTGAAAACTAATGCATGAATAAGGGGGTCCAACCAATTTATTCAAGAAAACTAAGAAAACAAGAACTAAAAACAAAAACAAAGACGCTCCAAGAACAACACAACAATGCATGAAACAATAAAAATGAAGTGTTTGGAATAAACCTGTAATTTTTATTGATGAAGAAGGGGATGCCTTGGGCATCCCCAAGATTTGACGCTTGTACTTGTTGAATATTTCTTGGGGTGACACGGGTGGCATCCCCAAGCTTGAGCTTTTGTCCATACTTCATCTTATCACATTACTCTTTCCTACACTTTAAAATCTCCTTCATACAAAACTTCACACGATCTTCATTAGCAACATTAGTGCATTTAAGATAATAAGTCTTTTTGGTTCAGTTCCAACATAAGTAAAACTTCCATTAAAAAAAGCTACTGTACCACTTCCTTTAAAAATTTCAAAGGATCAAAGAGAACTCAAAGAGAAAGAGATTAAGAGGCAAATGCAAATAATGACAGAAATCTGTCAAAACAGACCAGCAGGTAAAAACCAATTTTTTCGAAGACCTTGTATTGCTCAAATCGAAAAGTGTTGAACTAACGAAAGTTGGATAACAACCTGGGGCAGAAGCACAAAAAATTATAGCTCAAACCGAGGTTTAGAGATTTTTCACAAATGTTTACAGCGAAGCACAAAAATATGTTTTGGGACAGCAACTTTCCCAAGCATTACTTCACTGTCATTAGAGGTTACTCTTGGCACAAAAAGAAAAAATAAAGGATAAGGAGAGGTCATTACAGAGGTAATAACTTCCAAGACTCAAGAAAATTATTGGGTTATCTCCCAAGAAGTACTTTTTTTAACGCCTTTAAGTTAGGCATGATAGTTTCAGAAGATGCTCACATAAGAAATATGAATTGAAGTAAAAGAGAGCATCAAGAAGCAAATTCAAAGCACATTTAAGTCTAACCCACTTCCTATGCAAAGGAATCTTGTAAATAAACAATTCATGAAAGCACAAAGCAACAAGCATAGTAAAGCAAAACAAGTGCAACTTCAAGACTTTCAACATAAAGAGGGGAAACTTAATATTATTGAGATGCATAAAACCATGTTTCCCTCTCTCATAATAACTTTCAGTAGCATCATGAATAAAATTAACAATATAACTATCACATAAAAAATTCTTATCATGATCCACATGCATATATTCATTATTACTTTCCACATAAGCGTAGTTATTCTAATTAATTGTAGTGGGAGCAAATTCAACAAAATAGCTATCATTATTATTCTCATCACCATAATCATCAAATATAGGAGGCATATTGTAATCATAATTAATTTTCTCCTCAATAGTAGGTGGACTAAAAATATCATATTCATCATTGTAATCATCATATATTGGAGGTTTGGTATCATCATAACCAATAGAATAGCTATCTTCCAAAGCTGGGGAACTAAAAAGATCATTTTCATAAAAACTAGCTTCCCCAAGCTTAGAATTTTCCATAGCATTAGCAATAATGGTGTCCAAAGAATTCATACTAACAACATTGCTATTAGCATGCAAATAAAGTTCCATAGGTTTTTAAATTTTCTCTTCAAACACTTCATGTCCTAACTCAAGATAAATACTATAAAGCTCTCTAATTTTGTTGTTGTTTTCCATTAATCCTAACTAGTGAAAACAAGAAACAAAAAGACAAAAATGCAGAATCTAAAGGAAATAACTTCGAGCACTCACACCGGAGGATGTGAGTACCTTTTACCTTACCTCCCTGGCAACAACGCCAAAAAATAGCTTGATGTCTACGCACTTCTATTCTTGTAGACAGTTGTTGGGCCTCCAAGTGTAGAGGTTTGTAGAACAGCAGCAAGTTTCCCTTAAGTGGATTACCCAAGGTTTATCGAACTCAGGGAGGAAGTGGTCAAAGGTATCACCTCTCAAGCAACCCCGCAATCAAGATACAAGAAGTCTCTTGTGTCCCCAACACACCCAATACACTTGACAGGTGATAGGTGCACTAGTTTGGCGGAGAGATAGTAAAATACAAGTGGTATGGATAAAAGACAACGGTAACAGAAAAGAGCTTGACGGGAGGAAAAGACTAAAGGAAAAAAGATGGAAGCAAACAAACATGTAGCAGATCTAGTTGCAAACGGTGTTTCAATGTTTAGAAACAAGGCCTAGGGATCATACTTTCGCTAGTGAACACTCTCATATAAATATCTTCTCTTCATGATACTACTCTGAATTACTCTTAGGTTCGACGGTCTAATCCATGGTAGGGCTATAACAACACTCCTCAAAGTCTGTTTTCCCCATCTAGATAACCCAACACTGTCACCTTGAGCACTAGATGGTTCCAACAAACACCAGAATTTCATAGAACACATCCAACTCCAAATATAACTTATAACAAGTATTTGTAATCTCTAGCCTAAGTGCCACCATGGTGTGCACGCTATCACTTTCACACACATGGGGAGAGCAGAGATCTATTCAAGCACTTGAGTAGCAAGGTAGAACTACTTGATTACAAAGCTCATGATCACAATATGATCATGCGTAGAGAGAGAGATGAACACATAGCTACCTGTAGAACCCTTAGCCTTGAGAGAGCACTACTCCCTCATCATCATGGGAATCAGCAACGGCGATGGAGATGGTGGTGGAGATCGATGGAGATGGCTCCGGGGGAACTTCCCCATCCCGGCAGGGTGCCGGAACAGAGACTTTCTGTCCCCCAAATCTCCCCTTCGGTGGCGGCGGTGCTGCAGATCTTTTCGTGGCTAGAGGTTGGATTCTTTAGGGTTTGTGCATTAGAGGCTTCTTATAGGCGAAGAGGCGAGGTTGGTGGCCGGCCAGGGGGCCCACACCATGCCCTGGCGCGACCTAGGGCTGCCCGCGCCAAGGGGGGTGTGGCTGCCCTGTGGCCCCCCATCGTATCTCCTTACGACTCCATGTGACTTCCGGTAAAATATTGACTTTGGCTTTTGTCCCGTCCAATTTCGAGTATATTCATTTTCTGACTTTCCTGGAACCAAAAACTGCAGAAACAGGCAACAAGCACTGTGGCATCTTGTTAATAGGTTACTCCAAGAAAGTAAATAAATATACTCCAAAGTGTGTATAAAACATAAGAAAGTGGATACAAAACAAGCATGGAACATCAAAAAGTAGAGATACGTTTGCAACGTATCATGCACACAGTTTCGGTAGGGGAACTAGGCTTGGATAAGCTAGTGGTTCTGATTTCCTCGAGTGAAGATAGAGCTCTACTGAATTGCTATAGTATGTGTGGCTAATGAATTTGAAGTATGGAGAGTGTAGCAGGAAGTTAGCATCGACTAAAAATATGTAATAGTTTGAATCGATGTAGTATGTGTGGGTAATGAATTTGAAGTATGTGTGTCTAATGCATCTGTGTTGAACACCATGCTTTATAATTTCTGTGAATAACCAAGGACAACCTCATGAAAAGAGGTTGGACTGGCAATGAGCAATGTCAATTCTGTGGATGCCATGAAAATGTAGTTCATCTCCTCTTCAAGTACAAGGTAGTAGATTATTGTGCCAAATGATGAGCGATCCAGAAGACAATAAATGATTCTTGTTTCAAACGAAGATTACCTGATGATCCTTATAACACTATCTACTAGTTTTATAACACGTTGAACTGCAGGACCATTTTGCAGACAGCACAAGACAAATGAAAAATGGTTTACAGCACAGACAGAAGACGCACAATCTGTACATAAACAGTCGTTTGAATTTTATCTATCTGGGATAAAAAATGGCAGATAACTAGATTTAACCACGAGTAGTAATTGAAGGAAATAGATACTTGATAGTATTTGTTTACAATAGTAGTACTTCCATACAAAAGGGTCTTATATCTCCACAAAAGTGGGCTAAACTTCCTACTAGTTTATAGAACAATGCGTCAGCATTTCATCTACAAAAGCCATTCTTCAGTATGAACTCAACTATTCTACACTAAAGAAACTGGAGATCTCCACCAGAAAAGTTGGCTGGCCAATTGCCTTGAGAGGACGTAAGTTCTTTGATCATTTAACCCAAACTGATCTATTGCCTTCCTGCCAAACTACAAGAAATCTGCATCATTCATGCACGACCTCTTTGCGTGCGCCAGTCCCGGTTCAGTAGGACCATCCGCGCCGCCGCAATGATTTCTTCGAAACTGAAATTCGACATCTTCTTTTTGGGATCGTAGGTTTGTGTGAACTGGAACCTGAATTCCGGGACAGAGCTGATGCCCACCACCGGCTCCAGTTGTCGAACAATCCAACATGCTGAGTGTAGACGCTTGGTCGCCGCCGCAGTACAGCCTCCGACGGTGTGTGGGATGGAGCGTCTTTGCCACAGACAGCGTGTTCCTAGCCTCCCCCACTACAGTAAGGTAGCCCGCGCTGAAGCGTGGACGCGAGAGTTCCTAGACCTTGGCGCTGCCCTATTCAAGGGTGTATACGGTGGTATGCTCTCATGAACTATTTGATACATACCTTGTTCCCCTGCCTAGAGCACACCGTAATGCCGCCGTGCGATTTCTCCACAGCGCTCTCCTGGCCCTGCTCGCCGCATCCGGCGCTGACGACGTCGGCGCCGCTGCCGCTGCCGATTCCGTCCATTCGGCAAAATCATCCGCCTGGTAGGGCAATGGGAGATTAGCCTTGAAGTATAGCTTCATGGCCTGCCTTAGAGGGGCTAAATGCCCTAGTTTCGGTGGCTGTCGTGGCGGCAGCGGCTGCTTAGGCGGGGCCATGTTACCCTAGGTGGTGCGGCGTGGCAGAGCTGCGCAAGGTGAACTATGGTTTGTCGGAGAAGGGGAGTGACAGACGGACAGTAGGTTTGGACTCCGGGAATGCATGAAAATAATCATCTCCCATTTCCTGAGAGGGTAATAATTTGACACTCGTTGCATTAACCACTCAATCTTTATTTCCCTTCTCAGCATAAGAGTGTGAACGTATTAAAAAGATTGGTCGTGGCTATCCACCTCATCGGGCAATGTACCAGGACAGGTAGGAGACCAAGTTGCATTTTAGAAATGTTGACGACTGTGCCCTTATGTTTATACGATATTATTTCTATGCCACTATGTACTGTTGAATTGTAGCAAGACCATCAGAAACAGGGGATGACGACGTGGAATTTTTTATTTTTTTTAAAGGGCATCAGAAATAGGGGATGATGACGTGGCATGTTTTCTGACTGGTGGGCCCGCCTCCTCCATCTTAGACAACGCGCATCCCAGGTTTGAGGACTAGTGCTGCCCACCAACACATTATTGTGCATTTTTCCATGTTTTGTCACAACCAGCTCCGCTCCTCTGCTCATGTCGCCGCCAGTCCATTCAGTAGTGCACCACTCTCATCCTCCCCTTGGGCCATCGTCCTCCCGCCCTTCCCTCCATGCCATCCCCTCAGGTCCCCTCCCCTCCCTCCTTGTCTCCTTACTGCCGTCCACCATCCAAGCATGTCTGGAAACGAAAACCGAGAGTCGGCAGTTGAGTTAGACGCCCAACAACGTTGGTGATCCGGATCCCGCTCGGAGATGGATCCTACGCGGCTTGAGAACACGGACATGGGTCCTACGTTGCTGGAGAGCATGGAATCTCCTTCAAGTCTGGAGAGCACAGAGGAGAACCAAATAGTGGAAGAGGAAGCGGGGTGTAGGGCTTTGGAGGTATGGAGCCCGAAGAAGGTGTTGTACATCCCCATTGAAGGGTAAGAATTGTGATTCCTTTTCTGCATACACCAATTAGAGTTTCTAGTCCCGTGGTGATGGCAAGGATATGTGTTGGTAACTGCAGGATGTCTGTATAGCTTGTCCTTGAGCATGATGCTTTGTCAAGCGAGCATGAAGACACTGAAATGTGTGGCGGTGCAAATGATGATGAGAAAGCATATCCAGACGTGGTTGTTGACCCTAATAGGATGGAGAGTAGGGAATATTTGGTTGATTCGAACTTTGAGCCTGACTATGGGACTAATGAGGAAGAGGAATGTGAAGATATGGAAATGGGATGTAGATACAACGACGAAGACGAGGACATGCCAGTGATACACTTTGACAGGCACAATTCTACAATTGATGAGAGGACTGTCTTTAAGAATGTGGAGGACTACAGATATGCAGTTGCAACCTATGCAATTAGAGTTAGGTTTGAATTTATCATAGAAAAGAGCTACCAAAAGAGATTTAGGGTGCATTGTAGGGAAAGTAATATGTGTAAATGGAGATTACATGCATCTCCAGTGCAGGGTGGACACCCATTTGAGGTTGCAATAGCTACATTTATTTTCAGTCTTTCTCATATTTATTCTGCTGATAATTAGCTCTAATTTATTTGGATTCTTATCAAATGCAGATCAAAGTAAACACGAAGAAACACAACTGCCCTCTAATACTTCTTTAAGTGATAAAATTAGACCGGCGACTACCAAGTGGATTGCTGCTACTATACTTGACTAGGTGAGGCTGGATCATAACATTGGACCTGCTAAACTCAGAGCAAAGATTAGAAAAAAGTTTAACGTTCTGATTCCTTACCACAGAGTCTTTGATGGGAAGGAGATGGCTCTAGATTTCATTCAAGGCAACTAGAATGACAATTTTTAGATGTTGTATAGTTTCAAAGCTGAGGTAGAGAAAACATCACCTGGTAGTTTTTGTGACATCGATTACAAGTTTGTGAAAGGAAGAGAAACGGTCTCAAGGGGGGTTAGGTATAAGCAGGAAGATAAGAAATGCTTCAGGAGATGTTTTGTCTGCCTGAAGGCATGCTGGAAGGGGTTCCTAGATTGCTGCAGGCCATACTTAGTAATAGGCGCAACTTCTTTAATACGGAAGTTCAGGGGATATGTTGATTTTGCTTGTGCTTTGAATGCGCATAATTGGCTTCTACTTGTAACTTATGTTGTTCTTGAGGGTGAAACAAATGAAAGCTAGACATGGTTCATGTAGAGACTATGGGCATTAATTGGTCACCCTGATGGCTTGGTGATACACACTGGTGCATGCAAGGGTCTTGAGAGTGCTGTTGATGCTATGTTTCCTAGAGTTGAGCATAGGGAATGCATGCGGCACCTCGCTACTTACTTCACGAAGAAGTTCAAAGGAAAGGTCTTTGAAGAGGACTTGTGGCGATCAGCATACACATACACCACAAGCACACATGCTACTTACTTGTAGAACATGTATGTAGTTCCAAAGGTGAAAAATACCTTGAAGAACATCACACCAAGCTATGGGCCAGAATAAAGTTTGGTGAGTTAAGCAAGGTGGATTTTGTTTGTAATAATTTGGCAGGGAGTTTCAATGCTAAGATTTTGACAATGAAAACACTTGCAATTGTTATTTTGTTGGATGCAATAAGACAATGAAGAATGGTGAAGATAGATTTAAGTAAAAGAATTTGTGCAAGAAATTTTTTAGGCCATAAAATAGTTCCAAAGTGGTTATGTTACTGAATGCAAGGACCAGGGAAATGAGAACGATAAAGATGAGGATGGTCAGAAGTTCCAAAACATTGGCTGAGGTTTATGCAGAATACAATCGTGGAACTGAATGGAGGTATACTGTAGACATTGGAAACAAGACTTGTTCATCTTAAAGCACTGTACTTCATCTTAAAGCTTAGAGGTAGCGGTGCTGAAATAGAGAACTATGTTGACAACTATTTCTCCGTGGACAAGTTTGCTTCAACTTATGCAGAAAACGTACCACCTATGGCTGATGAAAATGATTGGGAGATTTTCGATCCAGGGTTCAAACTTCAACCACCAGTTCTTAGGAGGCCACCTGGGAGGCCTAGAAAGCTAAGGATCGAAGCCTCCACCGATAAAGGTTCAAGGCTAGGAGCTAGGAAAAGGAAATGCAAACGTTGTGGAGGATTCAGCCATATCAAGAGGTTGTGCAAAAACCCAATTACACATGATCTTGTCGCTGTTCACACCCTGGTGGCAGAAAATGAGGCTTCTTAGCCAGAACTGGAGGAAGAGCAGCGCGAAGACGAAGAAATTGAGGAAGTGCAGCAGGTGGAGGAAAACGGTGATGAGCACTCGGAGGAAAACGTAGGTAAGTAGCAAATTTATGAGAAGTGGAGCTGCCGGCGAGAAAAGGGTGTGAAAAGAAACAAAAAAGGTAAGTGGAACAGGGAGGAAAAGGAAAATAATGGAGGTGTATTAGAATATGAAGAAGTTGTAGGGGTGATTGAGGATGTTCTTGACGATGTTTCGGCTAACAGCAGGAGAAATAATATATCCCTGCCAATTTCATCTTTGTACGATTCTCCAAATGCAAGGTAAGCTTAAAATTGTTTTATTTGCCATTTTATCATTTTTCCATCCTCATCAATTGTTGCTTAATGCAGCGTGGACTAGCAGACTAATAAGAGGAGCAGAAAGAAGCGGACACAGTAACGTCCTATGTTGAATTATCATTGAAACTCAACTAGTCGTGTCGTCTTTATTTATATCTGGCGCGTTCTGTGTCTGTGATGGGGTCATGTGGAACAGATTACAATTTTTTAAATATTATTACATTAATTTTTACCTGCGTATGGACGCAGCTACTAGTTCCCATCTCCCCTGGATTCCCTTCTCCTCTAGCGCACTCCAGAATTATGGTTGTGCCATCAAGTGTTGGTAGCAGAGTCAGCGTATTGTCCCATCAGATGTGAATGCAATGACTTTGTTTGTTCAGAATTGGCCGACTTTTGATTAGTTTGAAAGACAGAGAAACCTAAAACATGGCCAATATATGCCATCAGAAACTATTCCTCAAAAAATATTATTATTCCCTCCATCTAGAACTAAGTGACTTGAATTTGTGTAGATTTGTATGTATCTAGACATGTTTTGGGTATAGATACATTTAAATATCTAAAAAAAGCTAAGTCAGTTATATCTGGACTGAAGTAGTACACTATTACAACACACTCAACCCGTTCTCCTCTAGCGCACTCCAAATTATGGTTGTGCCATCAAATGTTGGGAGCAGAGTCAGCGTATTGTCCCATCCGATATGCCTGGAACACGTGAACTTTATTTTCAGGATTAGACGAGTTTCAACTAGTTTCAAAGACAAAGACATCTAAAACATGGCCAACATATATATATTATGATACTAATCAACTATGACTCAAGTGATTCCAATCCAAAGAGGGCATTAAGATACCGTACATAGATTTAATTTAGGCTTAAGTGGCCCTAATTGACTATGATGCTCCCGTAGTCTCCATCATCGACGATGTTGTCCGCATCACCGTCAGCCTCCTCTACGTCAAAATCGATGCCGACATTCCTGACAGCATTCCTCCTCCTCATGGATTCTTCACGGCGCGCCGCATCGATAACGGCGGAGTTCGTACGCCTAGGCACTGCCTAGAAGCGCTGCCTCCCTTCGGGGTTGCACAGATTCGGGTGGATCTCGCACCGGTGGGTTCCGCACAGCTCAATCAATGCCATCCGATCCTTCTTGAACAGCTTTCGCTAGTACGTGCTTGTGCGCGAGTACCGTGCCAGTGCCCTCTTTCGCTCCGGCAGCTGGCGGCAACGCTCCTCGATATGCCTCGCCAACACGTTGTCGTGCAAGAGCTGCACGACAAACCCCCGTCGTAGCTAAGCTCGAAGCCGGCCAGAAGCCTCGCGAACGGCAGCGTGAGTATGTCGTAGTGGGCAAACATCTGAGCCTCGTGCAAGCTGAGTTTGGGCCTCTCCCTCTCCATGGCGATGAAGGAACACGATCTGAGCTTTGGCCCCGAGGTTAAGGGGATAAGGGCAAGGACGTAGGCCCAGTCGTGGATGCCACTGCCAATTCGTTCGCATAACATACTTCTCGGGAATCACCCTTATGAAGGACATCCTTATTGTCCACTCACCCTGATCCAACGGCGCCTAAAAAATCGGGGATCGGGTCTTCTAGAAGCCCGGAGCGGTTGCTGGTTAGTTTCGCGTCCCGATTGTTTGTGGCCAACGGCTGTCATTGAAAATAACACACGTGCAAATGACTCTGGTGGATCCATGTGGTTTATGGAAAGAACACACATGCAATGAATCTAGTGGTGGTTTATGAAAAGAACACACATGCAAAGACATGCAATGACACTGGTGGATCCATGTGGTTTATGAAAAGGACACACATGCAATGACAACTGGTGGATCCATGCGGTTTATGAAAAGAACACCACATGCATATGACACTAGTGGTGGTTTATTAAAATAACACACATGCAAATGAATTTGGTGGATCCATGTGGTTTATTGAAAGAACACACATGCAAATTACACTAGTGGTGGTTTATGAAAAGAACAAACATGCAATGACTCTAGTTGTGGTTTAGTAAAAGGACACACATGAAAGGACATGCAATGAATCTCGTGGATCTAGGTGGTGGTTTAGGAAAGGAACACACATGCGATGACACTACTGGTGGTTTATGAAAAGAACTCACATGCAAATGACACTAGTGGATCTAGGTGGTTTATGAAAAGGACACATATGCAACGACTCTAGTGGTGGTTTAGGAAAAGAACACACATCCAAGGATTCTGGTGGATCGAGGCGGTTTATGAAAAGAACAAACATGCAATGACTCTAGTTGTGGTTTCTGAAAAAGGACACACATGCAATGACACGTAATGGCACTGGTGGATCCATGTGGTTTAGGAAAGGAACACACATGCAATAACACTAGTGGTGGTTTATGAAAAGAACACACATGCAAATGAGACTGGTGGATCCATGTGGTTTATGAAAAGAACAAACATGCAATGACTCTAGTTGTGCTTCATGAAAATGACACACATGTAATAACATGCAATGACACTGCAAGATCCATGTGGTTTAGGAAAGGAACACACATGCAAATGACACTGGTGGTGGTTTATCAAAAGAACACACATGCAAATGACACTGGTGGATCCATGTGGTTTAGTAAAATAACACACATGCAAATGACACTAGTGGTGATTTATGAAAAGAACAATCATGCAATGACTCTAGTTGTGGTTTACGAAAAGGACGCACATGCAATGACATGCAATGACTCTGGTGGATCCAAGTGGTGGTTTATGAAAATAACAAACATGCAATGACTCTAGTTGTGGTTTAGGAAAAGGACACACATGCAATGCATCGAGATAGTTTATGAAAAGGACACACATGCAATGCCTCTAGTGGTGGTTTAGGAAAAGAGCAAACATGTAATTACACTGGTGGTTCCATGTGGTTTATGAAAAGAACAAACATGCAATGACTCTAGTGGTGGTTTAGGAAAAGAACACACATGCAATGAGATCCAATGACACTGGTGGATCCATGTGGTTTAGCAAAATAACACACATGCAATGACTCTGGTGGTGGTTTATTAAAACAACACACATGCCAATGACTCTGGTGGATCCATGTGGTTTATGGAAAGAACACACATGCAAATGACACTAGTGGTGGTTTATGAAAAGAACAAACATGCAATGACTCTAGTTGTGGTTTAGGAAAATAACACACATGCAATGACTCTGGTGGATCCTAGTGGTGGTTTATCAAAAGAAAAACATGCAATGACACTGGTGGTGGTTTATGAAAAGGAAACACATGCAAATGACTCTCGTGGATCTAGGTGGTTTATGAAAAGGAAACGCATGCAATGACTCTAGTGGTGGTTTAGGAAAAGAAAATACATGCAAGGACTCTAGTGGATCCAGGTGGTTTATGAAAAGAACAAACATGCAATGACTCTGGTTGTGATTTATGAAAAGGACACACATGCAATGATAGTGCTGGATCCATGTGGTTTAGGAAAGGAACACACATGGAAATGACACTAGTGGTGGTTTATCAAAAGAACACACATGCAAATGACACTGGTAGATCCATGTGGTTTAGAAAAATAACACACATGCAAATGAAACTAGTGATGGTTTATGAAAAGAATAAACATCCAATGACTCTAGTTGTGGTTTAGGAAAAGGACACACATGCAATGACATGCAATGACTCTGGTGGATCCAAGTGGTGGTTTATAAAAAGAACAAACTACAATGACTCTAGTTGTGGTTTATGAAAAGGACACACATACAATGACATGCAATGGATCCAGGTGGTTTATGAAAGGGACACACATGCAATGACTCTAGTGGTGGTTTAGGAAAAGAACAAACATGCAATGACACTAGTGGATCCAATTTGTTTATGAAAAGAACAAACATGAAATTACTCTCGTGGTGGTTTAGGAGAAGAACACACATGCAAAGACACTAGTGGTGGTTTAGGAAAAGAACACACATGCAAAGACATGACATGACACTGGTGGATCCAAGTGGTGTATGAAAGGAACACACATGCAATGACACTGGTGGTGGTTTATGAAAAGAACACACATGCAAATGAGACTAGTGGAACCATGTGGTTTATGAAAAGAACAAACATGCAATGACTCTAGTTATGGTTTATCAAAGGAACACACATGGAATGACACTGGTGGATCCATGTGGCTTAGGAAAAGAACACACATGCAAATGACACTAGTGGTGGTTTATGAAAAGAACACACATGCAAATGACTCTAGTGGATCCATGTGGTTTATGGAAAGAACACACATGCAAATGACACTAGTGGTCGTTTAAGAAAAGAACAAACATGCAATAACTCTAGTTATGGTTTATGAAAAGAAGCCACATGCAATGACATGCAATGACTCTGGTGGATCCAAGTGGTGGTTTATCAAAAGAACAAACATGCAATGACACTGGTGGTGGTTTATGAAAAGGACACACATGCAAATGACTCTGGTGGTTTATGAAAAGGACACACATGCAATGATGATACATTGCAAATGTATCTATAATTTTTAATGTTCCATGCTTGGTTTTATCCACTTTCTTGTGTTTTGTTCCAACTTTTGAGTACTTTTCATATGATTTCTTGGACTAACCTATGAACAAGAGCCATAGTGCCAGCTGCCTATTTTTTTGCTGTTTTTGGTTCCAGGAAAGTCAGAAAATGAATATTCTCGGAATTGGACGGGACAAAAGCCAAAGTGCCTATTTTTCCGGATGCCATCAAGTGCCAGAATACGAGACGGAGAAGGGCCAGGGGGCCACCACACCACCTGGCCGCGCGGCCTAGACTGGCCCGCGCCAAGGGGTGGTGAGGCCAGCCCTGGCACCCCCTCGACCTCTCCTTCCGCCTATATATTGCCCTCGGGACGAAAACCCTAAGTACCCGATCAAAAATCCACAAAAGAGTCTGTAGCCGTTGTCATCTCCATCCCTAGATCGGGAGGGATCGGAAGCTCTTCCCGGCAACCTGCCGGAGAGGGGAATTCACCCTAGAGGCCTTCTTCATCACCATGCAAGCCTCTGGTGTGATGCGTGAGTAGTTCATCCTTGGACTACGGATCCATGTAGTAGCTAGATGGCTGGTTTCTCCTCCTTTGTGCTTTCATGTTTAGATCTTGTGAGCTCCGTTCATGATCAAGATCATCTATTTGTAATTCATACATGTTGTGTTTGCGGGGATCCGATGGATATTGAGATGCTATTTCAGACTATTATTGATTCTATCATGTCTTTCTTATTTGAGATCTTGCATGCTTTCCGTTGTTAGTAGCTATCTTGGCCAAGTAGATGCTAGCAACTCCAATAGTTAGTATTTATGCTCGATAGTGGGTTCATGCCTCTAGTAATCTGGGGAAGTGACAGAAATCTCTAAGGTACTAGATGTGCTGTGGCTACTAGAGAGAAAACAACAATCATTTGTTCATAGAACAATTGTATTGTTTACTTTACACGTAGTTCATAAAGCAATAATTTGTTGCTTGCAACTTAATAGTTGAGGGGCTTCGGATGATAACCTGAAGGTGGATTATTAGTCATACATGCAGTTGGATGGCGGTCTATGTATTATGTTGTAATGCCCAATCAAGTCTCAGAGGAGTCAAGATGATTAGTATATGCCTGTATTGCTTTCTCGGTGTTTGTCAATTGCCCCGTTGTAATTTGTTCACCCAACATATTATTTATCTAAGGAGAGACACCTCTAGTGAACTATGGATCCCGATCCGTTTTCTTTACATACAATCTATAAACTGTTTTTGTTCTGTGTTTACTTTCTGCAAACTTTTACTTCTTTCCATTCGATACGTTTAATCCTTTGTTTTCCGCAAAACACGGTGAGATTGACAACCTCATCGCAAGTTGGGGACAAAGTTCTGTGGTTGTGTTGTGCAGGTATCCACGTTGCTACTAGCACCGGTAGTGCGCCCTGCCAAAGCTCAGCTAGTAACACCTTTGGGGTGTTTCCTTGCTCCTACTGGTTCGATTAAACCTTGGTTTCATAACTGAGGGAAAACTTACTGCTGTGCTCATCATACCTTCCTCTTGGGGTTCCCAACGAGCTCTACGTCGAAAGTCGACTGCATCAAGGCCTTTTCTGGCGCCGTTGCCGGGGAGTCGAGGACATCTTCACGAGTGGTGTCCCTCATAACCAATCTCTTTACTTTGTTGTTTTTGTTTTGCTTAGATTTCTTTTTTCTTTGTTTCCTTGTTTTGTTCTTCAAAAACACAAAAAAATTAGTTTTGCAAGTTTGCTTTCTTATTTGAAAACCCAAAAAATGACTACTCTTGAAAACACTAAGTTGTGTGACTTCACTAGCACCAACAACAATGATTTTATGAGCACACCTATTGCTCCACCTGTGGCTGAAAATACTTTCTTTGAGATAAAACTTGCTTTACTCAATCTTGTTATGAGAGAGCAAATTTCTGGTATTGGTAATGAAGATGCTGCTTCCCATCTAAATAACTTTGTTGAACTTTGTGAGATGCAAAAGCATAGGGATATAGATGGTGATATTATTAAACTGAAATTGTTTCCTTTCTCTTTGAGAGGAAAAGCTAAAGAATGGTTGAATTCCTTAACTAGGAATAGTATTGATTCTTGGACTAAGTGCAAAGATGCTTTTATTGGAAAATACTATCCTCCTGCTAAGATTATATCCATGAGAAGTAAAATAATGAAGTTTAAACAACTTGATAATGAGCATGTTGCTCAAGCTTGGGATAGAATGAAATCTTTAGTAAAGAATTGTCCCACTTATGGACTGACTGCTTGGATGATCATCCAAACTTTTTATGCGGGATTGAACTATTCTTCAAGGAACCTATTGGATTCAGCTGCTGGAGGTACCTTTATGACCATCACTTTCGGTGCTGCAACAAAACTTCTGGACAATATGATGGTTAATTATTCTGAATGGCATACTGAGAGAGCTCCACAAGGTAAGAAGGTAAATTGTGTTGAGGAAACCTCCTCCTTGAGTGATAAAATTGATATTATTGTGTCCATGCATGTTAATGGGAAAGCCCATATTGATCCAAATAATGTTCCTTTGGTTGCTCAAGAAGAGCAAGTTGATGTGAACTTCATAAGAAATAACAACTTTGGCAACAATGCTTATGGTAATAATGCTTATAGGAACAACTTTGGTAACAACAATTATAAGCCATATCCTCCCAACAATGGTAATGCTTATGGAAATTATTACACAATAATAAGAGTGCTCCCTCTGAACTTGAAGTTATGCTTAAAGAGTTTATTAGTAAACAAAGTGTTTTCAATAAAACTATTGAGGAAAAACTCTCTAATGCTGAAAGAAATATAGCATCTTTGGCTGAAGCTCAATCTACTTTGAATAAAATGGCTGCTAAACCTAAAACTAATGAGAATCCCTTTGCAGCTACTAATGCTATACAAGTAAGGATTGATGAAAATGTTAGACTATTAGCTGAATTACATGCTAAGTGGGAAAGAGAAGATGAAATTGCTGGAAACATTAGTGTTTCTACTATCACCACCACTAGTGTTGAGGCTAGTAATAGTCCTACTACTTTAGATGATAAAGTTGATTTTGATCTTGATGGTTGCAATATCTCTGAAGTTATTAAGTTCCTACAAAAGCTTGCTAAAAGTCCTAATGCTAGTGCTATGAACATGGCTTTTACAAAACACATTATTGATGCTCTCATAAAGATTAAAGAAGAAAAGATGAAACATAAAGCTTCTATTCCTATAAAGAAAGAAGATGGTTGGGAACCCATCATTAATATGAAAGTGAATGACTTTGATTTCAAAGCTTTGTGTGATCTTGATAGTAGTGTTTCTATTATGCCTAGAAGGATTTATGATATGCTTGATTTGCCTCCTCTTAAAGATTGTTATTTGAATGTCCCACTTGATGCTAATGCTAAAAAGAAACTCATGGGGAGTCTTAATGATGTTCTTATTATGGTTAACGATTCCTATGTCCCCGTTGATTTCTATGTTTTGGATGTTGAATACAATGCTTCTTGTCCTATTACTTTGGGAAGACCTTTTCTTAGAACTGTTGGTGCCATCATTGATATGAAAGAAGGCACCATTAAATATCAACTCCCACTCAAGAAAGGTATAGAACACTTCCCTAAAAAGAGTGAAAAGATTTCTTTTGTGTCTACTATAAAAACAAAATTTGGTCTTCATGCTTCTTCATTTGAGAACACTTGATTCTTTCTTTGCTTCTTATGCCTAACTTAAAGGCGTTAAAGAAAAGTACTTGTTGGGAGATAACCCAAGAGTTTTAGATTAGTCTTGGAAGTTATTACCTCTGTAATAACCTCTCCTTATCCTTTTTTATTTGCTTTTTGTGCCAAGAGTAACCTCTAATGAGAGAGAAGTAATGATTGGGAAAGTTGCTATCCCGAAACAGCTTTATGTGCTTCGCCGTAAAAATTCGTGAGAGAGCTCTGTATGTCGGATTTAGCTTTAATGTTTTGTGCTTCTTCCCCAGGTTGTTATCTAACTTTCGTTAGTTCAACACTTTTTGATTTGAGCAACAGACGGTCTTCGAAAAAATTCGTATTTACCTGCGGGTCTATTTTGACAGATTTCTGCCATTTTCTGCATTTGCTTCTTGTTAGTTCCTTCTTGAGTTCTTTTGGGGAATTAAGCTTTTTGAGGGAAGTGCTACAGTATCTAGTGTTCTAATGGAAGTTTATTTGGTGTTAGAAATGAACCTTGAGACTTATTTATCTTAAGTGCACTAATGTTGCTAATGAGATTGTGTGAAGTTTTGTATGAAGGAAAAATTTCAGGTGTATGGAAGGAATGAGTAATGAGATGAAGGATGGACTAAAGCTCAAGCTTGGGGATGCCTCGCGTGTCACCCCAAGAAATATCCAATAAGTGGAAGCGTCAAAGCTTGGGGATGCCCAAGGCATCCCCTTCTTCATCAATTAAAATTCTAAGTTTCTTCCAAACACTTCATTTTTATTGTTTCATGCACAGTTGTGTTTTTCTTGGAGCGTCTTCTTTTTCATTTTCCTTTTGGTTTTTCGTTTGCTTTGGTTTGCTTAGTTTGCTGAATAAATTGGTTGGACCCCCTCTTTCATACATTGGTTTGCAAATAGTTTGGTTTGGTTTGGAAAAGAGTAGGGAAGTTCATACTGATGTGGTAAAAAGAGCTCGTTTTTTACTGTGGCCTATGCTTTGTCATGCCATGCTTGGTTTTGTTTTGGCTTTATGCTTAGTATGCTTTGCTGTATCATGACTTGTTAGAAACAATTGAGATTGCTTAATGTGCCTTGGATGAATCATGCGTTGTTTTAGCATATTAAAGCATAGTATAGTGCTATTCTCCTTTGATGCTTTATTTGGGTTGACTTGGCACATGCTCACACCATGTTATGACTATCTCAAGTCACCATAGCCTGTATGATCCTTTAGTTTTCAACTTTTAGTATCACTTTATGCTTTGATCAATGATGTTTTGTCGCTCTGCATGATTATGGCCATTATTGCTCTCTTAGTTTGTCGCTCCCAGTCTTTTGCTAGCCTCCACAACAAAGTATGAGTTCCACTCATGCATCCAACTCCCTAAACCAAGTTATTCCAAAGAGTCCACCATACCTACCTACTAGCTTATGCTATTCCAAGTATATTCATGCTTTTGTTTACCTTCCACTTGTTATGAGAAAACTAGTGATTAAAGCTCTCACGAACTTGATGACACACTTTACTTTACTTGACTTTAATAAACTTGAACCATTGTGTCTTCTATGTTGTATATGCTTGCACTTATTTGTCGGGAATTAGCAGAACCATGCTTTCATGGGGAACGCTTTCAACATTGCACTTGGTACTTGTACCTAGTTGATATCATGCTCTTTTGTATATGGATGTCGTCGGTGTGAAATGAAAGGGGAGCTTGTAAGTCCATGGAGTTATGTATATGTGTTAGAGAAACGCCTGGGCCGCTGGTCTAATCCATGCTGACATGGTGGAAACCTGCAGCGTAACCATAATGAGCTGTCTGTGAAGCATTCTTCTTATAAAAAAGAGTCCTATATTGAGAAAAAAAAAAGAGAAAAGAAAAAAAGAGATACTATGAAAAGAGGAAAGGGAGAAAAAAGCACCATATTCCCATGGTAAATAAGAAGAATGCTGAGATGCTCGTTGCCTGCTTGCCTTGTCATTTTGATATGGGGATTCTTCCGTATCATCGGGCAAGGGGTCCCCTGTTGGCGGTTCTCAATGATGCACCTGTACTTACGATGACAAGAACTTACCGGTGACTAAACTTGAGTAGCATGAGGAGTGGCCCTCGTATACAAGGGACATGAGATTTCTGACTAATACTTCGTCAAGCATGTACACCATAGTTTGTTCACTTTAACCTTAATCACTCCAAGATGCTTATGATAGGGGCAATGAGAACTGAAAGCTACAAGTACCATAATTTTTGGAAGCTCTTTATGAGACTTGAATCCCTACTTCCTTTTGCAAAAGGCTTTTCTTCCACCGTTATATTGAGTCTCCATTTTCTATCTTTATGCACGTACTTTGAGAGCATAGTGGCCACTGTTAGTTCTATGTGCATTGTCCCAAGACTAGTTGATTGAAGCATAACTTGTTATTGCTTGTTTTAAACTATTGTATCTAGTCACTCTTATGAACTTTGGAGGTGTCCTATGCATTTATATTTGCTACTCTATTGAGGGACAACCTGAATACTATTATGCTATGTTTTCTTTATGTGAAACAAACAAACGTCTTGCAAAGCATTGTTATTCATGAATATTTTGTTTGTGCCTTTTCATGTTGCATCATAGTTTCTTTGCTTATTGCTAGAACTTTGTCTATCATGTTATGATTGAAGTACTATGATCCCAGCTTTGAATGTTTTGCAAATACTTTGATCAAGTCTTTGATGGTGCATGTCACCTCAAAAATTATTCTTTCTTTTTATCACTTACCTACTCGAGGACGAGCAGGAGTTAAGCTTGGGGATGTTGATACATTGCTAATGTATCTATAATTTTTGATGTTCCATGCTTGGTTTTATCCACTTTCTTGTGTTTTGTTACAACTTTGGAGTACTTTTCATATGATTTCTTGGACTAACCTATTAACAAGAGCCACAGTGCCAGCTGCCTGTTTTCTGCTGTTTTTGGTTCCAGGAAAGTCAGAAAATGAATATTCTCAGAATTGGACAGGACAAAAGCCAAAGTGCCTATTTTTCCAGATGTCATCAAGTGCCAGAATAGGAGACGGGGAAGGGCCAGGGGGCCACCACACCACCTGGCCACGCAGCCTAGCCTGGCCCGCGCTAGGGGGTGGTGCGGCCAGCCCTGCCACCCCCTCGGCCTCTCCTTCCGCCTATATATTTCCCTTGGGACGAAAACCCTATGTACCCGATCAAAAATCTATGAAAGAGTCTGTAGCCGCCCTCATCTCCATCCCTAGATCGGGAGGGATCTGAATCTCTTCCCAACACCCTGCCAGAGAGGGGAATTCACCCTAGAGGCCTTCTTCATCACCATGCAAGCCTTCGGTGTGATGCGTGAGTAGTTCATCCTTAGACTACGGATCCATGTAGTAGCTAGATGGCTGGTTTCTCCTCCTTTGTGCTTTCATGTTTAGATCTTGTGAGCTCCGTTCATGATCAAGATCATCTATTTGTAATTCATACATGTTGTGTTTGCGGGGATCCGAAGGATATTGAGATGCTATTTTAGATTGATTATTGATTCTATCATGCCTTTGTTATTTGAGATCTTGCATGCTTTCCGTTGTTAGTAGCTATCTTGGCCAAGTAGATGCTAGAAACTCCAAGAGTTAGTATTTATGCTCGATAGTGGGTTCATGCCTCTGGTAATCTGGGGAAGTGATAGAAATCTATAAGGTACTAGATGTGCTGTTGCTACTAGGGAGAAAACAACAATCCTTTGTTCATAGAACAATCGTATTGTTTACTTTACACGCAGTTCATAAAGCAATAATCTGTTGCTTGCGACTTTATACTAGAGGGGGTTCGGATGATAACCTGAAGGTGGATTATTAGTCATAGATGCAGTTGGATGGCGGTCTATGTATTATGTTGTAATGCCCAATCAAGTCTCAGAGGAGTCAAGATGATTAGTATATGCATGTATTGCTTTCTCGGTGTTTGTCAATTGCCCCGCTGTAATTTGTTCACCCAACATGTTATTTATCTAAGGAGAGCCACCTCTAGTGAACTATGGATCCCGGTCCTTTTTCTTTACACACAATCTATAAACTGTTTCAGCTTTATGTTTACTTTCTTCAAACTTTTACTTCTTTCCATTCGATACGTTTAATCCTTTGTTTTCCACAAAACACGGTGAGATTGACAACCTCATCGCAAGTTGGGGACAAAGTTCTGTCGTTGTGTTGTGTAGGTCTCCATGTTGCTACTAGCACCGGTAGTGCGCCCTGCCAAAGCTCAGCTAGTAACACCTTTGGGGTGTTTCCTTGCTCCTACTTGTTCGATTAAACCTTGGTTTCATAACTGAGGAAAAACTTACTGATGTGCTCATCATACCTTCCTGTTGGGGTTCCCAATGAGCTCAGCATCGAAAGTCGAGCGCATCAAATGACTCTAGTGGTGGTTTAGGAAAACAACACACATGCAAGGACTCTGGTGGATCCAGGTGGTTTATGAAAAGAACAAACATGCAATGACTCTAGTTGGTTTTTATGAAAAGGACACACATGCAATGACACTGTTGGATCCATGTGGTTTAGGAAAGAAACATACATGCAAATGACACTGGTGGTGGTTTATCAAAAGAACACACATGCGAATGACACTAGTGGATCCATGTGGTTTAGTAAAATTACACACATGCAAATGACACTAGTGGTGGTTTATGAAAAGAACAATCATTCAATGACTCTAGTTGTGGTTTAGGAAAAGGACACACATGCAATGACACTGGTGGATCCATGAGGTTTAGGAAAAGAACACACATGCAAATGCCACTTGTGGTGGTTTATGAAAAGAACTCACATGCTAATGACTCTGGTGGATCCATGTGGTTTATGGAAAGAACACACATGCAAATGAAACTAGTGGTGGTTTATGAAAAGAACAAACATGCAATGACTCTAGTTGTGGTTTAGGAAAAGAACACACATGCAATGACTCTAGTGGAACCAAGTGGTGGTTTATGAAAAGAACAAACATGCAACGACACTGTTGGTGGTTTATGAAAAGGATACACATGCAAATGACTCTGGTGGATCTAGGTGGTTTCTGAAAAGGACACACATGCAATGACTCTAGTGGTGGTTTAGGAAAAGAACACACATGTAAGGACTTTGGTGGATCTAGGTGGTTTATGAAAAGAACAAACATGCAATGACTCTAGTTGTGGTTTATGAAAAGGACGCACATGGAATGACAGTGCTGGATCCATGTGGTTTAGGAAAGGAACACACATGCAAATGACACTAGTGGTGGTTTATAAAAAGAACACACATGCAAATGACACTAGTGGATCCATGTGGTTTAGTAAAATAACACACATGCAAATAACACTACTAGTGGTTTATGAAAAGAACAAACATACAATGACTCTAGTTGTGGTTTAGGAAAATGACACACATGCAATGACATGCAATGACTCTGGTGGATCCAAGTGGTGGTTTACGAAAAGAGCAAACATGCAATGACTCTAGTTGTGGTTTATGAAAAGGACACACATGCAATGACATGCAATGGATCCAGGTGGTTTATGCAAAGGACACACATGCAATGACTCTAGTGGTGGTTTAGGAAAAGAACAAACATGCAATGACACTATTGGATCCAAGTGGTTTATGAAAAGAACATACATGCAATGAAGCTAGTGGTGGTTTAGGAAAGGAACACACATGCAATGACACTAGTGGTGATTTGTGAAAAGAACACACATGCAATGACAACTAGTGGATCCATGTGGTTTATGAAAATAACACCACATGCTGGAGTGGTATCATTGCATGTGTTGTTTTCCAAAACCATAGTGATGCACACTGACACACACACATGCAATGAAGTCTAGTGGATCCATGTGGTTTATGAGAAGAACACCACATGCTGGAGTGACATCAGTGGATCCATGTGGTTTATGAGAAGAACACACATGCAATGACATCTAGTGGATCCATGTGGTTTATGAGAAGAACACCAAATGCTAGAGTGGCATTAGTGGATCCATGTGTTCTCTTTGAAGAACACACATGCAATGACATCTAGTGGATCAATGTGGTTTATGAAAAGAACACCACATGCAGGAGTGGCATTAGTGGATCCATGTGGTTTATGAAAAGAACACCACATGCTGGAGTGGCATCATTGCATGTGTTGTTTTCCAAAACCATGAGGATGCACACTTACACACACATGCAATGAACTCTAGTAGATCAATGTGGTTTATGAGAAGAACACCACATGCAATGACATTAGTGGATCCATGTGGTTTATGAGAAGAACACACATGCTTGAGTGACACTGGTGGATCCATGTGGTTTATGAAAAGAAGACACATGCAATGACTCTAGTGGTGGTTTATGAAAAGGACACACATGCAATGACTCTGGTGGATCCAGGTGGTTTATGGAAAGAACAAACATGCAATGACTCTAGTTCTGGTTTATGAAAAGGACACACATGCAATGACACTGGTGGATCCAAGTGGTGGTTTATGAAAAGAACAAATATGCAATGACTCTAGTTGTGGTTTATGAAAAGGACACACATGCAATGACATGTAATGGATCCAGGTGGTTTATGAAAAGGACACACATGCAATGACTCTAGTGGTGGTTTAGGAAAACAACAAACATGCAATGACACTGGTGGATCCAAGTGGTTTATGAAAAGAACAAACATGCAATGACTCTGGTTGTGGTTTATCAAAATAACACACATGCAATAACACTGGTGGATCCATGTGGTTTAGGAAAAGAACACACATGCAAATGACACCGGTGCTGGTTTATGAAAATAACACACATGCAAATGACATTAGTGGTGGTTTATGAAAAGAACAAACATGCAATGACTCTAGTTTTGGTTTAGTAAAAAACACACATGCGATGACATGCAAGGACTCTGGTGGATCCAAGTGGTGGTGACGAGGGTTTAACTCATCAATGCCCATTGTTATGGACTTGGGTTTGGGAGAAGGAGGGAGTGCTAGAGACATCTATCGGCTAGCAAACAAGCACACAGGGGACAAAGATTTACCCAGGTTCAGGCCTCGTAGAGGTCCCTACTCCTGCTTGTCTGCTCGTGGAATTATCGAAGGAATCGAAAGTTACAATGGTGCACAGATGTAATCTGGCGAGGGTTGTGGAAACTAGGGTTGCGTGTGTCCTCCTCGCCGCCCCCTCCTAGCCTTTATATAGATAGGCTAGGTCTCGGGTAGCAGGTCGAGTCGGTTACAAGTTAGGGTTTTTCCCCTTCAAACTTTCTATCTTTAACTTCTTCTTGTTCTTCAAGCAATCGCGAGTCCGTAGGTTATTCGAGTCCCTTGTTTGGGCCTTGGCGACACCGTGGGCCTGTACGTATTTGGACCGTATATACCAAGATTGAGTACCTGTAGGGCATACCCATATCAGTAGCCCCAGAGTGTCTAGTGGAATCGCAGATTCGACTAGGGACTTTTTAAAGTCTTCGAGTGCCTAAACGAGTGCATTTCGACTGCTTTTATTTGTGTCATAGGGATTGTTGATATACGTGCCTGATATAACCAAAGTATCGGTATCAATTAACCACCTTAGGGTGAAACAACGCAATCTACTCGAACTCGAGTCCCCGGACTCGAATCCGGAAAAGTGCTGGCGTAATTTAACTCAAGCCGCGGAGGTCTTACAGGAGTCGAATTCCAGTTATATGGGTGTGAGCACTCGACGCGTCCGTCAAGGCATGTTCATCGTACCTATAGGCACGGATACATTTCTGGTAGTGCGCAGCTAAATGCGTTGCCAGGCCTTATTCAGGTCTTACCTTCACGCTGTAAGCGCGGCATCCGAATTTTATCATCGCGAAGACGATTCGGGTGACCCATGAGACGCAGTCTCTTTGTAGGGAAAATTATGAGGCGGTGTCGCCATGAGCTTCGAGTGCGGATTTTTTGTATAAATAATCATAGGGTGCGCGACCAGCGCTCCCTATGGGAGTAACCCCCGAGTGCCTGGTTGAGTCGAAGACTCAGGCAG
This sequence comes from Avena eriantha, assembly GCA_910589775.1. NCBI lineage: Eukaryota > Viridiplantae > Streptophyta > Magnoliopsida > Poales > Poaceae > Avena > Avena eriantha. The sequence continues at coordinate 535,209,335 of OU342743.1, read as the reverse complement.
GTACTAAATAACATTTGCGACTGTTGTCGTCTTTTGGTTGCTTGTTTCAGTCGAATTTTCCAGCGCTCCCTATGGGAGTAACCCATGTCCATAGTCGAATCGTATTTCGAATGGCTTGGGTTTGCTTTTGATTGTCCTTGTTCCTGCAAAAAGAAAAGAAAATCGTAGGGTGCGCGGCCAGCACTCCCTATGTGAGTAGCCCCCGAGTGCTTGGTGGAGTCGAAGACTCCAGCAAGGACTAAAGTTCTCAAATTTTTTCGCTGTGTAGCTTTGATGACGTCAGTGCTGATGCTTGTATGACCTCAGTTGCCCGCGTGAGCGAGTTTGACGGGACGTGACGAGCAGCGGGTCCCACTTTCTGACTTTGATTTGACTGGGCGTGTGTAATCTTTATTTTAACTGCGCCTCCTCAATTTCCGTGCGTCATGGGAGTAGTGGAGGGACGGTTCGCGCTTCCCCTTCTCCACGTGTCCAACATGATGTGTGCCACGCGTCCAATAGGGTTTTTCTGAACCGTTGGATTGCATCTTCCAGGGGTTAAGTAGCGGCGCTACGGCGGTAATTTTTCCCATTTGTGCTCATTCTTCCTTGCTGCCATCGCCATTGCTGTTGCTCCTCTGCTTTTCTCTGCGCCTGTTTCCTCCATGACCTGGACCAGCTCCGCTTGTTTCCGAGCTACTTTCTTCGCTCGCATCGTCATAGTGCAATGGGGAAGAAGAAGGGAGGTGCTGCCGCTGATTCCGCGGCCACTGTTGCCGCAGCGAAGAAGAAGGGCGGCTCCGCCGCTACGGGCACCAGCACCACCGCCGGCGGGAAGAAGAAGGTCGCGGGCACCCGCGTCACGAATGGTGTGTGGCGCCCTTCCATCATCAAGGCGTCTGATCTCCGTCTTATTCGCCAAGACGGAGTGCTGTCTGCTGCAGTCGCCGACACGCGCGTCCCCAATGGTGAGACCATTCCTGCTCCTCCCGCTAGTTTTCGAGTGATGTTTCTAGCATTCATCATTCGCGGTCTCTCCTTGCCTCTTCACCCCTGTTTTAGGGGTCTGGTTTGTTTCTACGGGCTCCAGCTCCATCAGTTGTCCCCAAATTCGATCCTCCACATCTCTTGCTTCATCACACTTTAAGAGTGCTGGCTCGGAATCAAGCCACACTTCGGCCTTTTCAAGCGCATCTTCAAATTGAAGAGCCAGTCTGCATCTGGATCTTTTTTTTATGATGTAGGTGGTTGCGGAATCCACGTCGACCCATCCGCCACCTACTTCGACATCAAGCTGACGAAGTCCGTCCAAGGGTGGAGGGATAAATGGTTCTACATCCGTGATCAGAAGGACAATGGTGAGCACTTTGGACTCGCGCCCTTCGATCCCGCGACACCGTGCACGAGGATGCGCTCCTAGAAGAACGTAGTTATGTCTGGCAAGCTCGCGGAGACAGACGTGCTGTATCAACGCGTCTGCAACCTCGAGAGTCGCATAGGCAAAGAGGAGGGAGGTTGCGCTCTCATCCGAAGTTGGCTGCACCGTCGTGTCCAGCCCCTGCAAGCCAGAGTCCACCCCATGTTTCAATGGGCTGGCGCTGATGATGCCACTCGCATGTCTGCCGATGGCATGTCCGCGAGTGAGGTGGACAAGAGGGTTCGACTGGTGACGAAGTACACCGGCAAGGATGTGCTTCGTAGTGAGCCAGTTGTTCCTCCCTTTGATGCTTCGAATCCTCCTCCTGAGGTATAGTTGTGCTACACAGTAGCTTATTTTGTCGATTGCTTTTCTATTGCTTACTTGCTTTTTGCTGATTTTTGTTGTCTGTATGCAGGATTGGGAGGTGTCGCCTTGTATGCCCCCTCTCCCTGAGGGGATTATTCCTCGCGAAGCCTTGGAAGAGGATGAGTCTGAGTCGACTGTCCCTTCTGATGTGGAGGAGGAAGCCCCCGAGTCCGATAGTCCGGATACTCGCAAGCGTTCGCGCAGCGAGGATTCCGACGCGTCGTCTCCTTCGACTCCAGAAGGTACGGGCGTTGGTGCGGAGTCACCAATTCCTGCCGTTCCAGTGAGGGTTGTGGCACCATCTTCTCGCAAGAAGATGCGATTGCCCAAGGAGTCTTCGTCGGAGTCAGTGGAGGCCACATTTGACTTTGACAAGTTTGACTGGTAAGTTTTCTAGTTCATTTGTTCTTCACTGTTTTCTTCTTGTTGGCTTGTCCCGGAGTTTGCCCTTTCTCAATGTGGGTTTTGTCTTGTAGTCAAGAGGCTTCGTCATCTTCTAGCGACGTCGAATTTTTGAAGGGATCAAGAGTTGCGACCTCAAGGGCCAAGAAAGAGGTCGAGCGTGCTCCTTCCCCTCCATTGGCGGCCCACTCCGGGCACAACTCTTCCAGTTCTTCTCGGGCAGGAGAGCATCGAATGGTTGCCCGGGTGACGATACAACAGACATCTTCGGAGTCACTAGAGGACCATGTAAGTATAGCTTTTCTTTGTTTTAGTGTTGTAGTTGACGTTATCTGTTGCCTCTGCTGATTCCTTGGTTGTGCTACAGCTCCTTGTGAAGGAAGCCGCGCACTTGGTAGAACAAGTGATGGCGATGGGCCACCAGCATGCAATGCTGGAGACGTGTCACCGCGTGGTTGAAAGTGAGTGTTCTACACTTATTCTTCTTCGTCTTCTCCTTTTGATATAGTCGACTGATAATCAACTCTTGCTTGTCGTGTAGCTGAACATAAGGCCTTACTGTGTAATGCCGCCACCTTGGAGAAGACACTTGCCGCGGCTGTGAAGGGTCGCGACGAGGCAATCGTAGCATGTGACGAGGCGTGGAAGCGTGAAGAGGATCTGCGTGCCTCCTTTGCGTCCAGGGAAAAGTTGTTCGAAGAACAACTATTCTCAATCGCCAAGGCTCTCTCAGGTACTTTTGCTTGTGGATATTGTTATCCTTCTCTGCTTCTAATGTTTTTGCTGGTGGCGCTGATGTTTTGGTCCATGTGTGGGTTTATGTACAGATGCTGGAGATTTGAGCTTTGACCCGCAGGCCCTTCATAGCGATGACGCTCTGGCGAGTGCGCTGTCTGCAGTCGAGGACCGTAGCACCGCCGTCCAGGATACACTTTCCAAGGCCAAGAGCGCACTCAGTCGCCTCCGGGAGGAGTTGATGCCTAGGGCGGAGCTGATCGATAAAATGGACGAGCTGGTTGAGTCACTCGCCGGGGGTGTGCCTTCCAGCTACAAGAACTCACTCCACGCGGCTGGCGCGTCCATGTCACTCGCCATGGTGCAGGCCCACGGAGTCGAGATCGATCCTTCCGCGGTGTCGAAGGTGATGCCTATTGGCGCGGACGGTCAGCGGGTAGTCTTTGCTCCTTTCGCGACTGCATGTGGCAAATATGGGCATCACTTGATAAATACTATTGCGAAGTACTCTGAGGAGCTCCAACGTGCCAAGAAGGCAGCGAAAGCTTTGGCCTCAGGGGCTGGCGGAAAGTCAGTGGCGTCTGATACTGCCACGGACTTGATGAAGCCCCCGAAGCTGTCGAAGTTGAAGAAGCCAGCTGCTCCTTAGTTAGCATTGTAATAGTTGATTAGTTTATGTCCTTCTGTTTAAGAACATGCCTGATGGCGATTGTATCTGCTGATACTTATGCTGGTCTTGAATGCATCTGACCCTTTTGTCTTTGTTTTGATTTGGTCGTCTTATTTGCTTCTATCTTGACTTGTGGTAGGGTACATCAAGTGATCCTATGAGGGGGATCCAGGACTCGCCAACTCTTTATGATAATGTGGCACCGTCGCGCTCCAGGGTAGATGAGTTGTCCTTGCTTTCGCGACTGCGTGATCGCGTGAACCAGCTAGAGCGTGAGTTGCCTGTGCTCCGCAGTAACGCGGACGTGTGGAAGTCAAAGGCGGAAAAAGCCGCCACCCGAGCGCAATATCTGCTTGGCGAGGTGACGCGTCTGGGCGACCAATTCAAGTGTTAGTTTGCTTGTTCTCATCTTTTCCTTGTAGTCACTCGCAGTGGTACATTGTACTCATGGTGCAGGTTCTACTTCGTGTAGTTGTTAGCGTGCGTCATCCGCAGGAGGAGAAGGATAGAATTGCTATTCGCCTGCATGATCTGACCTAGGAGCAACTTCAAGAGAGTTTCTGGGTAGATCATGATCGTGCGACTGCGCTGGCGACCCTGCAGGATCGTGCATCGCGAGTGCTGCTCTTTCTGAAGAAGTCGCAGTCATGCTTGAAGAATATTTATTGGGCGATGTTCCCGCTAGATGATACTCCATCAAGCTTGCTGGCCCTTTTATCCAAGTTTCAATATATGTCCGCGGTTCGCAAATGCGTGAGGCAACAGTTGGTGGCCGGTGCGAAGGCCGCTTTGTCAATGGTGTGACTACGTAGGCCTGACGTGGATGTTGCGGCAATTACGTCTGGGCCGCTTGTGCCACCAGCAGGTTCTGTCTTGAATATGGTGCCGCACTACCAGGCGGTGGACCGCCCAGCAGAAGAGATCGTCGACTTTTTTGAGGAACAAACCAACGTTCTTCTACTGCAGTAGTAGCCTTTTTGTATCCTGCACATAAGTGTACTTGTGTTGTAAAGTTCGTATAAGTCTTGTACATAATTTATTGTCGTATGTGCATAAAGAGTTTTGTTAGCATGAAGTGCATTGCACTATGCGAGTCCTTTTCGTTAGCCTGGCCATGTTTTATCTCAGTCCCTTGTCAACCTGTCAGGTGCGTTGCAGCTGGAGTGAGGTTGTGTTTTAAGGGTTTCGACTGATGTACCAGCTACTCAAGATATAGCGTTTTGGTTCGGAGAACAGATGTGTATAGGGTGGCGCAGCCCCCGAGTATATAAATTGAAAAAGTAAAGGAGAACACAGAGTTTTGGGGCACTTAGCTTTTATTTATTCGAAGGACAGTGCGAGGTACAATGTGTGGCTAAGTAGCCTTGGCTGAGTAGCCTTATTTGCAATGTAAAAGTAAAAGCGACTAAGGGTAGAAGTGTCACAGCTGTGCGATGTTCCAGGGATTGGAGTATGCGACTCCTGTCTCTAAATCTTGAAGGCGATAGGCGCCACCTGGGATTACTTCTGTAATCACGTATGGTCCTTCCCAGGGGGACTCGAGCTTGAGATGCCCCTGTTGCTTCAGTCGCAGGACCAGGTCACCTTCGACGAAGGATCTGGGGCGAAGCCTTCTACTGTGGTAGTTGCACGGGTTCTGCTGGTAGATCGTGGATCTTTCTGCGGCAATTTCTCTTGCTTCGTCAAGGAGGTCGACGGAGTCTTCAAGTGCAAGGAATGACTCTTGTTCACTGTAAGCGACCACGCGTGGCGCCTTGTATCGTACTTCGGCGGGTAGCACTACCTATGCTCCGTGCACCATAAAGAATGGTGTGTAGCCCGTGGCGCTGTTTGGAGTTGTACGTAGGCTCCAGAGTATGAATTGTAGTTCATCTGGCCAGCAACCCGTGGCTTGTTCGAGTGGTCGTAGGAGTCGCTTCTTGATGCCGCTGCAGACGAGCCCGTTTGCTTTTTTCCACCTGACCGTTGGTCTGTGGATGCGCTACTGAGGCGTAGCTGATGTTGATCCCCAGGTTCTCGCAGAATTCTTGGAACTCCTTGGATGTGAATTCGTCCCGTTGTCAGTGATGATGCTCTGCGGCACGCCAAAGCGGTAGACGATGGACTCGAAGAACTTGACTGCGATGTGCCCTGATTGGTTGGTCACTGGCATGGCCTCGATCCACTTGGTGAATTTGTCGACTGCGACCAAGAGGTAGACGTAGCCTCCTCGCGAGGACCTTGGAAGCTTGCCGACCATGTCGAGCGCCCACTGTGCGAAGGGCCAGGCCAATGGGATTGGCCGTAGCTCTGCGCCTGGTTCGTGTGGCTTGTCTGCGAATCGCTAGCAAGCATTGCATTTTTGGACTATGTCCTTGGCGTCGCGCATGGCCGTGGGCCAGTAAAATCCAGCTCGTAGAGCTTTGGCAACAAGGGCGCGACTGCCGGCGTGGTGCCCGCAGGTCCCTTCATGGATGTCGAGGAGGACTGCTCTTCCGTCGGCCATGGAGACGCATCATTGTAGTACTCTTGTGATGCTGCGTTTATACAGTTCGCCGTTGATAACGGCGAATGCCTTGGATGGCTGCGCGATGTGCCATGCATCTCTCGGATCGTCCGGTAGCCTCTTGCTGAGGAGGTACGTAATATACGGCTGCGTCCAGGATTGCTCGATCATCATGACGCTCATTGGTCCCTCGAGTCTTGTGTCCAGCTCCAAGTCATAGAGTGCCATTGGCTCATTGGGTGGCGTAGCCCCCGAGTCCGTTGCTGCGCTTGTTTTCTTCTCTGTGGCCTTTGGCTTGATGGAGCGTTCGCATATGCGCTCGAGAAATACCCCAGGTGGTATGGGGGCACAGGTAGACCCTATGTTGGCGAGTGCGTCCGCCTCTTCGTTGCTTTCGCGACCTACGTGCCACAGCTCACAACCATCAAAGTCTCCTTCGGGCGTATCGTAGAGGTCACGGTACGCGATCATGTTGTCGTTCAGTGCGTCGCACTCATGCATTGTTTGGTTGACGACCAACTTGGAGTCGCCATATATGATGAGCCTCTTGGCGCCGCAAGCTTTTGCCATCCTCATCCCGTGCAACAGGGCCTCGTATTCAGCCTCGTTGTTTGAGGCTGTGAACTGCATTCGCAGGATATACTTCAGCTTGTCCCCTTGAGGTGATGTTAGTATGACACCTGCACCTGCTTTCTTCTTTCCGCTTGGACCCATCGAAGTGCATTGTCCAGAGGTAGGACATATCTGGCTTGTCCGGGAGTTGGTTCTCCATCCAGTGCACGAGGAAGTCAGGGAGAACTTGCGACTTGATTGCGTCACGCTTTTCGTATGTGATGTCTCGTGGAGACATCTCTATTCCCCAAAGCGCGACTCGCCCCGTGGCGTCGGGGTTATTGAGGATATGTCCCAACGGGGCATCGTTGACTACCACGATTGGGTGTTCCTGGAAGTAGTGGCGCAGTCGCCGGCGGTCATAAAGACGCCGTACGCCAGCTTCTGGTAGTGCGGGTACCGCTGTTTTGTTGGCGTGAGGACCTCGCTGAGGTAGTATACCGGGCGTTGTACGCCGTGGACCTTGTTTTCCTCAGCTCGCTCGACGACGAGCACTGTGCTGACCACCTGGTTGGTGGCGGAGATGTACAACAACAGCGGTTCCCTTTCTCGTGGTGTCACCAGCATTGGCGAAGTGGATACCAAGCACTTGAGATCTTCGAATGCTTCTTACGCTTCATTGGTCCACTCGAATTTTTCAGCTTTGCGGAGGAGCTGGTAGAAGGGCAGTGCCTTTTCACCCATCCGACTGATAAATCGACTGAGGGCCGCGATTCGTCCGGCCAGTTGCTAGACGCCTCTTATGTTCGGATTCTCCATGGCCAGTATGGCTTTTATCTTCTTCGGGTTCGCCTCGATTCCCCTCGCGGAGATGAGATACCCGAGTAGCTGCCCAGATGGTAAGCCGAAGGTGCATTTGTCCGGATTGAGCTTGATCCGGTAGCGGTCGAGGTTGGCGAAGGTTTTGCGCAAATCGTCGATTAAAGAGGCTTCCTCCTTGCTCTTGATTACTATGTCGTCGACATAGACTTGGATGTTGCGACCCAGTTGTTCCTTGAGGCAAGCCTGCATGCACCGCTGGTAGGTGGCTCCCGTGTTTTTTAGCCCGAAGGGCATTGTGTTGTAGCAGAACACACCAAAGGGCGTTGTAAACGATGTTTTCTCCTGATCTTCGTCCTTCATTCGAATTTGATTATAGCCTGAATAGGCGCTTAGGAAGCAGAGGCGCTCGCATCCCGCAGTGGAGTCGATGATCTGGTCGATTCGTGGCAGCGGGAAGTGATCCTTTGGGCAGTGCTTGTTCAGAGAAGTGAAGTCCACGCACATCCGCAGGATATCCGTGTCCTTTTTTGGTACCAGCACCATGTTGGCGAGCCAAGTGCTTTCCTTGATCTCGCATATGAACTTGGCCTCAAGGAGTCTGTTGATCTCCATTCCAACTGCCTGTGCTCGTGGCTCAGACAATCCCCTAATTGTTTGCTTGACTGGCCTTGCGTCGGGGTTGACGTTGAGTGTGTGCTCGGCGAATTCGCTGGGAACTCCTAGCATGTCCGCAGGACACCAGGCAAAAATTTCCCAGTGCTCACGGAGGAATTCGACGAGCGTGAGTTCCTATGCGGGACTCAAGTTGTTGGTGATGAGGGCCATCATGGCGGGATCTGATGGATGGACTTGCACTTTCTTTGTGTGCACAGATGAGTCGAAGGAGAGATCAGGTGAGCTTGGCCTGCTCAGGGGAGGCAGACTGTTGTCTGTCGTCTCTTTCAATCTCGCGAGTTCCTGCTGCATGCCGAAGGACTGGGAGATTCTGTTGAATTCCCAATCGCAACTGTCATATCACTCAAAGCTCCCGTTGATCATGATGACGGCATAGGGACCTAGGATTTTCATCTGTAGGTAGGCGTAGTGGGGCACTGCCATGAACCTAGCGAACGCGACGCGCCCGAGGATGCAGTGGTATTGTGAGGGCCAGTCGACGACCTCAAAGTCGATGCGCTCGCGCCGGAAGTTCTTCGGCGTGCCGAAGATGACGTCAAGGTTGACTTTTCCCAGGGGGTATACGCCTTTCCCTGGGACGATGCCGTGGAACATTGTGTCTGATGCCTCCAGGCAGGTTAGAGGGATTCTCATTGCTTGCAAGGTACTCACGAATATGAGGTTGATGCCGCTTCCGCCAACCATGAAGACGCGACTCATGTTGAAGCCTCCAATTTTCGCCTCGGGTACGAGGGGTCAATGACCTGGACGGTGTATCTGAGGTGGGTGGTCAAGCCATGTGCCAGATCTTGGAGTCCTGTAGGCCGTCGAATTTCGGGTTCTCTGACGGGAGTTTAAACCCTTTCGGCATTCGCTTCTGCCTAATGGATCTGCTGAAGCATCTGGCGCCGCATAGCTCCCCATCTTCTTCTTCCGTGTCAGTCGATCGAGCATGCCGTGCCCTTGATTTGTCAATCTTGCGCTGCGGGAGGTTATTGCGTGCATCGTAGTCACGGTCGTGTCTCTGTGAGCGGCAGCGCCGAGACAGGTCGTGACTGTCATCGCTGGATGAGGGCGAGGAGTGGCGCTTTGCCCTTTTTTGGGTCTAGTGTTGGCTCCTTGTCGAGGGCGGCCTCGATTAATCCCAAGCCCGCGATCGTAGATCGGTGCATGGCAGTTCGGGGATCTCCATCTGGCGGCTAGTTATTGAGGAGGTACATGGTGGCTGCTGTCACCGCAGCCTGCGGCGTCCTGGGGACCACGTTGCCTCTCGTGTCGACTGTCATAGAGCCAAAGTCGAGGACTTTCACGGCTTCTATGCGTTCTTGTTTGGTAAGATGAGCCATCCGCGATTGCCTCTTCTTGGCGAGGTACTCGTTGCCCCTTGAGGAGGATCCTCCGTAGGAGGAGAGCGCGGCACGACGAAGGCTCGATTCGTCCACTGCCTTTTTACGTGCTTCAAGTTGCGCGATTGTTTGCAGTTGGCGCTTGAATTCTTCCTTCAGGAGCCAGTGGTAGCCCATCAGCAGATCTTGCGGGGACCCGAAGGGTAGAGGAGTGCCTCGTAATGCCTCGCGGCAGCGATCCCACTCTTGCTCGTTGAGCTTGATTACGACGCGTTCGCCGGTTCGCTCATTGATTATGCTGGGAGGTTCGACCGCTCCTCCATTGTTGACGGGGGCGCGATTGCCACCGTTACCGCCGTTGCCACCATTGCCACCGTTACCGGCGTTGGGTGGATCGGTGCCATTGCCAGGGTTGCCACCGTTGTCGCGATTGGCAGTGGTGTCGCTTGCGTTGATGACGGCGCACATGAAGTGATTAGGGAAGCTATTGCATCCACAACTCTCAGATCCGGAACTGTAGGTTCCATCTTCAGTGGCCAGATCGCTCAGATCGGAATCGCGACTGCTGTCGCTGACCGTGTTTTCGACTGTCACCAGGGTGTTGAGCTCGCTGAGGGTGCCGATCGATGGAGGGAACCATGATGCTGGGGCGATCGCCGGTGCTGTCGGCTGATCAGGCATGCGAAGCGTGCCCATCTGACCAACTTGGAAGCGGAAGCTCCCAATCGCCAGGCTGATTCCGTCGCCCACGGACTCGAAGGCCGGGCGGGTGGCTGGCGTGTGGACGGTGAAGTCGAACGCGCCGAAGAGCTGGCGAATCTCCGTTGTTGTGGAGTTGTAGATCGCAGTTGATGGGGCCGAAGAAGCCGCAACATCAGCACTCCCAGTTCCCACAGACGGCGCCAATTGACGAGGGTTTAACTCATCAATGCCCATTGTTATGGACTTGGGTTTTGGAGAAGGAGGGAGTGCTGGAGACATCTATCGGCTAGCAAACAAGCACACAGGGGATAAAGATTTACCCAGGTTTAGGCCTCATAGAGGTCCCTACTCCTGCTTGTCTGCTCGTGGAATTATCGAAGGAATCGAAAGTTACAATGGTGCGCAGATGTAATCTAGCGAGGGTTGTGGAAACTAGGGTTGCGTATGTCCTCCTCACCGCCCCCTCCTAGCCTTTATATAGATAGGCTAGGTCTCGGGTAGTAGGTCGAGTCGGTTACAAGTTAGGGTTTTTCCCCTTCAAACTTTCTATCTTTAACTTCTTCTTGTTCTTCAAGCAATCGAGAGTCCGTAGGTTATTCGAGTCCCTTGTTTGGGCCTTGGCGACACCGTGGGCCTGTACGTATTTGGACCGTATATACCAAGCTCGAGTACCTGTAGGGTATACCCATGTCAGGTGGTTTATGAAAAGAACAAACATATAGTGACACTGGTGGTGGTTTATGAAAAGGATACACATGCAAATGACTCTAGTGGATCCAGGTGGTTTACGAAACGGACAAACATGCAATGACTCTGGTTGTTGTTTATCAAAAGAACACACATGCAATGGCACTGGTGGATCCATGTGGTTTAGGAAAAGAACACACATGCAAATGACACCGGTGCTGATTTATGAAAAGAACACACATGCAAATGACATTAGTGGTGGTTTATGAAAAGAACAAACAGGCAATGACTCTAGTTGTGGTTTAGTAAAAGGAACACATATGCAATGACATGCAAGGACTCTGGTGGATCCAAGTGGTGGTTTATGAAAAGAACAAACATGCAGTGACATTGGTGGTGGTTTATGAAAAGGACACACATGCAAATGACTCTGGTGGATCCAGGTGGTTTATGAAAAGGACACACATGCAATGACTCTAGTGATGGTTTAGGAAAAGAACACACATGCAAGGACTCTGGTGGATCTAGGTGGTTTATGAAAAGAACAAACATGCAATGACTCTGATTGTGGTTTATGAAAAGGACACACATGCATTGACACTATTGGATCCACGTGGTTTAGGAAAGGCACACACATGCAAATGACACTGGTGGTGGTTTATCAAAAGAACACACATGCAAATGACACTGGTGGATCCATGTGGTTTATTAAAATAACACACATGCAAATGACACTAGTGGTGGTTTATGAAAAGAACAAACATGTAATGACTCTAGTTGTGGTTTAGGAAAAGGACACATATGCAATGACATACAATGACTCTGGTGGATCCAAGTGGTGGCATATGAAAAAAACATGCAATGACTCTAGTTGTGGTTTAGGAAAAGGACACACATTCAATAACATGAAGTGGATCCATGTGGTTTATGAAAAGGACACACATGCAATGACTCTAGTGGTGGTCTAGGAAAAGGACAAACATGTAATGACACTAGTGGATCCAAGTGGTTTATGAAAAGAACAAATATGCAATGACTCTAGTGGTGGTTTAGGAAAAGAACACAGATGCAATGACACTAGTGGTGGTTGAAAAGAACACACATACAAAGACATGCAATGACACTGGTGGATCCATGTGGTTTATGAAAAGTACACACATGCAATGACAACTGGTGGATCCATGTGGTTTATGAAAATAACACCACATGCTGGAGTGCATAATTGCATGTGTTCTTTTCCAAAACCACAGTGATGCACACTAACACACACGATTGCAATGACACTGTTGGATCCATGTGGTGTAGAAAAGGAACACACATGCAAATGACACTGGTGGTGGTTTATGAAAAGAACACACATGTAAATGACACTGGTGGATCCATGTGGTTTTGTTAAATAACACACATGCAAATGACACTAGTGGTGGTTTATGAAAAGAACAAACATGCAATGACTCTAGTTGTGGTTTTGGAAAAGGACACACATGCATTGACATGCAATGACTCTGGTGGATCCAAGTGGTGGTTTATGAAAAGAACAAAGATGCAATGACTCTAGTGGTGGTTTAGGAAAAGAACAAACATGCAATGACACTAGTGGATCAAAGTGGTTTATGAAAAGACCAAGCATGCAATGACTCTGGTTGTGGTTTATCAAAAGAACACACATGCAATGACACTGGTGGATCCATGTGGTTTAGGAAAAGAACACACATGTAAATGACACTGGTGCTGGTTTATGAAAAGAACACACATGCAAATGACATTAGTGGTGGTTTATGAAAAGAAAAAACATGCAATGACTCTAGTTGTGGTTTAGGAAAAGAACACACATGCAAGGACTCTGGTGGATCCAAGTGGTGGTTTATGAAAAGAACAAACATGCAGTGACACTTGTGGTGGTTTATGAAAAGGACACACATGCAAATGACTCTGGTGGATTCAGGTGGTTTATCAGAAGGACACACATGCAATGACTCTAGTGGTGGTTTAGGAAAAGAACACACATGCAAGCACTCTGGTGGATCCAGGTGGTTTATGAAAAGAACAAACATGCAATGACTCTGGTTGTGGTTTATGAAAAGGACCCACATGCAATTACATGCAATGACACTATTGGATCCATGTGGTTTAGGAAAGGCACACACAGGCAAATGACACTGGTGGTGGTTTATCAAAAGAACACGCATGCAAATGACACTGGTGGATCCATGTGGTTTAGTAAAATAACACACATGCAAATGACACTAGTGGTGGTTTATGAAAAGAACAAACATGCAATGACTCTAGTTGTGGTTTAGGAAAAGGACACACATGCAATGACATACAATGACTCTGGTGGATCCAAGTGGTGGTATATGAAAAGATCAAACATGCAATGACTCTAGTTGTGGTTTAGGAAAAGGACACACATGCAATAACATGCAGTGGATCCAAGTGGTTTATTAAAAGGACACATATGCAATGACTCTAGTGGTGGTTTAGGAAAAGAACAAACATGCAATGACACTAGTGGATCCAAGTGGTTTATGAAAAGAACAAATATGCAAGGACTCTAGTGGTGGTTTAGGAAAAGAACACACATGCAATGACACTAGTGGTGGTTGAAAAGAACACACATGCAAACACATGCAATGACACTGGTGGATCCATGTGGTTTATGAAAAGGACACACATGCAATGACAACTAGTGGATCCATGTCGTTTATGAAAAGAACACCACATGATGGAGTGGCATCATTGCATGTGTTATTTTCCAAAACCACTGTGATGCACACTGACACACACACATGCAAGTACACTATTGGATCCATGTGGTTTAGGAAAGGAACACACGTGCAAATGACTCTGGCGGTGGTTTATGAAAAGAACACACATGCTAATGACTCTGGTGGATCCATGTGGTTTTGTAAAATAACACACATGCAAATGACACTAGTGGTGGTTTATGAAAAGAACAAACATGCAATGACTCTAGTTGTGGTTTTGGAAAAGGACACACATGCAATTACATGCAATGACTCTGGTGGATCCAAGTGGTGGTTTATGAAAAGAACAAAGATGCAATGACTCTAGTTGTTGTTTATGAAAAGGACACACATGCAATGACATGCAGTGGATACAGGAGGTTTATGAAAAGGACACATATGCAATGACTCTGGTGGATCCAGGTGGTTTATGAAAATAACAAACATGCAATGACTCTAGTTGTGGTTTATGAAAAGGACACACATGCAGATGACACTGGTGGTGGTATATGAAAACAACACACATGCAATGAGTCTAGTTGTGGTTTATGAAAAGGAAAAACATGCAATGACTCTAGTCGTGGTTTATGAAAAGAACATAGTATCAAATGACACTGGCGGATCCATGTGGTTTATTACGAAACATGCATTTTCCATTTCTTAAAGGAACACACATGCCTACTCTTTCTATTTTCTATTTGAATCCCTTATTCTGTATTGCCCTTGGTTTTTTGATACTTCTCAGTTTTTCCCTCTATCTTGGTCACAAATCTCACAAAAGCCCAAACGTGTGCTCACAGTGACTGCTACGCCATGATTGGCTGACACAGATGTCACGCGGATCGTGCCCACCAACCGTTGATCCTCTATGATCCAACGGGCAGGATAACCCCTCCCTCCTCCACTTTTTTCACAGGGTTTATTCGTGCCACCTCTCTATCCGTGCCACCGATACTTTACCTCCATAAACAAGTGAAAAACCATCTCAGAAAATAAATAAAATAAATGATCATATTTTGAAGAAGCTCTCGTCTCCGTCTTCTAGTTCGTCATCGTCTTCGTAAATGTCATGGTCCTTGCCATCGCTGCCGTTCGTGTCCTCCTCTAATGACTCGACACCACCCCCTTCTTTGTATAAGCGCGCTATCTCCTTGTCGGAGATGTCCTCCTCCTTCTATTCGTAGTCCCACGGGTCCATGTCACTCTCCTCCGCTTCTGCCTCCAACTAATCTATGAACGCCTCCTCGTTGGCCGAGTCGGACTCGTCCACATAGTTGTATCCTCTCTTCTTCTTGGTCTTCTTCTTGTTCCTCTTCTTATCCGTACTCGCCAGTGCAACACGCGCCCCCGTCCTAGCTGCTGCTTGATACGTTGCTAACGTATCCATAATTTTAGATGTTCCATGCTTGGTTTTATATACTTTCTTATGTTTTGTCCACACTTTGGAGTACTTTCTATACACTTTCTTGGACTAACCTATTAACAAGAGCCACAGTGCCAGCTGCCTGTTTTCTACTGTTTTTGGTTCCAGGAAAGTCAGAAAATGAATATTCTCGGAATTGGACGGGACAAAAGCCAAAGTCAGTTTTTCACCGAGGGACACACGGAGCCAGAATACGAGACGGAGAGGGGCCAGGGGGCCGCCACACCACCTGGCCGTGCGGCTAGGCCTGACCCGCGCCAGGGGGTGGTCTGGCCGCCTCGGGCACCCCCTAAGCCTCCCCATTCGCCTATAAGATGCCTCCAATAAAGAAACCCTAAGTACCCGATCAAAATTCCACGAAAGAGTTTGTAGCCCCCGTCATCTCCATCCCTAGATCGGGAGGGATCTGAAGCTCTTCCCGGTACCCTGCCGGAGGGGACAATTCACCCTAGAGGCCTTCTTCATCACCATGCAAGCCTCTAGTGTGATGCGTGAATAGTTCATCCTTGGACTATGGGTCCATGTAGTAGCTAGATGGCTGGTTCTTCTCCTTTGTGCTATCATGTTTAGATCTTGTGAGCTCCATTCATGATCAAGATCATCTATTTGTAATCCTATGTGTTGTGTTTGCGGGGATCCGATGGATATTGAGATGCTATTTCAGATTGATTATTGATTCTACCATGTCTTTGTTATTTGTGATCTTGCATGCTTTCCGTTGTTAGTAGCTATCTTGGCCAAGTAGATGCTAGCAACTCCAAGTGTTAGTATTTATGCTCGATAGTGGTTTCATGCCTCTAGTAATCTGGGGAACTGACAGAAATCTCTAAGGTAATAAATGTGCTATTGATACTAGGGAGAAAACAACAATCCTTTGTTCATAGAACAATCGTATTGTTTACTTTACACGCAATGCGTAATGCAATTATCTGTTGCTTGCAACTTAATACTGGAGGGGGTTCGGATGATAACCTGAAGGTGGATTATTAGTCATAGATGCAGTTGGATTACGGTCTATGTATAATGTTGTAATGCCCAATCAAGTCTCAAAGGAGTCAAGATGATTAGTATATGCATGTATTGCTTTCTCGGTGTTTGTCAATTGCCCCGCTGTAATTTGTTCACCCAACATGTTATTTATCTAAGGAGAGCCACCACTAGTGAACTATGGACAACGGTTCTTTCTTTTATCATCAATCTACAACTGTTTACTATTTTCTGTTTACTTTCTGCAAGCTATTACTTTCTTCCACACAATACGTTTAATCCTTTGTTTTCTGCAAAACCGGTGAGGTTGACAACTTCACTCTAAGTTGGGGGTCGAGTTTTGTGGTTGTGTTGTCCAGGTTTCCACATTGCTGCTAGCACCGATAGTGCGCCCTGCCAAAGTCCAGCTAGCAACACCTTGGAGGTGTTTCCTTGCTCCTACTGGATTGATAACCTTGGTTTCATAACTGAGGGAAAACTTGCTGCTGTGCTCATCATACCTTCCTCTTGGGGTTCCCCAACGAGCTCGATATATTTTGGGCCATCAAGCTATTTTTCTGGCGCCGTTACCGGGGAGTCAAGGACATCTTCACAAGGGGAGTCCTTCATAACCAATCTCTTTACTTTGTTATTTTTGTTTTGCTTAGTTTACTTTTTGCTTTGTTTGCTTGTTTCTTTATCAAAAACACACAAAAAATAGTTTTACTAGTTTGCTTTCTTTATTAAAAACACAAAAAAATTGAGTCTTTGTATAGTTGTTACCTCTTCCTTAGCTCACCATGTTGATCCCTAAATTCACTCTGAAAGACCTTTCAATAGGTAGTGGCTCTATAATTGGAAAAGATAATATTGAGGAATTCTTTAATCATGTTACTAAGCATGAGGATAGATCCCTTGCAGAACTTGCTCCAAACTATGAAATTGCTACATCTTCTTTAGTTCACATGTTTGAAGCTAGGTTTGTTAACCTTAATCCCTTAATGCAAGTAATGTTTCTTAAACTTAAAGAAATTGAGGAACCTGAAAAGAGGGATTTTATTCTGGAAACTTTGCATAAGGAATTCTATGATGTTGCCAAGGAAGCTAGAAAAGTCTCTGAACGCTTTAATATGCTAAGATCATGTGTAGATGTTGTTGGTACATGAGAAAATATGAACAAAATTGAACCTAATGGGGAGGAAATTAAGATACCAATACCTTTTAAACTTGTAGCAATGCATGAAGCCATACAAAAGAATCTTTGATTGGATTGTTCCCCAAAACCCGTGTGATGAAAATAGTGAACCCAAGAACATTGAGAGAGGATCCTCCAGAACTTATTTGGATGAGATACCTTGCCTTGTTGAAGATATTTCTGGTATTAATATTAATGCTTCTTCATCTGAGAATACTTGATTCGTTTTCTTGCTTCCTATGCCTAACTTAAAGGCGTTAAAGAAAAGTACTTATTGGGAGATAACCCAAAAGTTTTAGATGAGTCTTGGAAGTTATTACTTTAGTAATAACCGCTCCTTATCCTTTTTATTTGTTTTTTGTGCCAAGAGTAACCTCTAATGAGAGAGAAGTAATGATTGGGAAAGTTGCTGTCCCGAAACAGATTTATGTGCTTCACCGTAAAAATTCGTGTAAAATATCGGTGCATCGTTTTGAGGCGTGAATTTTTGTGCTTTTGCCCCAGGTGGTTATCTAACTTTCGTTATTTCAACACTTTCGATTTGAGCAACAGAATGTCTTCGAAAAAATTGATTTTTACCTGCTGGTCTGTTTTGATAGATTTCTGCCATTATTTGCATTTGCTTCTTGTTGGTTCCTTTTTGAGTTCTCTTTGGGGAATTGAGCTTTTTAAGGGAAGTGCTACAGTAGCTTGTGTTTTAATGGAAGTTTTATTGGTGTTGAAACTGAGCCCAAAGACTTATTACCTTGAGTGCACTAATGTTGCAAATAAAGATTTGTGTGAAGTTTTGTATGAAGGAAAAATTTCAGGTATATGGAGAGAATGATGTAATGAGATGAAGAATGGACTAAAGCTCAAGCTTAGGGATCCACCCCGTGTCACCCCAAGAAATATTCAAGAGGTACAAGCGTCAAAGCTTGGGGATGCCCAAGGCATCCCCTTCTTCATCAATAAAAATCCCAGGTTTCTTCTAAACACTTCATTTTTATTGTTTCATGCATGTTGTGTTGTTCTTGGAGCATCTTCGTTTTTTGTTTTTTGTTTTCGTTTGCTTGGTTTTATTTTTTCTTAATAAATTGGTTGGACCCCCTCTTTCATACATTGATTTTCAAATAGTTTGGTTTGGATTGGAAAAGAGTGGGAAAAGTCATGCATAAGTGGTGAAGAGAGCTTGTTTTTACTGTGGCTTATGCTTTGTCATGCCATTCTTGATATTGTTTTGGCTTTATTCTTACTGATCTTTGTTGTAGCATGACATGTTATAAACAATTGAGATTGCTTAATGTGCCTTGGAAGAATCTTGCGTTGTTTTAGCATATTAAAGCATAGTATTGTGGTATTCTCCTTTGATGCTTTATTTGGGTTGACTTGGCGCATGCTCACACCGTGTTATGACTATCCAAAGTCACCATAGCCTTGATGATCCTTTAGTTTTCGACTTGTAATATCACTTTATGCTTTGATTAATGATGTTTTGTCGCTCTGCATGATTATGGCCATTATTGCTCTCTTAGTCGGTCGCTCCCAGTCTTTTGCTAGCCTCCATAACCAAGTATGAGTTCCACTCATGTATCCAACTCCTAAAACCAAGTTATTCCAAAGAGTCCACTATACCTACCTATTAGCATTTGCTATTCCAAGTATATTCATGTTTTTATCTACCTTCCGAATTAAACTTGTTATGAGAAAATTAGTGATTAAAGCTCTCACGAACTTGATGGTACACTTTACTTTCTTGGACTTAATAAACTTGAACCATTGCGTCCATCTTTGTTGCGTATATGCTTGTGCTTTATAACTTGAAGTTAGCAAAACCATGTATCACGGGGAACGCTTTCAACATTGCACTTGTACTTTGTACCCCGTTGATATCATGTTCTTTTGCTTATGGATCCCGGCGGTGTGAAATAAAAGGGGAACTTGTAAGATCATGGAGTTTGTATTTGTGTTAGAGAAACGCCTGGGCCGCTAGCCTAAGCCATGCTTAATCATGGTGGAAACTTGCAGCATAACCATAATGAGCAATCTATGAAGCATCCTCAATAAATACCTATGCAAATAGCAAATAAAAAGATCACTGAGATGCTCATTGTCTGCTTGCCTTGTAATTTTGATTATGGGATAGCTCATGTATCATGTGTAAGGGCTACCTCGTTTGCGGTTCTCTATCATACATATGTACTTACAATGACAAGAGCTTACTTGTGATAAAGTTGAGTAGCATGAGGTTCGGTCTTCGTAAGTAAGGGGCATGAGATTTCGGCTTATAACTTGTGAAGCATATCCTCTTAGTTGTGTCACTTTAACCTTAATCACCTAAAGATGCTTATGATACGGGCAATGAGAGCTGAAAGCTAATAAGTACCATAATTTTTGGAAGCTCTTTATGAAACTTGAATCCCTACTTCCTTCTACGAAGGCCTTTCTTTTACTTTTATGTTGAGTCTCCACCTTCTATCTTTATGCACCTACTTTGAGAGCATAGTGGCCATTCTTAGTTCTATGTGCATTGTCCCAAGACTTGTTGATTGATGCATAATTTTGATATTGCTTGTTCTTAAACTATTTGTATCAAGTCACTCTTATGAACTTTGAAGGTGTCCTATGCATTTATGTTTGCTACTCTAAGCTGAATGCCAATATGCTATGTTTTCTTTATGTGAAACAGACAAACGTTTTGCAAAGCATTGTTATTCATGAATCTTTTGTTTGTGCCTTTTCATGTTGCAACATATTTGCTTTGTCTTATTGTTAGAACTTTATCTTTCATGTTATGATTGAAGTACTATGATCCCAGCTATCAATGTTTACAAATACTTTGATCAAGTTTATGATGGTGCATGTCACCTCAAAAATTATTCTTTCTTTTTATCACTTACCTACTCGAGGAAAGGCATGAGTTAAGCTTGGGGATGTTGATACGTTGCTAACGTATCCATAATTTTTGATGTTCCATGCTTGGTTTTATCTACTTTATTATGCTTTGTCCACACTTTGGAGTACTTTCTACACACTTTCTTGGACTAACCTATTAACAAGAGCCACAGTGCCAGCTGCCTGTTTTCTCCTATTTTTGGTCCAGGGAAGTCAAAAAATGAATATTCTCGGAATTGTACGGGACAAAAGCCAAAGTCAGTTTTTCATCGAGGGACACACGGAGCCAGAATACGAGACAGAGAGGGGCCAGGGGGCCGCCACACAACCTGGCCGCACGGCCAGGCCTGGCCCACGCCAGGGGTGGTCTGGCTGCCTTGGGCACCCCCTCGGCCTCCCCTTTCGCCCATAAGATGCCTCCGATATAGAAACCCTAAGTACCCAATCAAAATTCCACGAAAGAGTCTATAGCTGCCGTCATCTCCATAGATTGGGAGGGATCTGAAGCTCTTCCCGGCACCCTGCCGGAGGGGAGAATTCACCCTAGAGGCCTTCTTCATCATCATGCAATCCTCCGGTGTGATGCGTGAGTAGTTCATCCTTGGACTATGGGTCCGTGTAGTAGCTCGATGGCTGGTTCTTCTCCTTTGTGCTATCATGTTTAGATCTTGTAAGCTCCGTTCATGATCAAGAACATCTATTTGTAATCCTGTGTGTTGTGTTTGCGGGGATGCGATGGATATTGAGATGCTATTTCAGATTGATTATTGATTCTATCATGTCTTTGTTATTTGTGATCCTGCGGGCTTTCCGTTGTTAGTAGCTATCTTGTCTAAGTAGATGCTAGCAACTCCAAGAGTTAGTTTTATGCTCGATAGTGGGTTCATGCCTCTAGTAATCTGGGGAAGTGACAGAAATCTCTAAGGTACTAGATATGTTGTTGCTACTAGGGAGAAAACAACAATCCTTTGTTCATAGAACAATCGTATTGTTTACTTTACACGCAATGCGTAATGCAATTATCTTTTGCTTGCAACTTACTACTGGAGGGGGTTCGGATGATAACCTAAAGGTGGATTATTAGTCATAGATGCATTTGGATTACGATCTATGTATAATGTTATAATGCCCAATCAAGTCTCAAAGGAGTCAAGATGAGTAGTATATGTTTGATTGCTTTCTCGATGTTTGTCAATTGCCCCGGTGTAATTTGTTCACGCAACATGTCATCTATCTTAAGGAGAGCCACCACTAGTGAACTTTGGACTCTGGTCCTTTCTTTTATCATCAATCTACAACTTTTTACTATTTTCTGTTTACTTTCTGCAAGCTATTACTTTCTTCCACACAATATGTTTAATCCTTTGTTTTCAGCAAAACCGGTAAGATTGACAACCTCACTATAAGTTGGGGACAGAGTTCTGTGGTTGTGTTGTGCAGGTTTCCACGTTGCTGCTGGCACCGGTAGTGTGCCCTGCCAAAGTCCAGCTAGCAACACCTTGGAGGTGTTTCCTTGCTCCTACTGGATTGATAACCTTGGTTTCATAACTAAGGGAAAACTTGCTGCTGTGCTCATCATACCTTCCTCTTGGGGTTCCCCAATGATCTCGATATATTTTGGGCCATCACTGCTTTGTGCTCGTCCGTCGCTTAAGGTACCCCACGCTCCTCCTGCACGGCCGGTACGAGCTTCGATGTTGCGGTGTCCTCGAGTGCCAATGTTGATGGATCTTGGCGCGGTCGGACATGAAGTTCTGCCTCAGTAGTCGACTCACGAGCGCAAATGATGCAGCGAAGAGCAGGGGACGCAGGACGGTCAGTGGATGGCTTGGACCTATCATTTCCACGGCCAGGGGGGCATCGTGCTCGAGGAAGTTGTTCGAAATGAGCTATGGCGGGTACATAAAGTTAGGTGCCGATCTGATCAAGGGGCAAGCAGCAGTTTCATGCGTCATGTACAAACATGCATTTGTTAATTATTAAAATAATGTAATATCTCGCGTACTGAACATAATTTGATAATAACAAAAGTGGCACCGTGTATTCTAGACTCGTAAATATCATGTGCATGCATGTCGACGTGGAGTTCAATGGAGTTCGACGTGCCGACATGATCGTGCAGCAGTAGCGCGCGTCATTGCCCCATCAACACGTGACACATGCACATGGGACGTGCACGCCGATTCCCGTGATTACCACCCAGCCCTACTCATTTTTAAGGGTAAGCACGCACTCCTCTTATTATATACTAGATTTTAGGCGGCGCCGAAGACCATTGAACTGTCCATCGCAATAAAGTCAAGTCCCATCGATTCCCTTTCCCTGCCTCCCTGGCTTCTTTGAGAAGGTAGACCGTACATGGTGGTCTTGTATAATAGTAGTAGTACTACTGGACGACGGCCTGTACTCTTTGAATATTCTCCCACACTAATCACTATATTCTTCCTCCTGCCGCCACCTCCCTCCCCTGCAAGCCATGGCTCCCCTAAGGAGAGGTCAGTCGACCATCCTCGCAGAGAAAAAGGAGAGAGCTCGCCGCGAGGCAGTTCTTGCTCTACCGGCCCCTCAAGCCCCCCTCCCACTGAGGCCCAATCTCTCCCAACAATGGCGCCGAATGTTCTAGCAGGCGAGGGCTCCTCCTGGTACGGTCTTCTTGTTCTACTTCTTCTCCATCTCCTTCTCCATCATGATCTTATTCTACTTCTTCTTGTTTTTCTTCTTCTTCTTGCTCTTCCTCTTCTAGGTATTACAGACTGGCCGTGGAGCCAGAATCGACCACGATGGAGGCATTGCAGGACCCGTTCGGTCCAGTTCCACGTCTCAGCGAGGTAGCAAATCTCCGCATCGTTATTTCTCTGAGTTGTAATGTGGATTTCTTAGATCTTGTTCACCCTGCATTGGGGTTTATTTCTTGCGAGTTGTATTAGTTTTCATGATTATGATTGGATCTCTTGGTCTTTCCTTAATACTGCTATTCATAGATTCCATATGGATTTTTTGTGATTAGGATTAGTTTATCGTGATTATGACTGGATCTCTAGGTCCATTTTTAACACTGATGTCCATAGATTCAACGGGGATTTTTTTGATTTGTACTAGTATTCACCTGGAACCTAGAGTGTAATTATAGAATTTATATTTCAATTAACATGAATGATGCAGCGATTGAAGGTCGAGTACCGTGACAAGGTGGCCGCGATCAGTGACAAGATTGACAACTAACAAGAGCTTGCACGCTCCCTCACCCAAGCTAATGAGAGCCTATGCAAGCAACTATCTGTGCAGAAGGCGATCTCGCTAGATTTTGCACGTGACATCGTGAGGCTGCAGAAAGTGCTCGACCGCAACTTGAACAGGCAAGAATAAGCCATCAAGATAATCAACGAGCTCATGGAGGAGAAGAAGAATCTTGAGAAAAGGTGCATCCTCCTGCATGACAAAGTCACTAAGGCACTTAGAGGACACGTCGAGAAAACCAAGGCTACCATCCGAGCCTACCATGACATGAACCGTTGACTGGATGCAGTGAAAGAGATGAAGGAGGACATGAATAGAGGATCACCGTACTTGAGGGTGTTCAAAAAGAGAACGAGGAGCTAAGGGCTTGTCTGGAGGCGTATCAGAGCAATGCCCAAGTCCAATTCCCGTTAGAGGGGCATGAATATCAGTCCAATGCCCAAGTATGATTCCCGTTATAGGGTGCAATAAGAATCCTAGGGTAACTCCTTATCTATTTGGACATGTGTAGGTGTTCATGTTCATGAATGAACACCATGAGGGGATCTCCACCATGAGCCCTTTCCATTATGTATCTAGACATGGGTTTCTGCATTATGAGTTTGCCACTACTATTTGGTGACATGGGAAAAACCCACATCACACTGAACAACATATATACCTTATTTGTCTTTGAAATTGAAATTATGACAGTGCCACTAGTAGATTCATAAAATGTTGATTAGTCCTAGATTGCTTCTTCCTTGAAATTATGATAGTGACACTAGTCGATTCAATTAATTTTGAAAACTAACCACCTTGTCCTGGTGAACTGAACAAACCATACTATATATTTTTGTTATAGGGAAAGAGGTGAAAGCTCCACCAGGACCTAGTGACCCGGCTAAATGACAAGATAGCCATCAAGAGGGAGAAGCAGAATTCCCAGAAGCTGTCCTTTGACCACCTGCGCGTTGAAGTCGTGGTTCTTTTTGACAAGTGCTAGAAACTAAAGGAGGTAAACGCGGGCTAGGAGAAGCTTCACAAGGAAGGTCGCACCTCGGCTAGTAAGCAGACAGAGATCATGAAAGGGATCTTGAAGGAAAATCATATGGTTATAGACCAACTTCTCGAATCTATGACGGAGCGTTGGAACCTGCAGCTAGCGCACGACAAAGTACTGAAGGAGATGGCCGATCTTAGGGAGGAAAACAAGCAACTCCGGGCCAGGCTCGCTTGAACCTAACATATGTCTATTTAGTACTGAACTGCCTGGTTTATCTTCTATAGTGGTGATTTTTTAAAACGTGAACTTAACTATATGCACGATAAGAGTGTTCATCTAAAATTAATTTGCTCGAGGATTGAGTTTGGCTTAGTTAACAAAGCACAACTACAAGTCTTACAGTTAACTAGTTTCAGGCATTGGCATAGCATAAATTATTCACCTAGAATTTCCTTTATCCTCTATAGTTTGTCCTTGTTCACCCTCGCGCGCCTTCTTCAGTTCCTTCAATAGATCCGCAATGCAGTACTCTAGCTTCTTCTTGTCTTCCCTGAGCTGATCCTTCTCCTTTTCTACATTATGAATCAACAACCTGTGACTATCCTGAAGCTTATTGCAGTTCCAGCAACCAAGCTCCCATTGATTCTATCACTTAGTTCTGACTATAAATTCTCGATTTATTGCTCCAGCTCCTTATTTCATATCGACAGCTTGGTAATTTTTTTTTCTGCTGCATCACAAGCATCAGTAAATCTACCCGACCTTTCCAACTCATACATCTCCCATAACTGGGCCAAACATTTCTTAAGTGCATATGGCCACTCAAGATCCACCCACTCTACTACTTTACACAGCGGGCCAACCTAAAAAAACACACACTATCGTGTTATGAACATACACGATACATTTTTCTTCATGTCACCATTGCACATAATGTAAACAAAACTGATTTGTATAGCCCAAAAACCTTCTCCCAATGTTACTACCTTCGAATGCAACATATCTCCTCAGTTTTAGCCCATGGTCACATGGTAATTCTCCATCAAGATCTAGGCCCTCCCATTCGGAGGCGTAGATTGTCCATGGTACCTATAGGTAAACGCAAAGCTAGAATTGAACACGATTACATGCACATATGGAGCTCAGATCGAGGGATTTACCAATTCCTAACCCTAGCCCGAGAAAACAGAGGAACTCACATTGTGGAAGGAATACTCGATGTCGAAGAGAAGGTTGTCGCTACTCGACTGGTCGTCCTCGTCGTTCTAGGACAGCATGGCAAATGCGTCCTCGCCGGTGACAGCATCGGTGAGGAGAGAGAGAGAGAGAGAGAGAGAGAGAGAGAGAGAGAGAGAGAGAGAGAGCGAAAGAGTGGCAAAAGTGAAGTGCGTCACCGCTGCAACAATGACTAAATTGGCATGTTACAATAGTTTAATGGATACCATGCCCTTTCCCTGGATTACTGTCTTGTGCCTAATATGGTTTCTCTTCATACATTCTTATTTCAAATATTAAACCTATACTCCCTCCATCCCAATTTCATTGCCTAAGGAAAACATACCAGTATATTACATCATCTAAAGAAACAAAATCATGTCAACTACAAGGTACTTATGCATCACTTGTTCAGTCATGGTTTCACAAAACATTACATTACAATCTCTCAACAAACATAATCATAGAAACAAGTATATTACATCAACTCAAGAAACAAAATCATGTCAACTACAAGATACTTACGGATCACTTGTCTAGTCATGGCTTCACAAAACATTACATTACAATCTCTCAACAAACATAATCACAAAAACAAGTATATTACATCAACTCAAGAAACAAAATCATGTCAACTACAAGGTACTTACGCATCACTTGTCTAGTCATGGTTTCACAAAACATTACATTACAATCTCTCAAAAACAAAATAATAGAACAAGTACAGTACATCATCTCAAGAAACATAATCATGTAAACTACAATGTATTTATGCATCACTTGTCTAGTCATGGTTTCACAAAACATTACAGTACAACCTCCCAATAAACATAATAACAGAAACAAGTATAGTACATCATCTAAAGAAACATAATCATGTCAACTACAATGTACTTATGTCTTATTACAATAACGATGGTTTCAGTGAGTGACATGTCCGAAAATCTCAACAGCTCACACAACATTATATCACAATCTCTGAACCAACATAATCACAGAAACATGGTCTAAATGCAACAGTAGTCAATGTTACAAATACAGGCAGGGGAACCCCATGGTCCATATGACAAGCCTAGGGTAGCAGCTCTCATCAGATCTCATCAACGTCGACCAACTCATTCTGTTCAGCCACTACAGGGGCCTCTACATCCACTATAACCTATTCCACAACATCAGAAATGGTACCAAGGAAGAACACCTTCCTGGTTCACTTCTTTTGTCACATAATCTGCATAAGATCATCAGTATCCAAAACCTCTATGAATTGTCGCTTCTTATGATGCCACCACCGGATTTGTGCCATCTGCTTAGGCCCAATACTTTTTTCCTTACCGATCATCTCTCTCATTTCATCACGAGTTATGTTTTTGGAATCGACAGTGATCTCCATGGTACATGACGAAACTAGCTTATTAACTCTCTCATCAAGTTTTGCCATGTATGAATCCACCTCTGAGTGTATACTGAACTTATCGAGATCAGCATCTATTGGTCCGTAGTCTCTCGGAGCCGAAGCTCTAGTAGCAAGATCTCTAGCATCTACATATGTATCATCAATCATCGCTTCAAATTTCACCTTACGATCAGCTGCACAACACTCCCAAACCATCTAAAGCTCATGGGAGTGCTCAATTTGCATATAGGTATCATTCATGTTGCGCCACACCAATTTTGTCCTTTGTCTAGAACCCTAGGGAATCCTAGCAGCTAGCATATCTACCAGCTGCGAAACAAACAAAACCTATTTGCAATTCACAAGCAGATGCACATCTTGCCCAAACACAACCCTCTCGCAACCAAAATCTAGTTTTGCAGTGTACTGGCAAACATGAACTGTGAACTCATATAGGTCCCTTGTATCAAATTTGTGCCTAATTTGATTAAAAGTGGAACTTTTCAGTTCATTCTATTCTATTATGCCATAACTAATCTACTTATAAGATGAGGCATAGATAAGAAAAATTCACCTCTTGCTCTTCTGTCGGGTTTTTTTCTTCGAGATCAGGGTGCCGCATCCACCCGCCGGAGCCGAACAATCCGCCGCCGGCCTGGCTTTTCTCTTTAACCCGCTGCTCATAGGTACCTTGGGATTATAATCCTTACTGACCTCCTCGCTAACCGGGGCTAAAGACCTCACCGCTGCTTCGCGTTGAACCCTAGACTCTGGCCTCGATGGACCCGAATGTTGCTGACATAGCTACAACCTTCGCCTTGCAAGACATGCTGGGCCACCACCGCCGGATTCAGTGTCGGGAGAGGGAGAAAAAAGGACCTCCATTGTCGGTAGATTTAGGGTCGGGGAAGGGAAGAAAAAGGACCGCCGCCACTACAGCCAGATTCAGTGTCGAGAGTTAGGAAAGTACAGTAATGGATTTGCCCCTACGACACGTGCATGGTGGCTAAGAAGAGAGACCAGCGAAGAAGGGGCATAGCAGGAACTAGTGTAACGGGATGTCCTGACTTAATAGGCGCGATTTGAAAATATTAGGTTTGGCCATCATTCACTCGAAACACCCCTCTTAGCAATTGGTGCCCCAACTTTTCGAATCGTGGTGATTAAAATCAACTCGGGTACCGCGATGCACTAGCATCTCAACTTTCGGGCCGCAAAATGATATTCTTCAGCCCAATGGGCCAGTCCCAAATTTAAAAAATTGGAACCCTGATCTATTTATTAAAAGACCAAAATACCCCAAGACTTAATAATCTCTAGAAAAATAAATAAAGATCTTAAAAATACAAATAATATATCCAATTGTTCATAAAAACATAAACTATCTAATAAAACTAATAAGTTGCATTTTTGGATAATAAAACTTAAATTAATTATTTCAATGACATAAATCCTTTATGGAATTTACTAAAAATAAAGGTAATGCTTGAAAACCATTAAAATTCACTTTTGTGATACTGAATATATATTGTGTATAATAAAAATACTAGTTTGTATTTTTAGCCAATAAAGTTTATATACATATTTTCAAACACTTAGTCTTTTATGGGATTTTTAATAAAATAACGATAAGAGCTCAAATTAAAAAATACTTTCAAACTCTTAAGTTAATATATGATATTAAAAAATATTAAATATAATATTTAAAAAGTAATTAAGAATTATAAAGTATTAAATTCTCATCAAGCTTTAATAATGTGGGTAAAACAGTCAAAGAAGGGTTATCATAAATAGTGCATGACAGTACTATGCATGTTCATTATTGCTTCTTTAAATATTTTCCTTACCAGGCAATAATGGTGTTTTGTAGAAATAGAAGCTCAAGGTCGAGTGCAATCATCCGACTTCACTACCTTGTAGTCACAAGGCAACTTCATCACTTGGTCATGTCCTTTGTTTTGTTTTGTAAAAGTATTTGCAAATTGTGTGTTATCACCTATGTTCTAAAAAGAGACATAAAATAAGTATTTTCCCCAGAAAATGAAATGCTATTATCATCCTAAGTGATGATAAATATTAAGAGTTGTAGTGGAATCTAGGATTTCAGTTGCAGTATAGGTAGGACTTAATAACCCATGACATCAGTGATTCTAGCGCCGTATAATACGCGTTAACTATAAGACTTGGAATGGGACGGGAACGTCATCTAGATCTTCTTCCTTCCATGTGTCAACGGACGACCTTTATGTGACGCTATGATTCCTTGAGTGGATCTAGCAACATGGGTGGGAACCCTTAGGCCCCATGGGTAAGGTATCTAGATTATCTATGTGAGGCTGCCGGTGGTACGATTAGTCCTTTTAATGAAACCTGCCAAGGCACAACCTGCTCATAGAGTCTTCAAGGGCCTATCAGAGCTGTAGCTTGCCTGAAAGGGGGCTTAATAGAGATGTGGTGGCTTGAAGGATTGTGTTGGCACGTGGGGTCACGGGAAGGACAACGAATGGCTTGGATCTTAGACTGGGCGCCATACTAAGGAAGTATGGACAAGCTCGCGACTTGGATGTGAAACAAGGCTAAGGTCTCTTATGGGTAAAGCAACACACCTGTGCAGGGTGTATAAAAGTGTGACATGTTACTCCATGTTCCCGGAAGGAGCTACGAACGCGGTAGGAAAGGAACTCCACGAAGTTCTAATCAACTTGTGAAGGCTGATGGGCATAGTTTTTGATATTAAAATCAATCTTTGAAGAAATGTTTATGAAAAATACATATTGCCAAGGACTTATGGTATGAGGTGGTAGTTAGTGCATCAAACTTCCCACCTTGCATAAAATGAACTTCCTGGGTAATGATGTTACTCACTATTTCCTTTGATCCCCTGCTTAGACTCTAGGGAGCCAGAAGATGCCCCAATGTATGCTACTGAAGGCCAGGACGATGTCTACTACAAGGAACCTGACCTGATTGGTGGAGTTGAAGGGGTTGACTACGAGATACGCTATGGAGCTGAAGGCAACGAGTCAGAGTAGGTGCCCAATAATTACTAATACTTAAGTCGAGCCGAGCAGGATGAACCTTATACAATAAGTTGTTGAGCTCAAGTCGTGTTATATCATTTGAATCTTTTGTTCTTCTGTTGAAACATATGAAGTAAGCTGTGTATGGTTTGTAAGTTTGAACCACTTGAAAGTACCGATCTTTTGGTATTGTAATAATGTGTGTATATTTGTAATTTGGACCAATAATGTTTCTGTTGTACCACTCTGAGGGATGTGATATTTGCGAAACGGTGTTCCGTGAGTGTTATGTCAACGACTATAGTATCCTACAACATGCAATGGTATGCTGGGTCACCGCATATGGTCCATCCGCAGCACCAGACCAAGCCAACTGGTGAGATCCCTTTCTTCCTCGTTTATGGAGCTGAAGCAGTCATTCCCGTAGAACTCATGCACATCTCCCCACGAGTCTTGGCCTTCAACGAGATGGCACAAGATGAGCTCCGCAAGATGACATCACCCTCATTAAGGAATCACGCCACAGGGTTGTCGTTCGGGGGACCACTGCCACAATGTACGCGCCCACACCTTGTAAGTGGGGGGACCTTGTCCTCTGACAGGTCCTCTCGTGAAGGCCTCCACAATCTCTCCCTGATGTGGGGCGGCCCCTTCAGGGTCGTGCATGTCGCAAGACCAGGAGTCGTACGCTTGGAAAAATAAGATGGGGTGGCAATACCGAATGCATGGAACATCCAGTACCTTTGCAAATTCTATCCATGATCCCTGTCTACAGAAGTCGCTATAACAAACAACCCCATTCTCAGGTACATTAAGAACTCATGAACATACCCCTATTTTGATGTTTCTCTGGTGCTACTTTTCTGGTGTTGTTTTTCTTTCTCTCATGGCGTTCCCTTTTGTGTATCATACGAGTGGGGACTAGGCACGGTGTCTATCACTAAAGCCAGTCTCTGTCAACTCTAAGGCCTAAAGTGTCGAGCTCTGACTTGCGGACTAGATCCAACAATAAAGTCACCTCACCCACAGTTATTGGTGCTTGATATTCTCGCATGGTACACACAGGAAACAATAGAGCACATTCTATAAAGAACCTGCAGTTGCCTCTCTGAGGAACTAAACAGGGAAAGCACAAGTCCTACAGCTACCTCCATGAGGATCTTATGGGATGTCACAGAATGTACAGAGCCTACAGGGCACCTCCTCAGGGAACCTACAGGACAAGTACAAGTGCCTGTAGGGCTTAGGAGCTGACATGGGCATACCTTACAGGTACTCGAGATCATCATATATGGTCTATCCTAGAAGAAGCCCACGACATTGCTAAGGCCCAGTCAAGATTCAGGTGACCTAGGAGACTTCGACTCCTTGCAGCACACGGCAAACTCAAGATAGAAGTTTAAAGGGAAAACCCTAATATGTAACCAACTCGGCCTGCTATCTCAGGACCTAACCTATCTATACAAAGGCTAGGAGGGGGCAGCGAGGAGGATATCCGCAACCCTAGTTTCCACACAATCGCCAGATTGCATCTACGCACCCCTATAACTTTCGACTCCTCGGTAATTCCAAGAGTAGACAAGCAGGAGTAGGGTCCTCTATGAGGCCTGAACCTGGGTAAATCTCGTGTCCCCTGTGTGATTGTTTTCTAGCCGATCGATGCCTCCAGCACTCCCTACTTCCTCGAACCTAAGTCCATCAGAGATGGGCATTGACGAGTTCACCCCTCATCAATTGGCGCCGTCTGTGGGAAACGGGAGTGCTGATGTTGCGGCTTCCTCGGCCCCATCAACCGCGATCTACGACTCCACAACAGCAGAGACTCGCCTCCTCTTTGGTGCATTCGACTTCACCGTCCACACACCATCCACTAGCCCGGATTTCGAGTCCGTGGGCGATGGAATCAGCCTGGCGATCGGGAGCCTACGCTTCCAAGTTGGTCGGCTAGGCACACTTCGCCTCCCTGATCAGCCGAAGGTTCCTGCGATTGCTCTTACATTGTGGTTTCCACGCCGATCGGCACCTTGAGTAAGCTTAATGCCCCGCCATCAGTCGGGAATACAGACAACGACAACAGTTGCGAGTCCAAGGCGATCTAGCGATAGAAGATGGAGTCTATGGCTCTAGATCTAAAAGATGTGGGAGCAACAGCTTCCCCAACCATTACATGTGTACCGTCATCAACATGGGCGGCAATGGCGGCACTCGGGACAACACTGACACTGGCGGTGGTATCCCAATCACGAACGGTGGCCCCTCCAATGGCGCGCCCACTAACAACGGGCCAGAGGGACCCATCCCAGAGGATCAGCCGAACCTCTCGGCGAATGAGAAAACCCGAGAGCGCGTGCTGATCAAGCTTAACGATGCTGAGTGGGCTCGCTACAGGGAAGCCCTATAGGGCAACCCCCTACCACCCAACTCATCGCAAGACATGCTGATGGGTTATCACTGGCTACTGAAGGAGGATTTCAAGTGCCAGTAGCAAGTAATTGCCTAGCTCGACGAGCGTAGGAGGGCAGCGGATGAGTCAAGCCTCCGTCAGGCTCAGCTCTCTTCCATCGGAGGATCCTCCTCCAAAGGCAACGATCATACAGCTACAAGAAGATGTTCTCGACTCGCTCACCTCACCGGGAAGGAGCGAGCGGAAGCCACTCAAGTCCTCAACTTCTCATCCATGATAGTGGACACGTGGGGCAATATGCTCGCCAAAATGCCGCAAGCAGCGGTGACGATAGCCACTATGTACCTGCTCAACAACTAGCCACGAGCTGGGGACCCACGGTTCACCATGCATCGGTCTACGATCGCTGGCCTAGGACTAGTCGAAGCTGCCCTCGTCGAGGATCCAACGCTAGAGCCAAAGAAAAGCAAGGCTCTAGCCAAGTGCTACTATTCCTCCTCCTCCAGCGACAACAGCCATGACTTATCGTGACAACGTTGCTCACGGCGGCACGACTACAACTATGACGCGCGCGATGCCATGACGCAACACAAAGTCGACAAGATGCGCGCGAGGCGTGCTCGTTCGACTGACTCAGAAGATGACAGGATAGAGCTCTACGGTGCTAGCTGCTTCAGCAGAGCCATATGGCAAAAGCGAATGCCAAAAGGGTTCAAACTCCCATCAAAGAACCCAAAATTCGACGGCCTCCAAGACCCAAAGATCTTGCTAGAGGATCATATTTCCTCTGTCAGGCTGCACGGCGGAACCACGAGCACGGCTATGCAATGCCTCCAGCTACAGCTACAAGGCGCCGCCCATGCATGGATCAATAACCTCCCGCGTGGATCGATTTGCAGTTGGGATGAGCTGGTTATAGCTTCATGCGAAACTTCAAGGGCACTTACAAAAGGCCCGCATCAATCGAAGAATTATTAGGCTGCTACCAAAAGACTGGCGAGTCATTGTGCTCATACATTCAGAGGTGGTCCATCATCAAAAACTCTCCAGAAGACATCTCTAAGGACCGCGCAATCGATGCATTCAATGGTGGCTGATACGTCCATTTTGCATCACTATTCTATGTCTTAATTCACTATTATTCATTGATATATTTCGTATTGAGAGGTGATACTTATGTTATTTCATCTATTTTTGCATGGTTGATGACTTTTGGAGTATGGACCACTGCAGTCGGGATTCTGATGGAAAAGGTGTTGTTTGGAGGCAAAATTCGCGAAGATCAGAAAATCCAGGAAAATATACGGAAAATCCTATTTTTCCAGAAGACTAAGGATGCCAGAAGATGGAGTGGAGGTGGGCCACAGGGGGCCCACACCACCCCATGACGCGGGCAGGCCTAGGCCGCGCCTGGAGGTGGTGTGGCCGCCCTGGCCCACTCCAGCCTCTCCCCTCTGGCGTATATCATCCCCACGAAACCCTAAGACTCAGGGAGCGACCACAGAAAGATTCCGCCGCTTTCGCGGGGCGCAAAAACACCGAGAGAGAAAGATCTCTCCGGCAGACAGATTTCTGCCGAGGGAATTCCTTCACGGAGAGGGAGATCATCGCCATCAACACCACCATCAATCTGGACTTCATCGGGATCATCGTCATCATCACCACCACCATCATCACCATCATCACCCTCATCACCATCTCCATATTGCTGTAACAATTGGTTGAATCTTGCTATAGTTCATAGGGGAAACTTTCCCGGTGTTGATTACTCTTTGTAGTTGATGCTATTGAGTGAACCATTGAATTATTGTTTATGTTCAGATTGTTATACATCATTATTCCATCTCTGATCATGATCCATATGATGTCTTGTGAGTAGTTCGTTTTGTTCTTGAGGACATGGGAGAAGTCTTGTTGTTAGTAGTGGAGTTGCATTGAGAAAGATTCAATAGATTGTTATTTAAGTTGTGGTGTGCTTCTTCTAGTGGTGTCATGTGAACGCCGACTATATGACACTTCACCTATATGGGCCTAGGGGAATGCATTGTGTATTTGGCTACTAATTGTAGGGGTTGCCGGAGTGACAGAAACCTGAACCCCCGTTAGGAAACCATTGCACAAGGGACGTAAGGGTCTTAGAGTTTAAAGCTGTGGTTAGGTTTCTACCTTAATTACTTTCTTGTACTTACGGATGTTTTCAAGGGGTATAATCACAAGTATGTATTAGTCTTGGATGGGGCGGTACATTAGCACAGGTTCACCGACACAACACTTAGCGAGCCAAAGAAGATTAATCAGCTATATGAAGCAAAAGCACTTGACAGTCTTCCCATGTGTCCTCGAGAACGTTTGGTCATCTATAGAAATACATCTGGCTTGTCCTTTGCTGCATAAAGGATTGGGCCACTTTCTGCATTTATTCCTACTATCTTTTATGTTACTCGTACTTTGTTTACATGCTTTATCGAAAACCCCTAAAAATCTGTTTGCTAAGTATTTTTAGATAATTCCTGATCCATACCACTACCCAACACCTTCTGCTCCTCGTTGGGTTCGGCACTCTTACTTATCGAAAATACTGCGATACACCCCCTATACTTGCGGGTCATCAAGACTATTTTCTAGCGCCGTTGTCGGGGAGTGGAGCGCTATTGGAGAGTGGAACTGGTAAATGAAACTTCTATAGTGAGTATTGTTTACTTCTGTTAGTTGCTTTACTTTCGTTATGGATAATTCGCTGAGTTTCTTATTTGGTAATGCTACTACCACTGCTAAGGTAGTAGATAAGCCACCACCTGCTGAGAACGATGTTTTCAAAATACCTACAAGAATTACTGATCGTGTTATGGATAACTACTATGTTGGGGATGGAATTGTCCATCCCGGTGATCATTTACTCTTTATACATGAATTATGCGGGTCGTTCAAGTGTGCAGGTATTACTACAGATGAAGTTAAGAAGAAGTTATTCTCATTATCACTGAAAGGAAGAGCTGAGGAATGGTATAAGCTGCTGAAGAATGGTCAAGCTCTGGAATGGGAGGAAATAGTGCCTCTCTTTTATTCAAAGTTTTATCCTCCTAGTGAGATTCATAAAGATTGGAATCAAATATACAACTTTTGGCCTCTTGATGGAGAGAGTACAGCTCAAGCTTGGGGGAGATTGAAGTTACTAATGCTCAAATGTCCCATTCATGAGCTCCCCAACAATATTATTATCAACAACTTTTATGCAAGGCCCCCTCTACATGATAAGGATTTATTGGATGCTTCTTGTGCTGGATCATTCACTCGTATGGAAGAAGAAGTTAAATGGGATCTTCTGGACCGTATTCAAGACAATGCTGAAGCTTGGGAGAATGACAAAGGTAGAAAGTCAGGTATAAATTATGATTATGAATGCATTGAATCTTTTATGGGAACTGATGACTTTCAAAATATTAAAAATGCTTATGGTCTAGACTCTCAAGCTATTGCTTCTTATTTTAAGGCCTTTGCTTCCTACATTGAAGTGCCTAAAAAGAAGTGGAATAAGTACCATGAACCTTATAAAGATATTGCTAAGAGTGTTCCTGTAAGTAGTACTAAAGTTTATACTGCTAATCATGTTTTACCTGAACCTTATATTGAGAAAATGCCTTTTCCAGTTAAGGTAAAGGAACATTCTATGATGGCTAGTATGGTAGATGAAAGTATGAATAAAGCTGTTGAACCTGATAAACAAATGGTTGATGAACCTATTTTAGCAAATGTGAAAGACTTTGTTGCTAAATATGAAAAAGAGGGACACAATATGCTTTGTAAGGATACCTCTAATATTGTTTCACATAGTAGTGTTATGAGAGCTAGTATTCCTGTGTTTTCTGTTAGAATAAGTGATCAGTGCTATGATGGTACTTGTGATAGCTATATTTTTAAGTTTATGCATGATACTGAAAGTTACTATGAGAGAGGGAAAAGTGTTCTTATGCATCTCAATAATATCAAGTTTCCTCTTTTTATGCTGAAAGTTTTCATGTCGCACTTCTTTTGCCTTCTTATGCAAGTTGCCTTAAGTTTCAACAACTTGTTTGATTACAAAATTCCCTTGCATAGGAAGTGGGTTAGACTTAAATGTGTGTGTGTTTTTGCTTCTTAATGCTCTCTTTCACTTCAATTCATATCCCTATGAGAGCTTCTTCAAAATTATCATGCCCATCTTAATGGCTATAAAGAAAGAGCTTTATGGGAGACAACCCAATTTGTTTTTGCTTTTAGTTTGTTTTTGTTTCTTTGAGTCTTGGAAGTTATTACTTCAGTAATAACCGCTCCTTATCCGTTTTTTTTGGTTTTTGTGTCAAGATCAACCTCTAATGAGAGAGAAGTAATATTTGCGGAAGTTTTTGTCCCAAAACAGATTTTTGTGCTTCACCATAAAAATTCGTGAGAGATCTCTGTATGTCGGATTGAGCTGTAATTTGTTGTGCGTCTGCCCCAGCTTGTTATTTAACTTTTGTTAGTTATGCACTTTTTGATTTGAGCAACATAAGATTTTCAAAAAAATGATCTTTACCTGCTGGTCTGTTTTGACAGATTTTGCCACTCTTGCATTTGCTTCGTTATTCGATTTCCTTTTTGAATTCTTTTTGGGTTTTCGGAAAGAGTTGC
This sequence comes from Avena eriantha, assembly GCA_910589775.1. Taxonomy (NCBI): domain Eukaryota; kingdom Viridiplantae; phylum Streptophyta; class Magnoliopsida; order Poales; family Poaceae; genus Avena; species Avena eriantha. The sequence goes on along the minus strand of OU342743.1, from coordinate 535,172,409 downwards.
TACAGTAGCTTATGTTTTGATGGTTTTCAGTTGAAGTTTGACTCAAAAGGTTTTATCACTTCACTTATACTAATGTTGCTAATAAGAACTGTGTGAAGTTTTGTGTGAAAGAAATTTTTAGGTAGTGGAGATAATGGTGTAATAAGGAATAGAAAGGTTTTATGACTCCAATAATAAGTGTATGAAGATGAAGATGTTGATGCCTTGCAAGTTATAACTCTAGAGAAATTCATTGAGGACCAAATTCAGAGACCTGCAGAGTCCGTTTCCAACTAGGTAATAGTTCTGGTAAGAAAAGTTCCGCGAAAATACAATCCAACTATATTTTTGCAGTTTTCAGTCAATAAGGAAAGCTACCAAGCGAAAAAGGGATAGAAACGGAGCCAGGGTGGCCCACGCCACCCTATGGCGCGGGCCCACCCCTAGCCGCGCCACCAGGTGGTGAGGCCACCCAAGACTCCGCCTCCGACTCGTTTTCACCCAGTACCTTCCTTTTGATATGAAACTTCGTAATATATAACCCCCAGGATCTTCCGAGGTTCGTATATCATGTTTTTGTCGTGTTTTTGTTTCGATCTATTTCTGCGAGGTAGAATCCCAGATTTGGAGCCACAATGTCTTCCTCTGGATCATCCAAGGGGGGTTCCTTAGAAGATATCATCAACCCATACATGAGAGAATTGAAGATCCATCCTAAGGAGTTGCTTCTCGAAGGTGGGGAGGTCCGGATTAAGGAGTTTGAGGCCCTAAAGGTGAAGGAAGTCTGGAGGATAGGATGGAAGCACTGGAGCAAGAAGTCTTTAGGTACAGGAAGATGGCGGAGCGCGAAGTGGACATCATCCATAAGGTTTGTTCTGAACTCATCACCGAGCACCAAAAGGAGACTGCTGAACTCAAAGACGAAGTCTTCTCACTCCGACAAACAACCAACAAACTGCAAGCACAGTTCTATGACGTTCAAAATCAAAACTGTGAGTATGAGGCTAGATTTAAACGCATAAGTTCTGCTGCAAGTTTCAGGATGTTGGAAACCACGATGTCCTTTGTTGATGGGAAGCCTTTACCCTGGAAGACGGAAGAAGATGAGAGGATACCACCACCATCGAAGGAGTAATTCGTCATCAGGTTTGGCATCCCCTTGGTTTGTTCCAAGCTTGGGGGAGTGCCGCGGTATCATATCACTATCTTCTATCTTTTTACCTTATTAGTAGAGTCATATCATGAATAGAGGAGTTATTATGTAGTATGGTTTGCATTATGGAAGTGTCCCCTCTCTCGTTAGATATGTATCCCTTGGTGTGAGTTTCCATTATGGAATATTAATAAGAAGTTCTATGATTCACTCTTTTGCATAGCTTATTTTAGTTTTCAATTCGTGGTTATATGATTGATCTTGTTGTTAGTATTGGTAGCACTCTGGGATCATTGAGTTAATTTAGTTGGTTTTGGCAAACCTGGCTCGGTCAGTAGCAACACCTTTTTGAGAGTTGAAAAGAAAAGGATAGAAGTACTCTAAAGAGAAAAATAATTTCATCATCTTTCTTTTTTGATTTGCTCATAAGTCTAGTTTTCTCTAGTTAAGATCTTTTGTGCTTCCAAGGAAGATTGCATGTTTGTATTTATCACTTCTATGTTTGTTTGTTTCCTTCAACTCTTGTACTTGCTGCCAAGCCTTGCTAGCCAAAAACCTGTATTGAGAGGGTATTGTTCTCGTGCATCCACTCCTTTAAACCAAAACCTTTGCCATTTGTGTCCACCACACCTACCTAGTAGCATTATTGCTATTCCAAGTAAATTCTTGTTTTAGCTACCTCCCAAATTAAACTTCTTATGTAAAAATTAGTGATTAAAGCTCTCACGAACTTGAGGGCACACTTTACTTTCTTGCATTGAATAAACTTGAACCATTGGGTCCTTCTTTGTTGCGTATATGCTTGCGCTTTATGAGTTGAAGTTAGCCGAACCATGTATCATGGGGACCGCTTTCAACACTTCATTGGTACTTGTACCTAGTTGATATCATGGTCTTTTGCTTATGGATCCCGGTGGTGTGAAATAAAAGTGGAACTTGTAAGATCATGGAGTTTATATGTGTGTTAGAGAAACGCCTGGGCCGCTAGCCTAAGCCATGCCTAATCATGGTGGAAACTTGCAGCATAACTATAGTGAGCATTCTATGAAGCATCCTCAATAAAAACCTATGCAAATAGCAAATAAAAAGATCGCTGAGATGCTCACTATCTGCTTGCCTTGTCATTTTGATTATGGGATAGCTCCTGTGTCATGTGCAAGGGGTACCCCATTGGCGGTTCTCAATGATACGCATGTATTTACAATGACAAGAGCTTGCTCGTGAATGAAGTTGAGTAGCATGAGGTTCGGTACTCATAAGGAAGGGGCGTGAGATTTCCACTTATAACTTGTCAAGCATATCCTCTTAGTTGTTTCACTTTAACCTTAATCACCTAAAGATGCCTATGATAGGGGCAATGAGAGTTGAAAGCTAGTAAGTATCATAATTTTTGGGAGCTCTTTATGAGACTTGCAATCCCTGCTTCCCTCTGCGAAGGGCCTTTCTTTTACTTTGTAGTTGAGTCAGTAAACCTACTCCCTTCTACCTCAGCAAGTATTTTGAGTTGTTGTGTTTCATTCATTCATATGATGATTTATTCAATCATGTTTCTTATGTTCCTTGTTTTGCACATTGCTCTTATCTTGATGTTTACTACTTTGAAATCTTTCATTTAAAACCAGCTATTTGTGAACTCAAGCAAATTATCAACTATTCTTCGACCAAGAGCTAAGTTTGCCATTACCAATTATGACTCACTTTATGTATCTTTATTGTGTTTCCTTTACTCACTGCAAGTTGAGTTATATAATAGTGAGTTGTCTTCTATTATGATCTATGTATTTGATGAATGTGATGCTTCTTGTCTGTATTCTTTTATCGACTCTTCACTCCATAAACCTCAGGTCATGTTTATTGAGCTCAGTTTCGCTTGGGGACAAGCGAAGTCTAAGCTTGGGGGAGTTGATACGTCCATTTTGCATCACTATTCTACGTCTTAATTCACTATTATTCATTGATATATTTCGTATTGAGAGGTGATACTTATGTTATTTCATCTATTTTTGCATGGTTGATGACTTTTGGAGCATGGACCGCTGCAGTCAGGATTCTGATGGAAAAGGTACTGTTTGGAGGCAAAATTTGCGAAGATCAGAAAATCAGGGAAAATATACGGAAAATCGTATTTTCCAGAAGACTAAGGATACCCGAAGATGGAGTGGAGGTGGGCCACAGGGGGCCCACACCACCCCATGGCACGAGCAGGCCTAGGCCGTGCCTGGAGGTGGTGTGGCCGCCCTGGCCCACTCCAGCATCTCCCCTCTAGCATATATCATCCCCACGAAACCCTAAGACTCGGGGAGCGACCACAGAAAGATTCCGCCGTCTCTGCGGGGCGGAAAACACCGAGAGAGAAAGATCTCTCTTGCAGACAGATTTCTGCCGGGGGAATTCCTTCCCGGAGAGGGGAGATAGTCGCCATCAACACCACCATCAAGCTGGACTTCATCGGTATAATCATCATCATCATCACCACCATCATCACCATCAGCACCCTCATCACCATCTCCATATTGATGTAACAATTGGTTGAATCTTGCTATAGTTCATAGGGGAAACTTTCCCGGTGTTGATTACTCTTTGTAGTTGATGCTATTGAGTGAACCATTGAATTATTGTTTATGTTCAGATTGTTATACATCATTATTCCATCTCTGATCATGATCCATATGATGTCTTGTGAGTAGTTCGTTTTGTTCTTGAGGACATGGGAGAAGTCTTGTTGTTAGTAGTGGAGTTGCGTTGAGAAAGATTCGATAGATTGTTATTTAAGTTGTGGTGTACTTCTTCTAGTGGTGTCATGTGAACATCGACTACATGATACTTCACCTATATGGGCATAGGGGAATGCATTGTGTATTTGGCTACTAATCTTAGGGGTTGCCGGAGTGACAGAAACCTGAACCCCCATTAGGAAACCATTGCACAAGGGACGTAAGGGTCTTAGAGTTTAAAGCTGTGGTTAGGTTTCTACCTTAATTACGTTCTTGTACTTACGGATGTTTGCAAGGGGTATAATCACAAGTATGTATTAGTCTTGTATGGGGCAGTACATTAGCACAGGTTCACCCACACAACACTTAGCAAGATAAAGAAGATTAATCAGCTATATGAAGCGAAAGCACTTGACAGTCTTCCCATGTGTCCTCGAGAACGTTTGGTCATCTATAGAAATACATTCGGCTTGTCCTTTGCTGCATAAAGGATTGGGCCACTTGCTGCATTTATTCCTACTATCTTTTATTTTACTCGTACTTTGTTTACTTGCTTTATCGAAAACCCCTAAAAATCCGTTTGCTAAGTATTTGCAGAGAATTCCTGATCCATGCCACTAGCCAGCACCTTCTGCTCCTCGTTGGGTGCGACACTCTTACTTATCAAAAATACTGCGATACACCCCCTATACTTGTGGGTCATCAGTGGCATGCGCCGCAAAGATCTCAGAGAGGAGTTGGGCTGCTCGAAGCCCAAAACAATTGACCACCTGATGGGCATCGCGAACAAGTGGGCTGATGGAGAGGACTCGGTGAAAAACCGCGTCCACTCAGATGACGATGATGACCTCGGTGATAGACATGATCACCGAGGAAAATGTTGGATGCATGGTTACGAGGACCGTGAGGAAGTCGACATGGTCACGGCTGGCTACACTGACAAACGCGACGATAGCAACCGCAATAGCGGATACCGCAGTGATGGATACCACAACAGTGAGAAAACCACGCAAGTGTGGCAACATCGCACTCGCGATGAGGCACCTGGAACATCTATCCAGGAAAAACTTTCTGGACCATGCTACGTGCACTTCTACATCGACAAGCACGACGACAAGAAAAAAATCCAACCACCTTCTAAAGGACTGTCGTGAGTTCCTCAGGCTCCACGAAGGTCTAGCCCAGATGAATCGTGACGCGATAAACCAGGGCTATGGAGCTGCCCTAGGCGTCGTGGCTCATGGAGCGCCACCACCAACACCCGGGCCACCACCACTTGCAGTTGTGCCAGTCCAAAACAATGGAGGCGAGCAGTACCCACAAGCAATGGGAAACATGGGAATGATCCAAAAAGGACGCCCATCAAATCGGATACAAAAATCAATCACTCACCAAGTTAACCTAGCGATGAACTCTCCACCCTCCACCACGAGTCATGCATTACCTTCGACAAGCGCGATCATCCGCGTCAAGTACCTCGCCCAAGTTACTATCCCCTGGTGCTCGAGGCGCAAATTGGAGGCTTCGAGATGAGTCGTGTCTTCATGGACGGTGGCAGTGGCATCAACCTCATGTTCGCAAGCACCTTGTGGGCCATGCGAACCCCCTGTCATGCCTGGAAACCTCAGACATAACATTCCATGGCATCGTACCAGGAAAGGGCGTATACCCCCTGGGCAAGATCAGCTTGTATGTCATCGTCGGAACACCAGCAAACTTCCGGCAAGAACACATCGAATTCGAAGTGGCCAACTGGCCCTCGCAATACCATTGCATCCTCGAACGTGTTGCATTCACGAGGTTCATGGCGGTGCCACACCACACCTACATGCAGATGAAGATGCCGGGGCCCAATGGCATTATCACCATCAATGGAAGCTTCGAGAGGTCAGACAACTGCGATAGGGAATTCAACAGAATCTCCCAGTCTTTCGGCATGCAGGAGGAGCTGGCGAGGCTAAAGGAGTCGACAGACAATAGTATACCTCCTCCGAGTAAGCCAAGCTCACCTGACCAATCCTTCGACTCAACGGTCCACACCAAGGCGGTTCAGGTCCACCCAACAGACCCGACCAAAACGGCCCTCATCGCCAACAACTTGAGTCCCGCATAGGAACTAGTGCTCGTCGAATTCCTTCGTGAGCATTGGGAAATATTCGCTTGGTGTCCAGCGAACATGCTAGGGGTTCCTAGGGAATTCACCGAGCACTCACTCAATGTGAATCCTGAAGCAAGACCAGTGAAGCAGACGATACATCGGCTATTTGAGCCAAGGGCAAAAGCGGTCGGTATGGAAGTCAACAGACTCCTCAACACTAACTTCATACATGACATCAAGGAAAGCACCTGGGTAACAAACCCCATGCTTGTTCCTAAAAAGACATGGATATCTTGCGGATGTGCGTGGACTTCACCTCCTTGAACAAACATTGCCCAAAGGATCACTTTCCATTACCGCGGATTGACCAGATAATCGACTCCACCGTGGGATGCGAGCATCTCTGCTTCCTTGACGCCTACTCAGGCTACCACCAGATTTGAATGAAGGAGGAAGACCAGGAGAAAATGGCCTTTATGACGCCCTTTGGCATCTTCTGCAACACAACGATGCCCTTCGGTCTGAAAAACGCAGGGGCCACCTATTAGCGGTGTATCCAGGCCTGCCTCAAGAATTAGCTTGGTCGTAACATTCAAGTCTACGTCAACGACATCATCATCAAAACTAAGGAGGAAGCCTCGTTACTCTACGATCTCCGTGAGACCTTCGATAACCTCGACCACTACCAGATCAAGCTGAATCCAAAAATGCACCATTGGCGTACCATCTGGGCAACTGCTCGGGTACTCCGCGAGAGGGATCGAGGCCAACCTGAAGAAAATAAAGGCCATACTAGCCATGGAGAAGCCGAAGAACGTAAAAGGTGTCCAGTAGCTAGATGGGTGAATCGCGACGCTTAGTTGATTTATCAGTCAAATGGGTGAAAAGGCGTTGCCTTTCTACCAACTCCTTAACAAAGCAGACAAATTTGAGTGGACCGAAGAAGCACAAGAAGCATTTGAAGACCTCAAGCGTCTACTATCCACTTCGCCGGTGTTGGTAACACCTGAGGAAAAGGAGCCCCTAGTGTTATACATCTCCGCCACCAACCAGGTGAAACGAGCCGAAGAAAACAAAGTCCACGGGGTAAAACGCCCAATCTACTACCTTAGTGAGGTTCTCACGCCAACAAAACAGCAGTACCCGCATTATCAAAAGATGGCATACGGTGTTTTCATGATAGCCCGACTACGCCACTACTTCCAAGAGCACCCCACCATTGTGGTGAATGATGCTCCACTAGAGCACATCCTCAACAACCCCGACGCCACCGGACGAGTCGCACTTTGGGGGATAGAACTGTCTCCACGAGTCATCACATACGAGAAGCGAGATGTGATCAAGTCGCAAGTACTCCTAGACTTCCTCGTCCACTGGATGGAGAACCATCTCCCCGACACGCCAAACATGTCTTGTCTATGGACAATGCACTTTGACGGATCGAAACATCAAGAAGGAGCTGGCGCGGGCGTCATCCTGACATCACCACAAGGTGACAAGATGAGGTACGTTCTGTGAATGCAGTTCCGCGCCTCCAACAACGAAGCTGCATACGAGGCCCTGCTCCATGGGATGCGGATGGCCAAAGCTTGTGGCGAAATGCGACTCGTCATCTATGGTGACTCGAAACTGGTAGTAAATCAAACCATGAACCAGTGTGACGCTCTGAGCGACAATATGATCACCTACCGCGACCTCTATGACGCACTCGAAGGGGACTTTCATGGCTGTGAACTACGGCACGTCATCCGTGAGAGCAACGAGGAGGCGGATACACTCATGAACATTGGCTCCACCTGTGCCCCGGTGCCGCCGGGAGTATTCCTCGAGAAAATCAGCGAACTCTCCATCAAGCCAAAGGCTCCAGACCAAAAAACTAGCACGTTAAAGGACTCGGGGGCTACGCCACCTGACGAACTGAAGGCACCCAAGGACATGGAGCAAGATATAGGACTCGAAGGCCCCATGGAGGTCATGATGATCGAGTCATCCTAGACACAACCATACATCACATACCTGCTCAGCAAAAGGTTGCCAGATGACCCGACAGATGCATGTCATATAGCGCGACGATCCAAGGCTTTTGCCCTCATAAATGGTAAACTATACAATTACAGCATCACAGGAGTCCTTCAACGATGCGTCTCCAACGGAGACGGAAGAGCCATCCTCCTCGAGATACATGAAGGCACTTGCGGCCATCACGCCGGCAGTCGCGCCCTCGCCGCCAAAGATCTGCGAGCTAGATTCTACTGGCCAACGGCAATGCGCAATGCTAAGGACATCGTCCAGAGATGCAACACTTGCCAACGATTTGCGTACAAACTGCACGCACCTGGCCCAGAACTCAGGCCAATACCTGTGGCCTGGCCCTTTGCGCAATGGGGACTCGACATGGTCGGCAAGTTGCAAAAATCTTCACCTGGAGGGTACGTCTACCTCCTCTTCACGGTTGAAAAATTCACCAAGTGGATTAAGGCCATGCCAGTGACAAAGCAATCAGGGCCACTGTCGTCAAATACTTCGAGTCCATCATCTTCCGGTTCAGGGTGCCACATAGCATCATCACGGATAATGGAACAAACTTCACCCCGAAAGAGTTCCAGGATTTCTGCGAAAACCTGGGAATCAACATCAGCTATACCTCGGTGGCGCACCCTCAGACTGTCGTGGTGGTATCACGATAGATGCCATGGATAGGCTAAAGGTGGGGACAAAATGCACTAGAGGAATCTAGGGAGGGATAGTGTGGTGATTCCACACACAGATGTTTGTATTTGATTCACTTCCAAGGTTTACAAGTGCTCCTTGAGCTGTATTGGGGAGAGTAGGAAGAAGGAACTCTCTTACTCTCTCCACTAGCTAGCCATCAGGAACATACTAGAGAATGGCCCAGTAATGCTCAACCAACTAGAAATCAACCAGCCCCTTCTACAGATGCCCTAGCCCTCCTTATATAGGGGTGGCTAGGTCTCCAATTAGGGCATACATGGAGGCATATTCCAGGGAATCTGCCTCTTCCCAAAATAGCAAACCGACCGGGTCACTTTTCCCCTTCGTAAGCCATGTAGAGGCTACGTGAGCCTCTGCGGCGCCAGTGTCATCCGACACAGGCAATGTCACCCTTGTCGGCTACGCCTCGGTGGTCCTGGCCTCTGTCTGCTTTGCTCACGCTCTGCGTACAGTGGTCACCTTTTGACCAGAGAGATACCTTCCTTCTCTTGCAAGCTTGATATAACCCGGATCCTGCCTGGTTGATCCGGCCACACCGGTACCTGCACACAAGTTACATAAATCCTGCCGGGATACGACATAAGTCGGCCGGGACTCAGTTAGGCGGACATCCTCAGGTCCAGGTTACTCCGTGATTCGTCCTGCCTTGAGGTGACTCGGCCAGCACTTGCTTTGACCTTGCCGTACCTCGGCTAACTCAGCCTTTATACACCGGCGTGACCCTACCCGGGGGTATCCCCCAACATTAGTCCCCGAAGCTGGTGCGGTCTTAGCAGCCTCAGCTGCTAAGGCCACAATAGGTTCAATTTTACCGAGCCTTTTGCTCCCTTTTCCGAGTTACCTCATATCTCGGTTTTCATGGGTTATCCTTTCCCTTGGCACATTCCGAGTTTTCACTCGCTGGCCGGGTCACCCCGTAGTTATCCGAGTTATTCTTCCTTCTCTCTTACGCTTCCCCACGTGGAGGGTAATCATTATTCTGCCTAATTTTAAGGGCCTGCGCCAGTTACTGCCATAGTTAATGTCAGTTGTTACTATTGCACACGTCACATCGTGTCTGTCTCCTTGTTAATTGTATCACGACGTCACGTCGTGGGATCTCCTGCGCCCTGTGGCCCTTCCTGTGGCTCGTCGCTGATTGGCTGATCCGGATTATATATGGCCACACCGTGCGGCCCTTCCGCACAGCACGATCCCACTACCCCTCTGGGGCATGGTTAAATAGGGGAGGGGCGCGCCCCTTGGGACTTTTCCCCAACCTAGCGCCCCTCTGCCTCTTCTTATTCTTCTTCTTCCCAGCAACAGTGCCGCCGCCGCACCTGCTTAGCTGCGCCGCCACCGCACCGTGCCTTTCGCACCAGCATCGCCGCCACTTCTGCGCATCTCCACCACCACGGGTCCGCGCCAGTCCAGGGCACTGCCCCCCACCGCTGATAGGGCCAGTGAGGAGGGCGACCTAGACATGACAGAAGAGGAGCTCACCGTCGCGGAACAGGAGATGGAGGAGGATGCGGAGAACGTCGAGCGCGGTGCCTGGGCTGGGTCCTGGGTATGCCAGGACGACCTCGACTGGCTGTATCGCACGCGCTGTATCCCGTAGGGCGTCATCGCCCGTCTCGCCGCCGAGGAGCTCGCTCCCTCACCCAATCCGGGTGAGTTCGTAGTGTTCCTCTCCCACTTCCAGCGTGGATTCGGCCTCCCCGTCAGTGACTTCTTCCACGATTGGCTCAAAACCTACGAGCTTCAACCGCATCACCTTCCGGCCAATGCCATCACTTCCCTTTCTGCCTTTGCTTCCACCATAGAGGGCTACGCCGGATTGTGGCCCACTAAGGAGCTCTGGATTCGGTTTTTCGGTCTCCGCCGGAACGTGATTCTAAATAGAGAGCTTGACCCGGAGGACAAGCAACTTACGCAGTTCGGCGCTGCCTCTATTTCTCCTCGGAAACGGTCCGTCTTCCCCTGAGTCACGGGGCTTGACTCTTGCAAGGGCTAGGCCCGAACCTTCTTTTATGTCAAAAATGGCACGACTGAAGATCTGATCCGGCTGCGCCCCTACGCTCTGGGTCCTCCTAACCCGGATATGTGGGACAAGATCCCCAAGAAACCCACTATCCTGGCGAACCAAGTCAACAAGCAGTTCCAGGAACTAAAGGATCAGGGATTGCGCAACAAGGACGCGATGATCACATTCGTCCGCAACCGGATCTCCCCTCTCCAGAAACGCACTCACAAGCTTTGCCACATGAGCTGGCGCCTTGACGCCAACTGGACCTCCTCATTCGAGTTGAGTAATACCGAGATATTCCGCCGGGTCAAGGCCCTCTTCACTACCAACAAAAACTTATCTGTTGATTGGGAGTGGGGGATCGAGCACTTCTGTCGAGATAGGCTTCCTCCTGCGGTAAATCTCGTGCTCCAATCTTTTTTCGAGTTAAATCATATGTCGGAATTTGTTGTATGTTTGATCCCTTCGTATTTTATCTCCTAGATGTTTCTTCAGCAAACTCTTGAGGATGGCACCAAGCCTTCTCTCAAGTGGGCCCCGGATCGAGATGCCCCGGACGAGGAGGAGCCAGATCAGGAGATGTTCCTGCCATTCCCCGATGCGACCAAGCGACACACTGGTAAATTCTCTTCCATTAGAGATTGGCCTGATGATGAAGATGATTTCGAGATTGAGGTGATGGAAGCATTTGACGTTGTCCCCCTTTCTTATGCCTTTCCGGCATCAGCTAACCCCGGTGGGCAGATTCATGAAGATCCTCCTCTCGCCACGGGCGAACATGTTCCGGTTGCGTCCAAGAAAAGGGGAGCTGCATCTGCTTCTTCTTTCGGACCTTACAAACCAACGAAGAGATGAAAGAAGTCTGCAGACAAAGCTGCCACCAAGCCTACAACTAAGGCCATAACTCGGTGCTACATTGCAAATGTATCTATAATTTTTGATGTTCCATGCTTGGTTTTATCTACTTTCTTGTGTTTTGTCCACACTTTGGAGTACTTTTCATATGATTTCTTGGACTAACCTATTAACAAGAGCCATAGTGCCAGTTGCCTGTTTCTGCTGTTTTTGGTTCCAGCAATGTCAGAAAATCAATATTCTCGGAATTGGACCGGACAAAAGCCAAAGTCGATATTTTACCGGAAGACTCACGGAGCCAGAAGACGAGACAGAGAGGGGCCACAGGGCGGCCACACCATGTGGTGGCGTAGGCTAGCCCTGGCCACGCCACTAGGTGGTGTGGGCCCCCTGGCTGCCCACCGACCTTGCCTCTTCGCCTATAAGATGCCTCCCGATGCGAAAACCCTAGATGGTCAATCAGAAATCCACAAAAATTTCTGCAGCACCGCCGCCACCGAAGGAGAGATTTGGGGGACAGAAAGTCTCTGTTCTGGCACCCTGCCGGGACAGGGAAGTGCCCCCGGAGCCATCTCCATTGATCTCCATCGCCATCTCCATCACCGTTGCTGATTCCCATGATGAGGAGGGAGTAGTTCTCTCTCGAGGCTAAGGGTTCTACCGGTAGCTATGTGTTCATCTCTCTCTATGCATGATCATATTGTGATCATGAGCTTGTAATCTATAGATCTATTCTGCTACTCAAGTGCTTTAATGAATCTCTGTTCTCCCCATGTGTGTGAAAGTGATAGCGTGCTCACCATGGTGGCACTTAGGCTAGAGATTACAAATACTTGTTATGAGTTATATTTGGAGTTGGATGTCTTTATGAAATTGTGGTGTTTGTTGGACTCATCTAGTACTCAAGGTGACAGTGTGGGGTTTTCTAGATGGGAAAGACTTACTTTGAGGAGTGTTGTTATAGCCCTACCAACGATTAGAGTGTTCAACCGGAGAGTAGTTGAGAGTAGTATCATGAAGAAGAATATATTTATATGAGAGTGTTCACTAGCGAAAGTATGATCCCTAGGCCTTTTTTCTAAGCATTGATACCCCGTTTGCAATTAGATCTGTTACATCTTTGCTTGCTTCCATCTTTATTTCGGTTTGCCTTTAGTCTCTTCCACGCCATCAAGTTATTTTCTATCACCGTTACCACTTATAATTATCTATACCACTTGTACTTCACTATCTCTTCACCGAACTAGTGCACCTATACACCTGACAAGTGTATTAGGTGTGTTGGGGACACAAGAGACTTCTTGTATCTTGATTGCAGGGTTGCTTGAGAGGGAATACCTTTGACCACTTCCTCCCTGAGTTCGATAAACCTTGGGTGATCCACTTAAGGGAAAACTTGCTGCTGTTCTACAAACCTCTACACTTGGAGGCCCAACAACTATCTACAAGAATAGAAGTGCGTAGACATCAAGCTATTTTCTGGCGCCATTTCCGGGGAGGAAAGGTAAAAGGTATTCACACCGGAGGATTAAAGAAGAAGAACCTACCACGACAAACGCCTATTTGCTGGTGTGAGTACTCAAAGTTATCTCCTTTTGATTCTGCAATTTTTGTCTTTTTGTTTCTTATTTTCACTAGCTAGGATTAATGGAAAACAACAACAAAATTAGAGAGCTTTATAGTATTTATCTTGAGTTAGGACATGAAGTGTTTGAAGAGAAAATTAAAAAACCTATGGAACTTTATTTGCATGCTAATAGCAATGTTATTAGTATGAATTCTTTGGACACCATTATTGCTAATGCTATGGAAAAGTCTAAGCTTGGGGAAGTTAGTTTTGATGAGCATGATATTTTTAGTCCCCCGAGCACGGAGGAGAAAATTTACTTTGATGATACTATGCCTCCAATTTATGATGATTACAATGATGAATATGATATTTTCAGTCCACCTACTATTGAGGAGAAAATTAATTATGATTACAATATGCCTCCTATATTTGATGATTATGGTGATGAGAATAACAATGATAGCTATTTTGTTGAATTTGCTCCCACTACAATTAATAAGAATGACTATGCTTATATGGTGAGTATTAATTCTTTTATGCATGTGGATCATGATAAGAATGTTTTATGTGATAGTTATATTGTTAATTTTGTCCATGATTCTACTGAAAGTTATTATGAGAGAGGGAAACATGGTTTTATGTATCTCAATAATATTAAGTTTCCCCTCTTTATGTTGAAAGTCTTGAAGTTGCACTTGTTTTGCTTTACTATGCTTATTGCTTTGTGCTTTCATGACTTGTTTATTTACAAGATTCCTATGCATAGGAAGTGGGTTAGCCTTAAATGTGCTTTTAATTTGCTTCTTGATGCTCTCTTTTACTTCAATTCATATTTCTTATGTGAGCATCTTCTCAAACTATCATGCCTAACTTGAAGGCGTTAAAGACAAGTACTTATTGGGAGATAACCCAAAAGTTTTAGTTGAGTCTTGGAAGTTATTACTTCAGTAATAACCACTCCTTATCCTTTTTATTTGCTTTTTGTGCCAAGAGTAACCTCTAATGAGAGAGAAGTAATGATTGGGAAAGTTGTTGTCTCGAAACAGATTTCTGTGCTTCACCGTAAAAATTCGTGTAAAATCTCTGAACGTCTTTTTGAGCCGTGAATTTTTTTGCTTCTGCCCCAGGTTGTTATCTAACTTTCATTAGTTCAACACTTTTTGATTTGAGCAACAGAAGGTCTTTGAAAAAAATCGTCTTTACCTGCTGGTACGTTTTGACAGATTTCTGCCATTATTTGCATTTGCTTTTTGTTGGTTCCTTTTTGAGTTCTTTTGGGGAATTGAGCTTTTTGAGGGAAGTGATACAGTAGCTAGTGTTCTAATGGAAGTTTATTTGGTGTTAGCACTGAACCTAAAGACTTATTATCTTGATTGCACTAATGTTGCTAATAAAGATTGTGTGAAGTTTTGTTTGAAGGAAAAAATTTCAGGTGTATGGAAGGAATGAGTAATGAGATGAAGGATGGACTAAAGCTCAAGCTTGGGGATGCCACGCGTGTCACCCCAAGAAATATCCAAGAAGTAAAAACGTCAAAGCTTGGGGATGCCCAAGGCATCCCCTTCTTCACCAATAAAAATCACAGGTTTCTTCTAAACGCTTCATTTTTATTGTTTCATGGACAGTTGTGTTTTTTTTGGAGCGTCTTCTTTTTCGTTTTTGTTTTGGTTTTTAGTTTTCTTGGTTTTCTGAAAAAATTGGTTGGACCCCCTCTTTCATACATTGGTTTGCAAATAGTTTGGTTTGGTTTGGAAAAGAGTAGGAAAGTTCATACTTATGTGGTAAAAAGAGCTCGTTTTTTACTATGGCCTATGCTTTGTCATGCCATGCTTGATATTGTTTTGGATTTATGCTTAGTATTATTTGCTGTAGCATGACTTTTTATAAATAATTGAGATTGCTTATTGTGCCTTGGATGAATCATGCGTTGTTTTAGCATATTAAAGCATAGTATAGTGGTATTCTCCTTTGATGCTTTATTTGGGTTGACTTGCCACATGCTCACACCATGTTATGACTATCTCAAGTCACCATAGCCTTTATGATCCTTTATTTTTCAACTTGTAGTATCACTTTATGCTTTTATCAATGATGTTTTGTCGCTCTGCATGATTATGGCCATTATTGCTCTCTTAGTTTGTCGCTCCCAGTCTTTTGCTAGCCTCCACAACAAAGTATGAGTTCCACTCATGCATCCAACTCCCTAAACCAAGTTATTCCAAAGACTCCACCATACCTACCTACTAGCTTATGCTATTCCAAGTATATTCATGCTTTTGTTTACCTTCCAAATTAAACTTGTTCTGAGAAAACTAGTGATTAAAGCTCTCACGAACTTGATCGCACACCTTACTTTTTGCATCTAATAAACTTGAACCATTGGGTCCTTCTTTGTTGCGTATATGCTTGCGCTTTATAAGTTGAAATTAGCAGAACCATGTACCATGGGGAACGCTTTCAACATTGCACTTGTACTTTGTACCCCGTTGATATCATGTCCTTTTGCTTACGGATCCCGGCGGTGTGAAATAAAAGTGGAACTTGTAAGATCATGGAGTTTGTATGTGTGTTAGAGAAACACCTGGGTCGCTAGCATAAGCCATGCCTAATCATGGTGGAAACTTGCAACATCACCATAATGAGCACTCTATTAAGCATCCTCAATAAAAATCTATGCAAATAGCAAATAAAAAGATTGCTGAGATGCTCATTGTCTGCTTGCCTTGTCATTTTGATTATGGGAAAGCTCCCGTATCATGTGCAAGGGGTACCCTGTTGGCGGTTCTTAATGATACACATATACTTACAATGACAAGAGCTTACTCGTGAATGAAGTTGAGTAGCATGAGGATCGGTCTTCGTAAGTAAGGGGCTTGAGATTTCGGTTTATAACTTGTCAAGCATATCCTCTTAGTTGTGTCACTTTAACCTTAATCACCTTAAAGATGCTTATGATAGGAGCAATGAGAGCTGAAAGCTCTAAGTACCATAATTTTTGGAAGCTCTTTATGAGACTTGAATCACTACTTCCTTTTACAAAGGCCTTTCTTCCACCATTATATTGGGTCTCCACCTTCTACCTTTATGCACCTACTTTGAGAGCATAGTGGCCATTCTTAGTTCTATGTGCATTGTCCCAAGACTTGTTGATTGATGCATACCTTGATATTGCTTGTTTTAAACTATTTGTATCTAGTCACTCTTATAAACTTTGAAGGTGTCCTATGCATTTATATTTGCTACTCTATGAGGGACAAGCTGAATGCTATTATGCTATGTTTTTTTATGTGAAACAAACAAACGTCTTACAAAGCATTGTTATTCATGAATCTTTTGTTTGTGCTTTTTCATGTTGCATCATAGTTTCTTTGTCTTATTGCTAGACTTTGTATTTCATGATATGTTGAAGTACTTTGATCCCAGCTTTGAATGTTTTACAAATACTTTGATCAAGTCTTTGATGGTGCATGTCACCTCAAAAATAATTCTTTCTTTTTATCACTTACCTACTCGAGGACGAGCAGGAGTTAAGCTTGGGGATGTTGATACATTGCAAATGTATCTATAATTTTTGATGTTCCATGCTTGGTTTATCTACTTTCTTGTGTTTTGTCCACACTTTGGAGTACTTTTCATATGATTTCTTGGACTAACCTATTAACAGAGACACAGTGCCAGTTGCCTGTTTTCTGCTGTTTTTGGTTCCAGGAAAGTGAGAAAATCAATATTCTCGGAATTGGACCGGACAAAAGCCAAAGTCGATATTTTACAAGAAGACTCACGGAGCCAGAAGACGAGACGGAGAGGGGCCACAGGGCGGCCACACCATGTGGTGGCGCGGGCTGGCCCTGGCCGTGCCACCAGGTGGTGTGGGCCACTGGCTGCCCACCGACCTTGCCTCTTTGCCTATAAGATGCCTCCCGATGCGAAAACCCTAGATGGTCAATCAGAAATCCACAAAAAGTTCCGCAGCGCCGCCGCCACCGAAGGGGAGATTCGGGGGATAGAAAGTCTCTGTTCTAGCACCCTACCGGGACGGGGAAGTGCCCCTGGAGCCATCTCCATTGATCTCCATCGCCATCTCCATCACCGTTGCTGATTCCCATGATGAGGAGGGAGTAGTTCTCTCTCGAGGCTAAGGGTTCTACCGGTAGCTATGTGTTCATCTCTCTCTCTATGCATGATCATATTGTGATCATGAGCTTGTAATCTATAGATCTATTCTGCTACTCAAGTGCTTTAATGAATCTCTGTTCTCCCCATGTGTGTGAAAGTGACAGCGTGCTCACCATGGTGGCACTTAGGCTAGAGATTACAAATACTTGTTATGAGTTATATTTGGAGTTGGATGTCTTTATGAAATTGTGGTGTTTGTTGGACTCATCTAGTACTCAAGGTGACAGTGTGGGGTTTTCTAGATGGGAAAGACTTACTTTGAGGAGTGTTGTTATAGCCCTACCAATGATTAGAGTGTTCAACCGGAGAGTAGTTGAGAGTAGTATCATGAAGAGGAATATATTCATATGAGAGTGTTCACTAGCGAAAGTATGATCCCCGGGCCTTGTTTCTAAGCATTGATACACCGTTTGCAATTAGATCTGTTACATGTTTGCTTGCTTCCATCTTTATTTATGTTTGCCTTTAGTCTCTTCCACGCCATCCAGTTATTTTCTATCACCGTTACCACTTATAATTATCTATACCACTTGTACTTCACTATCTCTTCGCCGAACTAGTGCACCTATACACCTGACAAGTGTATTGGGTGTGTTGGGGACACAAGAGACTTCTTGTATCTTGATTGCAGGGTTGCTTGAGAGGGAATACCTTTGACCACTTACTCCCTGAGTTCGATAAACCTTGGGTGATCCACTTAAGGGAAAACTTGCTGTTGTTCTACAAACCTCTACACTTGGAGGCCCAACAACTGTCTACAAGAATAGAAGTGCATAGACATCACTCGGAGGGCTCGGAAGCCCAAGGAGCCATTGACCTCTGATAAGTAAGTCTCTTCTTCCTTATCCAATTTTCTGCTTCGTGCCTTGCTATTCATTTGTTTTTCCTTTGTTATAGTTTCTTGTCATTCATCGTTTGATTCGGCAGGGCTGTGGTGGAGGTTCCTCAGAGTGGATCTGGCATTGGCTCGCCGCTCCGACATAGCCCTTCTCCCTCTCGCGGCGATGACACACGCCCGTTGAGGCCCATCCAGGAGGGTTCAGCGGCTGCTCCGGGTTCTAGCCCACCTCGTCCAGAGGAGGGCAACCTCGGAACAGGGGGAAGTGGTTCTGCCGAGGCAACAATTGCTCCCAGTTCCTCTTCAGCTCAGCCACAACCTGCCACCACCCCCGTCAAAGCCAACCCCAGCGCCAGCATCAGCGCCAACACCAACCGCAGCAGCACAAGCATCAGCAACAGCACCAAGCCCTTCCGCCTCGTCCGAGTCTTCCAAGACTCGACGAGAAGGCACCAGCAGCACCAAGGCTAGCACTAAGGCAGCTCCCAAGGCCGTGCCCAAGGGTAAATCCGCCGCCCAAACCTCAACTTCTCAGCAACATCCCAAGGGCAAGAAAGCTCCTGACGCCGCTAGGGCAGCAACTATCGAAGCTGGACAGTGCATGCTTGCGTCTATGCTTCCACAGAAGACCCCTCCGAAAAAGGATACGTCTGCTGGGTCAGCTGATGCACAACTTGTCTTGCACACTAGCCCCGCTGTTGCACAAGTTGAGAGAAGGGAGGCCCACGCCAAGGGTTTAGTCGCGCCACATATGCTTAGCGGAGAGCGCTATCCTCCAGCCTTGATCGAATTTGTCAATAACTGGAACAAGGCGGAGTTCGTCCACAACAACGATCTCCCGGAGAAATTTGGGCCTGTCGAATTTGCCGCGCAGATGAACACAGCCGCTAAGGCTATAAACCTTGCGGGTCAGATTATTGAGGTATGCTACTTCATCTTTTTTTTAACATGTATTAGTGCATAGTTATATAACCATTAGTCCCCGAGCCTCCGGGGGACTAACTTGTTACTCGGTCGGATGCTCCTTAGAGAATTAGTGTAGCTCCTTAGAAACCTCGAATATGCACACACCTAGAGCCAGGTTAAGTTCCACTTGGCCCGGATCTTGTACACTTCGAATATGCACATGACTAAGCTATCCTTTTGTACTCTTTTCAGGTGACTACATATCACCGGAGCGCTGACTTTCAGCGTCTCTTGGACACACATAAGTCGCTACGCGCGAAACATTCTACACTTCTCGCTGAGTTCGAGAAAAGGGGTAAGTTTTCTCCATAGATTTTTTCCCATATTTCTTTGTTTTTTCCCGCAGAACTAATCTATTATTCGGATTGGGCAGCCGAAGTGGAGGTCGAGAACATCCTTATGAGGAAAAATCTGGACCAAATAAAGGGTAAGTCATTTTTGCTTAATCTTCATGTGTGCTCTATCTCCTTTTCTTCTTGGCTCGGCAAATATTCATACCTCGGCTTTGTCGGGTCAACAAACTATTTCAGCATCTCTTGAAGATAGTGTGCCTGTGCCTGATATGATGCTGCATTTTCTCGAACAAGCAGGGCAGCACTAGGCCGAACTCGAGAAGAGGGATGATGAGCTCGCCCTCCTCCGGACCAAGGATGAAGAAATTGCCAAGCTTAAGGAAGACATGAAAAAACTCAAGGCGCTCCACAAATTCGAACTTGATAAAGCTGACCAGGATTTTACTGAAGAACGAGAACGTCTCAACCTCCAAATTGCCAAGGATCAAGAACTACTGAAAGAGGACGACACTAAGCTTGAGTCGGTGAATGCTGAACTTGCGCAACTTCGGAAGAGGCGTGACAACTGCACCAAGGAGCTGACCCGGATCCATAGTCATATTTCTCGTAAGTTCTTTTCCTCCAGCCGGCATAAATCTCTCCGGGTCAACCTCCCTCACCTGTTTCACTTGTCCTGTTTTTAGACAAATTTCCGGAGGGTGATGCCATTGCCGCCACTGCCGTTGCCAAGTTCTGCCAGAAGAGGGGTACCCCAACTGGCCCTAGCACTGAAATTATTCCCTATGACATGGAGGACCTGCTCGTCAGCTTGTCTTCTCGTGTCGAAATTGTGAAGAACTATGGTAAGGATATCCTTGATGTGGCAATCCGGATCTTCAATGCATTTTGGCCTGATGAAGATACACCGGAGGGGGCCACTGCTCTTATTGCCAAGTTAATGGAGTGCGAGACCCAGCTTGATCTCTAGAGAGAATCCGCCGAACATGCCAGAGCTGAAACCGTCCTCCACTACGTGCTCACTTGGTACGAGAAAATAAATCTGAATCTTCTGGAGCGCATGCGCACTGGTTCAAGGTGGTCCAATGATCCGGAATGGATAGCTCGGCGCAAGGCTTGCGCCCATAGCCTCATTCCGTATGCCCCCATCCATCAATGGAATGAGGGACCAAGCTTCCTTGGCACCACCGACGATGAAAATGCCGAAAATGATTCGGGTGAGGAGGATGAGGACGAAGCCTCGGACGTCGAAGAAGGTGAAGATGACGCTGAAGCCGAGGCCGGAGCTGCACCTACTAGCGCCGAGTTACCCCCCCTGCTGCTCCTTGATTAAAAACACTTTGAAGTTTATCAGATCCTCGGTATGCCGGGTGCAAATGTATTTAGCACACTAATCATATTTTGCTACTAAGTTCTTTGTGCCGGATTAACTTGGGCGTAGTCCCCGAGTTTTATTTTCTTGTTTCTCTCATTTCTTGGCTCGGCTCGTGTCTACCTTGGTTCGATTTTATGACTTACGAGTCCGAGTTTCAAAAATTGACTTAACAATACTTGGAAACTTTAGGATTAGCTCAAAATAATTCAACATAGTAAAAACAATGTAAACATAAGGTTAGTCCGAATAAAAAATGTCGGCTCGATTAAGTTCTGTTTCCTTAGTCGTTTTTCATGTGCGGCGCAATTCCAAACTTGTCTCTTTCTTGCCATGAAGCCAAATCTTGTTGGACAGCAGCAAATCGAAGAGTTGAGTTTTTGGTGCTCGCACACTACTAATCCAGCTTAGGTAGAAGCAACTTACACCAGCCGACACATAAATAGCAAATACAGAAAACAGACAATAAATATCACTAAGGCGGTCCCCGAGTTACTGCTCGAGGTGCCAAGATTTCATTAATAAACTCATTGCCGGCATACATACCGACTTATGAGAGACTCGGATACACACACTTCTTTGCTAAGTGTAGAACGGACGAAGTAGAGCTACATTCCATGGACGCTTAGATTCCTCGCCGGACCTGTCCGCCTTGTTATTCTCCTGTGGTTTTGCATCGATGAGATAGTATGAGTCATTGTGCAATGCTTTTCTCACAATGAATGGCCCTTCCCATGGGGGGGATAGCTTACACATGCCAGCAGTACGTTGCACCAACCGGAGTACCAGATCACCTTCCCGGAAGACTCGGGGGTTTACTTTCCGGCTATGATAGCGTCGGAGATTTTGCTGATATATGGCGGATCTGGACAATGCCAATTCTCTTGCTTCTTCCAGCAGATCAACATCATTTTGCCGGGCCTCTCGCACTTCGGCTTCTGTGTATTGGCTGACTCTAGGCGAATCATGCTCTATGTCGGCTGGTAATACAGCTTCTGCCCCATATACCGGAAAGAATGGCGTATAGCCTGTTGATCGATTCAGAGTTGTTCTTAAACTCCACAGTACTGCTGGTAGTTCTTCTATCCAGCACCCTGCTGATCTTTGCAGCGGCTCAATGAGCCGGGGTTTTATCCCGGATAATACTAATCCATTGGATCTCTCCACTTGTTCGTTCGATGCGGGGTGGGCTACCGAGGCGACGTCCAGCCGGATCTCCTTATCTCGGCAGAATCGCGTAAATGCTCCTTCAGCAAAATTTGTGCCATTATCTGTTATGATACTGTGAGGATAGCCGTATCTCAAGATGATATCTTTGAGGAATGTCACGGCCGTAGCTCCATCACATTTTCTTATTGGCTTTACTTCAATCCATTTTGTAAACTTATCAACCATGACTAAGATATGGGTAATGTTCCCCCTCGCAGGTTTAAACGGACCAACCATGTCTAAACACCATACAACAAATGGCCAGGTAATTGGTATAGTCTTGAGTTCCGACATTGGCATATGTGTCTTGGTAGCATACCTCTGACAACCATTGCATTTTCTTACTAGATCTTCTGCTTGTTCCAAGGCACTTGGCTAGTAGAACCCATGCCGGAAAGCTTTTGCCACTAAAGCTCTGGATGAGGCATGATGCCCACATTCCCCTTGATGTATATCTCGGAGGATGTCCAGCCCCTCTTCCGGGTCAACACATTGCTGCAGGAAATTTGTGACACTTCTCTTGTATAGTTCGGCATTGATGATTGTGTATGCCTTTGCGCGCCTCTGAATTTTCCTGGAAAGCACCTCTTCACTGGGCAAAGTTCTGTCCTTCAGGAATTGAAATATGGGCAGCGCCCAAGCTAGTATAGCTCGCACTGGAAACACCTCCTCATTTATTTCCATCTGTTCCACCGGCATAACCTCGGCCGGATCATGATGCGTAGTCCCCGGGTTCTGCGAAGCAGTCCCCGGGTTTCCTGAACCACTTCCCACGTCAACGTCCATGGGTACAGCTCCGGACTGTGGATCTGCCGGGATGTAGATTGAGTCGGTTTCTGGGGACAGCCTGATAGATGGTTTTCTGAGGTGTTCTAGTGCTACACCCGGAGGAATTGCTTGTCAGGTTGATCCGAGCTTCGACAATACGTCGGCAGCCTCATTTTCCACCCGGGGTACGTGGTGAAACTCGCATCCCTCAAAGTACCCAGATAACTTTTGCACATGGAATGGGTACAATGCCATGTTTGGGTCAAGAGCGTCCCACTGCACTGAAACTTGCTGAACTACCAAGTCCGAGTCGCCGAAGCATTGGATCTGACGTATTCCAATTTCTTTTGCCACTTTGAGCCCATGCACAAGTGCTTCATATTCGGCGACATTGTTTGACGCTACGATATGGATCTATAACACATACTTCAGCTGGTCGTTCTTTGGCGAAGTAAGTACAACTCTGGTGCCTAACCCGGTTTTTGTTTTTGATCCATCAAAGTGCATTATCCAGTAGTTCGGATCTGGTAGCGGTGGCTCATATTGCATCTCGGCCCAATCCACGAAAAAGTCAGCCACAGCCTGAGACTTGATCGCATCTCTCCTGTCGTATTGTGGAGCATAAGGGCCTAGCTCAATTGCCCATTTTGCAATTCGGTCGCTTGCATCCTTGTTACTCATTATCTCAGAAATAGGGGCTTCACATATCACTTTGATTGGGTGTTCTTCAAAGTAGTGTTTTAGCTTCTTTGCCGACATGTACACACCATATGCCATTTTCTGATAGTGTGGATAGTTTTGCTTTGATGCGGATAATACCTCGCTTAGGTAATATACTAGCCTTTGCACTGACTTACCCTCTTCATCGCGCTCTACCACTACCACTGCACTTACAACTCGGTTGGTTGCGGCTATATAGAGCAACATTGGCTCTTTTGATAGTGGAGAGGCTAACACTGGTGCGGTGGCAAACATTTTCTTTAATTGGATAAAGGCTTTGTTGGCCTGCGGCGTCCATAAGAACTTGTCCGCTTTTTTCATTACTTGATAGAGAGGCGATGCCTTTTCTCCCATCCGACACACAAACCGACTTAAAGATGCCAGGCAACTAGTGAACTTCTGGACATCGTTAAGACACTTCGGCAGCTCCATTCGCTCTATGGCTCGGATTTTAGTTGGGTTAACTTCGATACCTCAGCTGGATACAAGAAATCCGAGTAATTTTCCAGCCGGGACACCGAAGGTACATTTCTCTGGGTTAAGCTTCATTCGGATCCTCCTTAGGTTCGCAAACGTTTGCCTGATATCATCAAGGAGCGTTTTTCTTTCCTTGGTTTTTATGACCACATATACTTGCACATTCCGACCTATTTGGTCGTGCAAACATTTTTGCATACATCTTTGGTACGTTGCCCCTGCATTACGTAGACCAAACGGCATGGTGCGATAGCAATAAGCCCCATACAGGGTGATAAACACAGTCTTTATTTGATCATTCGGATTCAGAGGTATCTGGTGGAAACCAGAATATGCATCTATGAACGACAACAGTTCACACCCAGCAGTAGAATCTATGACTTGATCTATCCTTGGCAGTGGGAATGGATCTTTTGGGCACGCCTTATTCAGGTTCGTGTAATCGATGCACATACACCAAACTACTGCCACATTCAGATCATCTTTCTTCTTTTCCACCAGCACCGGATTAGATAGCCAATCCGGATAAAGCACTTCCATGATAAACCTAGCTGCTAGGAGCCGAGCTATCTCATCTCCAATGACTTTTCTCCTATCTTCGGCGAAGCGGTGGAGAGGTTGCTTCACCGGCCTTGCTCCGGGTCTCACATTCAAAGAGTGCTCGGCCAACTCCCTCGGTACACCTTGCAAGTCCTGAGTGGACCAAGCAAAAATATCCCGATTCTCACGGAGGAAGTTGACAAGCTCGCTTTCCTATTTGTCATTTAACCCGCCACCAATTGTTACGGTGTGCTCTGGGAACAGATCATCAACGGGCACTTTCTTCGTATCTTTTGTTGCTTGAAACGAAACACTTCCATGTGGGTTACTCAGCGCCGGCATATATTGCTGAGCGGATTGAGCCAATGCCGCCACCTCCTGGATCTTTCTCTTCTCATGTGCGATCACGAGTGACTCGGCCAGGTTAGACTCGGCCGACGCACACTCAATGGAACGTCGGAAATCTCCTGCTATAGTGATTACTCCATTTGGCCCGGGCAACTACATCTTTAGGTAACTGATGTGACAACTTGCCATGAATTTGTTCAGGGCAGGCCTGCCGAGTAATGCGTGATACGCACTTTCTAAATTCACATCCTCAAACTCCAAGTTCTCAGTTCGGCAGTTATCTCGCGTGCCGAATAACACATCAACCCGGACTTTGCCAATGGGTTCACAAGAAATGTCTGGCACAATACCATGAAACGTTGTTCTTGTGGCCTAGAGCATATTCTCCGAGATACCCAATTTGCGCATTGTATCCACGTACATGATATTAATGCTGCTGCCATGGTCAATCAGCACCTTGGAAAATCTCACATTGATATTTGGCTCGATGAACGTTGGGTCCAGCACTAACGCATACGAACCAGGCCTTGGCATAAGCTTTGGATGATCCTTGATACTCCATGTAATTTCCTGATCCGACCAAGGCATATACCTCGTCAGTATGGGCATTATCACATTCACCTCCATATGTCGGCGCTGCAAACTCTTTCTATCTGTTTCCTCTGTAGTAAACACACAATAACTCTGGTGATGCTCTCTGTATTCATTTCTACCCTCATTTCCGGGATACCTCTGATCTGGCTGATGTTGGTTTTCTACTTGATGCACTGCATCTCTTCTTTCATGGTTTTCATACCTTGGCGAAGGGGGAGGCAAAATTAGCTGTTGCGTGTTTGCTCCGGAGAGCAATTGCTGCCGGGGTAACTCCTGCGAGGTTGATCGTTCTGAGGTGCCTGAGCATTCCCCGAACCACTTTGTTCTATCTTCCTCATCCATTCACATTGCCGAGTCGTGTGACCTGCCGGGTTACTCGGATTTGGCATGTGAAGTTTACACGGCTGATCCAGCATTGCCTCATAGGTATACCTCGGACAGTCCTTCTTTTCTTGCCATTGTTTCTTCTGCTCTGGCGTCCAAGTTTTCTTGCCATCATTTCTTGGAGTCCATTGTTGCCCTCTAGTTTTCTGACGCTAATTACTCCCTGCTCCGGGTTGATCCTGATTTACAGCCGCAACTTGTTGCGAATTGTACCTGTAATCCGGTCTATCATCTCTTCTCTTACCCCGATAGTCATTCCGCCGGGATGACCCGGCTCCATCTCGATGGTAGTACTCCTCATTTGACTCATTTGACACAAGCCTAGGCTGAGTCAGATCACCCAAGGCATACAAATCAGCAATCCGGATTGTTTCTGCCAGTGTAGTTGGCATATCCCTTTGTAACCTTTGCCACAGCATGCTTGCATATCTACATCCTTGTGCAAACCAAGATATGGCATGTGACTCAATCACGCCCTCACATGAATTTCTCACTATGCACCACCGGGTTAAGCACTCCCGGTCTGTCTCATTCGGTCTTTGCTTGCACATCGCCAGGGTCTGTGGCCTATTCGGCCTCTGATACGTGCTCGAGAAGTTACTGACAAACATTTCCTCAAAATCAATCCAGCAGTTGATACTTCCAGGTGGTAAGTTGTTTAGCCATACACTCGCTGGCCCCTCCAGCATTTGAGGTATGTATCTCACAGCCCATCTCAAGTTGCCTGTAGCAATTTTTACCGCTGTCGCGTAGTTGATCAACCAATCCTCCGGCTTGGTGCTACCGTCATATGTTTTTGTGCCTCTAGGTAACTGGAAGTTAGG
This sequence comes from Avena eriantha, assembly GCA_910589775.1. Taxonomy (NCBI): domain Eukaryota; kingdom Viridiplantae; phylum Streptophyta; class Magnoliopsida; order Poales; family Poaceae; genus Avena; species Avena eriantha. Next base: position 535,145,793 of record OU342743.1, on the reverse strand, counting down.
CACCGGAGGCTCCTTCATGATCCGGGGCCCAAAACATGCAGGACCCGGAGGACCTTGACACTCAATTTGCTCCGACCTATAAAGCCGACCCAGCTTTAACCTGGCGTCATTAGGCATCAAGTTCCTTCTTCCCAACCTTGACCCTATCACGTGATAGTCCGGCCTAGGGTATCCTGCATTCACCATTTCTGAATCACCATCATTGTATCTATCTTGCTCCTGTGGAGCTGCTCTCTGTTGCATACCTTGGTCGGCACTTCGCTCTTGTCGTGGTATATTCTGCTGCTGCGGTTGCCCTGCACCCACTGAGTTATGCTGTCCACAATTGCCGTTCACAGCGTTTCCCTGACCGGCATTGCCTTGGTCGCGGTTACCTCGGCCAGCTTCACCTTGGCTCACACTTCGTCGATCCTCATTTCTCTGCACTTCTTTTCCTTTCCCTGCCCTTGCCGGGTCATAGGGGACTATCTGCTTGTTTCTCCTCGCCGAGGTTACCACCTCCTCTCTTCTTGGTCCTCCATGAGGTAACGATACAGCTCCAGCAGATTTCTCCGGGTTACCTACTACTGAGTGAACGACTTTGGAGGCCCCAGCTCTTCCCGGATTAGCCCTGAGTATCTCTTCATTTTGTCTGTTCGCGATCCGGTCTAACTCATTGACCCTATCCTGCTGTCTTTGCCGGGCCTCACCCATCAAACCCTCTAACTCGGACGCAGCTGCATCTGCTGCTCCGAGGTTCTTTGCCGGGCTACTATACTTTGGCAGCCCCACGGGCAGGACGTTTTCTGATTCCTCAATTCTAGTATCACCCTCTTTGTTCATTTCACTAATGAGGTTTCTCCCCTTCACTTTTACAGCATCTACCTTATTTGCCTTCACTAATGGTCGAGTCGAAAAGGCCAACGGCCTCGTCTATGGCGGCATCAAGAAAAAGTTCCTTAGGCCACTCAAAAGATCTGTTGGGTGTTGGCCCGAGGAGCTACAATCAGTACTATGGAGCCTGCACACAACTCCAAACAGCTCCACATGCTATACTCCATTCTTCATGGTACACGGCGTCGAGGTAGTACTACCTGCGGAAGTATGCTACAAAGCCCCATAGGTCGTAGCATATAGTGAAACAGAATCAACTCTCGCACTCGAAGACTCTGTCGACCTCCTCGATGAAGCACGCGAAATAGCAGCGGAGCGATCAACAATCTACCAGCAAAACCTCCACAACTACCACAGCAGAAGGCTATGCCCGAGGTCCTTCGTCGAAGGAGACCTGGTCCTGCAACTAAAGCAGCAAGGGCACCTCAAGCTCGAATCCCCATGGGAAGGACCTTATGTGATTACGGAAGTAATCCCAGGTGGCGCCTACCGCCTTAAAGAAGTAGAAAGTGGAGTCGCATACTCCAACCCCTGGAACGTCGCGCAGCTGCGTCGTTTCTACCCTTAGATGTTTTACTTTACAAATAAGGCTATTCAGCCAAGCTAATTAGCCACACATTGTATCTCCTTATATTCTGCGAATAAATAAAGCTAAGTTACTCCAACTTTGTGTTTCTATTTTTACTTGCAATTACATTACTCAGGAGCTGCGCCACCCTTTCCACCTCGTTAGACGAATAATCCAGTAGCCTGAGTAGCTTATCAATGGCAGTTTTACACCGCTTCGAATAATATAATACCAATGCATTATTACTTAAATTATTGTCGCAAAAGAGGAATATGAGGTATACTAAATTAAAAAATCCATCAAGTGCTTCACTTTCAACATCAATAATTCCTAGTCTAAATACCATTTCAGATGCACCTTTGAAAAGAAAGTATTCTAGTACTTCCAAACTAGCATAGGATTTATCTCTATTATAATTTGCTAGAGTAGGATAGTTGGAACACTCACATTGAAAATTAAGGTGGTCATTTGTTATACGAATTGTGCAATAAGATCCATCACTAGCACGCAACCATAATGAATGCATTTCCAATTGGTCCACCGATTTCTTTATCAGCTCATGTATAGCAACCAGGCTTGATGAACTTGAATCCTTTACCTCCTCCAATGCTTGTATTATCTCTTGAACAAAATTTATCTCGGAAGACATGATTAGTAGCAATAGTTTTTATAAATTTTTTGTTTTGTAATATTTTTTATCGTTTTCAATATAAAAGAAAGCAGTAAGATAATAGCAACAAACTGAAATAAACTATGTGCGAGTAGATTATCGAACGGTTTGCTCCCCGGCAATGGTGCCAATTTGATGGACTAGGTTCCTGCACCAATAACAGGGTTATTGCAGTATTTGTAGCAGCAAATATTTAAAGAGTTTGTCCCGATGGGAGCTCAGTGAACACGACCCCGTAGCCACGTTGTCAATGCGACCACGTTCGCACCCAAACCGTGGTTTGGAAATAGCCTATTCTATTAGTTGCTAGGATAAATGAATTTAAGATGTTTTTGTAATAACTACTACTAGGACTAGAAGAAAATTAGAACAAAAGTAAAACTGAAAAGAGGTGAATGCAATGAGATGAAATATTAATGCTATGATTCCTCAAGTAATGTTGTGTATACCGGTGTGCATGATAAGTGCTTATGGAATAGCTGTTTACTATAATTGTGGCAGTCCCTCATATACCGTTGTCTCCCACCATTGGTAAGTGGCAACTAGACAACTCAATTGTCCACACCCTCTTCAGACATGGGTCATCTCGTAAGAGAATAGTGTATTAAGGTAACAAGACCAATCAAGGTAAACCAGAGCAAAGGCATTAAGTTCTATCGACAACTGTACTCCTAAGCAAGTGTGCTAGTCACAAGATATCCCATCTATCACTTTGGGGTCAAGCAATTCGCAACACTATACCTATCTATATCATGTGTGATCTTGAGGGAACTCTAGGCAGTGCATCCTAAGCTACTATTGCCTCCGAAAATCACTTATAGAAAATAGCCTATTAGTTGGACTTATCAGGTACCCATGGAAGAGTAGAGGCTAATGATAAGTTCGTGACACTCCGTGAATCCCTATTCAATTCCTCAACAATGGATTGGACGTCTCCAATCACTAGAATAATATCATGAAGAGAACAATGTAAAGAGAAAGCACAAACATATTAATTAACAAGAACACACCACACTTCAATTACTCAAATCATCATAACATTAATAAGAGGGGGTTCAAACCATGCTACAACCCATCATGGAGATCATGATGGGGGAGGATGAAGGAGTAGTGGCGATGGAGATGGTGATGACGGCGCGATGATGGTGGCATCGATGGTGATGGCAGCATCCTCCTTCTCTCCTCTTCGTACTTGGAATGCTTGATGGTGTTGATGGAGATCTAGATCTTGGTGAAGATGTAGAGGCTATGGAGGCGGCATGGCGGCAGGGCGCCTCTGTGGAGGTGGTAGATGGAATCTAGATCTTGTATATGGTGTTCCTTGGGTCCTCTCTCCTTTATATAGGACTTGTTGGTGCCCTAGGGTTCCCCCAATACCGTCATATGACTTAGGGAAGGTTCTAGAGCTTTCGGGGGCGAAATCCTGTCGTTTGCGAGCTTTTTGGCAACTATACGGCGGGAGTTATACGACCGGAAATTTTGTTCCCGCCATATAGTTGGTCGTTAAACCATTAGTACTCTTTAGTAATTTGGTTGCCATTTCTTCATACGAACTCTGTTTGGGTGTTCTCGGGCTCGTTGAGTTCGTATCATCGAGGGCTACAACCCTGTGGTATTGGATCTTTATTTTTAGAAGATGGAAAAATTGACTTTTCCAACACCTCAAATGGCTAAGTCTGGTCCCTATAGCTCCTCTATACTATTCTCTCTTTGTTCCTTTTGCCTTTGTTTTATCCATAATCATCATCAACACCTAGACACATGTCAAAGAAAAGGAAGAGGGATAAAATTCTACCTAAACTACTAAATGTGCAAAGCTCATATTGAATTTAATAAAAACAAGTAATCATGCATATCAGGTATAGAAATAGTTAGATGGAGCATGATATGATAGGAAAATGACACAATTTATATTGATAAAATTGTTGTATTATCATAGCCACCAACTTCCCCAATCTAGATCTTGCTCGTCCTCGAGCAAAAGGGATCAATAGCTTAATGGATGTGATATTGCTTATCATTGGAAATCAATGCACAGTATTCTTGTTTTTCCTGCAAGCTCAAAGTAAGAGAGCAAATAATCATACAAGGAACTATAAGATCAGTTATATTATTCCAAACCACTAGAGATTAGTCAAAACTTCTATGCCCCATGTCAAAGTTAAATCTAGCTTGCAAGTAAACTTGTTGTCCTTTTATATGCACTTTATTGTATTTTTGTATTTTTATTTGTATAAGGCAAAGATGAACACGGTTAGTGGTCAATTATAAATAGAAATAGAGTTTTCCTATGCTTCCCACTCATGCCATCTATTAAAGTTTCTCAAGTGCAAACTTCGATTGTTGAGCTCATAGAAAATATATTTCTTAGTAACGAGACCATGCCAAAAGAGTGGTTTCTGTTCAATCGAGATTGTGTAGGCTAGGAAGGACACTCGTGACCATTACCAAGGTTTCCCTTTTCGGTATAATGATTTATCATAATGGTCAGAGGAGTATTCCGACTTTTGCTTTTAACACATGCCCATGAGAATACCAATGCATACCCAAATATAGAATTTTTGCTACATATGTTGAGAAACTCATAGACAAACTCCAAGAGTTTCCTCTTTTTGGATTGTCCAAAGGCTAGTGGAGTTGTTAGCATCCCATGTTGTGCGACAGTGGCACAAGACACGCATAAAGCAATATCTCATTTTGATTTCCAAGACAAAATTTTGGCATATGTAATCTTGAAACTTTGAAACATCATTTCTTATTTGACAACTCACTCAGTAAGCATCTATTAAGACCATCATTTCCAACACTATGTGCTACTCCATAACCATTCACTTAAGAAAATTCTGAACAATGACAACTAGCAAGTTTCGAAGAACTTCTTTATTATATTTTTTTTCTTTTCAAAATGTAGAGAACATGGCAATGTATATTTAGAGGATCACAATATTTTTCATAGGCTAGATAAAAGTTGAACAAGGTGCATAAAAGCTATGGCTCGTCTCCTATGGGGCCTAACATGATCAAGTATATCCCTTATATAAATATGAACAAAATCTCACCTAAGCAAGCATTCAAAAACAGAGGGATACACAATAGCATGAAAACCTTTTAAGATAAATAACTTTGCACAAGACTCTACGCATGCAAAATAACCTCCCCAAGCTAAGAACTTTCCAAATATCCACTTGAGAAGATCATGAAAACAAAAGAGAAAATGCAGTTATCAAAAGAGAGTATAAGAAGTGGTTACCTCCCCAAGCTTAAGTTCAAGCAAGGGTGTCACACTTTACCGTTGCGGTGCTTTTAACCTCTACTTTGATGGACAAAGAACCTTTGCTTCAATGAATGCTTCACGATCCGGTGTATGCCTTCCTTAAGAACCTGGTAGGAACAAGACTAGAAAGAAGACAAAATATTTTTGTGCTTTTGAAGACACGAGTTTGGCTCACAAGTGATAAAAATACAAGTCCCACTGAGTCGGTTCATCAACCTAGACACCATGCTTAAGTCAACAAACTAATTCTAGAAGTGTGCTTCTCCTAGATTGTGATGAAGTGTAAGTGAGACAAAATATGAAACACGAGTGTGCAACCCCTATGTGCTTATGTAAAAGAGGTTTGAGTTGGAATGTTTGACCAAACACTGATTGTCGAAACATTGAATTGAAGCAACCAAGTGGCTCATGCGAGTGTTTGCACGGTTGGCACTACCATACACGTCGTCACACAAGGTTCAAGTACCTACAAAAATAATACACAAAATAAAAAACAATGGTTTGGTGTACGAACAAAGTTCGTTCACTGAACAAATGAAAGAAAATGAAAAGAAAACATGAACTACTAAAGAGAATTACGACTTAAGGAATTTCTGAGATAGAACTTTATTGTTTACATACGCTCGGCTTCTCTAAACCATGGGAGAAGCTCCTAGGTGGTGTTTCGAGGTTTTTAGAAGAAGAAGGAAGAAGAAAGAATGGAATTTTGAGCAATGGTTACCTTCCAGTTGGCGTTTGAGGGGTTTTCCCAACTATACGGGCGTAGCTATATAGCCGGACCAAAAAGATCCTGTTGTATAGTTGGTCGTTAAACTTACAGTACCTTGAACATCGAAGGGTAGATAGCGTCGATATCTATACGGCGGCAACTATACGGCCGGACCAAAAAAGTATAGTTGGTCGTTAAACCTTCTGTACCCTGGAAAAGAATTTTGACGAAGGCATCGATAACTATACGACCGTAACTATACGGCCAGATTTTGTATTCCCGTCGTATAGTTGGTCATTAAACCGTCAGTATATATGAAAGAAAAATTGTCAATGACAAAAATATCTATACGACCAGAACTATACGGCCGAAATTTTTATTCTCGCCGTATAGTTGGTCGTTAAACCTTCTGTATACATAAAAAATGTTTCTTCAAGAATTCTTTCTTATCCTGAGACTTAGCGAAACACCATGTTTCGACGGTAAAATAACAACTTTAATTTTCGACCAACAAATACATATAATTGAAGGATTCACCTAAAACTTATTTTCTCTTCCTTTTTACCGAGTTTATGCAACACATAATAATAATAAATTCTACCTTTTGAAAACTTCAACAAGATTACTCTAATATCAAGACATGCGAAGAATAAAAGTGCCAATGCAACATGAATGCAACTAGACTCAAGACACAAAACTAAGAAAGACACCTAATGACTTCCGGGTTGCCTCCCTAGAAGCGCTCTCTTTAAAGCCATAAAGCCACGCTAGGATGCTCCATACATTACCCACCTGGATCCCAAGGGATATCGACTCGAGGTGAGGTTGTACATACCAGCTTGGAGCATCTTTAAGTAGAGTTCGGTTGGAGTCGTACCTGCTTACGGTGCATCGGCATCATGTAGATGAACAAGTTCTCGCTTTCAAGCGAGTGTTGATGCACCAAGCTTGGTGAACATGCCTCTATGTATAGCTGCAATGAGAGGATTTGATATTGATATAAAATTCTTAAATCTTTACCTTGGTTACCTGTGTAGGGGAACACTTCATAGTATTCTTCCTTCATAGCAAGGAGTTCAGGACCCTACATGTTAGTATAGCAAGGTTGTATCTCTAGTTCATTATTATTAATGCTCTCCATATGAGTGTCTAGGCACAAGGCCTTCGTGGAACAATTATCAACAGTTTTAGCATCATAAAAATCACTACTAGAGTGAGAGGAATCACAAACAAAAGTTGTAGTGTGACTCTCTTTGTCAACCTCACCTTTTTGTTCCTCCTTTTCATCGACTAGTTTTTTAATAGCAATGATAGAATCAATAGTTGGAGTCAAAGGTGTGAGCGGGTTATCAAGCCGTCCTTCCTCCTTGTGCTCCTTTTCCTCTTCGCTCTTTAGTGAGTCCTGCAAAAGGTTATCTTTCTCCATGGCGGTTTTAGACCGCTTCGAATAATATAATACCAATGCATTATTACTTAAATTAGTGTCGCAAAAGAGGAATATGAGGTATACTAAATAAAAAACTCCATCAAGTGCTTCACTTTCAACATCAATAATTTCTAGTCTAAATACCATTTCAGATGCACCTTTGAAATGAAAGTATTCTAGTACTTCCAAACTAGCATAGGATTTATCTCTATTGTAATTTGCTAGAGTAGGATAGTTGGAACACTCATGTTGAAAATTAAGGTGGTCATTTGTTATACAAATTGTGCAATAAGATCCATCATTAGCAGGCAACCATAATGAATGCATTTCCAATTGGTTCACCAATTTCTTTATCAGCTCATGTATAGCACCTGGGCTTGATGAACTTGAATCCTTTATCTCCTCCAATGCTTCTATTATCTCTTGAACAAAATTTATCTTGGAAGACATGATTAGTAGCAATAGTTTTTATAAATTTTTGGTTTTGTAAATTTTTTATCGTTTTCAACATAAAAGAAAGCAGTAAGATAATAGCAACAAACTGAAATAAACTATGTGCGAGTAGATATCCGAACGCTTTCCTCCCCAGCAACGGCGCCAATTTGATGGACTGGGTTCCTACACCAATAACAGGGTTATTGCAGTACTTGTAGCAGCAAATATTTAACGAGTTTGTCCCGATGGGAGCTCAACGAACACAACCTAGCTGCCACATTGTCAATGCGACCACGTTCGCACCAAAACCGTGGTTTGGAAATAGCCTATTCTATAAGTTGCTAGGATAAATGAATTTAAGATGTTTTTGTAATAACTACTACTAGGACTTGAAAGAAAACTAGAACAAAAGTAAAACTAAAAAGAGGTGAATGCAATGAGATGAAATATTAATGCTATGATTCCTCAAGTAATGGTGTGTATAGCGGTGTGCATGATAAGTGCTTATGGAATAGTTGTTAACTATAATTGTGACGGTCCCTCATATACCGTTGTCTCCCATTATTGGTAAGTAGAAACTAGACAACTCAATTGTCCACACCCTCTTCGGACATGGGTCATCTCGTAATAGAATAGTGTATTAAGGTAACAAGACCAATCAAGGTAAACCAGAGCAAAGGCATTAAGTTCTATGGACAACCGTACTCTTAAGCAAGTGTGCTAGTCACAAGATATCCCATCTATCACTTTGGGGTCAAGCAATTTGCAACACTATACCTATCTATATCATGAGTGATCTTGACGGAACTCTAGGTGGTGCATCCTAAGCTGCTATTGCCTCCGCAAATCACTTATAGCAAATAGCATATTAGTTCTAACCATGAACTTGTCAGGTATCCATGGAAGAGTGGAGACTAATGATAAGTTTTGTGACACTCAGTGAATCCCTAGAAAATTCCTCAACAATGGATTAGATGTGTCAAATCACTAGAATAATATTGTGAATAGAACAATGTAAAGATAAAGCACAAACATATTAATTAACTAGAACACACCACACTCCAATTACTCAAATCATCATAACATTAATAAAAGGGGGTTCAAGCCATGTTACAACCCATCACGGAGATCATGATGGGGAAGGATGAAGGAGTAGCGGCAATGGAGATGGTGATGACGGCGCGGTGATGGTGGCGTTGGCGTGGTGATGGTTGTGTCCTCCTTCTCCTCCTCTTCTTGCTTAGATGGCTTGATGGTGTTGATGGAGATTTGGATCTTGGTGAAGCTATAGAGGCTATGGAGGCGGCACGATGGCAAGGCGCCACCGTGGAGGCGGTAGATGGGATCTAGATCTTGTATATGGTGTATTGTGGCTTCCTTGGGTCCTCCCTCCTTTATATAGGCCTTGGGGGTGCCCTAGGGTTCCCCCAATACCATCATATGACTTAGTGAAGGTTCTGGAGCTTCCGAAGGGCAAAATCCCGTCATTTGCGACCTTTTTGGCAACTATACGGCAGGAGCTATACGGCCGGAAATTTTGCTCCCGGTGTATAGTTGGTCGTTAAACCATGAGTACTCTTTAGTAATTTGGTCGCCATTTCGTCATACGAACTCCGTTTTGGGTGTTCTTGGGCTCGTTGTGTTCATATCATTGAGGGATACAACCCTGTGGTCTTGGATATCTATTTTGAGAAGTTGGAAAAATCACTTTTCCAACACCTCAAATGGCTAAGTCTAGTCCCTGCAGCTCCCCCATACTATGGTCTCTTTGTTCCTTTTGCCTTTGTTTTATCCAGAATCATCATCAACACCTACACACATGTAAAAGACAAGGAATAGGGATAAAATTCTACCTAAACTACTAAATGTGCAAAGCTCATATTGAATTTAATTAAATAAAATCATGCATATCAGGCATAGCAATAGTTAGATGGAGCATGATATGATAGGCAAATGACACAATTTATATTGCTAAAAATTTTGTATTATCACAGCCATCAGCCATCTTGCCTAGAAGATATTTCTCCCGTTCAATAGCTTTTTCGGCTTGCGACTTCCACACATTGGCGCCGCACCGGATAATGGGCATTTCTCGCTCCAAGTGCTTTATACGATCGTGCAATCGAGATAGCAGCGACAACTGCTCCACCTTTGAATGTGGTTGCGCCATAGGTTCACCGGTGGGAGGTGCGTCAGATGGATCACTCGAAGGACACTATTCAGACAGAGGAAGAGATGGATAAGACCAACCACTCAAAACAATGCCAATAATAAAAACATCGAGTTTAGAAAGTTTGCAAAGGGAGCACCCTAGCAGACACAATGCAAATCAAAAAGATATATGGAGAAGCTAGAATATTACAAAAGCTTAATAGAGGGATAGCCTATATCTACGCATTAGCACTCTGGGGCTTCCTCGAGTCAGTGGAAGCCTCCGACACCGCCGCCTTCTTGGTTACAGCCTCCGACGCTATGGCTTTCGCCGTCTTCAATCGCCTTAGCTCCGCCGAATACTTTTTGAGTTTCTCAATTAGCCGATGCCCATATTAATGACAACTAGTGGCAAAGGGAGCAAACACTACCTGCTGGCCATCCATAGTGACCGGCATCACCGAGGAGACCTTGTTGGGGTTCAGATCAACACCATGAGCTTGCGCCATCGCGAGTCCCATGGTCGCTCCAACCCTCCTCTGAGCATTCTTGAAGTCCATGGGCACGCCTCCAGTGAAGGACTCCACCAAGCCATCAAGATCTTCGATCAGCTTGGCCTTGGGGACCATCTCCTCTTGAAGACGACCAAGCACACCCTTGGCCTTGTCAAGAGAGTCTTTGACGGAGACGCTGTGGTCTTCGACTGTAGCCACAGCACTAGCCAAGGAATCTGAGCGGGCCAAAGCTTGAGCGTCAAAGTCCATGCCAGCATCATCTGTAGAAGATACAGATGAGCACAACAACATATAGGCAAAGTACATAACAAACAAAATGACACAGCATCGTACCTAAGAGTGCCTTAGCAACAAAGAAAAGTTGTTATGCGAACACTTTCTCTCTGTCAGCTGTAGCGGAACGCAAGTCTTCCTCACGCTTCTTCGACTCCTCAAGAGCTTCAAGTGCCTCATCACGTTACTTCTCCGTGGCGACAAGACCATTCTCGAGGGAGCTGCCGCTACGGAGGAGATCATTGTTCTCACCTGCAAAGAACGGTAGCAAAAACTTAAGATGGGCGATCTTCTACAGCAGCGGCACAGATATACAAAGCGCAAGCTTACCCTCAAATGTGCGATGCTAGGTCTCCAGCAAGACATGCTGACGGCCCATCAACATAATCTGTCCGGCGAGGCAAATAGATTCCTTCACGACAGGCTGCAAGAAGATATGCATCAGCACCAACTTAAATTCGACTGACTTAGTTAAGAGAACTTACATGCTCCTCTAGGTACTCCAAAGTTTCCTTCTGCATAGGCATCTGGGCAACCCTCTGGTGCCCCCAGCATGGAGGGAACTCGAAGAATTGGCACCAGAATTGGCTGCCACCTGGGGAGAATGTGACTGCTCCGCCACATCTTTCTCTTTGGAGTCCGCAACTCCAGACTCCTTCACAAAGCGGCAGTCATTGGATGATGATGTCATTTGGCTACAACATAAATATAGAAAAGCAATTTTAGAGAAAGGGTTTCAGGACACCTCCTTCGGTGTCCTCAGAGGCATAAACTCACCAGTCGAAGTCATCAAGGTCGAAGAAGCCAGCAGACACCTCCTTCGGTGTCCTCAGCTTCTTCCATGGAGGAGGAACCAAAGCGCGCATAGGCACAGCGGGAATTGGCTCCTCTACCATAGTCGGAGGACCCTCAGGCGTCGTCAGTGAGGATCCATCCGAGTCCTTGCTTCAGGAGCACCTGCGATTCCCGTTCCAGTTGGACTCGGGGGCTTCCTACTCTTCCTCCACAGGGACGGTGGAGCCCGACTCGTCCTCCTCTTCCGCTTCATGAGGGATTACTCCCTCTGGCTGAGGAGGCAACACAGTGGTCACCTTCCAGTCCTGGAACAAGGAGCAGCATCGGTATAAACGAAAACCTAGTAGGCAATCGAAAAACAAGAAGAGCTCACAAGAAAGCCACCTCAGGCAGAGGGTGACTCGCGTAGAAGGGAGGCACGAATGAGTCACTAGGGATTTTATCCTTGGCTATGTACTTGGTCAGCAGCCGAAATCTCCTGTCCACTTCACCTGAGGAAATATTCTCTCAAGAAATGCGAGTGACGTCATCAACGCCAGTCCAGTAGCACATCAGATGTGCCCTAGCCTGCAGCGGCTGCACTCGACGACGCATCTAGGTGTGAATGAGGTCTGTGCCGCCCACTTCCTTCCCCATGCAGAGCTCAAGGTCGCAGACACGCTTGAACAGATCCTCAATTTCCTCGGCTTTGTCAGGCATCACTGTGTTCTTCCACGACCTCCTTCTCTTGCATTCTACCTTCGAATCAAAATGTGTGAGCCCGAAGTGTTCCTCATCAACCTTCTGGTCGTGGATATAGAACCACTTCTCCCTCCACCCTTGGACAGATGCATTGAAGTTGATGGAGAAATATTTGACATTGGGGTCTACGTGGATCCCGCAGCCTCCTATATCATAGACTACAGACCCAGAGCCCAACTAGCTCTTTAGTTTGAAGATTTTTTGAAAAGGCCAAAGTGTGGCTCCATTCCGAGCCCGCACTCGCAAAGGGTGATGTAGCAAGCAATATGAAGAATGGAATTAGGGGTCAGCTGATGGAGCTAGAGCCCGTAGAAGCAGAGTAACCCCCTCACAAACTTGTGGAAGGGGAGAGAAAGACAACAAATGACAAACGTGAGGAACATCACCTGAAATCTGGCGGGCGGATTGGGGATTACCTCATTGCTAGGAATCCGGCAGTCATCCTTAGTAGCAGCGAGAGTGCCATCTTGGCACCGATTGAAGAGCTTCGTCTCCTTGATGGCGGTATGCCGCCACGATCCATTCGTGACACGCGTGCCCCTGCCTTTCTTCTTGGCAGCCGCGGCAGAAGTACCGGTGCCCGTGGCGGCGACATGCATATAGCAGAAGACCCTGTCGTGCTGGTAAGCTTTAGAAACAACCCCTTATATGTATTTCACCTTTAAGTTATTTCGCAACACTGAGATACTATCTTCTTTTCAGCTTGCCGACCTCCTCGAGTCGGAATTAGCTCCTATCGAGGGATATCCTCCTGAGTTTTCTCAGGAGGAGGGATTGGTTCCACTGCCAGACGTTGTGCCTAGAAAGCGCAAATCTCCGACAGTGGCTATCGGCACAAAGGAAGTGCCAGTTTTGAAGAGGTAACTTTCCTCACTACTTCCGCCTTTGTACTTTTATTCGTGATTTCTTCCGAGATGTAATGTTCTTCGTTCTATTACCTTCTCAGAGCTAAACAGCTTATCAAGGGCAAGGGAAGGGAGCAACTTCTAAGCCCCTGCGTCAGACGAAGCTAACTTTGGGTTCTCCTGCCGTGGCTCCTCCGACTCCTGCCCCTCAGCCTTCTGCAGCGCCGGAGATTACTCCATCTCTGATCGTTCCAGAAGACCCGGCTCCCTCAACAGAGCCAGCAATCCTCGAGTCGCAAACTGACGTCACCATGGGTGACTCATGTTTTGATAAGGGTGAACCCTCTTCGGGTAATGATCCCTCGGCAGAAGTTTTGACCGATAACCTCCTGAGCACTCCGGGACTTGCCAAATTTGGCTTATCTCAGAAATCTATAGAGGAGCTCCAACGGTTTGCTAAGGAATGCCTTGAAAGCCGAACCATTTCTGCCGAAGAAAAAGCACAAGAAGTGGAGGACGTCAAGTACTCCGATATTCTCGAACAAGTCCGCCTTCGCGGCGAGGGACTGAGAGCTGGCGTGTTACCACCTCCACCAGTGATCCCGCTCACCCTTGCCGAGAAGGTTACCACTGAAGTGAACATGTGCCTGAGCAAGCTCACACATGAACATCATGTAAGTTGGAATTCCCACTCACGTTTTCCTTTATGGTACTTTATAGCATATCCTCTAACCCCCAAGCATGAAGTTGGATAGACAATCTGGGTTTATGATTCCTTAGGATGCCAAAGAATGAACTAGTGTAGCCCCCAAGGCTCGTGCTGATATTAGCTACAATATCAGCCCGAGTCTTTAGTAGACTTCTGACTCTGGGTATTCTGACTTACAGAAAGTTAATTCATATAACCAGGAATTGTTGAAGAATATCTGCAAGAAGCGGAGAGAGATCAAAGCTCTCCGACTTGAAAATGCTGAGCTAAAAGTTTCCAAGGATGAGGCCGAAGGTAAACATTCTGAGACTCAAACCTTGTCTTACGTTTTCATAGTCGAATATTTTTGTTGAACCGTTGTTCTTTTGACTTACAGCACTGGTAAAGCAGTCCTGCGCTATGATTGAAGAGGCCGAGAATCTGAAGACCTTGCTGGTGGAAAACAAAGATCTCCGCCGAGAGCTAGACCAGCTTAAGGAGGATCATGAGAAGAGCATTGCTCAAGTTCTCGAATCCTCCTCCATGGCCACCGTGGAGCGTGATCGCAAGATTGCACTCCACGAGAAGAAAATCTCGGATCTTACCAATGACTTGTCCAGAGAGAGGGACATTTCTGAAGCACTCTGGGCTGAACTCCAGAGTCTTCATGAGGAGAAAACCAAAGTCGATGATGTCATCTTTGGTATGTTTACATGTTTCTGACTTGTCTACATTCTTCGACTTTTTCGACGTCGGATTTATTTAACCGTTTTGCATTATATGCATAGGTCCTCTGAACTTGACGGACTCCGCCTCTACCGAGCCTCGCACCCACCGGCTTACCCAAGTCGGTGATTTGCTTCATGACTTCTGTCAATCCCTTGAGGATATTGGTGAAGCAATCAAAGTTCTGGATATGCATAGCATGTCCAATTTTCAGGTGCGGGACAAGGCAAAGGAGATGTCGCAGCTTGTCTAGGACTAGAACATGTCCTACGCATGATCCGCAACGCAGAACGCTCTCACAATGGTCATGAGCCACCATGGAAGCATGGAGATCTGGCAAGTGACCAGAGGGTATTCTACTATGGACGAAGACAGCCAGAAGCAAGATATCAAAGTCATCATGGACTCCTACGCCGGATATGGGTGCCACGTAGCTGATTTGACTAGCTACGACACTCCCTTCTTCACTCACGTGGATACGCCGCCTCCACCTTCCGAAGAAACAGCCGAAGTTTCCAATGATGATCAAACCATATCAGATTTGGACATCTCAGATCGTTATGAAGGTGTGGCTGATGTATCCAGCGAGCCGGTAGTTCCTACCTCTCCTCCTCCATCATAGATCAGCAGAAATAACAGATGTGTTATTCTGAAAACATTATGGATCTGTAAATAAGTAGTGTAATACTTTTGATAGTGCTAAGTTTTTATCTATTCAGCACTTTTGTTTAAATTTTTGTGTGCTTGAAATGTTTGCATAAGCACTTGTATTTTTTGTCTGCACTTATCGTTTATCTGGCTTTTCGCCTCATCCCTTTCGTGAGCCGGCTAAAATTTCAACACGGAAACTTTGTCGAGCAACGGAGCTCATTCGCTAAACCATTTTAAACTTGGAAACAAAGACGACTTCCAGTACCAACAATTCACTACTCGGAAAATACCCGCATCCGGCAATCAGACAAATAACCAAAGTACAGACTAGAAATTGTAAATTTATACCCGAAGGTAGCAATTTTTAGAATCGGAAATGTAAACCAGAACAAACATGAGCATAAAGTACTTTCAAGTATTCTGGGATTTTTGATGTGTGACATGATCATTCGGAAATAAGGTGGTAAAAACTTCTCAGAAAAAACTTGAGGCAACCAAAACTTTTATTTCTCACAGAACATGTACACATATATGTTTACAAAGAAAGATAAACTAAGAATAAGAGGGACGTAGCTGAGCAATATTCCATGGTATGTCTAACTCATCCGGATTTGTACTGCCTTCAACTCTCTTTCTCTTCTTAGTAGCAGGTCTTTCTTTGACTGGCCGCATATCAGTTAGGTAGTATGAACCATTGTGTAATACTCGACTAACTAAAAATGGCCCTTCCCATACTGGGGAAAGTTTGTGCTTTCTTTGTTGCACAAGCAGAAGAACCAAATCGCCCTTATTGAAAGACCAGTTTCTGACTCTCTGGCTATGATACTTGCGTAACTTCTGCTGATAGGCTGTTGATCTCATTTCAGCAACGACGCGAACTTCTTCGACTAAGTCGAGATCATTTTGTCGACAAATCTCGACATCCTCTTCGATATACGTGGCCACTCTAGGAGAAGTGTGAATCAAATCACTAGGAAGAACTGCTTCTATGCCATAGACCAAGAAGAAAGGTGTGTATCCAGTTGACCTGTTCGGAGTTGTTCGTAAACTCCATACTACATAAGGTAATTCCTCTGCCCAAGCCCCCGCAGCACGTCGTAGTGGTGCTTCGAGTCTCGGTTTTAGGCCTTGTAGGATTAAACCATTTGCTCTTTCAACTTGTCCATTAGCCTGCGGATGTGCGACTGACGCAATGTCAAGCCGGATATTTTGCTCGTTGCAGAATTCGGCAAGTTCTCCCATAGAGAAATTACTCCCGTTGTCCGTGATAATACTATGCGGATAACCATACCAGATTATAACATCCTCGACAAATCTTTTGGCTATTTCTCCATCACAACTAGTGACAGGTTTAGCCTCAGTCCATTTGGGGAATTTATCCACCATCACTAAGAGGTGAGTAAATCCACTTGGAGCCCGTTTGAACGGTCATACCATGTCAAGCCCCCAGACCGTGAAATGCCATGTTATAGGTATTGTTCTTAGCTGATCAGCTGGAACGTGAGCTTATTTGGCGTACTTTTGGCAGCCTTTGCACGTCTTGACCAGTCGTTCGGCATCTGCCTTGGCTGTAAGCCAGAAAAAACCATGTCAAAAAGCTTTTGCCACTAAAGATTTGGCTACAGCATGGTGACCACACTCGTCTTCGTGGATTTCTCATAAGATTTCAACTCCTTCTTCCGGAGATATGCAGTGCTGAAAGACCCCAGAGACACTCCGCTTATAGAGCTCATGACTAACTACAGTATAGGCTTTTGCTCATCGGATGATCTGCCGGCTCAGGACTTCGTCTTCGGGTAATTTTCCATCTACCAAATAGTCAATGTAGGGTTGATTCCAGCTGGGAAATTATAGCTAGAACTGTTATTAGAGGTGAGTCGGATTTGGTCGGATATTCCTCGTCCACTCCCTTTATTGAGGGAACTTTGAGGTGCTCTAAAAAAGCGCCATCTGGGACCTCTTTCCGTGTAGAGCCTATCCGAGATAATGCATCTGCTTCCTCATTTTCTGCTCGAGCGATGTGTTGAACCTCAAACCCTTCGAACGATTTAGATAGATCATCCACGACAGCTTTATATGCTGCCATGTGCTTATTTGCATTACAAATATCTGACACTTGCTGAGCGACAAGATCCGAATCTCCGTAACACATCAAACGTCGGATGCCGATATCCTTAGCAATCCAGATTCCATGCAAAGTGCTTCATACTCGGCAATATTATTTGTTGCTATGAAGTGGATCTGCAACACGTATAAAATTTTATCTCGTTGGGGTGATTTGAGCACCACGCCAGCCCCCGAGCCCCCGCGAGCCTTAGACCCATCAAAATATAGGGTCCAATATTCCGACTCAGAGAGGGTCAGATTCTCCTTTGTCTCTGTCCAATCAGCAACAAAGTGAGCAAGGATTTGGGATTTGATTGTTGTTCGAGATTTATACTCAATGTCAAAAGCTGAAAGCTCTATGCCCCATTTGGCGACGCATCCTGTGGCGTCACTATTGTTGATTATATCTCTCATGGGAGTTGTGCTCACCACGGTAATTGGATGTTCCTGAAAAAAAAGGTCATAGTTTACGAGATGCTAAGAACACACCATAAGCCAACTTTTGATAGTGTGGATACCGCTGTTTTGATTATGTTAAGACCTCACTGAGATAGTAAGTCGGACGCTGCACCAAGTGTTTCTGATTTTCCTCTGGTCTTTCCACCACCATGACGATACTGACGACTTTGTTTGTCGCAACAAGATAGAGCAACATCGGTTCCTGTGGTTCCGGTGCCGCAAGAATGGGAGCGGATGAGAGTACTGCTTTCAGGTCTTGTAGAGCAGCTTCAGCTTCGTCGGTCCACACAAAATTCTTGGTCTTTTTCAGGAGCTTGTATAGTGGTGTGGCTCTTTCACTGAGCTGGCTTACGAACCGACTGACTATAGCAATGCAACCAGTTAGTCTTTGTACGTCCTTCAGGCGAGTTGGCCTGGAAATGTTGAGTATAGCCTTGATTTTGTCTCGGTTCACCTCTATGCCTCTTTGAGACACGATGAAACCTAACAATTTTCCGACTGGGATTCCAAAGAAGCATTTCTTTGAATTAAGCATTATGTTGTATTTCCGTAGATTGGCGAACGTTTCCTCCAAGTCGGAAATTAAAGTTTCCTTCTTTTTGGACATCACCGCAATATCATCCACATATGCATGTGCATTGCGTCAGATTTTATCATGGAGGCAACGCTACATAGTGCGTTGGTACGTAGTGATGACCCACAAGTATAGAGGGTGTATCGCAGTATTTTCGAGGGAAGTGAAATCCAATTTATTGATTTGACACAAGGGGAGCCAAAGAATATTTATAAGCCTTAACAAGTGAGTTGTCAATTCAGCTGCACCTAGAAACAATCTTGCTCACAGCAGTTTATCAGTAGCAATAGTTTTGTATTAGGAATAGTAAAGTAACAGCAGTAGTAAAGCAAAGACAGTAGTAAGAAAAGCAGTAAACAGTGGGATTCGAGTGCGGTAGGCATAGGGATGGATGGACGGGCGTTGCATGGACAAGACAATTCACATAGAAATCAGAACATAGGGCAATTGCAGATAAATAAGATAAAGCACCCAAGTACTAGACAATCCTAGGCATGTGTTCCATATATAGTCATACGTGCTCGTAATGAGAACTTGCACAACATCTTTTGTCCTGCCAGCCCGTTTGCAGCGGGGCCTCTAGGGAACTACTGGCAATTAAGGTGCTCCTTTTAATAGAGCACCGGAGCAAAGCATTAACACTCCGTGAACACATGTGATCCTCACATCAAAGCCATTCCCTTCCGGTTATCCCGATTTCTGTCACTTCGGGGTCATAAGTTCCAGACAACAACGTGTGTATACAACTTGCAGATAAGACCAAAAACAATACTATCATAATGAATCAATAACATGTTCAGATCTGAGATCATGGCCATAAGTTCCGGACAACAACGTGTGTATACAACAAGCATTAAGCACAACAAGTCGCAACAAATTCATATAGCACTAATAAAAGATACTAGGCACCATGCCCTAACAATCTGATGCCATTACATGAACGATCTCATCCTATCCCTACCATCCCCATAGCCTACAGCGGGGGATTACTCACTCATAGATGGGGGAAACATGGATGGTCGATGGAGAAGCGATGGTGATGATGATGGCGATGATCTCCTCCAATTCCCCGTCCCGGCAGGGTGCCAGAACGGAGTTTCTGGTGCTGTTTCGTGGAATCTGGTGGCGGCGGCGGAGCGGAACTCCTTCTGGAAAAACGTCAAACCCCTCGGAGTTTTTATGTCAGAAGGATCCTTATAGGCGAAGAGAGAGGCCGAGGGGGTGCCAGGGGGGCCCACACCACCCCCTGGCGCGGCCTGGCCTGGCCCGCGCCACCAGGTGGTGTGGCCACCCCCTGGCTCCTCTCCGTCTCATATTCTGGCTCCTGGAGTCTTTGGGTGAAATAGGATTTTTGGCATATTTTCTGGGATTTTTCCTAATAGTTTATTTTCTGCACAAAAAGTAGACACCAAGGCAATTCTGCTGGAAACAGTGTCAGTTCGCATTAGTTGCATCCAAATCACACAAGTATAGAGGAGAAACAGTAGCAAAAGTGTTCGGGAAAGTAGATACATTTTGGATGTATCAACTCTCCCCAAGCTTAGCTTATTGCGTGTCCTCAAGCAATTGAGTTGAAAACTGAGTGCGATAAAAGAACTTTCACGAATACGTTTGATATTCTCAGCAATGTGATCAACTACTTAGACAATTCATAATAAAGAGTATGCAACTAAGTCTACTTAATAATCATTGCAAGATTATGAAGAGATTCCAACTCAAGAATAATAAATAGCATGAAGCACAAACATAAGCAACATTGCAATGCTCATAAAAAGGTATGATAGAGTGGTATCTCGCTTGCCTTTGATTATGAATGCCAAGGCACCTCTGAAGTTCAAGTGATGACTAGAAGTAAAGATATGAAGAATACACGCATCAAAGTCATAACACAAATAATCAAGTAATGGAACAAACATAAAGAATGACAACTATGCTCTCAAGAAGGTGCTCAAATAATATGTGGAGACTCAACAAGTAGAAGAAAAAGGTTTTGAATAATTTTGAAAAGCTTCCAAATGCTGAAAGTATGGTACTCATTAGCTTTGAGCTCTCATCGCCCCTATCATAAGCATCTTTAATGTGGTTAAGGTGAAAGTGAGGTCCAATCTGAGTTATATGCTTGATAGACTATAAACTGAAAATCCCAAGTCCCTTGAGTACGAGGGCCACTCCTCATGCTACTCAACTTTAGTTACCGGTAAGTTCTTGTCACCGTAAGTATGTGCGTATCATTGAGAACCGCCAACGGGTACCCCTTGCCCGATGATACGGAAGAATCCCCATATCAAAATGACAAGGCAAGCAGACAATGAGTATCTCAGCAATCTTCTTATTTACCATGGGAAAATGGTGCTTTTTTCTCTCTTTCCTCTTTTCATAAAACTCTTTTTTTTCTTTTTCTCAATAGCTATCTCTCTCTTTTTTTATAAGAAGAATGTTTCATAGATATCATTATGGTTACACTACAGGTTTCCACCATGTCAGCATGGATTAGACCAGCGGCCTAGGTGTTTATCTAACACACATACATAACTCCATGGACTTACAAGCTCCCCTTTTATTTCACACCAACGACATCCACAAACAAAAGATTAAGGTATCAACTGGGTATATATTTACAAGTGTTGAAAGCATTCCCCGTGACAGCACGGTTCTGCTAATCCCCAGCCTATAATTTGCAAGCATATAACTTTCATGGAGAGTTCACAATGGTTCAGGTTTATTAAGTGCAGGAAATAAAGTGTAACATCAAGTGTGTGAGAGCTTTACTAACTAATTTTCCCATAACAACCAAACATTTTATTCGGAAGAAAACAAGGCATATTGAATATGCACGTGAGTAGCAAATGATGCTAATGGGTAGGTATGGTGGACACTTTGGAAATACTTGGTTTAGGGAGTTGAAAACATGAGTAAAACACTCAGTGAAAGTGAAGGCTAGCAATAGTAAGGGAGCGACAAACGAGAGAGCAATAGCTGTCATTATCATGCTTGCAACAAAACAGGACTACTCATGGCATGAAAGTGATTCAAGATCCTCAAGGCAAAATAATTCATCGAGGCTTAACTGATTATTACAGTCATGTGCATGCGTGAGCATGTGCCAAGTCAATCAAATGAAACATTCAGAGGAGGATACCACGGTGTCATACCAATTTATGAATAGAGCAATGCAAGCAAACATTCATAAGACATGCTACAAACTATTAGCGAGCTGGAGCTAATCATAAGAAAGCAAGAACTACTAAGCATCCAAAGAAAACATAAACTCTACATGAACGGACTAAGCATGCCCATAGTGATGAGTATATGTACAAAAATGAAAAAAAATAGAGTTCGTTACCAGCCTCTTACCATGCCTCAAGTTGTCATTAATCCTCATTATTGCTCTTCACTTATGTGGCTTGAATAATAAATATGAAACCAATATCCACTGAGGACTGTCGAACCCTGAAGCAAACTCGCAAAAACCAAAGAAGAACGACAAATATTTTTGGTGTTTTTGATTTTTAAACAAGAACCAAAAGGGAAAAACAAACAAAGCAAAATCTTTTTGGGTTTTTCGAATAGTTCAAACAAAGAAAAAAGGGAAAAGCAAACCAAGGCAAAAAGTAGAAGCAAACCAAAGAGAAACAACAGAAATATTGTTGATCTTTTTGTGTTTTTAGAAAGCAAAAGCAAAGAAGAACGAAAACTAAAAAGAGAACGAAAACATGAATATACAAAGTACCGACGCAACATGATATGAAGATGAGTGTGGTGTCGGCGTACCTCCCGCCCCCAAGCTTAGGCTTTTGGCCTAAGTGGGTATCAATCCATGTACGAATAGGGGTTCCAAGCGGGCGGATCTTGGTAAGAATGGTCGTAGTCGGGCCCATGAGAAGAAGAAGAAGCTCCCCAATCATAAGCGGGCTGCTGATATGAAGACTCTCCCTCATTTGAGGGCTGGACCGAATCATCCGTGACCTCCCTTCTAGTGTCGTGCTCCTGTTGGGAGAGCTATCCCAAGTATGTGTCAAGCTGCTCCTCAGTGAGGGACCATCCTTCCATGTTATCAAGGTTAAACAAAACAGGTGCAGGCAAAAGAACAACACGCTTGGACTTGCTCTTTCTCCAACCAGCTTTGAGAAAGGTTATTTCGTAAGATAACTCACTCAAACTAGCCCACGAGGAAATAAATTTATGCTGTATCATGGAATTAAAATCAAGCCTCTCTATGGGAAACTGTAGGTCTAGATGATGAGGCACTAAACCATGCAATGCTAGCAAACGAGAAGCAATGAGGCCTCCACAAATTCCTCCTTTCTCACGATTAGCAGCAAGACGGAAAGCTATCAAAGCACCCAAGTTGTAAGACCTATCTCGTCTAGGAGCAGCAGAGATAAATGCTAAATCAAATGAAGATAACTTATTGGCAGTTTTCCTAGCAAGAACACACTTGGCAATAAAGTAGGCAAAGTAGCAAATGGAGGGAAGATGAATGTTACGGATTTTTCTACTCTCCTTCGAGAAGCTACTCCCTTGACAAATTTCTGCATATAAATCCATGAGTGGTCCCGGTCTCTCTTTAATCTTCCTACATGATCCCCATTGAGGTACCTTAATAGATGCACAAAAATCATCAAGAGAAAGGTTGACAACAATATTGTAAATTTTGTAATAGACCATGGGGTTAGGCAAAGAGTGACTAAATTGGAAATCCTGCACCACAGACATGGTTAGCTTCACAAATTGACAAGGTTCATCTTCCAAAAAGCGCTCTAACCCTGCATTAGAAACCAAAGTGTGGAAATCTTGTAGAATTCCTACAGCTCTCATGAACTCGGGACATGGATAAATGGAGGGAAAAACTTCCTCCTCCCGGTGGACCTTCATGACCTCAGGCACCCAAAGCTCATGTTGGTTTAGGTGGTGTTCACTCATCTTCTATTCTGAAATTTAAACACCTATTAAACAAGTGATTGCAAAGTAAATATAATGAAGGATTCTACTCATATGGACTTGTAAGAGGCCTAAACATGCATCAGAACTATATCTCTAAGCATCAAACAAGCTTACAAGCTCTCATAACCAGTCACCTACAGCAGCAAAATACTCAACATATAATCCACTAAACACAAATCTACTTGGACAAGGGGAGGAGTCACATACCAGGGAACAAATGCTCCAAATTTCAGCAAGAAAGATGGGCTGAGCAAGGAGATCAAACAAATTGAGAGCAAGCACAGCAAGAACGCGATTTTGAGCTATGAACTGGAGCTTACTCGGGAGAGAGAAGAAAGTGGCAGGTGCGAGAATTCGTGGGGGGCAGGGGTGGCCCACACCAGGGCATGGCGCCACCCAAGACTGGTCGCGCCACCATGTGGTGTGCCTGCCTGGTGAGCCCCCCTGGTACCTACAAGGTACACCTCTGCCCCTTTTTCACGTAAAAATTTAATATGAATTTTCTGGAATTTTTCGAGACACTTTATTTTTGGGCATTTTTCAGAAATAGAAGAATGATTTTTCTGATAGAAAATTTTTTTTTGTTTTGGAAACATGATGCAAAGACAAAACAAGGCTAGAACTACAGATGTTCTAACATGCAAGCAACTAACAACACAAAGAAAACTAAATGAAAGCAAAAACTAAGATGCAAAGGATAGAAATAAACGGAGATAATCATAATGAAAACATTGTTTTGTTCAATGGAATCCTTTTGTTAGCAAGGTTGATCAAGTCTTGCTACCAAAACAATTGCATATGAAACAAAACTTTGTACTCCACTAATGATTATGTTACCTTAACCTTGATAGCAATTGTCCCAATCATAATAGATTCAAATTTTTCTCTTGGTATGGGACAATATATTTCTCCAACTTGAATGCCTTCAAGATGTTCAATTGAATTCAAACCATAAGTCCTTTCAATCTTCTTGGGGAAATAGACAGTATGTTCCTTGTCATTAACATTGAAGGTCACCTTTCCTTGATTACAATTAATAATAGCTCCTACAGTATTAAGAAAAGGTCTCCCAAGAATAATAGACATATTGTCATCTTCACGCATTTCAAGCACAACAAAATCAGTTAATATCAAGCAATTGTGAGCCACCTGAACAAGTACATCCTCACATATACCCACAGGAATAGTGGTAGATTTATCAGCCATTTGCAAAGATATATCAGTTGGTATTAATTTTTCAAGTTGAAGCCTCTTATAGAGAGAGAAAGGCATAACACTAACTCCAGCTCCCAAATCACACAAAGTAGTTCTAACATAACTGTTCTTAATAGAGCAAGGGATAGTTGGAATCCCCGGGTCTCCAAGTTTCTTAGGAACCTTACCATTGAAGGAATAATTAGCAAGCAAAGTAGAAATTTCTTCATTAGGGATCTTTCTTTTATTCGAGACAATGTCCTTCATATACTTTGAGTAAGGAGGCAATTTAATAGCATCAATCAAAGAAATTTGCAAGAATAAAGGCTTCATCCATTCACAAAACTTATTATAGTGTTCATCTTCATTTGACTTCTGTTTCTTATTAGGGAAAGGCATAGGTTTTTGGACCCAAGGTTCTCTTTCACTACCATGTTTCTTAGCAATAAAATCTTCTTTAGTGTATTTAGTAGTCTTAGTGTGGTTTTCAGGTTCTTCTTCAACTTTTTCTTCATTAGGAACTTCATTTTCTTCATTACCACTTTTAGTTTCAGCATCAGAGATAGATATACTATTAGGATCTATAGCAGGTTCAGAGGGTTCTACAACAGTTTTATGTTTCTTTTTCCTTTTCTTACGAGTAGAACCACTGTTTTCAGCTTGTTGAGAATCCTGCTCAATTCTTTTGGGATGCTCCTCAGGATATAGAGGATCCTGGGTAGCAGCACCACTTCTAGTTCTAATTTCATAAGCATGTTTTTCCTTAGCAGCATTAACTAGCAAGTCGTTTTGCACTTTAAAAAGTTGATCTATTTGAGTTTGAACCATTTGAAAGTGTTTAACAATCATTTTAACATCATTAGAGGTTCTTTCCACAATATCTTTCAACTCAACAATAGCTCTAGTGTTTTCCATTAGATGATTTTGCACCCTTTTATTAAAGTTATCTTGCTTAACAATAAAGATATCAAATTCTTCTAAGCAATGATCAGGAGGTTTAGCGTAAGGGATATCACCTTCATCAAAGTGTTGGAGAGAGTGTACCTCAATAGTGGGTGAGTAGGGAATAAGCTTACATAATTCTTCTATAGGAGGTAAATTCTTGACATCTGCAGCTTTAATTCCCTTCTCCTTAAGACATTTCTTCGCTTCCTTCATCACTTCATCATTTAATTCAATAACTCCCTTCTTCTTTGATGTTGGAATAGGCACGGGAATAGA
Organism: Avena eriantha; assembly: GCA_910589775.1. Lineage (NCBI taxonomy): Eukaryota > Viridiplantae > Streptophyta > Magnoliopsida > Poales > Poaceae > Avena > Avena eriantha. Next base: position 535,119,955 of record OU342743.1, on the reverse strand, counting down.
TGGTTCAGGTACAATTACTTCAGGTATAGCTTGTTTAGGAGGAGTCCAATCTTCATAATTCTTGCTTATTTTAGCCATTAATTCATCAGCTTCCTTTGGAGTCCTATTCCTGAAAACACAATCAGCACAACTATCTAGGTATTTCCTAGATTCCTCGGTTAGTCCATTATAAAAGATATCAAGAATCTCATTCTTAGGTAAAGGACTTCCAGCCTGTGCATGAATCAAAGCACAAAACCTTTCCCAAGATTCAGGCAATACCTCTTTTTCTCCCTATTTAAAATCAAAAAGTTCCTGCAAAACAGCATGTCTAGCACTAGGAGGAAAATATTTCTGCAGGAAAGTACTAATCAAGCACTCAGGGCTATCAATAGATCTAGGAGGTAAATTACTAAACCATGTTTTAGCTTCTCCTTTCAGTGAAAAGGGAAAAATCTTAGCAACAAAGTAAGTACGCATCTTAATATCATTAGAAAACAAGCCACTCATGGTAGAAAGTTCATTCATATGTGCTACCGCACTTTCATTCTTAGTCCCACAAAAAGGTTCTTTCTCGACAATAGCTATGTAAGATAGATCGAGGGAGATAACATAATCTTCATCTATAATGTTTATGGGAGAAGCAGCAAACATAGCATCAGGAGACAATTTGGGTCTAATAGTATGCCTCTCAAGGAGACTCTTAGCAGCGCTCCTATCATGGGTGTTCTTACATTCTTTAATAAACTCATCGGTCATCTCAACATAGCCATCTTCAATATCATAACTCTCACTAGACTTAGGTGAGCTAACAGGTGTTGTAGTGTCTTCATTAGGAGTTTCGGTATTTCCAGCTATAGTTCTAGTAATCGTAGCATCTAGGAAAGGACCTAATGAACCACTCTTATCAAGCACAATAGAAGCAGCATCATAAGCATCCGAAGTTTCAGATTCAGCAGTAGTAGCAGTGTGTGTAGCATGTGTATGTGGTGGTGTAAGGAACTTACTCAAAACAGACGGTGAATCAAGAGCAGCAGAGGTGTTCAGAACCGTACCTCTTCTTGTAGTGGATGGTAAAATAGGAACCTTGCCATCACGAGACTTACCCATGATGGATGGATAGCAGCGAACAATAGAGAATCCAAGTGAACTTGATAAATAAAGCTATGCTCCCCGGCAATGGCACCAGAAAATAGTCTTGATGACCCACAAGTATAGGGGGTGTATCGCAATATTTTCGAGGGAAGTGAAACCCAATTTATTGATTCGACACAAGGGGAGCCAAAGAATATTTATAAGCCTTAACAAGTGAGTTGTCAATTCAGCTGCACCTAGAAACAATCTTGCTCACAGCAGTTTATCAGTAGCAATAGTTTTGTATTAGGAATAGTAAAGTAACAGCAGTAGTAAAGCAAAGACAGTAGTAAGAAAAGCAGTAAACAGTGGGATTCGAGTGCGGTAGGCATAGGGATGGATGGACGGGCGTTGCATGGACAAGACAATTCACATAGAAATCAGAACATAGGGCAATTGCAGATAAATAAGATAAAGCACCCAAGTACTAGACAATCCTAGGCATGTGTTCCATATATAGTCATACGTGCTCGTAATGAGAACTTGCACAACATCTTTTGTCCTGCCAGCCCGTTTGCAGCGGGGCCTCTAGGGAACTACTGGCAATTAAGGTGCTCCTTTTAATAGAGCACCGGAGCAAAGCATTAACACTCCGTGAACACATGTGATCCTCACATCAAAGCCATTCCCTTCCGGTTATCCCGATTTCTGTCACTTCGGGGTCATAAGTTCCAGACAACAACGTGTGTATACAACTTGCAGATAAGACCAAAAACAATACTATCATAATGAATCAATAACATGTTCAGATCTGAGATCATGGCCATAAGTTCCGGACAACAACGTGTGTATACAACAAGCATTAAGCACAACAAGTCGCAACAAATTCATATAGCACTAATAAAAGATACTAGGCACCATGCCCTAACAATCTGATGCCATTACATGAACGATCTCATCCTATCCCTACCATCCCCATAGCCTACAGCGGGGGATTACTCACTCATAGATGGGGGAAACATGGATGGTCGATGGAGAAGCGATGGTGATGATGATGGCGATGATCTCCTCCAATTCCCCGTCCCGGCAGGGTGCCAGAACGGAGTTTCTGGTGCTGTTTCGTGGAATCTGGTGGCGGCGGCGGAGCGGAACTCCTTCTGGAAAAACGTCAAACCCCCCGGAGTTTTTAGGTCAGAAGGATCCTTATAGGCGAAGAGAGAGGCCGAGGGGGTGCCAGGGGGCCCACACCACCCCCTGGCGCGGCCTGGCCTGGCCCGCGCCACCAGGTGGTGTGGCCACCCCCTGGCTCCTCTCCGTCTCATATTCTGGCTCCTGGAGTCTTCGGGTGAAATAGGATTTTTGGCATATTTTCTGGGATTTTTCCTAATAGTTTATTTTCTGCACAAAAAGTAGACACCAAGGCAATTCTGCTGGAAACAGCGTCAGTTCGCATTAGTTGCATCCAAATCACACAAGTATAGAGGAGAAACAATAGCAAAAGTGTTTGGGAAAGTAGATACGTTTTGGACGTATCACGTAGCTCCTGCGTTCTTCAGCCCAAAGGGCATCGTAACAAAATAGAAGGTTCTGAAGGGGGTTATGAATGAAGTTTTGACTTTGTCAGATTCCTTCATCCGGATTTGGTGATAACCGGAATATGTGCCTAGAAAACATAGGAGTTCCGAGCCTATCGTAGAATCGATAACTTGATCAATCCTAGGCAGAGCAAACGGATCTTTAGGACAAGCCTTGTTCAAGGCAGTATAATCCACACACATCCTTAAATCAGTGGTGTCCTTTTTAGGGACCATTACAGGATTGGCCGACCATTCAGTGTGGATGACCTCTTCTATGAATCTAGCTAACTCGAGTCGTGCTAGTTCCTTAGCTATTGCCTTGCGCTTTTCATCGCCAAAACGTCGTAAGGACTATTCGACAGGTTTAGCATTCGGGTTTACATTTAAAGAGTGATCGGCAAGTTCCCTAGGTACTCTAGTCATGTCAGATGGCTGCCATGCGAAGATATCTTGATTTGCTTTGAGGAACTTGACGAGTGCGCTTTCCTATGCGCTATCTAGGCCTACGCCTATCTAGGTCACCTTGGAGGGGTCATCATCCTTCAATGGCGTCTTCTTCATCTCTTCCGATGCCTTGAACTCCGGATTCGGCTTTGTCATCTCCTTCTTCGTTGCTGGTATCTCGGACGGATCTATGCTCTTCTTGATCTCCTGGTTCTCCTAGGCGTGCAGCACGGCTTCAGCAATGGCGGCATTTCCATCCTCACACTCTCGCGCTTTCTTCGGGTCTCCCCTAATGGTGATTACGCCATTGGGACCTGGAATTTTCATCATATTGTAAATGTAACATGGACGAGCCATAAAAGCCCAGTAAGTCGGACGTCCGAATATAGCGTGGTACGTGCTCTTGAACGGGACCACTTCGAAGGAAAGTGCCTCCATACGGTAGTTCTTTGGAGTTCCAAAGGTGACATCCAAAGTGATTTCCCCCAGGGAATTTGCTTGTCTTCCTGGGACAACTCCGTGAAAGATCAAAGAGCTGTAGTTTAGCTGGGTCTCCGAGATCTTCATCCGGCGTAGCGTTTCGACATATAGAATATTAATGCTGCTGCCACCGTCCATGAGAGTCTTGGAGAAACCATAGCCATCAATAAGTGGATTGACGACCAAGGCACATTTTCCTCGCCGGTGCAACTTATGTGGATGATCAGCGCGGTCAAAGGTGATTGCCACTACTGACCAGTCCAGGAATTGAGGGACAGCCAGAACTGTTGCATTGAGCTCGTGTAGAACTGCTTTCTTGACCTTTGCTGGTTGAGATCCAAGGAAGGTGACGTAAGTGTCTTTCTTGGTCGGAAATTTTTTCTTCCCTTCCGGCTTGGGATTTGAAGTATCAGCTTCCTCCATGTCGAAATCTTCCTTGGTATTTTTGTCCTTTTCGGGATTCTTCTTTCCCTTCTTCCGCTTAGCCCTGTAGCGAGCGGTATCATCTCTCTTAATGTCGGCATTAAAATGACACTCGGCGTTTGTGTGAGACGAGCCCCCATTGGCGTCTAGGTGATGTACACATGGGTTATTGGCAATGTTGGCCCAAGAGTAGGTTTTGCCAGGTTGCTGGTCTCCTCTACCTTGGACTCTTGACGTCCCACGGCCGCGTCCGCGGCCACCACCACGTCCTCCTCATCCTCCAGACTGGAAAGTAGCAGTAACCACTGCCGTTTCCGTGTTGGGCTTTTCTTCTGAGGTATTCTAGCGCTTCTGAGCTTGCTGCTTTGGCTGTTTTGCCGACTGTGGCACAGCTAGGGTATTTAGTAATCCCTCTACATCATCGTCAGCATCTGCATACTTGCTCGATGTTTCTATCATCTCTCCCAAATCAGTGGCATTGTCACACTTCAAGCGATGACGTAGTAATCCAATTGGGAGGCTGATGTCTACGCACTTCTATTCTTATAGACAGTTGTTGGGCCTCCAAGTGTAGAGGTTTGTAGAACAGCAACAAGTTTTCCCTTAAGTGGATCACCCAAGGTTTATCGAACTCAGGGAGGAAGTGGTCAAAGGTATTCCCTCTCAAGCAACCCTGCAATCAAGATACAAGAAGTCTCTTGTGTCCCCAACACACCCAATACACTTGTCAGGTGTATAGGTGCACTAGTTTGGCGAAGAGATAGTGAAATACAAGTGGTATGGATAATTATAAGTGTTAACGGTGATAGAAAATAGCTTGATGGTGTGGAAGAGACTAAAGGCAAACTTAAATAAAGATGGAAGCAAGCAATCCTGTAACAGATCTAGTAGCAAACGAAGTTTCAATGCTTAGAAACAAGGCCTAGGGATCATACTTTCACTAGTGAACACACTCATGTAAATATCTTCTCTTTATGATACTACTCTTAACTACTCTCCGGTTGGACACTCTAATCGATGGTAGGGCTATAACAGCACACCTCAAAGTCCATCTTTCCCATCTATAAAACCCCACACTATCACCTTGAGTACTAGATGAGTCCAACAAACACCACAATTTCATCAAGACATCCAACTCCAAATATAACTCGTAACAAGTATTTGTAATCTCTAGCCTAAGTGCCACCATGGTGTGCACGATGTCACTTTCACAGACATGGGGAGAGAAGAGATCTATTAAAGCACTTGAGTAGCAAGGTAGATCTATAGATTACAAGCTCATGATCTCAATAAGATCATGCATAGAGAGAGAGATGAACACATAGCTACCGATAGAACCCTTAGCCTCGAGGAAGAACTACTCCCTCCTCATCATGGGAATCAGCAATGGTGATGGACATGTCAGTGGAGAGTGATGGAGATGGCTCCGGGGGCACTTCCTCGTCCCGGCAGGGTGTCGGAACAGAGAATTTCTATCCCCCGAATCTCCTCTTCGGTGGCGGCGGCGCTACGGAACTTTTCGTAGATTTCTGATTGACTATCTAGGGTTTTGGTACCAGGAGGCTCTTATAGGCGAAGGAGGCAAGGTCGGTGGCCAGCCATGAGGCCCACACCATGCCCTGGTATGGCCTGGGCTGGCCCGCGCCAAGGGGGTGTGGCCAGCCTGTGGCCCCTCTCCGACTCTCCTTCTGGCTCCGTGAGTCTTCCGGGAAAATAGTAACTTTGGCTTTTGTCCCGTCCAATTCCGAGAATATTCATTTTCTGACTTCCTGGAACCAAAAACAGCAGAAAACAGGCAGTTGGCACTGAGGCTCTTGTTAATAGGTTAGTCCAAGAAATCATATGAAAAGTACTCCAAAGTTGGAACAAAACACAAGAAAGTAGATAAAACCAAGCATGGAACATCAAAAATTATAGATACATTTGCAATGTATCAACATCCCCAAGCTTAACTCCTGCTCGTCCTCGAGTAGGTAAGTGATAAAAAGAAAGAATAATTTTTTAGGTGACATGCACCATCAAAGACTTGATCAAAGTACTTGTAAAACATTCAAAGCTAGGATCATAGTACTTCAATCATAGCATGAAAGAAAAAGTTCTAGCAATAAGAAATAGTAACTATGTTGCAACATGAAAAGGCACAAACAAAAGATTCATGAATAACAATGCTTTGCAAGACGTTTGTTTGTTTCACATAAAGAAAACATAGCATAATAGTATTCAGCTTGTACCTCATAGAGTAGCAAATATAAATGCATAGGACACCTTGAAAGTTCATCAGAGTGACTAGATACAAATAGTTTAAAACAAGCAATATCAAGTTATGCATCAATCAGCTAGTTTTGGGACAATGCACATTGAACTAAGAATGGCCACTATGCTCTCAAAGTAGGTGCATAAAGATAGAAGGTGGAGACTCAATATAATGGTGGAAGAGAGGCCTTCATAGAAGGAAGTAGGGATTCAAGTCTCATAAAGAGCTTCCAAAAATTATGGTACTTATAGCTTTCAGCTCTCATTGCCCCTATCAGAAGCATCTTGAAGTGATTAAGGTTAAAGTGAACAAACTATGGTGTACATTCTTGACGAAGTATAAGTTAGGAATCTCATGTCCCTTGAATACGAGGGCCACTGCTCATGCTACTCAAGTTTAGTCACCGGTAATTTCTTGTCATCGTAAGTACATGTGTATCATAGAGAACCGCCAACGGGGTACCCCTTGCCCGATGATACGGAAGAATCCCCATATCAAAATGACAAGGCAAGCAGACAATGAGCATCTCAGCAATCTTCTTATTTACCATGGGAATATGGTGCTTTTTTCTCTCTTTCCTCTTTTCATAATCTCATTTTTTCTCTTTTTCTCTTTTTAACAATATAGGACTCATTTTTTATAAGAAGAATGCTTCATAGACAGCTCATTATGGTTACGCTGCAGGTTTCCACCATGTCAGCATGGATTAGACCAGCAGCCCAGGCATTTCTCTAACACATATACATAACTCCATGGACTTACAAGCTCCCCTTTCATTTCACATTGACGACATCCATAGATAAAAGAGCATGATATCAACTAGGTACAAAGTACCAGTGCAATGTTGAAAGCGTTCCCCATGACAGCATGGTTCTCCTAATCCCCAACAAATAAGTGCAAGCATATACAACATAGACGACACAATGGTTCAAGTTTATTAAGGGCAAGAAAAGTAAACTGTGCCATCAAGTTCGTGAGAGCTTTAATCACTAGTTTTCTCATAACAAGTTTAATTTGGAAGGTAAACAAAAACATGAATATACTTGGAATATCATAAGCTATTAGGTAGGTATGGTGGACTCTTTGGAATAACTTGGTTTAGGGAGTTGGATGCATGAGTGGAACTCATACTTGGTTGTGGAGGCTAGCAAAAGACTAGGAGCGACAAACTAAGAGAGCAATAATGGCCATAATCTTGCAGAGCGACAAAACATCATTGAACAAAGCATAAAGTGATACTACAAGTTGAAGACTAAAGGATCATAAAGGCTTATGGTGACTTTGGATAGTCATAACATGGTGTGAGCATGCGCCAAGTCAACCCAAATAAAGCATCAAAGGAGAATACCACAATACTATGCTTTAATATGCTAAAACAATGCATGATCCTTCCAAGGCACATTAAGCAATCTCAATTGTTTATAACAAGTCATGCTACAGCAAAGAATACTAAGCATAAAGCCAAAACAATATCAAGCATGGCATGACAAAGCATAGGAAATAGTCAAAAACAAGCTCTCTTTACCACTTAAGCATGAACTTTCCTAGTCTTTTCCAATCCAAACCAAACTATTTGCAAACCAATGTATGAAAGAGGGGGTCCAACCAATTTATTTAGAAAACTAAGAAAACCATGCAAACGAAAAACCAAAACGAAAACGAAAAAGAAGACGCTCCAAGAAAAACACAGTTGTGCATGAAACAATAAAAATGAAGCGTTTGGAAGAAACCTGGGATTTTTATTGATGAAGAAGGGGATGCCTTGGGCATCCCCAAGCTTTGACGCTTGTACTTCTTGGATATTTCTTGGGGTGACACGCGTGGCATCCCCAAGCTTGAGCTTTAGTCCATCCTTCATCTCATTACTCATTCCTTCCATACACCTGAAATTTTTCCTTCATACAAAACTTTACACAATCTTTATTAGCAACATTAGTGCACTCAAGATAAATAAGTCTTAAGGTTCAGTTATAACACCAAATAAACTTCCATCAGAACACTAGCTACTGTATCACTTCCCTCAAAAAGCTCAATTCCCCAAAAGAACTCAAGAAGGAACCAACAAGAAGCAAATGCAGAAAATGGCAGAAATCTGTCAAAACAGACCAGCAGGTAAATACGAATTTTTTCGAAGTCCATATGTTGCTCAAATCAAAAAGTGTTGAACTAAAAAAAGTTATATAACAACCTGGGGCAGAAGCACAAAAATTCACGCCACAAAAAGACGTTCAGAGATTTTACACGAATTTTTACGGTGAAGCACAGAAATCTGTTTCGGGACAGCAACTTTGCCAATCATTACTTCTCTCTCATTAGAGGTTACTCTTGGCACAAAAAGCAAATAAAAAGGATAAGGAGAGTTTATTACTGAGGTAATAACTTCCAAGACTCATCTAAAACTTTTGGGTTATCTCCCAATAAGTACTTTTCTTCAACGCCTTTAAGTTAGGCATGATAGTTTGAGAAGATGCTCACATAGGAAATATGAATTGAAGTAAAAGAGAGCATCAAAAAGCGAATTAAAAACACATTTCAGTCTAACCCATTTCCAATGCATAGGAATCTTGTAAATAAACAAGTCATGAAAGCACAAAGCAACAAGCATAGGAAAGCAAAACAAGTGCAACTTCAAGACTTTCAACATAAAGAGGGGAAACTTAATATTATTGAGATGCATAAAACCATGTTTCCCTCTCTCATAATAACTTTCAGTAGCATCATGAATAAAATTAACAATATAACTATCACATAAAACTTTCTTATCATGAGCCACATGCATGTAATCATTATTACTCTCCACATAAGCATCGTTATTCTTATTAATTGTAGTGGGAGCACATTCAACAAAATAGCTATCATTATTATTCTCATCACCATAATCATCAAATATAGGAGGAATATTGTAATAATAATTAATTTTCTCCTCAATAGTAGGTGGACTGAAAATATCATACTCATCATTGTAATCATCATATATTGGAGGTTTTGTATCATCATAAGCAATAGAATAGCTATCTTCCAAAGCTGGGGAACTAAAAAGATCATTTTCATAAAAACTAGCTTCCCCAAGCTTAGACTTTTCCATAGCATTAGCAATAATGGTGTCCAGAGAATTCATACTAATAACATTGCTATTAGAATGCAAATAAAGTTCCATAGGTTTTTTAATTTTCTCTTCAAACACTTCATGTCCTAACTCAAGCTAAATACTATAAAGCTCTCTAATTTTTTTGTTGTTTTCCATTAAGCCTAACTAGTGAAAATAAGAAACAAAAAGACAAAATTGCAGAATCTGAAGGAAATAACTTCGAGCACTCACGCCGGAGGATGTGAGTACCTTTTACCTTACCTCCCCGGCAACGGCGCCAGAAAATAGGTGTTTGTCGTGGGAGGTTATTCTTCTTTAATCCTCCGTTGTGAATACCTTTTACCTTACCTCCCTAGCAACGGCACCAAAAAATAGCTTGATGTCTACGCACTTCTATTCTTATAGACAGTTGTTGGGCCTCCAAGTGCAGAGGTTTGTAGAACAGCAACAAGTTTTCCCTTAAGTGGATCACCCAAGGTTTATCGAACTCAGGGAGGAAGTGGTCAAAGGTATTCCCTCTCAAGCAACCCTGCAATCAAGATACAAGAAGTCTCTTGTGTCCCCAACACACCCAATACACTTGTCAGGTGTATAGGTGCACTAGTTTGGCGAAGAGATAGTGAAATACAAGTGGTATGGATAATTATAAGCGTTAACGGTGATAGAAAATAGCTTGATGGTGTGGAAGAGACTAAAGGCAAACTGAAATAAAGATGGAAGCAAGCAATCATGTAACAGATCTAGTAGCAAACGAAGTTTCAATGCTTAGAAACAAGGCCTAGGGATCATACTTTCACTAGTGAACACTCTCATGTAAATATCTTCTCTTTATGATACTACTCTTAACTACTCTCCGGTTGGACACTCTAATCGATGGTAGGGCTATAACAGCACACCTCAAAGTCCATCTTTCCCATCTATAAAACCCCACACTATCACCTTGAGTACTAGATGAGTCCAACAAACACCACAATTTCATCAAGACATCCAACTCCAAATATAACTCGTAACAAGTATTTGTAATCTCTAGCCTAAGTGCCACCATGGTGTGCACGATGTCACTTTCACAGACATGGGGAGAGAAGAGATCTATTAAAGCACTTGAGTAGCAAGGTAGATCTATAGATTACAAGCTCATGATCTCAATAAGATCATGCATAGAGAGAGAGATGAACACATAGCTACCGATAGAACCCTTAGCCTCGAGGAAGAACTACTCCCTCCTCATCATGGGAATCAGCAATGGTGATGGATATGGCGGTGGAGAGCGATGGAGATGGCTCCGGGGGCACTTCCCTGTCCCGGCAGGGTGCCGGAACAGAGACTTTCTGTCCCCCGAATCTCCCCTTCGGTGGCGGCGGTGCTGCGGAACTTTTCGTGGATTTCTGATTGACTATCTAGGGTTTTGGTATCGGGAGGCTCTTATAGGCGAAGGAGGCAAGGTCGGTGGCCAGCCAGGGGGCCCACACCATGCCCTGGCGCGGCCTGGGCTGGCCCGCGCCAAGGGGGGTGTGGCCACCCTGTGGCCCCTCTCCGGCTCTCCTTCTGGCTCCGTGAGTCTTCTGGGAAAATAGTAACTTTGGCTTTTGTCCCGTCCAATTCCGAGAATATTCATTTTCTAACTTCCTGGAACCAAAAACAGCAGAAAATAGGCAGCTGGCAATGTGGCTCTTGTTAATAGGTTAGTCCAAGAAATCATATTAAAAGTACTCCAAAGTTAGAACAAAACACAAGAAAGTAGATAAAACCAAGCATGGAACATCAAAAATTATAGATACATTTGCAATGTATCAGAGGCCTGCAATGAAAGCTTTAATCGCAGTTTGGTCATTTACTCCTTCACAAGAGTTCTTGGTGTCGATCCATCGTCCGAGATAATCTTGGAAAGTTTCTCCGGCTTTCTAGGTGCAACGCTGTAGGTCTGCTACCGTATAGGGCCTCCGGTATGTGCCTTCGAAATTCTGAAAGAACGCACTTTGCATGTCATACCAATTGTGGATGGTGTTGTCTGGAAGTTCATTGAGCCATGATCGCGCCGTCTTCTGCAACATGAGTGGGAGATATCGGGTTGCTACCAGGCTGTTTTCGCCTTTGGCAATACAACAAGCTTGAAAGAAATCCTGGAGCCAAGTATCTGGCCGAGCTATACCGTCGTAGGCTTGAATGTGTCTTGAGATAGAAAATCCTTCTGGGAATTTTGTAGCTCTTATGCATGGTCTAAAGCAATTTGGGCCCACGTATATATCATCATTTTCGTATAGCCGCGCCTCTATATTTGAGTTGATCTTGTGCCTTGCGTCATTTGGGGATAAAGATCGTCCCGAATGGCGGCTATGGCTGCGGTGCCTTGGTGCCGGACTTTGGCTTCTGCCACCACCTCCTCCACCACGACGCCCTCCTTGGCCTCCTTGGGAGTCGTTGTGATGGCTACTTGGCGGAGAGGGTGGAGCAGCTGGATTATTTCCGGCTGATCGCCGGCCTCTGTCCGAAGCGTCATTATTCCGGTTCTAGGGAGGATCTTCATTACGACGAGCCCCCTGCCGGCTTGACTCGGCATGGTGTCCGTCGTTCCTTCGCCCGTCAGTCGGACGGCTTGCATGTCTAGGAGGTGGTATTCTTTGTTGGTCCTCCTCCTGATGTTTCTCTTTATGTTCTTCCCTGCGATCCTTGGACTCTCGCCGGGGAGGGTTCTTCGGGTTTAGTGCAGCAATTGCCTCTTGCTCTGCAACTAGGGTAACGTTGCACCAGTCACGTGCAGCTTTGTGGTGTTGTCCTGAAGATCCGGTTCTTGAGTAGTTGTCTTCTCGACAGTCGAAACGATGATGCTGTTCTAGAACACGTTGGGGTATTACGTCAGCCCAGGCCGGATCTGTGCGACACTAGTCAGAATGGGAGACCAGTTTTTGACTTCTGGACAGGGCCCTGGGCCTGGATTGAGTAGCTTAATGCCCATCGGATCTGCTCTGGGCCTGGATTAGCAGATAGAATTTCTCGAGCTGCAACAGTGTTCTATGCTGGTGTTGGATACACCCAATCCCCGTTGTTGTCGCGTCGAGGCATCCCATGTACTCCTCCAAAAAGGACTTTGTGAATCTGCGGGAATTGGTCGTCATGAGTATGACGTTTCATGGTCTTCTGATGTTGCCTAGAGTTGTACTTCTCCGCAGTTGACATGCGTTTCTTTTCTTCCTCAAGGTTTTTGGCTTCATCGTGGAGTACTTGGTGACACGCTTCTAGGGCCTGGGCCCTTTCGTCCAGCTCTTCAGCAGTAAGTTCTGCAGCTGTAGGAATAGGTGTGGTTAATGCAGCATCGATGAGTTTACGTGCACCTTCAGTGATCACGTGTCCATCCACCGACTCTTCTTTGGGCTCGTCTGGGACAAGTGCTCCATCTGAGTCTTCCTCATATTCCTAGGCAATCACCTCCTCTGCCGGAGGGTCTTTCGTTGGGGTCTTGTTCTTATTGTTCTCCTTCTTCGCCTTCTTGGCAGCGCCGGTAGCAAACACAGCTTTGTTCTGTTTCCCGGAGTCAACCTCTGATCGGTACTTTCGGACATCTGGACCTCGAGATTATCTCTGATTTCCATGTCATCCTGCACTTTGGGAGAGTTTTCCCCAGATCCTTCATCCATGGCTTCTTCCTCCTCTGTAGCTTTGGAGTTATACTCCTCTTCATACTCCGCGGAGAACTTCCGGAAATCTGCCGACATCATCGAGTCATCCGAGGATGCGGGTAAGTCTGTGTTTTTTCCAATCGCCTCCAGCACTGAGTCGGTGTTTTCTCCAGCATTGGCAGAGCTGGATCTGGATCCAATGTATCCGACGAAGTGTGATGCGTGGGTCCTGAGGTAGTTGCGGCTTTCCTCGTGGGCTTCCTCGAAGATCCTGATGGTTTCGAGAACCTCATCCATGCTTGCGTCTTGCAGTATCATGCGCCTCAACGTATGCCTCAGGAACGGTTGATCTGTTCCGGCGTTGGCAGCACCGGAACCATGGTTGTTATTGTGCTCCTCCTGGATTTCGACCTCAGCAGATAGATCGATCTGGGTTTTGACCTCACTAGGGAGGTCTACTCCAGATTCGACTTGAACCACCAGGTCTGCTTCAGGCTCGGATTTCTCCACTATCTCCGCAACTGGTGCGGGCTGGGTGGGATTAGTGATTTTTGAGATCCGAAACTCTACCACCTCTGCGGACAAAGGGGACCCAGAAATTTCTTCTGCCTCTATCATCACCGCTAGGGTGGGTGGGGCAGGTTCAGCAAAACTGATGTAAACATCGATCTCGCCAAAAGACATGATGGTGTAGGCAGTCACGGCCTCCCTAGCCAGAATCCAAGTATCGTCGAGAACGATGAGAGGGACGTCACTGGCGTAGAGGATGCGATCGACGGTGATAGTCTTGCCGATTCTGATTCTTGTAGATTCTGCTTGGAACGCAGATCCGAAGCTCACTTGCCCCATGGTGGGCGCCAACTGTCATCGGATTGATGACAAGTACGCCATGAGGGGGTCCTCGAGGCATGTGGAAGAGAGGGATGTGAGGCGTACGGTGTTCTCGGACGGTGAGCACACAAGTTTACTCAGGTTCGAATCCGCTGGCTTTGGACGGGTCCTATTCCTGCTAGCAATCCAGTAATACGGCAGAGCCAGAATATGGCTTACAAGGGGTTCACCTGTGCGAGTTGAGATTGTAGACTATTGGTTGCCCTAAAGGATCTCCCTAGGACGGCTTATATAGGTATCCGGCCTAGGGTTTACAAGAGAGATCTATCCAGCTACGACTAAGAGTCGGTTACAGAGTACAACTTGAACTACAAGTAACACTATGGGCCTATGTTGGTAAGTCTTCTGGGCCTTCCTGTAGCCGGATTGGACTCCGTCTCTTCTCCCTAACTGGGCCGCATGTGAAGCAAATCTCTAACCCGAAGTGGGCCACCCTGGTCAGTGAGGAACTGTGAGGATACCCGGAAAGTATATCCCCAACAGATGTTCTACGTCTCCTCCTTGTCCTCTTTCCACAAGCAGCTCCCCTTTGCCCGGCTTGTCCAAGTGCTACAGTTGTAGCACCTCCGAGGTATCCACACGTCTAGAGTGGAAGGTCACACGGCAGACTGCTAGGTCCGCACGTGCAAGAAAGGTGTAAGAGGAGTGGCGGCTGGGTGGAACGCTCTACCCTATTCAGCACGCCTCACTCTCTCTTATATAGGCATCCCTGGTGGGCTTCTACATTAGCAGCCCATTAGCAGCCTAAGCCTGGTCTAATTCGGATTCAATCCTCATTAGGCTTCCAGCCCCTAAAGTGTATGACCCTATAGGTTCATACACGTATAGACATGACACGAGTACACTTACTCCATCAATAGTTGGTAGCGGCCTCTAGCAAGACGTGCCAACTCCGAAACGCATATAAAGATCATTCAGACGAACCATCACAAGGTTGAGTACATGTCCTTCCCTTTGCCCTACGATATTTGATCTAGCTCCAAGCTGACCTCTCTTTCTCGATATTGTGATTCGGAATCCCTTTACTAGGTTAACTATTAACCATATGTAGCACGGCCATGAATTTCTAGATCCAATCACTCGAGGGACCTAGATATATCTCTCTCAGGTATAGAGGGGCAAATCCCATCTTGATTGACCGATGCCTTGCAGCATGTATCAGGACAAACCCGAAAGCTACCTTTATAACTACCCAGTTATGGAGTGGTGTTTGATAGCCCCAAAGGTCGATCCACATCACAAGTACATGCGACAATCTCAGGTCTAAGGACAAAACGTACATGATGTGTAGAGAGAGTTGCAAGTATTATTGTCAGTCTCAAGTTGGGTCAGTCCAACCCCATGTTCATAACATGTGTCTACATCATTGGTTTGACATCTCCATGTCAATGACTTGCGAAACATAGTCATCAACCAATCGATGTGCTAGTCTAATATTCACATGTGTCCTCACATGAACTCTGACTAGGGACAATTATTAGATAACCATACAAGTAAAGAGTTTCACAAACAATTCACATAATTGTCAATCAATACAAGTTGCCTGATATATGCATATTCAAGGAACATTATAAAAACTCATGGATACATATGAAATACAATCATCTCTATGATTTCCTCTAGGGCATATTTCCTTCAGTGGGCAGCCCACTAGGGCTAGGCCGGCCAACCCTCCTCCCGTAGGCGCATTGCCCTCTTGGGCCTCCCCTCTAGGTGAGGCCCATTAGCAATGGGTTGCCTATAATAAATAAAATACAATATATTTTTTAATATTAATTCAACCAATTAATATAAAATACACATATTATTATATTCCTTCACTACGGAACTCCTTCCGGACCCCCGATCAACATCGGGTATTACCCAGAACTATTCCGGTTTCTCTCTCTCTATTTCTCCTACGGTGCCGCATCTATCCCTATGTGTCCCCAACCTTTAGCGTGACATCCTTTGGTTCAAAAACACTCCGGACATGATTGAGACCTCTCTCATATCAATGATCATCAGCGGGACCTGGATGCCCATGATGACCCCCGTGCATTTCACGAATCTTATCGCTTGAACTGTTAACGTCGTTTCCCGTTCCATTTGCCACTTGATACCTAGTTCACCTGAGATTTGATCTTCGGTATCTCCATACCTTCATTCGATCTCGTTGCCGATGAAATTGTTTTCATGTTCCCATGTCATTGCGTTCAATGACCAAGTCGCATGCTTGCAAACTTTGTTAATGCAACATCACCGAGATGGCCACATGTATCTATCTGTTACATGGATTGGAAAATCCTAGTCTTGATATATACTCTTCTACGCGCCCCTTTGGGAAACCTGAGTGGCACCTTTTTTATCACCCATTTACGGTATGATACTTGATACCATCTAAGCTCCCTCCAGAACGGTGATTCGCATTATCTCATGGTCTAAGGATCAGGTTCCGAGGTTTCCTTTGTTTATCATTAATGGTGAACTTTGTAACTAGATCTCATTATGATACAACTATTGGATGTTTGTCTATCACATCATTCAACCAATGACATGACCTCATTGTCAATTGAATGCCCATGATCTCGAAACCTTGGATCATCCTCATGACCAATCAGCTAGTTCACTAGATGTAACTAAAGACATCGTTTGTTCACATACCACAAGTGTATTAACGTTTTGTATTAACACAGTTATAGCACGGTATGAAACGTATTATGAACATATAAGAGATATATCAAATAAAATACTTTAATATTTCCTCTAGGGCATATCTCCTTCAGTCCCGCTATCCCGTCCACGAGGGGAAAGTAGGACATCCCACGAGGATGTATTTCCCTCATGCAGCCTAAAAATATGCTAAGCCTAAGGTCACCTCTATGAGGGTCTGATAGGACAACATACGATCACCTCCCCGAGGGGACACATAACAAAATGCACAACAGCGACACTGATAAACAGGATCCATGCCAAGGCTCGTATCCTTACAGGAACGGTAAGTTTAAATACCCTCACGGGCATCACACAATAGAAGTTCAAACCTCACCAACAGAGGTATTGGCATCCACGCCATCAGCGATGGAGCTTCCTGAGGTGCCTGCTTCACCATCTTCCTCGTCATCCACCTTGTGGGGAAATGCCAGGACGAGTGCCTCCACGAGCCCCGCGACCTTCATCTCGAGCTCAGCTGTGGCCTCTAGAGTGGCACCTTACAGAGGTTCCGCTGGCTTCAGGACTCTGACATGGTCAAGCTCAGGGGCCTGCTGAAGGAGGTTCGAGAAGAGAAACTTCCCAACAATGCTCAACATTTTCTCACACTCTCCCTCATCAAAGCAGTTCAGGCCTAGTGTTGCCTTCTCCAAGGGAGTAATGATCCTATCAGAGAGTTCGAGGAAGGCCCAGGCCTCACTACCAGCAAGGAGCTCTACGGCGCTAAAACATTTGGGCCTGAAATCAGGAAGAAGAGTAGTCCCCCGTCTCGCAAGGACATGGAAGGCTTTCTTCTACCGCTCCAACACCTCAAGCGCGTGTCGCTCATCCTGCTCAAGAGCCACCGTAGTGACAGCAGCGTGCTCCGTTAGCGAGGCGACGTCGCCCTTAAGCCGCTCGACTTCATGGGTGGGGGCATCATGAGATTTATCCGCGACTTGGAGAGCTTTGCAAAGGCGAGAGCCCTCCTTCTCCTCCTCCTCTTTGGTGAGAGAGAGATGGATCCTCTCGAGCTTCAAGTTGGTCTTGCTAGACAGTGTATCGATGTGCTATTGCTCGGCCACTAGTTCACGTAACTTGAAATCAAGAACCTCCTGGCATCGGTTCATGTCCGCCTCGCGGTAGAGACCCGTCCTTCACGAGAGGACAAAGCCTCCTCCCACGAAGAGGCCTGGGCTTGTGCGTCAGAGATAATCTTTACTGCCTCATCGGAAGCATGCTGGAGCACCTCCCTGGCCTGGAGATGATCCTCCTTTCGCTCTGCCTTCAATTACCTCTCAGCCTTGCTGACCTGGCCCCAATCCATGGCCAACTAATGATCTTCCATGATGGCCTCCGCCACAAGTCGGTCAAGACCTTCGCAGACACCCGCAACAAGCATGCCCACAAGCTTGGCCCGACCAAGGTCGGGAGAAACCCATAGTGCCAGGGCCATCACATGCGTCTCGACGCAATCCATCTCCAAGCCAGACAAATGATATGAGTCCTATCCTCGGGCAGTACCACGGTTAGCGGGCCTTGCAAGAACCTCCGCCGCGGTGGGATGATGAGAGATAACATGGAAGCCAGCCCCACCGGGCACGGGGGTAGCTGTCGCCGCTGGGGCACCGGTGGGCGCCTCCCCAACCCCATTGTCTTCGGCCAAAGGACCATCAACAAGAAGAGTTTCCTGCCCAATGCAGCCCAGCTCTAGGGCCTGCTCTTTGTTGGAGGGTGCCTTACCCTCGAGGGGCGCCTGAGGAGCGCCTTCACCCTCCACGAGAAAAACGTCTCTAGTGCTCCCCTCTTCATGTGTAACGATAGCAGACGGGTCAGCCTTAGTGAGGGAATCAATTAGAGCAGATTCCTTTGTAGCGGGCAGAGCAGAGGTAGCTATAGGAGGGACTAAGTCCATCAATGCAATATCGTCCGTCACCCCAAAAGTAACCTCCACGATAGGCGGCCACACCGGTGGTGGAGAAGAGGGGACGAGGCGCACCACTAGGCAGATCTCCTTCATGGATCTCTTCTTCATCTTCCTTTGCTTCTTGAGGGGACCCTCGCTGCGAAAAAGCAGAATAAGTAAGCCAGTGAAGTAACAGTCGACAATAAGGGGGAGAATGGAGGCTTAACTCGTGGCCCCTGAGGCTCGTGGGGCTCGGGCCCCAGTGCCCTCGTTTCATTCCCGGAGGAATGAAATCCACGTTGGAGCCCTAAGATTCACCCCCTTCGGGGATGACTCTTCCGGAAGGTCCCCCTCCCACGGCAAGGGCCGGAGCGCTGTTGTGCTCCTCACCGAGGACAAGTGAGGGGTCGCTCTCCCCCACATCACTTCCCGTGGCCACAATCTCCTCGGAAGCTGCTACCCCCTTTGCTCCCACCCCGGGTGCTGGGCCTGGGTTGTGGGTCAGTACTTAGAGGATTCTCCCGTTTCCCCACATGACTGAACGAAAGAATCCCCCACTCATCAAACTATGGAAGCGTCGTGTGGATCTCGGTCTTCTGCTTGTTGTGGTAGAGAGGCTGGACCCCGGCAGGGAACTCTAGTGAGGCAATCGTGTGAAGTAGCTCGTGGAGGAACACTCCACATTCACGTCGTAAATAACACCCGCACCTAGAGGCACACGGTCCTCTTTGTCCAGGTCCCACAAATCTTTGCTATTCCTCTCTAGTGGGGCTATGCGGTGGCAGAGAAATTCCATGGCTACAAGCGGCCCCGTTAAGCCGGTCTCATCTAGCAACGCGATGCGCGTGTGGAGGGCACTGACTTTCTCCCCATCCAAAGTTGCGTCGGACCACATTCCCTGAGCCTTCATGACCATCGTCATGGGAGGCTAGAGGAAGAAGCTCTCATCCAGGGCGTCCATATAGATCTAGCATTTTCAGAAAATGATAGCCTACAAGAGCATAGGTTCATCAGAGCATGTTTTTGTGGAAGTATTAATTCTAGTTTTTATATCAATCCCAACAAGGAGCTTAGGGAAGTGTCTATCTAGGTGTTTCTATCGCACCCAAGGTGTCATGTTGTCTTGAGTGAATTAACTACAAGTGTCGAGAGTGGAAATGGATGGGTGAGATAGAGAAAACGGTACTGAAAGTAATTAACATAAAAGTAAAAGTAGGGGAGTTGTTAAGGATTCCTGCGGGTGAGAAGTTAGGCGCGGGGAGAAACGGTTCATGGTAATAGTGAATGTGCCAAGTGGATAAAAATGAGATAAGTGATTGTGATAGTTCTTATTCATATGTGAGTAGGCAAGCAACCCATATATTGATCATGAGTCCTCTTGGTAGATTCTTCCCAATCTCAATGATCCGTCTGTCTGTTACCATAGTAATGGCCATCACATCAATTAAGGTATTCCGACCGGATCAAGTCTTTTAAAATTGATGGTTCCTTGTTATCCTCAAGTTGGACTAGCTCCTCCTTGATATCAGCTGTGTCACTCAGGGGGGCATCGATTCACTAGTAAACAAGTACATACCTATGAGATCTCAAGATCATGTTATCCGGGCCCTTAAATTGGACAACGAGCATTAGGAAAACATAGTTATTCATTCTCACAATATAATAATCATGACAAGAATCACAAACAGATGGAAATGTAGGAGGCACAACACATCTCACCAATCCCCTACATCTCCCACACCTATGGGGATTTACTCAGACATGAGAGAAATAAAGATCAAAGGCATAATCATATTGCAAATGGAAATCATCTCAACTTTACCGTAGCAAGCCACAATACCGTTAAAGATCAAATCAAGTACAAGCCAAAGTGGAATAGAGGTTCAAACCCTAATCTTACAAGTATGATTCTCTCTCTCAGCACAAGTGGGAATGATGGTGGAGAGGCTAGGGTCATCTAAGGATGAGGTGGTGTTCTTCTCCTTCTTCAGATTTGATCTCCTCTCCTCTCGGACTATTTACGTTGGCTATGTTCATATTTTGTCGTCCTCTCCTTCATAAAAGTTGCTTGTATTGATAGAACAGAGGCAAAGGAAGGTAGTATGGGCGGCCTCCGACCGTACCAGTGGTAATTATGAGATCTAGACGCCTCGAATGAAAGGGTCTTCAATTGGGGATTTGCTCATTTAGATGTAATTATCCCATAAATGCTTTCGTATCTTCCATAAGTGCTCAATACCTGAAAACCAATACAACAAAACAAGGTTTCGCTAACTTGCAATGTTATCATTAGCTAAAAAGTCAAAACCAATGAAACCCAGTGAAAACCAATGGAAAATCCTTGATAAAAAGTGTTAAAATTTGGAGGTATCAACTTCCCCAAGCTTATTTGTTACTCTCCCTCGAGTGACAAAGCTATAAAGAATAATAGTGAGGAATGAATTTAGGTGAGGAAACTCGCAAGTTCAAGGTTGTATCATATTCCTTTCTTCAGAAATCCTGCAACCTTAAACATGAGCATAATATATCTGAACAATTGCACTTAAGTTCACTTCCTAACTGCATATGACTCGCTAGCTAATAATTCTTAAACTCAAAAGAGACTGTCAAAATTTTGGTTAGGCTTGCAAATCAATTCTTTTAGCGCCTCTCTTTATGAGAGTTAAATCGTTTAAAGCAAAGATTCTTTAGTCAAATTAGGGGTGCACTAATAGATGACAAAAGAAGGATAAACTTAGAAATTTTCATTTAACACCCACTTTGAAATTCGTGGCTTTCCAACACCCCATAATTTCCTTGTTTTTCAAGAACTTTAATATTTTAAGTGGTGAGATGATGCCAAGACTTTCATAAGAATCAAACAATTTCTGCTCATGTCTTGACGATAGTTTGTTTTCCTCAAGTACTTGGAATTAAAATTTTGCACATCATAGCAATGATACAAATGTCTATCCAACTCGTAGCCGAAATTTGAGATGAACTCAAGATCGTTCGTAGGCCATAGGAGTTGTTAGTTCCATCAAGTTTGGGTACTCTTGTAATTATCTTCATTAAAAATATTTCTTTTCAACCAAGCAAGACAAGTTTGGCATCTCCCTCAACCACCGCAAATTATCCACTCCATCGAGCAATTCTTTTTCAAAAGGTGTTATCAAGTTAACCGTTAATATGTGGAGTTGAGTACTACTAAGATTAAGCCCTTAAGACAAAAACATGACACAAAAGTTGTCAAGAAGACACTTTCTCTTATTCTCAAAAGTTTGGAATTTAATCCAATGTGGTTGTTTTTCTAACTGAGCACAATTGTCAAAAGTCGAAACCAAAGTAGTGACATTAGTCTTGGGAGTAAGTCATAAAGGTTGTGCTAGTGTTGCCCTTCCTCTTCGGCAATGTCTCGCCTCTATTTCCTCCGGCATCGGCTCAGCTGTACTCCCCCTCTGGTAGTAGCTCACATCCCCATACTTTCTACCAAATTTCTGCTTTTGTACCTTTGTTCGCACCATATTTTCTATGTATTCTTTTTCTTGTCGCATTCTTTATGTATTATTTTTTAGTGTTCGTGTATTCGTTTTTCCTCTCCAAAAAAATTGAAAATGATATGAAAGCACTCATTCCTATCCATTTTCTCCATTTTCATCCCTACTCTAGAGTCCACATCGACCAGGGGCAACCCTCAACCCACTTTGAAGAAATCCTTCTTCTATCATTTGTCATTTGTTGGTAGGGTGATGTCCACCTTGTATTTTTAAATTCCACTGATTTATTGATAAACATCAAGATCAGTACAAAAAAGCTAAAAGTAATAAGGATTAAAAAAAGGTCCATGTACCACCTAGTGACGACTACAAACACTAGCAGGCGCCGAAGGCACGCCGTCGTCCTCGCTCCTCCATCACCAGAACCAGACAAAGCTTGTCGTAGTAGAGCTTGTTGTAAGAGATGGACATAAAGTCGTCGTGCTAAGTCCCAAAAGTACCAGCGCACTAGAGTAGCAACCATCGCCAAAGATGACAATTGTAAATCAGAAGAGACTGACCTGAACTCACACCAACGCACACGAAAATGGACCAGATCCTAGGAAATCCGCGGGACACACGACACCACGTGCCCTCCATCGCCACTAGATGAACCACCGGAACGAGGATAGGGTGAGGAGAACTTTATTCTGACTTTAAGATGTAGCCGCCGCCTCAACATCCCAAGAAAGACACTAAAAAGACCCAAACAAAGAACGAGAAACCTCCCACCGACTAAGGGACCCTATTTATGCATGTATACTCCATTAAAGCGAACACTTGTGTAGCACCCCGGTAAACCACTACTAGAAAATCGCGTGTTGCTTTTATTTTTGTGCATCATCATGATCGCATGCTCATGTCATCATGCCACATTGCATTTGAGCATCATCATGTCATCGTGCATTTGTTCGCCTAAAACTTTTTTCTAAAAGCCTATCTTTATTTTATAAATATCCTCTCTCTTTATTCAAATCAAAGCCCCAACTTTTTTGGATTATTTGTATAAAACTATTTGCAAAAGTCTTTTGTATAAAAATAAATAAACAAACAAAATAAAAACTATTTTATCGGGGGAGGCTGCCACTGGCTAGGCCCAAAGGCCCAGCTAGTAGCATCCTACTACCCCAAATAAAAACCCTAACCTAATCTAACCTAACCCTAGACCCGCCATACCCCAGCCCCGAACCAGACCTAACACCCATTCCGCCGCCACACCCTGCTACACCCTGGCTCACACGCACCCCCACCTACCCCATTCCACTTATTGCCACTGCACCCCACCCGAACCAACCCGTGTTCCACCCCAACCCCGACACGACCACCTCGACCGCACCCACCCGCTCGCTCACATCCTAGCGCGATGGACACACCAACCGACTCACGTGACCAACAACCCCTTGTACCGCATCGACATCATGTCGAATGGGAACACACCCCCAATCATGACGTACCCCACCTACCACCTCTCTGCCTCGACCTCGTGTCGCCTCCTTCCTTCCCATTGGCAATCGCCGCTGCCGAATTGTCTCGACCCCGAGGCCGCGCTAACCCGCCTTCGGCCGGAGCCCCGCCCCTGCCTCGACGCCTGCGCCTCCTGGCCAACCTCTGCTTGCACTCCCTCTCCCTGAGCCTCGAGTCACGCCTCCGTCGCCATGCCCTGCATCGCCTCCCTGTAGCAAGCGCCATGTCCTGGGCCCCCACGAGCTCCTCCTTCCATGCTCGCCTCCTCCCACACTGGCCACCATGTCTCCTCTTCACCCCACATCTCGCTGCATCGCCAACCTCTGCCTACGACCCGGTGTAGCCAGCCGCCGTCCATGAGACAGACCCCATCGAGCCCCTGCCTTGCCGACCTGTGCGCCTCCTCGTCGGGAGCCCTCCTTCCGCTCACCTTCCTCCTTCAGAGCCCGCTGCCACGAACCTCGTCGCCTGCTGCTCAACCTCATCGCCATTCCGTGCATCCCTACCACAAAGTACCCGGGCCAGTGCTCGAGGGACCTCCTCGCAGCATCGTCCCCAAATTTTACCGATGTGGTGCTAAAGCCCATGGAAGTGGTGGAGTGTTGGTGGATGCATGCACCGGTGGTAATACCATGTATATGTATCTATGGAAAAATGATTGGAGCATCTCCTATGTCGGTGTTCTGGGAAGAGGTGAATACGTGAATATGTGGTGACATTCTAGAGGCGTTGATACATTGCAAATGTATCTATAATTTTTGATGCTCCATGCTTGTTTTATATCATTTGTCCTATGCTTTGTCTACACTTTTAGGTATTTTTATACACTTTCTGGAACTAACCTATTTACAAGATGACATAGTGCCAGTTGCCTGTTTTCTGCTATTTTTGGTTAAAGAAAATCTAAAAAATGAATATTCTCGGAATTGGACGGGACAAAAGCCAATATGCCTATTTTTCTCGGAGCAACATGGAAACACGAAGCAGAGACAGAGTAGAGCACCAGGGTGGGCACACCCTATGGTGGCGCGAGCCAGCCCTGGTGGCGCCACCAGGTGGTGTGGCCCCCCTGCTGCCTCTTCGCCTATAAGAAGCCTCCTGATGAGAAAACCCTAAATAATCGATCAGAAATCCACAAAAAGTTCCATAGCATCGCCGCCACCAAAGAGGAGATTCAGGGACAGAAGTCTCTGTTCCGACACCCTGCCAGGACGGGGAAGTTCCCCAGAGCCATCTCCATCGATCTCCACCACCATCTCCATCACCGTTGCTGATTCCCATGATGATGAGGGAGTAGTTCTTCCTCGAGGCTAAGGGCTCTACCGGTAGCTATGTGTTCATCTCTCTCTATGCGTGATCTTATTGAGATCATGAGCTTTGTAATCTATAGATCTATTCTGCTACTCAAGTTCTTTAATGAATCTCTGCTTATCCCCACGTGTGTAAAGTTCACAGTGTGCACACCGTGTGGCACTTTGGCTAAGGTTACATAAATACTTGTCATGAGTATAATTTGAGTTGGATGTCTCTATGAAATTGTGATGTTTGTTGGAACCATCTAGCGCTCAAGGTGACAGCGTGGGGTTATCTAGATGGGGAAGGCAGACCTTGAGGAGTGTTGTTATATTCCTACCATGGATTAGAGTGTCCAACCGGAGAGTAGTTCAAAGTAGATCATAAAGATATGATATTTATATGAGAGTGTTCACTAGTGAAAGTATGATCCCTAGGCCTTGTTTCTAAGCATTGAAACACCGTTTGCAACTAGATCTGTTACATGTTTGCTTGCTTCCATCTTTATTTCCGATTGCCTTTAGTCTCTTCCTACCCGTCAAGCTCTTTTCTAGCACCGTTACCACTTTTAATTATCCATACCACTTGTATTTCACTATCTCTTCACCGAACTAGTGCACCTATACACCTGACAAGTGTATTGGGTGTGTTGGGGACACAAGAGACTTCTTGTATCTTGATTGCAGGGTTGCTTGAGAGGGATACCTTTGACCACTTCCTCCCTGAGTTCGATAAACCTTGGGTAATCCACTTAAGGGAAACTTGTTGTTGTTCAACAAACCTCTACACTTGGAGGCCCAACAACTATCTACAAGAATAGAAGTGCGTAGACATCAAGCTATTTTCTAGCGTCGTTGCCGGGGAGGTAAGGTAAAAGGTACTCGCATCTTCTGGCTACTAAGCTATCTTCTAGTACTGTTGTTGGTGTGTGAGTGCTCGAAGTTATTGCCTTTAGATTCGGCAATTATATTTTTTTGTTTCTTGTTTTTATTGTCACTAGTTAGGCTTAATGTAAAACAACAACAAAATTAGAGAACTTTATAGTATTTATCTTGAGTTAGGACATGAAGTGTTTGAAGAGAAAATTAAAAAACCTATGGAACTTTATTTGCATGCTAATAGCAATGTTATTAGTATGAATTCTTTAAACACCATTATTGCTAATGCTATGGAAAAGTCTAAGCTTGGGGAAGCTGTTTTTGATGAGCATGATATTTTTAGTCCCCCAAGCATGGAGGAGAAAATTTACTTTGATGATACTATGCCTCCAATATATGATGATTACAGTGATGAATATGATATTTTCAGTCCACCTACTATTGAGGAGAAAATTAATCATGATTACAATATGCCTCCTAAATTTTATGATTATGGTGATGAGAATAATAATGATAGCTATTTTGTTGAATTTGTTCCCACTACAATTAATAAGAATGATTATGCTTATAGGGAGAGTAATAATTCTTTTATGCATGTGGCACATGATAAGAATGTTTTATGTGATAGTTATATTGTTAATTTTATTCATGATGCTACTGAAAGTTATTATGAGAGAGGGAAACATGGTTTTATGTATCTCAACAACATTAAGTTTCCCCTCTTTATGTTGAAAATTTTGAAGTTGCAGTTGTTTTGCTTTCCTATGCTTGTTGCTTTGTTCTTTCATGACTTGTTTCTTTACAAGATTATTTTTCATAGGAAGTGGGTCACACTTAATTTGTTCTATATTTTCTTCTTGATGCTCTCTTTTACTTCAATTCATATCCTTATGTGAGCATCATTGAAATTTATCATGCCTATCTTAATGGCTATAAAGAAAGAGCTTTTGGGGAGACAACCCAATGTATTTTTGCTTTCAGTTTATTTTTGTTTTGTTGAGCCTTGGAAGTTATTGCTTCAGTAATAACCTCTCCTAATCATTTTTGTATGGTTTTTGTGCCAAGAGTAACCTCTAATGAGAGAGAAGTAAGATATGGGAAAGTTGTTGTCCCGAAACAGATTTTTGTGCTTCGCTGTAAAAATTTGTGAAAAATATATGTACGTCGGTTTGAGCTGTAATTTTTTGTGCTTCTAACCTAGGTTGTTATCCAACTTTAGTTAGTTCAATACTTTTTGATTTGAGCAATAGAAGGTCTTCGAAAAAATTGTTTTTACCTGCTGGTCTGTTTTGACAGATTTCTGCCATTATTTGCATTTGCCTCTTAATCTCTTTCTCTTTGAGTTCTCTTTGATCATTTGAACTTTTTAAAGGAAGTGCTACAGTAGCTTTTGTTTTAATGGAAGTCTTACTTGTGTTGAAACTGAACATAAAGACTTATTATCTTGAGTACACTAATGTTGCTAATGAAGATTGTGTGAAGTTTTGTATGAAGGAAAATTTAAAGTGTAGGGAAGAGTAATGTGATAAGATGAAGTATGGAAAAAATCTCAAGCTTGGAGATGCCACCCGTGTCACCCCAAGAAATATTCAAGAAGTACAAGCATCAAAGCTTGGGGATGCCCAAGGCATCCCCTTCTCCATCAATAAAATTCTCAGGTTTTCTCCCAAAACACTATATTTTTATTACCTTATGCACTATGTGTTGTTCTTGGAGTGTCTTTGTTTTTGTTTTTAGTTTTATTTTGTTTGGTTTGTTTAAATAAGTTCGTTGGATCCCAACACACTTATTTTGGAGAGAGACACACCTCGTTATTCATTGTTTAG
The DNA here is from genome assembly GCA_910589775.1 of Avena eriantha. Lineage (NCBI taxonomy): Eukaryota > Viridiplantae > Streptophyta > Magnoliopsida > Poales > Poaceae > Avena > Avena eriantha. The sequence goes on along the minus strand of OU342743.1, from coordinate 535,092,579 downwards.
AACACTCTAGTTTTCATTCTTATTGTTTTGTGAGTGCTCTCTTTTGCTAGCACTCTGTTTAGCCTTAGTTTTCTTGTGCTTTCAGCTTAGAACTTTTTAGTTCTTCTTTTTGGATTTGTGAGACAAGCTCGCTGATCTTTATTTATTATTATCTTTGTGAGTTCTTTCAAATAAGTCGATTGGTGTTGGAAAAGAGTAGGAAAGTTCATGCTTAAGTGGTACAAAAGGAGCTTGTTTTTTACTGTGACTTAGACTTTATCATGTCATGCTTGATATTGTTTTGGATTTATGCTTAGTGATTTTTGTTGTAGCATGACATGTTATAAACAATTGAGATTGCTTAATGTTCCTTGAAAGAATCATGCGTTGTTTTAGCATATTAAAAGCATAATATTGTGGAATTCTCCTTTCAATGTTTTATTTGGGTTGACCTGGCGCATGCTCACACCATGTTAAGACTATACCAAGTCACATAGCCTCTATGATCATTTAGTTTTCGACTTGTAATATCATTTTATGCTTTGATTAATAATGTTTTGTCGCTTTGCATGATTATGGCCATTATTGCTCTCTTAGTTGGTCGCTCCAAGTATTTTGCTAGCCTCCACATGTACCAAGTATGACTTCCACTCATGCATCCAACTCCAAATAAAACCAAGTTATTCCAAAGAGTCCACCATACCTACCTGTTAGCATTATTGCTATTCCAAGTATATTCATGTTTTTATCTACCTTCTGAATTAAACTTGTTATGTGAAAATTAGTGAATAAAGCTCTCACAAACTTGATGGCACACTTTACTTTTCTTGCCCCTAATAAACTTGAACCATTGTGTCATCTGTTTTGTATATGCTTGCACTTATACGTTGGGATTAGCAGAACCATGTTGTCATGGGGAACGCTTTCAACATTGCACTTGTACATTATACCCAGTTGATATCATGCTCTTTTGTTTATGGATGTCGTCAGTGTGAAATTAAAGGGGAGCTAGTAAGTCCATGGAGTTATATATGTGTGTTAGAGAAATGCCTGGGCGGCTGGTCTAATCCATGCCTAATCATGGTGGAAACCTGCAACGTAACCATAATCAGCAATCTATGAAGCATTCTTCTTATAAAAAAAGAGATAGAGATTGAGAAAAAAAGAAAAAAAGATGAGAAAAGAGGAAAGAGAGAAAAAAGCACCATTTTCCCATGGTAAATAAGAAGATGTTGAGATGCTTATTGTCTGCTTGCCTTGTCATTTTGATATGGGTATTCTTCTGTATCATCGGGCAAGGGGTACCCTGTTAGCGGTTCTCTATGATACACATGTACTTACTATGCCAAGAACTTACCGGTAACTAAACTTGAGTAGCATGAGGAGCAGCCCTCGTATTCAAGGTACATGAGATTGCCAACTTATACTTTGTCAAGCATATACTCCATAGTTTGTTCACTTTAACCTTAATCACTTCAAGATTCTTATGATAGGGGCAATGAGAGCTGAAAGCTAATAAGTACCATAATTTTTGGAAGCTCTTTATGAGACTTGAATCCCTGCTTCCTTCTATGAAGGCCTTTCTTTTACTTTTATGTTGAGTCTCCATCTTCTATCTTTATGTACCTATTGAGAGAGCATAGTGGCCATTCATAGTTTAATGTGCATTGTCCCAAGACTTGTTGATTGATTCATAACTTTGATATTGCTTGTTCTTAAACTACTTGTATCTAGTCACCCTTATGAACTTTGAAGGTGTCCTATGCATTTATGTTTTGCTACACTATGAGGGACAAGCTGAATACCATTCTCATTATGTTTTCTATATGTACAACAAACAAACGTCTCATTATGTTATTCATGAATATTTTGTTTGTACCTTTTCATGTTGCAGCATGGTTACTTTTTCTTATTGTTAGAACTTCATATTTCATGCTCATGTTTAGAGTTCTTTGATCCCAGCTTTCAATGGTTGCAAATGGTTTGATCAAGATTTTGATGGTGCATGTCACCTCAAAAATTATTATTTTTATCACTTACCTACTCGAGGACGAGCATGAGTTAAGCTTGGGGATGTTGATACGTTGCAAACATATCTATAATTTTTGATGATCCATGCTTGTTTTATATCATTTGTCCTATGCTTTGTCTACACTTTGAGGTATTTTTATACACTTTCTGGAACTAACCTATTGACAAGATGCCACAGTGCCAGTTGCCTGTTTTCTGCTATTTTTGGTTTCATAAAAGCTAAAAAATGAATATTCTCGGAATTGGACGGGAGAAAACCCAATATGCCTATTTTTCCCGAATCAACATGGAAACACGAAGCAGAGACGGAGTAGGGCACCAGGGTGGGCACACCCTATGGTGGCGCGGGCCAGCCCTGGTGGCACCACCAGGTGGTGTGGGCCCCCTGGCTACCTCCTCGCCTCACCTCTTCGCCTATAAGAAGCCTCCCATTGAGAAAACCCTAAATAATCGATCAGAAATCCACGAAAAGTTCCACAGCACCGCCGCCACCAAAGAGGAGATTTGGGGGATGTTCCGGCACCCTGCCGGGACGGGAAAGTGCCTCCGGAGCCATCTCCATCGATCTCCACCACCATCTCCATCGCCGTTGCTGATTCCATGATGATGAGGGAGTAGTTATTCCTCGAGGCTAACGGCTCTACCGGTAGCTATGTGTTCATCTCTCTCTCTCTATGCGTGATCTTATTGAGATCATGAGCTTTGTAATCTATAGATCTATTCTGCTACTCAAGTGCTTTAGTGAATCTCTGCTTATCCCCACGTGTGTGAAGTTGACAGTATGCACACCGTGTGGCACTTTGTCTAAGGTTACATAAATACTTGTCATGAGTATAATTTGAGTTGGATGTCTCTATGAAATTGTGGTGTTTGTTGGAACCATCTAGCACTCAAGGTGACAGTGTAGGGTTATCTAGATGGGGAAGGCGGACTTTGAGGAGTGCTGTTATAGCCCTACCATGGATTAGAATGTCCAACCGGAGAGTAGTTCAGAGTAGTGTAACTACCTCGGTGAATTACGCTCTTAGTTAATGCCTGGATGAACGAAAGTGGTTAAAATAGTACGGTGGGGCCCAGGGCCACTCACGGTAGACCTTTCGGCCGTCCTAACCACTTCCAGACAACGGGACAAGAACGAGCGGCGTAATCGGCAGGCGAAGGGATCAACTACATACACAAATGAGTATGTATGCAAGCCACATACAACGGTCCTCAGAGCCATTCCATCTAAAAGAAATAGAAATATTGCAACGCCATACGGCAAGATCCAAATGTCCTAGATGGATATAATAATTTGGGATAGCTCCTCATACATCACACATCATAGTATCAGGCGGAAGCGGAAAACAAGATCCGAGTATGGATAAGAAGCAAATTGGCATAAGACGCCCCATAAATAAACACATCCCGCCCACAGATTACACGGATCCCCATTCCTGGAATCTCTACACCGAATGATCGTTGCCAACATCATCTGTCTCTTCCACCCAGTATCCATCTTGCGGGTACACCTGTTCATCTGAATCAAACAATTTATCGTGTGAGACCCTAGGGGTACTCAGCAAGTCTTTATGCCGCTAAAGGGGACACAACCTGGGGTGACGCAATTGTACCAAAAGATAATACCTAACAATTCTACAAATACTCGCTAACCATCCGCCTAACAGTTATAACATTATAATTAACAGATCCATCCTCCTCCTCGCTTACCAACGAGGAAGCGGACGAACAACCCCCATCATCCGTTGGCAATTTTATTAACCATTCCATGAGTTTTGCACTATTTACTAGTCAGGTACTTAGTCAATTTAAAAGCAGTACTTTAGTTATACTTGTCTATGATCGAGAAACTGTGCTCCAAGTGGTCCATAACCGCGGACACGGCTTTTAGAAAGATTTACCCTGCAGGGGTGCACGAATAGCAACACACACTCGATCAACCTCGGAAAAACCAAATCAAAACCCAACAAGGCATTCACGACGAAGCAATCACAGGATTCAGAAATATTTCAGGGGGCCACCCCATTAAGCTACCCGCAACGAAGTTGGCCGGCTCCGAGACGGACCCAAGGTTTGTGTGGACGGTGGTAAACGACTGGGAACCTGAAAATGTGACTGGGCTTGTCAATACAGCAAAAATGTGTCACGATCCAAAACAGTACAGGTGCTCCTCGCACAACCTTAAATAAAGCAGTAACATGGCATAAGTACAGGATAGTAATAAAGCCCCAAACTAATTGTGGCCCCAAGAAATAAGAATGAATCAAGCTCTGGCTCAGGGGGGTCCATAAGGCCTCCCGGATGTGGATAGTGTGAATAGTCGAGGAACAGGAATCAAGTACCCGGGGTCCTACGGGACACAAGTGAGCATGAAAAACCAAATAGAAGATATTGCTCACCGGTTCCTCTTTCATTAGTTATCCCATTACTACTCAGGTTATGTTGTTTAGGTACCTCGTTATTCATCAGACACTCACATACCCTACACATGCTTTTCTACGACTCGCATGGCTCAAACAACTCCTGTAGTAATGGCTCATGGGATGGAGGAACAAGCTTCGGTGGGGTTTAAAAGTAAAGGCTATGCAGTACTTGGGATTTAATTTAATGCAATCGCGACTCAATGATGCAAGAATAAGATAGAGGCAATAGGTACTGTATGTATGCAAGCATGTGGTAGTGCTTGCCTGGCAGCTCAGTTGAAGCGAGAGATGGATCTGGGTAGTACTCCTATGATTCCTGGTAATTCTCATGTTGGGCGTCTATTCGAAGAACCAAACAAACAAGGGCCAACATAAATAAAGTGCACAAGCATATGAATTAAAATGCGACAAGCAAACAAGCATGCCATGATGAATGATGCACAATTTGCATGGCATTAAAGTAGCATGGCAAGGTGAGGTGTGGATACAAGAGATAAAGCATTTTATTATTTATTTAACCAAGTTTTATTGTCATAAACAGTTCAGATTTTTAATATCAACATGATGCATGCTTCAATTCAGAACAAGGACTGCATAATTAGAACGGGCTCGTCGCGCTGATCGATTTAGACATATTATTTGCCAAATTTGGAGTTGTAGAATTAAAGTTATTAATTAATTAAGGAAAAGGACATTTTATTGTAATTTTAATCATCTCGAAAAATTTAAAGTGCTCAAACAATAATTTGAATGGCATATTTGAATTCCTCACATTTTTCTGATTCCAAAACATATATTATTTGTATTATTTGGATTTGTATTTTAAAAATTATTTGAATCTGAATTGAATTTGAATTTAAATCAATTTGAAAAAGGTTTAATTAAAAACAGACAGCCAGGAAAACTTTTCTTACTCAGTCAGATCTAGCCACAGCCACTGACGGGTGGGCCTTGCGCTGACTAGGGCCACGCACGCGAAAACAATTTTCCACCGTGGGCTGGGCTAGCCACTGAGGCTGACAGGCAGGCCAACGGCTGGAGGCCCACGTGCCAGTGGAGCTTAGCCCCAGAGGCTGACAGGTGGGACGTGACGGGAGCGCGGGTTACGGTCCAAGAAAACAGAGGGGCTTTCTGCCAAAATGCTAGTGCGGCTGACTAGTGGGGTCTCTAGGAGCGCGGGTTAAGAATAAAAAGGTTGGGGGGTAAGTGCAAAGTGTCATCGCGCAATGTTCCTCTTCCTCGTTTTCTGACGAAACTGACGGCGTGTCTGGCGACAGCGCGTGCGACGCGGGGCGGGGAGTCGAACCCGGGACGCGGGCGAGCGCGCTAAGGGGCGGAGCCACTGCGGCGGGCTACGGGAGCTCTTAGGAGAGGGGCTGGGGCCTAGGTGAGGTGCTAGGTGGCGTGGAACGCTTGCAGACTCCGACGAGCGGCGCGCACGGTGGACGTTCGACGAAACGAACGGCGGGGCTAGGGTGGTACGGTGAGGCGAAACATGTCAGGGAGGGAGAGAGGCTCACCGCGGGCTCGACGGCGGGCTTGGATCAGAGCGAGGGGCTGCGGAACGACGAGATCGCTGGCGCCCCGGACCTAGGGTTTGCTGTAGAGCGGCGAGGTACTGGCGGTCCTGGGAGCTTCTCGTCCAAGTCGGCATGTGCAGGGCAACGTAGTGGAGCGTCCTCGGTCTTCCTGGCCACCTCCACGTCGTGCTGACCCGCTAGAACGACGGGGGCGAGGTGGGGCTGGCGGCGACCGGCGGCAGGAGCTGGGCGTCGGGGAGGAAGAAGGGGAAGAAGAGGGGAGGCTCGGGGTAGATCTGGCGATGCAGGAGAGCCGTGTGGGCGAGGGAAAAGTGAGAGGGAGAGAGAGGAAGGCAGGCATGGCAGGGGTAGATAAAGTGGCCTCGGATGCCATTTTTTCCTCCTCCTCCTCCTCATATGGCGGCTGGGGCTTGTCCTGGGGCTGGGCAGCGCAGAGGGGAGGCTGCAGGTGGACCAGGGACGGCGTGGGGGCTGCAGGGTGGGGCTAGCTCGGCCGGTAGAGAAAGAAATAGAGGAGAGGGGGTAGCTCGGGCTAGGTTAGATGGGGCTCGGGTTAGGGCTTAGCTAGGGAGAGGGGTAGGGTTAGCTGAGGTGTGGGCCAGGGAGAGAGAGGGGGTCAGGTGGGGCCAGCATGTTAGAGAGAGAGGGGGTGAGAGAGAGAGGAGAGATCAATGTTAGGGTTTAGTAGAATTGGTGTTAGGAGAAAATTAGAGGGAGGAGCTAGGTTTAGGTTTTATTAGGTATTTAGATTTTTAATTTTTGTTTATGAGGCCATACCAAGAAGGAACATGGAACTTGATCTAGCTTGAGCTAATGTGGAAGAGAAACAAGAAAGAAAGAGGAAGAAAAGAAATAGGTGGAAAGAGTCACATATGATCATGCATGTAGAAAATAAAATAAAAGAAAGGGATGTGGGTGAGGATATGAGAATGGTAGAATGGAAGGATTTGGTTCCCCAAGATAGGATTCATTTACTCAAAATAAAAACCAATGGAGTAAAAGGTGGTGAAGAAGTGTGCATGGCCCATGCAAAAATAATAATGCCATGATTTATTTTGTGAAAACAATAATAATATTATGGCATTATTCTCATGCATTTCCAAGGAATGGAATAAAGCCCAACAAAAGAATTTAAAGTACTAGATCCACCCTATTGCCCATGAGCTAGGTAAAACCAAAATAAAGACAACAAGCTCATGAACTAGTAGGATGGTGGAATTATAAAGTGGTGGAAAAGAAAGGTGATGGAATTGAAATAAAAGATATGCCCCCAACTCAACTTGGGCATTTAAACAATATATCAATAACCAAATACAATATCAATAGGCAAATACAATTAATAATGCATATGAGAGAAAAACCAAAACAAAGAGGATTTTATATGATGCTCAAATGCAAGGTGGCATGATGACATGAGCATGATATAATTATGGTGCAACAATAATATATATGAAGTAGCCAAAGTCTTACTAGGACAAGTAGCATTACAATTGTTAGAAAATTGGGATGCTACAACTCTCCCCCACTAAATAGGAATCTCGCCCCGAGATTCTAGGAAGAAGAAGATTCAAAGAGGGTAGGATACTTGGCACGGAGCTCATCTTCACGTTCCCAGGTGGCTTCATCAACGGAATGGTGCGACCACTGCACCTTACAGAACTTGATGGACTTGTTGTGAGTCCTTCTTTCTGCGACTTCAAGAATTTTTGTGGGGTGTTCTTGATAAGACAGATCTTCTTGGAGATTAATGAGTTCATGATCCACGGTCCTGTCGGGATCCTTGAAGCACTTCTTGAGTTGAGAGATGTGAAAAACATCATGGACTTTGAGTTGTTCAGGGAGCTCAAGCATAAGCAACTTCTCCTCTTCTTCCACGAATTTTGAAGGGACCGATGTATCTAGGAGCCACCTTTCCTTTGATACCAAAGCGGTGCGTGCCTCTCATGGGAGTGACACGAAGGTAAACGAGATCACCAGGGACATACTCCATATCCGTGTGCTTTCTGTCATAATTGCTCTTCTGGCGACTTTGAGCAATCTTCAGATTTTCAAGAATGATGTGAACTTTCTCCTCCGCTTGAGTTACAATGTCGGGGCCAAACAATATTCTTTCACCTGCGCCCGACCAACCAATCGGAGTTCTGCATTTGCGACCATAAAGAGCCTCAAATGGTGCCATCTTTAAACTTTTCTGGAAGCTGTTGTTGTAAGAGAATTCAGCATAAGGAAGACATTCTTCCCACTTCATGCCGAAAGAGATAACGCAAGCACGGAGCATATCTTCCAGAATCTGATTGATCCTTTCAACTTGTCCTTGCGACTGAGGGTGGTAAGCTGTGCTGAAGTTTAGTTTTGTTCCCAAAGCATTTTGGAAACTTCCCCAGAACTTGGAAGTGAAGATACTTCCACGGTCTGAACTGATCTCAAGAGGAACTCCATACAGAGAAACAATTCTGTTGATATAGAGCTCAGCCAACGGAATTGCAGAAATTGTTTCCTTGACTGGAAAGAAGTGAGCTACTTTGGAAAGCCTGTCAATGACAACAAAGATTGCATTGTTGCCTTTCTGCGACCTTGGAAAACCAGTGATGAAGTCCATCTCTACTTTCTCCCATTTCCATTCTGGAGGCTTCAATGGCTGTAGAAGACCGGAAGGTTTCTGATGGACAGCTTTAACTCTGCGACAAACATCGCACTCTGAGACATACTTGGCACAATATCGTTTCAAACCAGGCCACCAATATTGTGTTTTCAAGTCCATGTACATCTTAGTGCTTCCAGGGTGAATAGAAAGAACAGAATCATGCGCCTCCCTGAGAACTTGCTCTCTTAAACCCGGGTAGTTCGGAACAAACATCCGGTGTTCAAAGAAAAGAGTGCCTTGGTCATCTACGTGGAAAGACTCATACTTCGGAAGCTGAATGTTGGAGATGATCTTTTTAGTGTAAGGATCACCAAGCTGAATGGAACGGACCTTTTCTTCCAAGAGAGGTGTTGCTAGAAGGTTCAGAAGATAACCTTGATCCACAATTTCCAGGTTGAGCTTGCGGAATTCCTCGCACAAGAGAGGATGTTGTTCTTCCACCATGAGGTTGTTGACATAAGCTTTTCGGCTGAGAGCATCTGCCATGACATTAGCTTTGCCCGGGGTGTAGTTGATGGTCAAATCGAAATCATTGATTGTTTCAATCCACCTCCTCTAACGAAGGTTGAGATCAGGCTGTGTGAAAATATACTTCAGACTCTTGTGATCAGAAAAGATCTCACAACGGTTGCCAAGCAAGTAATGCCTCCATACTTTCAAAGCAAAGACAACTGCTGCGAGTTCGAGGTCATGTGTAGGATAGTTGATCTCATGCGTCTTCAACTGACGAGATGCATAAGAAACAACTTGTTTTTCTTGCATAAGGACCGCACCCAATCCTTGCAACAAAGCATCACAGAAAATCTGGAAAGGCTTTGATGTATCTGGAGGAACCAAGACTGGTGTGGAAGTGAGCTTCTCTTCGAGTGTTTCAAAGCTTGCTTGACATGCAGGAGTCCAAAGGTATTTCTTTCCTTTCTTGAGGAGATCGGTAAGAGGCTTCGCAATCTTTGAGAAGTTTTGAATGAAGCGACGACAGTAACTGGCCAAACCAAGGAAACTCCGGACTTCTTTGACATTTATGGGTGGAAGCCAGTCCATAATTGTCTTAATAGTTTCTGGGTTGACAGCAATGCCCTTGGCAGAGATGACGTGACCAAGGTAGGTGACTTGAGGCAGCCAAAACTCACACTTGGAGAACTGTGCATACAGGCGGTTCTCACGAAGCTTGTTTAGGACACACCGAAGGTGTTCTTCATGTTCTTCTTTTGACTTAGAATAGACTAGAATGTCATCCAGATAGACCACAATGAACTTATCAAGATACTCCATGAAAACCGAGTTCATAAGCCTCGAAAAGGTGGCAGGTGCATTGGTGAGACCGAAAGACATGACCGTGTACTCATACAGGCCATAGCGGGTGGTGAAAGCTGTTTTGGGAACATCTTCCTTGCGGATCTTGATTTGATGATAACCACTTCTCAAATCAAGCTTAGAGAATACCACAGCTCCAGCTAGCTGATCTAAGAGATCATTAATCCGTGGAAGGGGATATTTATTCTTGATGGTTTTAGCATTGAGTGCCCAATAGTCAACACAAAGTCTATCAGTCTTGTCTCGCTTCTTCACAAAGATGGTTGGGCTACCCCAAGAAGAAGTACTGTGCTGAATGAAACCCAACTTCTCTTGTTCATCCAACTGACGCTTAAGTTCAGCCAACTCAGCAGGACCTATTTTATAAGGCCGCTTGGAAATAGGAGCGGTACCAGGTTCAAGTTCAATGACAAACTCAACCTCACGATCCGGAGGCATACCTGGCAACTCTTTAGGAAAGACATCTGGAAACTCACAAATTACAGCAACACTCTGAATACCTTCCATAGCATCACCATTCAGAGCCGCCAAAGAATAAAGCTGAATTGCAGGAGTCAGACTTGGAGAATAGACTATATGGCCTTCAGGAATTTTCAGAGAAACCGAACGTTCAGCACAATCAATCACAGCTGCATTTGCTGTCAACCAATCCATGCCCAAGATAACATCAATATCAGAATTGCCCAGAATAATTAAGGACGCCGGAAACGCAGAGCCACCAATCTCAATTTGATTGCCATGGCTGATATGAGCAGCCCTCATGTTTGACCCAGGAGATTGTACCACAAGACGGTGTAATAAAGGAACCATAGCCAGATCTTGCTCATGAGCAAACTTGTGAGAAACAAAAGAATGCGAAGCACCAGAATCAAACAAAACTCGTGCAGGAACTGAGTTAACAGGAAGCATACCCATGACAACTCCAGGTGCATGCTCAGCTTGAGCGGCGTTGACACAGTTGGCACGAGCAACCGTAGACCCCGGCTTAGTGTTGATGTTGAGAGCCTGAGGTGGAGGTGCACGAATCATAGAAGCACTTGCCGCAGGTCTTGGAGGTGGTGGTGGAAGAGATTTGTTGTTCATTAGACAATTCCAGTGCTGATGCCCAGTGTTTCCACAAGTATAGCAAGCACTAGGTGGACGTGGAGCAACGTAGCCAGGGACTCTGCCAGGCGCTCCAGGGTAGTTGTGGTTGTAGCCCCTGGGAGGCGCAGTGAAGGAGTTTGGTGGCCTTGGTGCGTAGCTTGACGGTCTTGGTGGAGCAGGGAGCAACGGTGGGGTGTTAGGAACCCAGACACGACGCTTAGAAGGAGCTGTCATAGCAGAAGAGCTTGCTGTATCACGGCTGTGTTTCTTTGACTCCTCAAACACTTGCCTACTTGCTTCTTCCTGCAGAGCTGTGTGTTGGAGTTCCAGAAAAGATGCCGGCCTTGCATGAGTGATTACATATTTGATGGAAGCATTGAGGCCTTGCCGAAACCTCTTTTGCTTCTTCTTGTCATCAGAGATCTCATCGCCACCATAACGAGACAGGTTCATGAAGTTTCTGATGTAGGTGTTGACATTGTCAGTGCCCTGCTTGAGGTTGAGAAACACTTCCTTCATCCTTTCCATGACAATTTCTGACAGATATTGCTCCTTGAAAGCAGCAGTGAACTGCTCCCAAGTAGGCTGAAAACCAGAAAGATCTGCCTTGAGGTAATTTTCCCACCAGAGAGCTGCATCTCCCTTCAGAAGGTGAGTAGCACACTTGACCCATTCTTGCTCGGGAACATCCGCAGTCATCAGCAACCTTGACACTTCACGAAGCCAATCATCCGCATCAAGTGGCTGATCAAACACCTCAAACTGGCGTGGGTTGAACTTGAGAAAACTCTTGATGTCTCCTCGCTTGGGAGGTGGAGGTAGCGGAGCAAACTCATTCCTCCTCACGCTTTCCTCGAAGCGCTACTGGTTTTGCTGCATAGTGCCCAAAGCATTTGCAATACTTGCCAAAGCAGCCCCAAGTTCAGGTGGTATGTCCTCCTCAGAACGGCGTGGTGGTGCCATCCTGTGATTGATATAAAACACAAGTCAGTACTATAATGGAGAATGATAATAATCCAAAATAGTACCAAAATGGAATTAATCAAGATTAAAGAATGCAATTCACTGAGATGATATTAAAATATCAACAAAGTTCAAGGCAACTAGAAGATATTAAGCATAACGCACACGACTGAACAAGGAGTGTGGTACATAAACTAACAAAGAAAAAATTTCCGCAAATTTCGGCATTAAAATACCACTATATGCGCAAAACCACTTAACAAATCAAGATTAGTAACTCTACTAGTTCAATATACAAAAGCAAATGATAAAAGTAGTGGTATGGTCGCGACTCCATCCCGCACTCAAATCATTACTCCGCACATGAATCAGTAAACCACATATCCCAACACCTTCTTCTTAAGATGAACCTAAAGATTGGTAACTACGGAAACGAACACCCCAAACAAGATAACGTCGGATAACAAAGAGTAACATAGATCGCATCGGTGTACAACAAATCAGAATAGATCGCGTCAGTTTACAAAGGCCTGTCGGTATGGAATGTACCAACAGTTGATAACCAAAAGGCAGATAGTGATAACATTTGGATGCAACATATAGACAAGGAATTCACACACACACGCACACACACACACAAACACAAACATAACCTATGGTACTACGGAACCTAGAACACGTGAATCCTAGTTTGAATTTTTAGAAGAGGATTGAAAACGTTACACTTCCTTACTAGAAAAAGGGTGGGTGGGTGGGTAAGAAGAAAAATGGAAGCAGTCCTACTCTCACGTTTTGTTTTTCCCTAGTATACATAACTACCAAAATATTTGCTAGACTGACAACAACCATTTTGGCTGAGACCCTGAAGGGCGGGATGGCTCTGATACCAATTGTAACTACCTCGGTGAATTACGCTCTTAGTTAATGCCTGGATGAACAAAAGTGGTTAAAATAGTACGGTGGGGCCCAGGGCCACTCACGATAGACCTTTCGGCCGTCCTAACCACTTCCAGACAACAGGACAAGAATGAGCGGCGTAATCGGCAGGCGAAGGGATCAACTACATACACAAATGAGTATGTATGCAAGCCACATACAATAGTCCTCAGAGCCATTCCATCTAAAAGAAATAGAAATATTGCAACGCCATACGGCAAGATCCAAATGTCCTAGATGGATATAATAATTTAGGATAGCTCCTCATACATCACACATCATAGTATCAGGCGGAAGCGGAAAACAAGATCCGAGTACGGATAAGAAGAAAATTGGCATAAGACGCCCCATAAATAAACACATCCCGCCCACAGATTACACGGATCCCCGTTCCCGGAATCTCTACACCGAATGATCGTTGCCAACATCATCTGTCTCTTCCACCCAGTATCCATCTTGCGGGTACACCTGTTCATCTGAATCAAACAATTTATCGTGTGAGACCCTAGGGGTACTCAGCAAGTCTTTATGCCTCTAAAGGGGACACAACCTGGGGTGACGCAATTGCAGCAAAAGATAATACCTAACAATTCTACAGATACTCGCTAACCATCCGCCTAACCAATGATAGACGGATGTCCATGAATTAAGAACAATAGTTATAACAGTATAATTAACAGATCCATCCTCCTCCTCGCTTACCAACGAGGAAGCGGACGAACAACCCCCATCATCCGTTGGCAGTTTTATTAACCATTCCATGAGTTTTGCACTATTTACTAGTCAGGTACTTAGTCAATTTAAAAGCAGTACTTTAGTTATACTTGTCTATGATCGAGAAACTGTGCTCCAAGTCGTCCATAACCGCGGACACGGCTTTCAGAAAGATTTACCCTGCAGGGGTGCACGAATAGCAACACACACTCGATCAACCTCGGAAAAACCAAATCCAAACCCAACGAGGCATTCACGACGAAGCAATCATAGGATTCAGAAATATTTCAGGGGGCCACCCCATTAAGCTACCCGCAACGAAGTTGGCCGGCTTCGAGACGGACCCAAGGTTTGTGTGGACGGCGCTAAACGACTGGGAACCCGAAAATGTGACTGAGCTTGTCGATACAGCGAAAACGTGTCACGATCCAAAACAGTACAGGTGCTCCTCGCACAATCTTAAATAAAGCAGTAACATGGCATAAGTACAGGATAGTAATAAAGCCCCAAACTAATTGTGGCCCCAAGAAATAAGAATGAATCAAGCTCTGGCTCAGGGGGGTCCATAAGGCCTCCCGGATGTGGATAGTGTGAATAGTCGAGGAACAGGAATCAAGTACTCGGATTTGTATTTTAAAAATTATTTGAATCTGAATTGAATTTGAATTTAAATCAATTTGAAAAAGGTTTAATTAAAAACAGACAGCCAGGAAAACTTTTCTTACTCAGTCAGATCTAGCCACAGCCACTGACGGGTGGGCCTTGCGCTGACTGGGGCCACGCGCGCGAAAACATTTTTCCACCGCGGGCTAGGCTACCCACTGAGGCTGACAGGCGGGCCAGCGGCTGGAGGCCCACATGCCAGTGGAGCTTAGCCCCAGAGGCTGACAGGTGGGACGTGATGGGAGCGCGGGTTACGGTCCGAGAAAACAGAGGGGCTTTCTGCCAAAATGCTAGTGCGGCTGACTAGTGGGGTCTCTAGGAGCGCGGGTTAAGAATAAAAAGGTTGGGGGGTAAGTGTAAAGTGTCATCGCGCACTGTTCCTCTTCCTAGTTTTTTGACGAAACTGACGGCGTGTCTGGCGACAGCGCGCGCGCGACGCGGGGCGGGGAGTCGAACCCGGGACGCGGGCGAGCGCGCTGAGGGGCGGAGCCACTGCGGCGGGCTAGGGGAGCTGTTAGGAGAGGGGCTGGGGCCTAGGTGTGGTGCTAGGTGGCGTGGAACGCTTGCAGACTCCGACGAGCGGCGCGCACGATGGACATTCGACGAAACGAACGGCGGGGGTAGGGCGGTACGGCGAGGCGGAACATGTCAGGGAGGGAGAGAGGCTCACCGCGGGCTCGACGGCAGGCTTGGATCGGAGCGAGGGGCTGTGGAACGGCGAGATCGCTGGCGCCCCAGACCTAGGGTTTGCTGTAGAGCGGCGAGGTACTGGCGGTCCTGGGAGCTTCTCGTCCAAGTCGGCGTGTGCAGGGCGACGTAGTGGAGCGTCCTCGGTCTTCCTGGCTACCTCCACGTCGCGCTGACCCGCTGGAACGACGGGGGCGAGGTGGTGCTGGCGGTGACCGGCGGCAGGAGCTGGGCGTCGGGAAGGAAGAAGGGGAAGAAGAGGGGAGGCTCGGGGTGGATCTGGCGATGCAGGAGAGCCGTGTGGGCAAGGGAAAAGTGAGAGGGAGAGAGAGGAAGGCAGGCGTGGCAGGGGTAGATAAAGTGGCCTCGAATGCCACTTTTTCCTCCTCCTCCTCCTCCTCACATGGCGGCTGGGGCTTGTCCTGGGGCTGGGCAGCGCAGAGGGGAGGCTACAGGTGGACCAGGGACGGCATGGGGGCTACAGGGTGGGGCTAGCTCGGCCGGTAGAGAAATAAAGAGAGGAGAGGGGGTAGCTCGGGCTAGGTTAGATGGGGCTCAGGTTAGGGCTTAGCTAGGGAGAGGGGTAGGGTTAGCTGAGGTGTGGGCCAGGGAGAGAGAGGGGGTCAGGTGGGGCCAGCATGTTAGAGAGAGAGGGGGTGAGAGAGAGAGGAGAGATCAATGTTAGGGTTTAGTAGAATTGGTGTTAGGAGAAAATTAGAGGGAGGAGCTAGGTTTAGGTTTTATTAGGTATTTAGATTTTTAATTTTTGTTTATGAGGCCATACCAAGAAGGAACATGGAACTTGATCTAGCTTGAGCTAATGTGGAAGAGAAACAAGAAAGAAAGAGGAAGAAAAGAAATAGGTGGAAAGAGTCACATATGATCATGCATGTAGAAAATAAAATAAAAGAAAGGGATGTGGGTGAGGATATGAGAATGGTAGAATGGAAGGATTTGGTTCCCCAAGATAGGATTCATTTACTCAAAATAAAAACCAATGGAGTAAAAGGTGGTGAAGAAGTGTGCATGGCCCATGCAAAAATAATAATGCCATGATTTATTTTGTGAAAACAATAATAATATTATGGCATTATTCTCATGCATTTCCAAGGAATGGAATAAAGCCCAACAAAAGAATTTAAAGGACTAGATCCACCCTATTGCCCATGAGCTAGGTAAAACCAAAATAAAGACAACAAGCTCATGAACTAGTAGGATGGTGGAATTATAAAGTGGTGGAAAAGAAAGGTGATGGAATTGAAATAAAAGATATGCCCCCAACTCAACTTGGGCATTTAAACAATATATCAATAACCAAATACAATATCAATAGGCAAATACAATTAATAATGCATATGAGAGAAAAACCAAAACAAAGAGGATTTTATATGATGCTCAAATGCAAGGTGGCATGATGACATGAGCATGATATAATTATGATGCAACAATAATATATATGAAGTAGCCAAAGTCTTACTAGGACAAGTAGCATTACAATTGTTAGACAATTGGGATGCTACAAGTAGTATCATAAAGAGATAATATTTATATGAGAGTGTTCACTAGTGAAAGTATGATCCCTAGGCCTTGTTTCTAAGCATTGAAACACCGTTTGCAACTAGATCTGTTACATGTTTGCTTGCTTCCATCTTTATTTCAGATTTCCTTTAGTCTCTTCCTACCGTCAAGCTCTTTTCCGGTACCGTTACCACTTATAATTATCCATACCACGTGTATTTCACTATCTCTTCGCCGAACTAGTGCACCTATACACCTGACAAGTGTATTGGGTGTGTTGGGGATACAAGAGACTTCTTGTATCTTGATTGCAGGGTTGATTTAGAGGGATACCTTTGACCACTTCCTCCCTGAGTTCGATAAACCTTGGGTAATCCACTTAAGGGAAACTTACTGCTGTTCTATAAACCTCTGCACTTGGAGGCTCAACAACTGTCTACAAGAATAGAAGTGCGTAGACATCAAGCGTGGAGATGACCATGTGGATCCATGATAAGGACTTCCTCCATCTTGACGTGACACGACCGACGGTGATGCCACCCGAAAAACACGGCGCCGCTGATCCAAGATTGACCACACAGAACCCCGAGACCCTGGATCAGAAGATCGTCGTCACGGGATGCCATGATCTCCTTCCTAGAAACCGAAGACCACTACCGATCCCTCGGAACCCAAGATCGCCGAACCCCAATGTGTGAACTTATCCACCCTTGTTTTTATAATATAATATACTTGTTGCATATAAATTGTACATACTTTGCGTACATATTTTGGGGATTGGGGGGTACTTTGTCGATTCACCTCATAATTATATATGGAGACTAGATGCAGGCTATTCTTGTCTTATATCGCCTCCATTTAAATTTGTGTAGTGAATCAATGCCATGATTTGCCTTGTTAAGTGAACATTTAAATGGCAGGGTATCTAAACAACATTAACCTTTTATTCAATTGTCGGGATCCCGATTCCGCTTAATATTGCCTAGTTGCATTGCATATTTTCCATATCATGCATCATATAATGAACATGTCGATCTTCTGCCGTAATAATAGTGCATCCAGTGTTTATTTTAGTGCTTTGCTTCTTCTCGGATTAGGCAATTAACCTTCAGAAGTGTTGCTCAGGCGAGCATTCTCCCCCTTTCTACCTATATTGCATTTATAGTCTTTACTTCCTCCTGCTGATCTATTGTTATCCATGTTGCGATGATTGAGATTTTGTACAACAGTTATATCCATTGCAGCCTCTATATTGCCTTGGACACCTCCTATTACCTGTTGTTTGGTAGACAGTTGGTCTTGCGAGTTGTATTTGCTTGCTCAGGTGTTGCTTCTCGTCGTTGTTGTTCCACTGAAGTTGGGGGTTGGCATATGCTTAATGGTGGAGATGATCATGGTTTTAATTACAACTTGCTAATTAAATGATGGAAGTGGATATAATTAATGAAGAGGCACCTGTGGTTAATAGTTGAGATTTGATTGTTAATCGCCCACTTGTGTCCACCTAGGACCCGAGTTCTTGACACCTGTTCCGAGACTAAGCGCGCTAACCACATGTGGGGTGTCTGGGCGCCCCTTCGACTTATTACCTGATTTCAAAGCACTGTACTGGGCCACAAATTAGTTTGATGTTTTCATGCCATGTTATGCCATGTATGCCATGTTATGCCATGTTTATTATATATTGCTCGATGAGTGTTTATTAATGTACTGTTTAGGATGTGGGTCGTTATGTTGAGGATTATACCTATGGCCTCTGATCTCTCGGCCGATCTTGCAACCTCTGGGTCCGTCTTCGGAGCTCGTCCAACTTCATTACGGGTAGCTTATTGGGGTGGCCCCCATGTACTTGCTTTGGGTCTGGGAAAGCGTCGTGTCCGAAGCACCATTGACATACCAATGGTTTTATGTTAATTGATCTGGCAAAAAGGGTTGAAATGTGTGTGGAAACTTTGGTGCACCCCTGCAGGGTTAAATCCTTTTGAAAAGCCGTGTCCGCGATTATGGATGACTTGGAGCACAGTTTCTCGATCATAAACAACTATAACTAAAGCTCACTGTTATTATTTAACTTATATCTGATATGACTAGTAAGTTGGATAACCACCATGGAAAGAATGAATAAAACTGTCAACCATGTGAGTTTCTTCGGAAGGACTTCCTCATTTGGTCTCGAGGGGGAAATACCAGGATGGGTGTGTTTGGTGTTAGTGTCAGGTTGGTTCCGAATAAGTCTTTATTATCCCTCTCTAATAACCGACAGTTGTATCGAGTCTCTATAGGTGGTTTAGTGCATGCTTCGTTGCCGCTTCAGTCCATCATACCTATGTAGGTAAGAGTCGCCGAATTCTAGACTCGTCGTGTACTGGCCTCAGTACTGACCGCTCCCTTTTTTATTTTGCCCTTTGTCGGCGCCCCTTTTGTTTAACAGGTATAATATCAACGTCGTTAGCAGGGTTACCCTTCCGGCTTGGCCTGGGAAGGGTTATGGACGCCATTGGTTATACTTCAGTGCTCTTAGCCCCATTTGCATCTTATTTGTACTCAGATGTTGTATCATTTTCAAAGTGATTTGAATCTGTGTACTGTATATCTGTATTCTTGACTCATGGAGTCGTTGTTATATATATATATATATATATATATATATATATGTTCTATGGGTTCCATTGTGGACTATTGTGTAATGATATTACTTCGTTTTCCACCCGCACGCAAGTGTCTGGTGGGCATCTTTGAATCGTTTTTATGCGGGTTTGGCGGGAATCACTAAAACTTGCATAGGGCTGATTCAAGGGTGTTACAAAGTGGTATCAGAGCTCTGCAGTTGTGATACCCCACTAGTCCAACCTGTAGGATAACCTAGCTAACAGACGATATAGTGTGTCAAAACTATTTTGCAAAAATCGGTTGGATGGATCTGATTAGTTCTGCTTTTACTCCTTACATCTATGTTATTCTCCTCTTACCTTTGCATGTTTTGATTCTTCTCCCTTATATTCTTCTCAAGTCCAGGTTTTCTTGTGGTTGGGTTTCAATCGTACCTTTAGGGTTTCGCTTCCTTCCTCTTGTAACGGTGTTTCTGCATCTGATCTTCGTGCTATTTGAGGAATCCTTCATCTTTTGTACCTTTCTTTGTTTCAAAATCCACTAGTTTTTTTCTTTGTATCCTTTGGTGGTTCTCAGCACGACGACAACATCAACATTAGATCTGATGAAGAGCCGGCATCACTCATGTGTTTCTGAACATCGCTTGTGAAGATCTCCAGTCTAAATTTTGAGAATGGGTTGCACGATTTTTCTACTGCATGTGCGGAGTAATAGTTTGGGTGCGTGATGGATTGGCCCCCATGCCAACTACTCATTCTATTCGCTCTCATACATTGAAGTGGACTAGATTGCACCTTTTTCTCTCATTCTATCGAAGTTAGAGGTGGCCTTATCTTTTGTTACCTTTACCTTTGTCCTTTGTTTATCCGAAATGTTCCCTCAATGAGCGTGAGCAATGACCCCTTGTTGGTGGTGTCGCTGAATTCAAGATGGAACAAGAATCTATGTTAGTGGTGTCGCGAGGAGCTACACGAAGCGAGTAGAATCCGATGGTCACCTTCCTCCCCCATACCATGAGGCGGATCTCGAGGGTGAGATCATGTTTTAGTGGTGTCGAATTGTAGCATGCCGGTAAACCACTACTAGAAAATCGTGTGTTGTTTTTATTTTTGTGCATCATCATGATCGCATGCTCATATTATCATGTCACATTGCGTTTGAGCATCGTCATGTCATCATGCATTTGTTCACCAAAAATATTTTATATAATCATATCTTTGTTTTCTAAATATCATCCCTCTTTATTCAAATCAAACCCCTTCCGGATTATTTGTCTAAAACTATTTACAAAAGTCTTTTGTATAAAAATAAATAAACAAACAAAATAAAAACTATTTTATCAGGGGAGGCTGTCACCGACCAGGCCCAAAGACCCAGCTAGCAGCAGCCTACTACCCTGAATAAAAAACCCTAACCTAATCTAACCTAACCCTAGACCCGCCATACCCCAGCCCCGAACCGGACCTAACACCCCTTCCGTCACCACACCTGACAAACCCCCTCGACCTGTCCACGAAGAATTGGGAATTTGGGGAAAAAGGAGTTGGAGAGGGATTTGGTAGGAGTAGCTTCGATTTCAATTCCAGATACGCCGTGTAGGAGTTTACATCTATAAGGAGCTACTCTACCAAATACTACACCAGATTGGTGATTAAATTCAGCATGTCCTGAATATTACAGAGTTATGGCATATATAGCCTCATCGCTCACAGACGAGCTTAAACGGAATAGTAGTTGGCCGTTACAACTTGACGGTCACGTAAGTGACGTGGCTTCATCTCAGCCTTTCTTCTCATCTTCCGTCAACCACCAGATGTATCCGTCTTCTACGTCATCTTCTAGTGACAGCTGTGCAAGAGCAGCAGGGTCAGGGTCCTGACAATTGCCTCCCCCTGAAGATGATCCTTGTCCTCGAGGATCGGTGGAAGAAAACCATCGATGGATAGTTGCAGCATAGAAGTCTGGGAATGTGCTTTTGATGAATCCCGCATCTTCCCAGGTAGCATCCTCCGGTGACATGTTAAGCCATTGTACTAACCACTGTGTGACAAGGACTGGGTGGCGTGGGATAGAACGAGTATCCAGTACCAGGATAGTTTCAGTTTTGATGTTACCTTGAGCATCAATCAGTGGTAAGTTGGCTTCAGGGATAGCTTTGGCGCCCAGGTGCTTCTTCAATTGACTCACATGAAAAACATTATGTATTTGAGTACCAGGTGGCAGAAGTATCTGATAGGCCATAGGGCCAATGCGCTGGAGAACTCGAAAGGGGTCGTAATATTTGGTAGCTAATTTTAATCCATGTCTAACATCAAAGGCAGCCATGCGATAAGGCTGTAGCTCAAGCACCAACCACGAACTGACGCTCAGTACGTTTAGTATCAGCGTACTTTTTCATGCGAAGCTGTGCGTGGAGTAGATTGGCTTTCAATTGTTGGAGCATGAGTTCTTTTTGCTGCAGAAATTCACTTGCATCACCTTCAGAAGGGCCAGGAATTGAAATTTCACTGATCAATGGCGCTGGAAATCCATACAGAGCCTGAAAAGGAGTAAATTTGGTTGTTGTGTGATAAGTGGAGTTATACCACCATTGTGCTAGTGACAACCAGAAACTCCAACGTTTGGGTTCAGTAAAAGCCATGCTGCGCAGATAGGACTCGAGACACTGATTTACTCGTTCCGTTTGGCCATCTGTCTGAGGATGATAAGCTGTGCTCATGCGTAGATCCACTTTTAGTGTTCTGAATATTTGCTGCCAGAATTTGCTGGTGAATATCCGGTCTCGATCAGTAACAATTGACTTGGGCATACCGTGGAGTTTGAATATGTTGTCAATGAATGTAGTAACAACAGAATTGACTGTATATGGGTGAGCAAGTGGAATAAAATGAGCATATTTAGTCAATCGACACACGACGACTAAGATTACCTCCTTGCCATTGGATTTAGGGAGCCCCTCTACAAAGTCCATGGAAATGTGGCGCCAAGCCATATCAGGGATGGGTAGTGGAACTAACATGCCTGGGTAGTGACAGTGCTCAGCTTTGGATCGTTGGCAAGTTGGGCATTGCTGGATGAATAGTTCTACATCTTTCTTCATGTTAGTCCAATAGAAAATCCTTTTCAGCCGTTGATAACTTGCTCTTGTGCCAGAATGTCCTCCAATAGGTGAAGAATGAAAAGTGGCCAGTAATTTGTTCTTGAGTGTGTTATCTGCACCTACTGCAATTCTGCCCTTGTACCTCAAAAGTCCAGAATGATAAGTATAATGGTTGGGTAGTATTGTGCCTACAGTAGCTTGAGCAATAAGTTGTTGACAGTGGTTATCCTGGGAGTAAGATGATTCAATGTCTTCTGTCCAGCCAGGACTAACAGTAGTGATGGCCATGAGCTGATCCTTTCGAGAGAGAGCATCAGCTACTCTGTTATCTTGTCCTTTCTTATACTCAATTTCATAGTTGAATTCCAACAATTTCAGAAGTAATTTGTACTGCATGCCAGTAGTTACCCTCTGTTCATTCATGAACTTTAGACTCTGGTGATCAGTTTTGATAATCAACTTATTTCCTAGAAAATAATGGCGCCATTTCTTCAAGGATTCCAATATAGCTATAGCTTCTTTTTCATATGTGGATAAGGCAGCTGCATTGATACCTAGGGCTTTGCTGTAGAAAGCAATAGGTTTTTTATTCTGTAAGACAGGTGTTGTGATCATGCATTGTTGTAACTGTGCAAAAGCTGCTGTTTGTTGCTCAGTCCAATTAAATGCCTCCTTCTTGAGCATATCATATAATGGTTTGCATATTTGACCATATCCTTTAATGAAACGTCTGTAATAGCCAGTCAAGCCAAGAAAACTCCTTAACTGGGTAACAGATGTGGGAAGTGTCCAATCCTTCATTGCAGCAATCTTGGCTGGATCTGTTGCAACTCCAGTCTTGGAAATAATATGGCCAAGATACTCCACCTGGTGTGTTCCAAATGTGCATTTGCTTTCCTTAAGGAACAGAGAATGTTTCTTCAACAGCTCTAACACAATTATCATATGATGCCTGTGCTCCTCAAGTGTCTTGCTGTATATAAGGATATCATCGAAGAAAACCAATACAAACTGTCTCAAATAGTCTCTGAATATAGAATTCATTAAGGCCTGGAAAGTGGCTGGGGCATTTGTAAGGCCGAAGGGCATTACCAAGAACTCAAAATGACCATTATATGTAGAGAATGCAGTCTTAGGCACATCAGCAGGTTTCATGCGAATTTGATGATATCCTGAACGGAGATCCAGTTTAGTGAAGATTGCTGCGCCATTTAACTCATCTAAAAGATCTTCAATAACAGGAATGGGGAACTTGTTCTTCACTGTTAAAGCATTGAGACGGCGATAATCGATGCAAAGCCTCCAAGAGCCATCATTTTTCCTGACTAGAATAGCAGGAGCAGCATAAGGACTGTCACTTGCTTTGATAATTCATTTGGACAGCAGTTCTTGTATCTGCTTTTCCATTTCATTTTTCTGCACATGAGGAACTCTATACGGACGTGCTGCTGGTGGTGTAGCATTTGCTGATATAGGAATCTCATGGTCACAAGCTCTAGCAGGAGGAAGTTCACTTGGTGTTTGAAATAGTTCTTGATACTGAGAGAGTATGTGTTGCAAAGGTTGAGGTATTGCTTGAGTTTGAGTTTTATCCTCATTCAATTGCAAGTGTAAGACATATCCCAGACTGCCTTTGGTGCACATTTTGTCTACCTTATCAGCTGAAATGTAAGTGAGGTCTTTAGTGAGACTAGCATCAGGTAGTCTTACTAGTTGCTTATCATTAGTGTGAACTGTCACACATTTGTATTCCCAATCGAAAGTAACTGGTCCATGTAATTTCATCCAATCACTGCCTAATACCACATCATATCCTTGGAGATCCAACAATGTAAAGGAATGATTGAATTGTACTGCACATATGGTGAAATTGCAATTAGCAATGTGTCCACCAGATGCCAAGGTTCCACCCCCTGCAACAGTCACTGTTTTGGTAGGATTGTTGATTATATCACAAGTGGTTTTGAGGGCAAAGTAGACATCAATAAAAGTGCTGGTACTGCCTGTGTCCACTAGAGCTAAGCCACATTTTCCTCCAATACAGATGGAGACAGCATGGTATCCCCTGATTTGGGTCCAGAGAGAGCTTGTGCTGAAATATGCATCAATTGTTGTGGTTGTTGTTCCCCTGACTCTTCCTGAAGTTTTTGTTGTTTCAGAAGTTCATTTTCTGCCAATTCAGTTTGTGTAACTGTTTCCTCTGTTTCAGCAGTCAGAACATGCAGTGTAGGTGCTTGAGGACACTTATGGCCTGGTTGCCAAGGACCATTACATCTCCAGCACACTCCTGGTTTCCTGGCAGGATGAGGTACATAGGCCTGTTTCTCAGGTGTGGAAATTGGTTTGTCAGGGTGAGGTGGTCCCAGCAAACGTTGTGGTTGTCTATAGGTAAGATAGGCAGTATGCTTTTGTGCTCTGGCTGTTGCCAGCAAACCACTCTCATAGTCCCTTGCCATCCAATAAGCAGTGGATAGTGTAGTAGGACGTTGAGGTCGCAGGTTGCACTTAATTTCTGGTCTCAAACCATTTACATAACTAACAATGTAATAGTGCTCCTGGAGGTAAGGGTGTTCTTCCCTAATGACTGCCATAATTTCTTCAAATTTATCAGTATATTCAGAGACCGACAGAGTATATTGTCGTACTGAATGGAATTTTTCCAATAGTTCATATATACTTGCTTGTGCAAATTTGTCACACAACAACCTGCAAAAGTGTTCCCAAGACATGTCCACTTGCAGTATACGAGTACTCCTCAACCAGTTATCTGCCCTGCCAGTGATGTAAGTTTGAGCCAGGTCTACCTTACACTCATCTGGTACTTGTGACATTTCAAAGTATTTTGTCACCTGTCGAATCCAGCCTAAAGGGTTCTCACCATTGAAGCAAGGAAAATCCATCTTAGGTCCTTTTGCAATTGATTTCATAAACTGGGCAGCTCTTTCTGATTTGTAATGAGTGACAGCAGGCTTTTCAGTATTGACAGTCAGAGCAAGGTGTTTTGGATTAGTGTGCTGTGTATGCACTGGTGATTCCAAATTGACCTGGTCTATTGATTTTCCAGCAGCTTGCAACTCGGCCAAAACTCTAGCACGATCATTAATATCCTTAGCAATTTCATGTTGCTTCAACAATACTCCTTGCTCTTTGAGAGTATAGCTAACACAGGGAGTTTCCGGATCAGGAGTGGGGGGGCGGGTAATTTTACCTTCCAGCCGCTTCAAGTAGTCAAATATGTCAGACTGAACTTGATCATTCTTCAGTAAGAGCGTCTCCATACGATCCACTTTGACATCCAGAGCTTCTACTTTCTCCAGGCGCTCATGAATTGCTTCCAATTGAGTTTGAATGATGTCTTGCTTGTCACCGATAGCATGGACTTCACCTCTTAGCGCTTCCACCTCCGCCTCCAGTTCCTGATGCTTAGTGCGAGTTGCCATCGCTGCCCGATCAACTTTGTTCCGGAATTTTACCTGAGGACAAACCCCAAACCCTCACCAGTGATCAAGGGCGCCGCTGAAATTGTCACAATCCGCCACCGAAAAGCACACGGATCGAATTCGTAGCCGGAATTTTACCACCAGAGAATTGTTCCTCGGCAACCGCTACGAGTCGTTCGATCTGTGCCCGATCTATGCCATCGCCGCCAAGCCGCCGTCGTCGACTCGTCCGTAAGATGGACGTCCGCCGCCGCCACGCCGTCGTCGACCGATACACTCCGCCGCCGCGAATCTCACCCGATCGATGGGATTTTACGGGAGAGCCCAACCATCGATTGACTAGACCCGATTCGCCACCGCCCAGAAAGGAGTCTCTGATACCAACTGACAAGCCCCCTCGACCTGTCCACGAAGAATTGGGAATTTGGGGAAAAAGGAGTTGGAGAGGGATTTGGTAGAAGTAGCTTCGATTTCAATTCCAGATACGCCGTGTAGGAGTTTACATCTACAAGGAGCTACTCTACCTAATACTACACCAGATTGGTGATTAAATTCAGCATGTCCTGAATATTACAGAGTTATGGCATATATAGCCTCACCGCTCACAGACGAGCTTAAACGGAATAGTAGTTGGCCGTTACAACTTGACGGTCACGTAAGTGACGTGGCTTCATCTCAGCCTTTCTTCTCATCTTCCGTCAACCACCAGATGTATCTGTCTTCTACGTCATCTTCCAGTGACAGCTATGCCAGAGCAGCAGGGTCAGGGTCCTGACAACACCCTGCTACACCCTGGCTCACACGCACCCCCACCTACCCTAGTCCACCTACCGTCGCTGCACCCTACCCGAACCACCCCGCGTTCCACCTCGAACCCGACACGACCACCTCGACAACACCCTCACGCTCGCTCACACCCCAGCACGACGGACGCACCAACCCACTCCCGCGATCGACAACCCCCGGACCCGCATCCACATCATGTCGCACGGGAACCCACCTACCACCTCTCTGCCTCGACCTCGCGTCCCCAACCCCGCCTCCTTCCTTCCCATCAGCAACCGTCGCCGCCACCGAACCGTCCCTGCTCTGAGGCTGCGCCGACCCGCCTCCGGCCAGAGCCCCGCCCCTGCCTCGACGCATGTGCCCCCTCGCCAACCTCCGCTGGCACGCCCTCTCCTCGAGCCTCGAGCCTTGAGCCACGCCTCCACCGCCATGCCCTACGTCGCCTCCCTGCAGCGAGCGCCCCGTCCCGGGCCCCCGCGAGCTCCTCCTTCCCTGCTCGCCTCCACCCACACCGACCACCGCGTCTCCTCTTCGCTCCGGACACCGCTGCGTCACCGACCTCTGCTTGTGACCCGGCGCAGCCAGCCGCCACCCACGAGCCAGACCCCGTCGAGCCCTTGCCTTGCCGACCTGTGCGCCTCCTCGCCGGGATCCCTCCTTCCGCTCGCCTTCCTCCTTCAGAGCCTGCTGCCACGAACCTCGTCGCCTGCCGCTCAAGCTCGTCTCCATTTCGTGCATCCCTACCGCAAAGTATCCGGGCCATTGCCCGAGGGGCCTCCTCGCAGCATCGTCCCCATGTTGTACCGATGTGGTGCTAAAGCCCATGGAAGTGATGGAGTGTTGGTGGATGGGTGCATCGGTGGTAATACTGTGTATATGTATCTATGTCAAAATGATTGGAGCATCTCCGATGTCGGTGCTTCGAGAAGAGGTGAATACGCGAAGATGTGGTGAAGTTCTGGAGGCATGGAGATGACCGTGTGGATCCACGACAAGGACTTCCTCCGTCTCTACGTGACAAGACCGACGGTGATGCCACCGAAGAACATGGCGCCGCCGATCCAAGATCGACCACGCGGAACCCCGAGACCCTGGAACCGAAGATCGTCGTCATGGAACGCCATGATCTCCTTCCCAGAAACCAAAGACCGCAACTTATCCCTCCGAACCCAAGATCGCCTAACCCTAATGTGGGATCTTATCCGTCCCTATTTTTATAATATAATATACTTGTTGCATATAAATTGTACATGTTTTGCATACATATTTTGGGGATTGGGGGTACTTTGTCGATTCACCTCATAATTAAATATGGAGACTATACACGGGTTATTTTTCTCTTATATCACCTCCATTTAAATTTGTGTAGTGAATCGATGCCATGATTTGCCTTATTAAGTCAACATTTAAATGGCGAGGTATCTAAACAACATGAACCTTCTATTCAATTGCCGGGATCCCAATTCCACTTAATATTGCATGTTGCATTGCATCTTTTTCATGTCATGCATCATATAATGAACATGTCGATCTTCTGCTGTAGTATTAAATAGTGCATCCGGTTAGTGCTTTGCTTCTTTTTAGATTAGGCTGTTGAGTTGATGCGAGCTTTGGATGAACCTTCGGCAGTGTTTACTAGGCGAGTATTCTCCCCCTTTCAAACTGTCTTGCATTTATAGTCTTTACTTTCTCCTGTTGATTTATTGCTATCCATGTTGTGATGCTTTAGATTCCGTACACCAGTTATATCCCTTGCAGTCTCTATATTGCCTTGGACACCTCCTATTACCTGTTGTTTGGTAGACAATCGGTCTTGCAAGTTGTAGATGCTTGCTCAGGTGTTGCTTCGCGTCGTCGTTGTTCCACTGAAGTCGGGGGTTGGCATATGCTTAATAGTGGAGATGATCATGGTTTTAATTACAACTTGCTAATTAAATGATGGAAGTGGATATAATTAATGAAGAGGCACAGGTGGGTAATAATTGAGATTTGATTGTTAACTGTCCACTTGTGTCCACCTAGGACCCGAGTTTTTGACACCTGTTCCTAGACTAAGCATGCTAATCACATGTGGGGTGTCTGGGCGCCCCTTCGACTTATTACCTGATTTCAAAGCACTGTATTGGGGGCCACAAACTAGTTTGACGCTTTCATGCCATATTATGCCATGTATGCCATGTTTATTATCTGTTGCTCGATGAGCGTTTATTACTGTACAGTTTAGTATGTGGGTCGTTATGTTGAGGATTATACCTATGGCCTCTGATCTCTCGGCCGATCTCGCAACCTCTAGGTCTGTCTTCGGAGCTCGGCCAACTTCGTTACGGGTAGCTTGGGGTGGCCCCCATATACTTGCTTTGGGTTTGGGAAAGCGTCTTGTCCGAAGCCCCGCAGACATACCGATGAGTCTATGTTAATTGATCTGGCAAAAAGGATTGAAGTGCGTGTGGAAATTTTGGTGCATCCTTGCAGGGTTAAATCTTTTCGAAAAGTCATGTCCGCGGTTATGGACGACTTGGAGCATATTTTCTCGATCATAGACAACTATAACTGAAGTTTACTATTATAATTTGACTTGTATCTTATATGACTAGTAAGTTGGATAACCACCATGGAAAAAATGAATAAAACTGCCAATCGTTTGAGTTTTCTCGAAAGGACTTTCTCGTTTGGTCTCGAGGGAGAAATACCAGGATGGGTATGTTTGGTGTTAGTATCAGGTTGGTTCCGGATAGGTCTTTCTTATCCCTCTCTGATAGCCGACAGTTGTATCGAGTCTCTATAGGTGGTTTAGTGCATGATTTGTTGCCGCTTCAGTCCACAATACCAATGTAGGCGAGAGCTGCCGAATTCTAGACTTGCCGTGTACTGGCCTCAGTACTGACCGCTCCCTTTTTCCTTTGCCCTTTATCGGCACCGCTTTTTTTTAATAGGTATAAGATCGACGTCGTTAGCAGGGTTACCCTTGGGCAAGGTTATGGATGCCATTGGTTATTTTTCAGGGCTATTAGCCCCATTTGCATCTTTGTACTGTATCGTTTTTAAAGTGATTTGGATCTTTGTACTGTATATATGTATTCTTGACTCGTGGAGTCGTTGTTGTATATATATGTTCCGTGGGTTCTATTGTGGACTATTGTGTAATGATATTACTTTGTTTTCCACCCGCACGCAAGTGATTGGTGGACATCTTTGAATCGTTTTTATACGGATTTGGTTTTCTCCTCGACTTCGTATCAAACGGAACTGAACGGGGCATGTTTTAGTTAAATCATTTGTTAATTCCTCTCTTAGTGAGGTTTTTTATTATGTTCCGGATTGCATCAAGCGAACAATTTGTATTGATATTATTTGATCAATAAAGCGCTGTTTTCTGTTTAAAAAAACGTTGGGTTATTCATATCCTTTGGTTGAAACGACTCGAAGTCCAAATCTTACCTGAATCTGGAAGTTTTAGTTAATCTTCTTCAGAATCCTCCATTGGCTCCACTACTTTCTTGCCCTTGATATCTTCTGGTTCATCAATGTAATCCAATTCGCAAATCGCAAGCATTTACTTAACCACGTTATTTAACATGACTTAGCTTAGTTGCACACACAACATAAACCAAACTTTAGAATTTGCGTCATAGTTCCTCGACATTGAATTATATGTAAACCCCAATTTTTTGTACTACTGAAACATCGAATAACTAGGGAGTAAAGGATCTCCACCACTAAAAGATAATGGCCTGCTAAGATCATCACACAAATCATAAACCTCTAATAACTAGGGATTCAGCATAAACGTGAGGCAGCTGCCCCTCTTTGTGTCACCACAACGCTGAGCCAAGTCAATGAACGACTACCTTGACACCACGGTGATGAAAAACCCTATACGACCACCGCCACGGTCACCTATGGTTTTCTAAGTACAGTGAACAATCAGATCCCGCCGTACAATTGTAGATGTACTCTTCACTTATTCCTATTGAGCTCGAGGAGAGGCATTTGTATGCCATTCGCCGCACAAATGTTTTATGAGACCTATACTTGCAGGGTCTCGCTGGCGTCAGCCCATGGGGTCCAACCAACCAGACCTTGTATCTCCAACATACCTTCCTTCCGAATATTTTTTTCAGAAAAACAACCAATTCCCTCTACTTTAGTCACTGGCAATAATGAACATCTACAGTGCCACACAATCAAGAGATGAAGGTGTACAGCACAAGTCCAGGTATCCACTCATCACTTCAGGGTAAGTGGGTGTTAAAAGAAATACGTTTACCAGACAGTAAAGGCGAACTTTCAATATACATATTGCGGTAGAAGTAACCTCTGGTGCAAAATACGGTCACAAAAATGAATAAGTGTATGCTCATGACAGAGATGGACGACGTAAGCAGGTGTAATTCCACTTCAGTCCTTGAAGAACAGCCAACTTGTCTGCCACTCCAACATTAGGCTTTGCCAGATTAAACATGTCGTCTCTCAAGCTGCAACACGAAACGAATTGGTCCACTGGCCATCCACAATAATCCAAAAAACAAGTCTGAAAGAAATTTTAAGCTGAGACTCACCCTGACCACTCGTCTGTTTTCTTTGCATGCAACTCAACAGCCTTGTATAGTCTATCAAGGGTGTACAGAATCAATCCGAATGTACAGCGCGCCTCATCCTCCTGCAAAGCAGGAAAATAAGGGCATCACAGGGCAGTTCTGGTGGCCCTCTCAAGAGGATTGTGCAGATCAAATACCACCGACAAGTTAAACATCAACAGGAAGCCAAATGTGACCTAAAACTTGACATTGAACATGAGTACGCATCAAAATAAATATGTAGAATAGACTAAGCATCTAGATCAAATTACCATTTCATTGATCATGCATTTCTCAAACTCCTTAAGTCTTCTCTCTGCAGCTATGAGTAGCTTCCACCGCTGCTGCTGTGCAATCCTTCCTCTTCCCTCTGCACCTTGGTCCTATATTATAATCAAATTAATAGTTAGATATATTTAAACTGCGACCCTCTTAAATTCCCACACACCTGTTCACAGTACAAATAGCAAATAGGACATAGATGCAGATATCAAGGTGACCAACAATGACATATGCCATATGCCTCAAATGTATTGCAATCAAGAACATAATGGCGTAAGTTTATATACATACATGCATTGCCCATGCACGCACTACAAGGAGCAGCAGAAGGGAAAGACCAAATGCAGGCAGCGCTGCAAGAATAGCAAAATTTATCTCATTTGCCTTAAGAATCTGATCCAGTTCCAGCATTGCCCTGCAATACAATTATCTCTGGCAGTAAATAAATAAATATGTATATATAAAAACAAAAATATATATACTCATGAAACCAACATTTTAAGAACTTACTCCTGAAGATCCAGTTTTAGCTTCTGAACCTGATATTCCCAAAACTGAAGGTGAGAAAAATGGTCGTTAATTTGAACTGAATGCACAAGAAATAAATAACCTGAATAAGCATGGCACGTGCTAGTTCTCCACTCCACATATTTTTTATTGGATTCATCGATTCCTTCTCGTATCTGCATTAATGTACATATAGCTCAATGCACAAATAAACAATATATATCTAGCAGTCTAGCCTTTGCTTGCGCACAACCACATGTAAATTTTGCTATGAGCCTTTTGTCAATAACCATACCACGAGGTATATACATAGTTAAAAGTTCAAACAGTCTTACTGTTTCATTACAATCTCCATCAACTCTTGTGGTGATGCATCTTTTGTAATCCTTTGTTTTGAAGTTTCCTCAACAAAGGCAACCAACATCCTATAAATTAAAACAAGTAACCAGGATGGTTAAATAATTGAAAATGAGATTTACAGTACTCCATGTATTTCAGAACATAAATGCAAACAATGGAAGTTTTACATATTTGACAAATAGACTTGCACTCTGACAGATTATGCCACTAAGAAGCAAAACAAATACTACCAATAATAAAAAAATGAGACCAACCCAGGCACTAGTACCCGTTGACTTTTTTTTTATAGAAGAAACTCCGTGAGTGCACAGAGCGAGTCTTAGTACTCGAACCCAGGCACTACCAATAATAACAAAAGAAAAGTACAGGGAGGACAACATTTAGGTGTTGGGATTAGAAGGCTTGGCTTTTGTTTATATACTAGATGGACCCAGCGCGCCTTGCCGCGCCGATCTCTGTTGTTGCCCTTTAAATTATTTACCAGGATTGCTTGCTTTATTTTTATTTTTGTTTCGCCGTGGCCTGGGCTTGGTCACAATACACACATGTAACAGCTCGCCAGGGTTGTGTCGCCGCATACCCCGCGCCAACTACCACAACAGCGATCGTGGCCCGCAAACCAAAGCACTGACCGGAGCCAACCAAGACAACAGAGTGAAGAAAATTTCAGAGCAGAGAAAAGAGGAAACGAACGAGCAGACCAAACAACCCCGGTGAATGCAAGCAGTCGTGCCCAGAACAGGGGAAAGATGGCCTCAATGTTCAAAGCAGCAACATGCCGACCCCGTGGCATGCATCTCCCTTCCACATAGAGCACATATGTTCACAAGCGACCCGCCACAATGCCACCGACGTAGAAGCCACTCAAACAGGCTCGCCAGCAAGGAAAACAATAAGACCCTGTCAGGTAAGACGAACCTAAGGCCGACATGCGAAGCAACCAAGTGACCTCATTTTAGAGAGCAGTGAAGCGGCAACACGTAAGCAGGTGCGCCCCTTCTAACGGTAGATAACCTAAGCAACACAGAGCCCCAATTCCACTAGTAGCGTACCAGGTGGTCCCCATCCAGCAGGACATGGCCCGAGCAACCACATAGTCCCAATTCCATCAACAGCGAACTGGTAACACACCAATGTATGGGCCCCATACAGCTGGAACCGTCTACTGTACATGGTAGAAAAATACAATATATTTCCGTTTAGGATTCTAATTCAAACAAAAAACTAATTGGGCGAGTGGTATTTAGCAAGTAAAATATCACTCGCCAGAAATTTAGCCAAAGAGTTATTTGACAAATACAAATCCTAATCCAATACAGAGTCAATCTGCTCATCTTTAACGATTAAAATATTTCTATGGCAGGAATTTTAACGGGAAAAAATGATCAGTGTCCATACGAAAACTGGATGTGACCATATTTCAGACAAGTTAAGCCTATAAAATCATATATTGTAAAGTCAACTGATCAATCAGGCAGGAGTCCAATTGATGCACGTTCAAAAGTGAGAGAAGTAGTCCAATTCAATTTTAACTCTCAAATTTGCCATGACGGGTATAAGCACTAACACACCAGCAAGTAGTCCCCAAGAAAATGCCCTCCCAATCAACCATAGGCGCTAAAAGCTAGGGAGCTTAGATCTCTTTAGAGATTACTAATGGATGCAGATTCATGACAGCAGTTCAATCCTACAAAGTGATGTAAGCAGGTTAGGCCAGCAAAACCTATGTTTCAATGCACAGTTTCATATAGCCTGTAGATTTATAAGTTGTAAACTTTGGTTTAGTTTGAAAGAAAGGTGGGAATACATGAGCCTAATAATTTATGGATAGAAAACTAGATGCTCAGATTCCTTATACACTTAAACATAAGCACTCCATGGTATAACTTAAATACTACGAGTAGGTTGCGCACCTGGCACGATGCCCACCTGTTTGATTTGAAGTTTTTGCAATTAAATAAGTACATATCTCATGACACTCTTTGTTCGATACATGTTGTGGCTTCATCTATGTGTCAACCATTACCTCAACGGTATGGAGCTACAGCAATTTTGTTTTGAAAGAATAAGAACCAAAATTCATGTCCATTAGGACTTGAAACCGGGTGGCTGGGTTGTACATCCACTCCTCTAATTAAGTGAGCCTTAGTATATGTTAATCTCTCTAAAAAATGCTTAATATGATTGTTAAAGGTAGCTACTGGTGTCTAGTCAGGTATTGTCCAGAGCAAAGATTGTTTGTGAACCGCATGTCTGCCTTGAATCGGTGAAACCACAATGAAAACATACGGTTTCACATTAAAATGGTGGGCAGTTCAGCTGCCTGCACCTAAATTACAGCACGAGAAACAAGCAGAATGAAGTACAACTCAAACCTGGGACCTCTACGTTACAACATGCACCTTATAATCTCCTATAGCACAATAGCTGACGCATTGCTTGTTTGATGTCAGTACTGTGCAAAAAAGGCCTGCTTAACCCTATATTTCTCCAGCCTACTACAAGAAATGACTAATCTTTTAGTGTTGAAACAACGAGTAAACTGGTGGGCCAGTAGTTCAACCGCCTAACCAGTAAACCAACATAGTAACCAGGTCGAGTCACTGCAGTAGAGAGAGGACTAGCAAACTGCAGACTATGCTTTGGCATAGAGCAGGCACTATAGCAGATGCGTGGCGTGGAAGTAATATATAGCAGACGAGCTACTGTTCACGTGGAGCCCGCAAACACATTGCTCTCCCCAACACACACAGAGTTTACTTAGCTCTACAAGTAATGCTTAAGAGTTTTGAGTTAGATTGGATTGTTAGGGACAGCACCAAAGTAAGGACAAGTTATTCGACCATATAAAAAACTGCGCTTTATTACTCATAAGAACAGAAGAAATTGGTCTATGATTAGTACTCCCTCCGTTCCAAAATATAAAATGTTTTAGCCTTTTCCTGAAAGGCATGTATCTAGACGCCTTTTAGTGTGTAGGTTCGGAGCAAAATGAGTGAACCTACACACTAAAAGGTGTCTAGATACATGTGTTTCAGAAAAAGTCTAAAACATTTTATATTTTGAAACGGAGGGAGTACCTCCTCAAGCTGAGAATGGCGCGGCTTGGAATGGTTATTTTGGTGCGGAATCTGCTGTGGCCTCGATCGGGTTGGACTGAAATGGTTGCAACAACTGCGTGGGTTGGAGCGGTGCAGGTTTAGCAGGATCATGGCCTGGGGCGGTGTGGTCTGGTCTCAGAAAAAAGCCTAGAAACGGGCTGAAAACCATGGGTTGAACCCGCACTCGCCGTTCGGGGCCACGACTGCAGCACTCGAGATTCCCCTCGCGCCTGCAAAAGCTCCCCGTGGCCCTGCAGTGTGGCAGTGTCCCCCAACCAGCGTACAGCTCTAAGGAAGCACGTGTACAATACCATACGTACACCACGCTGAACCCGTGGGTTCAATCTGCAATCTGCATGCAGCGCGATGTGGGTTTAAAACTTAGGCGGGGCGGGACAGTGCGGATTAGAGAATTATTTTTTGGGATCGGACTGGGTTGGTTAGATAGGTTTAAATTATTTGGTGTGGACTGGGTTTGGGGTGGATTTGACCCGGTTCTCAGCCTGAGTACCTCCTAATCAGAAATCCTCTTTCATAATACTATGATTACTAGTACTTCCTAATCAGAAGTCATCTCTCTCATCTGTAGTAAATTTTCCCTCATTCTAGTACTCATCTCCTTAAAGCCACGACATCATAGCCCTCTTCCATATGGTATTTTTGTATTGATTACTGCGTTGTGAACTAAGGTCTTCATGGCAATCATGTACTACTTCTAGTGGCTCACCAAAATGCTTTACAGTACGGGAGGTGACCCAAATCCAAATGACAAGTATGCCTGGTACATTGGTGAAACCACATATACTGACATCTTAGAGTACACATTGTTCAATTGATTCCAATTTATTTGGGTAAACGGGTGAAAGTTAGCTATACCATATGGGTAGTAATTTAGCAACAGTATTTTGCCATATTCAAGAAAAAATGGTCACTTCAGATTCACGAAAGAACCACGAGCATAATGACTTGACATATCAGAGAAATGTAGCACTGGGGAATAACCTGTGCAATGATTCTTCGGTTAGTTGGACCTCTTCCTTTTCCATTACACGTTTATCTGTCCGCTTGAATGTCTCGAATAGCTCGTCTCTAATAGAAATGACCTAATGATAGCCAAAACAAAAAAGGTAGTCATAATGTGAGCGCAATAACAGAACTGATTTCCAAATTAAGAAAACTGTATAGGGCTGCTTGCACAAATGCTTTCTAGAATTCAATGGTTCCACATAAAATCGAACAAGCAGTATTTAGACGATCAGAATGTGCATATAAGTTTCATGGCTTATCTCTACTATTAAAGTTGGATTGGTGATGGTTCATCTACACATCCACAAGCACAAGTCAAATCTTTTAGGCCAAGACCCACCTCCAACTATCGCGCCGATTGTCCGCTAAGGCAAGGGAGCAAAAAACATTCAAGCCAGTTACTTGACCATGGACTCTTCACGTTTGATTAACCAAACCAATCACAAGAATTAGCTGTACACAGACAACGTACTAACCTTGCCTAAACCGTACATGCCAGGGCTTCTAGCACTATACGGACATGGCAAGCAAACCAAATTAGACTCAAACATATTAAGCCAAGATTATTTTTTACACTTTTGTGATGACATAAAATAAATCAAATGATTAATACCCATATATCTCTTGTTGATCCATTGCAATGCACGGGCATTTAGCTAGTATATGATCATCTGTTAAAGTATGTT
Organism: Avena eriantha; assembly: GCA_910589775.1. Lineage (NCBI taxonomy): Eukaryota > Viridiplantae > Streptophyta > Magnoliopsida > Poales > Poaceae > Avena > Avena eriantha. Next base: position 535,055,605 of record OU342743.1, on the reverse strand, counting down.
CATGTTAACATCTGCAGATGCGCACATGAATTCACTTTGATACATTATGTTACAACTTAAAACCATAAGAGTCAATGTGCTTCTCTTTTCAGTTATGTGTTGTCTTTTTGACAGACAAATATCTGGCATAAGTAGAGCACAAACCAAGGCTTCCTCCAGGACCTCACATGATATCTTGTATAAGTAAATGTACAGCCAACAGGAAAAGCCTCTGTCTCCATGAGAAAGCTTGATTTTGAAAGAACATATATACAAAAAGTATCTTACTGGTTTCTCAACATGCTCATCCCAGAATCCAACCACCGACTCCTTAGCATCTTGAATCCAGTTGTCTAGGTCAGAACTTCCCATCAAGCTACTATGGCGTAAAAGCCATAGGGAACATGCAGAGAGGCCAATTGCTCCACAAGTGTAAGGTAACCAGTATATGGTCATATTTCTTGGTTTTTTATGGCTTGAAAGCTATCACAGAAAACATGCTTTCAGACAAATTATGCAACACAAAGCAAAATATACTTTACATGAGATACAAGTAACACATTATCACTAGGTTATACACATGATTATTCGTGATGTCCCACATGTCACATTTTTCATTCTGTTATTGGTGCTATACTGGTAGACTCGTATTCCTACCACTAATTTGTAGTAAGACAGAATGTGTTCATGAAACAATATTTCCTAACTGGCATACAGATATCAGAAATTAGTACAGCAAGCCCCAACAGATACTACAAAGTATTGAAATTATAACCTTAATACCCCTTCAACAACACAGTTAACAGTAATATAGAACTTGGGTGTTATGAAATAATGAGTAAGGGTTGAGAGAATTCAGCCGCCTATTCTATTTATATATTTCCTAGTTATCTAACTGACTAAGGATGATTTCCATCTACTAGAGATGGCATCCCATAACGAAAGGTGCTTGTATCATGATTTCATTAAGACAGAAATAAAACAAGTTCATTCGCGTCTAAGGAGAAGTCGCCAAGTTATCCCCTCGAGGGTGTTCATCCTGTAATGGTCTAGGATCATTGTGCTGGAAGGTTGAGAAGCAGATGATATCACATGTTCCATTGTTGATATGAGAGTTGCTTACTTGAGAGGAAACAAAATTATCTAACTTCTGGAGGTTTTGATAGACCAAAGTAATAGCATCTCTTGATAAGGCCTCAGTCCATTGTGGACTCTCAACATCAACTTCTGGCAATTTTTCAAAGATAAGTTGAGAGGAGTTTCCATTTTGCCCCTGAAAACATGTTTTTAACTGATTAAACTACATCAAAGAAGCAAAACATGATGCAAGTCAAAATATAGGGAGAAGACATTGCATACCTCACTAGCATTTCTAAGTGATACCTCCAATTTGGAGAAGATTGTGTTCAAAAGAACAAATAGTGTATATAGCGATTTATCTGAACTTTCAGTTAATCCTCCTCTGCAATTATCAACTTCAGAATAAACCTGTAAAGGAGGCAATCAGAGTTTAAGTTCATGTATATGATAAGTCATGTAGCACAAAGCAAATATCATCAAAGAGAAAAAGAACCAACAGTGGTACAGCAGGTTTTTCTTAAGAGAGCAGCTACATGATTTTAGTATGAAAATACTATCCAAATTTTTATTCTACTTCGCACGAGCATAATATCGTAGTTACTTTATCACAATAAAGATGTTAGACTAACAAACCTCAGCCAGAAATGCAGCCAACCGATTTTGCATACTCGTCAGGACAGCAATTTTTGTTGAGACCATATCAGATGCAGAGTTTAAAAGGTACTTGGATGGACTTCCGTTGCTCCTGAATCTAGTCAGAGTTTCGCGTGTTGCTTCAACAAAGGCTCTTGGACCTCTTTCAAAGATCATAAAGTACATTTTGTGTGAATTTGATCCCTACAAAAATCCACAAGCATAAACAGGTAAGCAGCACAAACAATAAGACTTCTCTACATATCAACAGGATAGAGAAGACTTCAACGTTATAAATAAACTTAATACCTCAGCTTTGGGCTTCCAGTAAAGTAAGCTTTTCTCAATACTGTGCAAATTAGACAAAGTGTGTTGCACGATATCTTCTAAGATGGCAAAAGCTTTGGGCATCTCATTAGCAATCCTGCAAATAACATTCAGTCAAAAAATATTCCAAGTAATTCTGCATAAACACGGAGAACCAGCCAGATAGCCACATCTATGATGCGTTAGCCCAGTAATAGCGGTGGGTTGCCTATATTTGCGTCCAGTGACCGATTTGCATCTCTACAAGTTTTTCGCAGATCATCTCGCAATCACAGCCTGTAACACTAAATCCGCACAAATCTAATGTGTTCAGTCCGCAGTCAACGACAGCATAAAGCAGAGCAAACCACTCCAGCAAAATCCTGCAGAACATGGGGATCACAGGCGCCAAACCGATTCGACAAGGGGATTCTCACCGGGCGGAGCTCCTGGCGTCATCGTAGATGGGGAGTGGGAGAGCAGGGTGTCGGCGTAGGCGGCGGCGTCTACGACCCGCGTAGAGGCGGCCGAGGAAACCGGAGACGGCGGCGAGGAGAATAGAGTTCGACAGCGGAGGGAGTCGGGCGACCAGGGAGCTCCATCCGCGTGATGGCGCTGACCCAACGGAGACAGTGAGGTTAGCGGCCTCGGGCGGGTCGCCTGAGTTAGGGCTCCGCGGCGGCGAGGTCGCCATGGGGATCGGGGGAATGTCCGGTTTGAAAGCTTTTTTTTAGCCTAGAGAAATAAGGTTTGAAGCTTTCGTTTGGGTTTTGGGTGGGTCTGGAGCTGGACTTTGGACATGGAAGAGCAGACACCACCCGTGGCCCTACTTCTAGTTTTGAACCCGATTATATTTTTAAGTTCCTTTTTCAAACCTAAATTAGTTGACTTAGATTTGTTGCAATTCGACTATATTTATACGACTTAGTATTAGATATATCTGTATCTTAATAAATTTGACTCAACTAATTTAGATTGGAGTGAGTACATAGTTATCTGTTCCTAGAAAAGTCTAAAACTTAGGTGTTCTATTTTATTACTACCTTCATTCCAAAATGTAAGCTTTTTTAGCAAACTATATTGTGGAAGGGAGGAATATTCATTTAGTGCTCCCTTCATCCTAAAATAAGTGACTTAGTTTTGTCTAGATTTAAATGTATCTAGACAATTCACTTTGAGACAGAGGGAGTACTTTATTAGTTTTGTATATATAGTTTCATACATACACGCGGTCTCTACATGCAAATATTTATTTCAATTTATTTTTGATTTAACATACTATTTTTTCTGATTCTGGGAGGGGGCGGGGTCAAGAGTGCCTCCTACACATTGCGTAATTTCGCCCTACTTCCCCCAGAAAAAGGGTAGAAAACTCTTCTCAATTATTCTTTGATTATCTTCATACTTCTCCCTAAGGGCTACTTTGAATTATAGGATGGGAAAAGTGTAGAAATAGGAGATGTGTAGGATTTGAACATCGTGTCTACTTGAATCCTGCGGGAAGAGCGTTTGTCTTCGATTGTGGTGAAGGAATTTTCATGAGGTCCAACCTCATGTCTTTTCCTGTGAACTTTACACTACAAATTACTATAGAATTATTTTCTATAGGACATGATCCTATGAATCAAGCGACCTACATAGGAAAAGGTTCTATAGGATCTCAATCCTATACATATCATTTAGAAATCTTTTGAATCAAAGGAGCCCTAAATCTCATTGCATGTTTAGTAAGAAGGTGGCCACTATCTATTTTGTTTCTTTTTCTCATGCGAAAAGAGAGAGGAATAGAGTAGAAAGGCAATAGGAGAAAATGCTTGGAATACGCCACAAAAGAAAAGAACCTCCCTCTGCCCGCCACCACCGAATTTCACTGCCAGGAATATCTTGAGGATTCTACAATGGAGCATATTTTAAACATTTGTATTCTAGGCCTCACTAAAGAATAAAATCACATAGAAAATGAGTGTTCCCTCTCCTCTCCTCTCACATGTAAATGTGATTTATTTGTTTTGGAATGAAGGCAAAACTAACTACCACTACATTGTTGGCAGTTGAACAAGATATATTAATCTATTGCTTGCTAGAATATGCATCGGAATTAGAGGGTGCTACGGTTCCCTTTTCCTTAACCTGGAACTACCCTCACAATGCATTAAACTAGTTTCAAAAGACAAAAAATCCAATTTTGAACCTAAATTTGGCACAAGGTTGTGGCTGCCCTAAGATGGTCAAAGCTTTGGCCATCTCACCATTATGCGAATAAAAATATTATCTAGGGAGGGAATGATCCCTCTTATATGGCTATAGCTTGTTAGGAAGAATGAGATCTCTCGAGTGAATTACCGATATAGCTAACACCGTGTTTAGTCCGAGTGTGTCACAAGCGAGTCAAACCCTGGTGGGCTTGCTCAACATCATGAGCACAACCCACCAAACTAGAGGTTGGTTCTCACCATCCTACAAATGTACCAGATAATTCTGCGTAACCATGAGAGACTAGCTAGCCCTATGAGGCATTAGCTTCAAGATGAATAAATCCTGAACCTATTGGTACACGTCCCTCGCAATAACCGTAACATTGTGACCCAAGCTTCGCACAAATCTACTATGTTGAGTCAACTAGCTAGTATTCTCGCCGTCTCAAAATAAGTGACAAGTACTATTCTAGCAAAGGCAATGCTTGCATAGCGCAAGAAGCACAGGACGAAGTAGACGAATTTGAAACAGCGGTTTCTCACCTCACGCCTTGTGCGGCGTCATCATGGATGGGGAGTGGAAGACCAGAGCGTCGGCGTCGGCGTCTGCGGCCTGCGAAGAGGCGGCGGTGGAGATCGGAGACAGTGGCGAGGAGAGGGGAGTCCGTCAGCGGAGGGAGGCGCGCGGCGAGAAGACGGGAGTCCGGGAGCGGAGGGAGGCGGGCGACGAGGGACCTCCATACGCGAACCGATGCTGCCAGAGCAGCGGCGGCGAGGTTAGCAGCCTCGTTCCAATCGCCTGAGTTAGGGAATCGCCGTGGTCGCGGCGAGTCTGCCATAAGGATCGGAGGAATTGCCGGTTTGGAAGCTCTCGGTGGGTTTTGCGATGGGTTTTGGGCTTGCAAGGAGAACTCTGGTCCGTACTTATTTGTAAAGTTTGGTTTGATTTGCTGCCCAGAAATTTGGTAAGGAGTCGTCCTGATTGGCTGCGTACTAGATTTGTTTCAAAAACCCAATAAACCAAATTGGTCCCAAACTTCGGTGTAGAGATTACCGGGGTAATGATCTTCTTGCTGTGCAAGTTTTTATTCTGTGCCGAGTTCTTTAAAACAGTCTGCAAACCCTACGGGGCAACCATGTTCCTAGCGAGATGCATTTATTTCTGAAAAATTGAAATATACTCCATCCGTTTCATAATGTAACACACAAAAAAATGTCTAGATACACTCATTTTACAAAGCTAAAACATCTTATATTACTACACACTAAAAGATGTCGCACACTAAAAGATGGCTAAATACACTCATTTCACAAAGCTAAAACATCTTATACTCCCTCCGACCAATATTAATTGACTTGAATTTGCCTAAATTCGGATGTATCTAGACATGTTTTAGTACTAGATATATCCGAATCTAGATAAATCCAAGTCAACTAATATGGGTCGGAGGGAGTATTATAAAACGGAGCGATTACATGTTGCATATATAATATGCTTGTACTAAGTTGTGGTGGTACTCAACAAATTAATGAAAAATAGTTTATATCCGAAGTCAAGCTATCCAGATAGTCACGAAAACTTCATAACCGACTGATGTAAGGGCCTCTCAACGGCTAATCATGTTATAGGGTCTGGTGCCACATGAGGTTCGGCTCTCCTTACCACCGACATACGAGGGAGCCTCGCCATCTGCTCACGTCACCGGCCCCTCCCGCCATACGTTATCTTTCTCTACCCGGTCGTGTCCTATGGCCGAGGCTGCGCAAAACCGTCTCTCCGTCATCCCACCGGATGCACGCATACACTGCTTACCACACTAGTGTCGTGGGACAGGGTGCACTTCACATGGCTTTCTGCACTTCACATGGCTTTCTACCCAGTGGTCTATCCCTTTTGTCATCCCTTCACACGTCTCTTTGCTCTGAGATGACTCATTGTTTCTCTTCTCTCATCTTGCTTCGTCTCCACCTCTCCCTCTCTCTGCTTGACACGTCATCTCTCTTCGTTGCTCAAATCTTCGCTGTCGTCGTCAGGTAGCATCCTCTACGTTACCCAGCCATTGTTGCGGAGCGGCTTCGTCTTGCTTGCCCCCACTGTCTATGATGGTGTGTTTCACCCATCAAACGGATTTGCATAGTGTTTGCTTTGAATTGGCTTATCTACAACATTCTTTCATTCTTCTCGTTCTTCTCGTTTTCTATTCTTTAATTTAGTGAACTTCTTGGTGTTTATGTGGTTTTTGTTTCAGCCATCTGTCCTCGCATATGTTTTTTCCGCCTACGTCTTTATGTTTTTCTTTGTTGCTCATTTCTCTGACACGTCTGCTTTTAGCATTGAGATGTTGTTTCACATGGCTTTAGAGGGTTCACACTCTGCTAAACGGTACGTGGCCTTTGCTTCTTGACATGCTAAGGGTTTATCTCCTTTTTGTTTGGTGTTTTTTATTCTTACATTGTTTATTTAATTGATCTTTCTCAGCTAGCTTCGATGCTTATTTATCGTGCAGTTTTTTTTTATTCAGCACTAACCTATTATTTTTTATGCTTTTCTAGGGTTTGTCAATGCTCAGGTTACTTATTATTTCACACGGTCCACGTACTTATTGCTTTATCTATCTATGTTATGACACGTCTCTAGATGATAATGGGGACGTTGAGCATTAATAGAACAATGGGGTGCCTCACGTACATCATTTTTGAACTTTCCCATATAACCCTTACTTTGAGCGCTCACCTAAAGTCAACAACTACTTAACAAAATAGTTGTTGCCCAGAATGTTTACGCTGTTTGGTTACCACTCACTCTATTTTATTTGTATATTTATTTTATTGTATTGCATTGCCTTTCTTATTTTCGCAATCTTAAGTAGAAGTATATTTTTATCTTGCATCACACTTAAGTGCATAGACCCGGTTATATATGTGACATATATATAGCATGCTGAATTACTAGTTTATCTACTTGCTCCTAGGGCTAGATACTCTCACTTCCACTGTGAACCGAATAATAACCATCACTTGCACTTGAAAGTTATCATGTACCAAGTTATGGATACAAATAAACAAAGACTAATCATGAGCGTTGCGCTTCTTGCAAAATATCCAATTTCCTAAAACTTTTTGCTCCATTTAGTTACAACATACTCTCTTTCTATTATTTGCATAAATTACTTAATCGTCTTGCTTATTGTCTATCCTATGCATCCTTATAGAAGTACCTTATTTATCTTGCATCATAGTTAAATGCATATCTTCTATATCTAAATAGGAGTCCCCCACTACTTGATTTATCTCAACATGCAAGCATACCTCATCAGATCCTCAAGTCCATGTCATTGCATTTCAATTAAATTGTTTCCACGTCACTATGTTTTTGAAAATATATCTTTTCGTTGCCGGCCAAGCCCACATACCATGCAACCCACTTCATCCTTACAGCGCGTAAGCCCACATATATCCCAGTCCTTTCAGCTCATCCTATTGCTCTAGGCCCATCTTCCTTGATTCTTCACGTGGTGACTATTTCTCTTCTAGAGTGATACCTTCTGCGGCCGAACAAATCCGTCATCCATAGTCATTAATGATTTGTTTTTCCTCTTCCCAATCAATACCTAGAGCAATAAGATGAGCTCGAAGAACTGGTTTGTATTTGGTAACCGATGATCGCAAGATTTTATTCCCCACCACGCGTCGGTTTCGTCCATCTTCATCCCGTCGTGATTACTTAACCGAGACCGGGGCTGAGCATCATCCTCTGTGCTACCTCTTTTCCAATCCCTCCTCAACACTATCCTCATCTTCTAATCCTATGTACCCCTCACACTCCTCTAGGAGATCCATGTTATGTAGCTCCGAACCGGTGGGTGAGTGCATCAGGGCGCTCCCTGTCATGCGCGTATGTGCGGTATAGCAGCGAGTATATGAGCGCGGGGATTGTCAACGGGATCGCGATGGCTGTGTATAGTGCCTTGTACGGTGCTATCACTCGGTGCTGCTGCTGCTACCGGCGCCATCCGCTAGCCTGAATCCATGTAGGAGCTGTGACAGAAAGCCGAGGGGGTGACAACCTAAAGATCCAAGCAGTGAAGAAAAAAGATCCACAAGATCATAACGTCTCGGTGGCCAAAGGGAAAAGGTAAAGGCAGAGCAATCTAGAAACCTCATGAACCAGTGCAACGGTGACACTGCTCTCAATCTGGTGAGACGAGGTCCCTCAGCCCCTGTCATTTGCTCAACTTGGCATCCATCTCTTCTTCCTCTATGATTTTAGTTTATTATAAAAAGAGAGTCTAACAATGTATCGGGACAAAACTGCTACACTGGAAGTGTTGCAACACGTAGCTGAATGATTAGACCATTATTTATTTACTTGTTTTTATTGCTCGATGGAAGGCCAACATACAGTTTACCAAAACAGCAGGCTAGCTTATTTCTCCAATAATAACCAATAACTAGCATATTGCTGGATAGAAATTGTAATTGTTATTTCCCATTTGCACATTAAAGTTTGAAACATCAAAGTGGTATGGTGATATGGTTTGTTGAAGAGTTGTAAAATGAAGGTGACAAGAAGCAGATCAAACGATACCCTTAAGTATCTGCCTTTTACTACTCTTTCATCGATGCTTCCACGCACATTGTTCTATAAAATGTTACATATATGTTATTCATATAAGGTCAGACGGAATGTATACAACCAATAGTTTTCCAATCATACTTCATGCGTGGATCCTATTCTATAACCATGTCATCACTTCAAATTATTAATCAATGGATTCATGTTTTTCTTGACAATGAGATCAAATCTGATGGAGTCAAATATATTTCCGTCAGTCTCATATGATCTAACAGGTGTAACCATAGAACACAGTGCTACTAATTTCCGCCACAACATACGAGGAATCACCTAGTATGATCATATAAGAGCACCCACAACACGAGGGCGCTTAAAAATTTGGAATCCCGGACATGCACAAGCACCTGGTCACTACAGCCGTAATTTCTATGTCTTCTACTGACGCCTAAATAACAGCCAGGAATGGGGTTTGAACTACCATAACAGCTAGGATTAAATACCTAGCGACTGCATATTAGTGGTCGCACTGTGGGTGCCCTAAGTGGCATATATAACTTAAGAGAATAAATCCTTTGCCTACTATATCCCACGGTTCCATATCTCACTTCCACATTGAAACATGCTACAACTATATACCCTTGCACTTGGAGATTATCAGAGCCTCGGGCGAAGGTGACCCGTCATGGCATGTTGAGGAAGGTAACCCTCGGCATATGCAGGCTTACTGGAGATGTCGGGGAAGGGCCATCGTGGGCCTCGGTAATGGTAAGGACTATGCATGTCCATGCTCAGGGCATGCATTCCCACATGATCATCATCGGTGAAATGACCGGTATGAGCGTCTAGGGGTTGACACTAGTAGAAAATGGGCCTTTGGTCCATCCCCCAAAGCCATTCATCCCGGTTCGAATAACAAATCGGGACCAATGCCAGGCATCGGTCCCGGTTCATGCTGCCTGGACATCGGTCCCGGTTCATCTCGGGGTATTGGTCCCGGTTCATGGCATGAACCGGGACCAATGGTCAGTGGAGCATTGGTCCCGGTTCATGCAACGAACCGGGACCAAAGGGTCCCTCTTTAGTCCCGTTACGGGACATAAGTCGAGATAATTTTTTTCAGAAATTAACAAACTTGAATTTCGACTTATTTTGCAAGAAAACGTTATAAAAACTTCATATGGTCGCTATTTGTGCATACGATGTCGGAAAAAATCGTATAATATATCAAAATCATCGGCAAATAATTACGATACCAATGCCAATAGCCTTTAGCCGTTTGCAATTTTTTTAGATTTTTAAAATTCCAAAAGAGTCAAGATTCAGATTTTTATTTTTAAAAAAAATTCAAAAAAATAAAAAATGACATATTTGGATTCCTCACATTTTTTTGATAATAATGGACATATTATTTGTGGAATTTCAATTTATGGATTTAAATATATGGATTATGCCATATTAAATGAATTAATGCAAAAATAATAATAAAACATATTTTATTTTTATATTTATTCAATATTAGTATTACTTAGTCATTTTTGTACATTAAAATCATGTTTGCAACTCAAATTATAAGAATGTGTGACTCACAAGATGTGCGGGTTAATATCATTAATAGCATAGTATAGACATAAGGTTACAAGTGGTACATAGAAAGGGGGATGGGAAGGAACCAAGATGTTAAGCATGCTAGGGGTGGAGTAGTGTGAGGATGGGTGACCGACCGGGAAGTTTAACCAAAAATTGGAATTTGACCAAAAACTAAGTGTGATTGAGAGGCTTCGGATGAGAGATTAACCGGTCTAAATATTCATAGATTCAAAAAAATGGAAAAAAAATCGAAAAAATAAATAGAAAAGACCTTTGGTCCCGGTTCGTGCCAGAACCGGGACCAAAGGTCCTACTGCAAACGCACGCGACGGCGGGCCACGTGGAGACTCATTGGTCCCGGTTCGTGCCAGAACTGGGACCAACATTGGTCCCGAGTGATTGGTCCCGGTTCAAAAACCGGGACAAATGTCCCTTATGAACCGGGACCAAAGGGGGGCTTTTCTACTAGTGTGAATAGGCACTGACTATCATGGTTTTTATTTCTGGTATATAAATTTGTATGTATGAAGGGTGTGGACACGATATGATCTGGGTAATTGGGATGGATTTCATTCTTGAATTACCAATGACTAAAAATCACAAGGATACGATCTGGCTAATTATGGATCGGTGCACATTTTCTGGATGTGAACCAAAAGATAGTTGTGAAAAACTCGCTGACTTGTATATCAAGAAAATCGTAAGTAAGCATAGAGTACCTAAAAAATCGTATTAGATCGTGGATATGTTTTTAGTTCCGAATTTTGGAGATGATTACATAAAGCACTAGGATCTAAACTATATTTTAGCTTATTATCCTCAAACCGGAGGGCAAAACGAAAAAACAAACCAGATTCTTGAGGATATGCTAAGATCTTGTGCTTTGAACTTCAGAGGATCATGGAATGAACATCTACTAATGGCGGAGTTTTCCTATAACAATATCTACCAACATAGTATAAATGTGGCACCTTTCGAAACACTTTATGGAAGAAAGTGACGATCACCTATTTGTTGGTGTGAGCTTGGGGAATACAAAGAGTTCGAACCCGACTATATCAAGGAACAATACAATGTGATTAATGTCATCTGAGATAGATAGAAAATAGCTCAAAGTAGACAAAAGAGTTATGCTGATCTAAAAACAAGGACTTGGGAACCACAAGTTGGAGACATAGTAGATTTGAGAGTTAGTCTAACTAAAGGAGTTAAGAGATTCGGAGTACGAGGAAAGTTAATCCCTAGATATATTAGACCATTTAGAATATTGAGATAGATAAGACCGTTAGTTTATGAACTCTAATTACCCAACGAGTTATCAAAAGTTCATAATGTTTTTCACGTATCGCAATTGCGAAAGTGCTTGAAAGAACTAGGTGAACCCTTAGATCACACCCAATTAGAATTAGAATTGGTCATTATTTATGAGGAAGAACCATCCAAAATTCTCGAAGAGAATTGGAAACAGTTAATAAACCTTGCAATAAAGTATTACAAGGTTCAATGGAAACATCACCCAAAAAGAGAAGCAACCTCGAAAAAAGAGGAAGATTTATGCTAGGAACATCCTCAATTCTTCAGGTATTGAGTTCCGTAACTTCAGGACGAAGTTCTTATAAGGGGGAGAGGATCAACCCGAAGAATTGGATACGTGGAAGGCTAGATTTATAATTTGTGCATTTGCATAACATGCATATAAAATTGAGGTGTAATTTCTTGCTTTTGAAACTAAATGACTAAAGTGTTAAAGTTTAGTCCATTGTTGAGTTAGAAATAGGTTAACCTAGGGAATTAACCTAAATTTAAACATGAAACAATTGAGGATAATAAAAGAGTCTTAAGACTCTTTGAACAAGATAATAAAAGATTCTTAAGACTCAAATACATTCATCCATCAAGATACATCATAAAATAAATCTAAAAGGAAGTAGAATAGAACACATAGATTTGAATTCAAAATTGAGGTTTGAATCAGTGAAACTTGAATTCGAATACATGTATACACTTCAAAAGGATTTGAACACATATAAAAAACAAAAGACAAATATCAAAACTTGAATCTGTATTAATTATAAAATGGATACAAGATTCATTACAAAGAAATTACATGAATTGGAAACCTATTACAAACTACAAAAAGAAGAGGAAAATCCTATTCTAAAACCTACCTAGTTTTCTCATCTTCATAATCTTATCTTTGCTTCAACCTGAAACACACAAACACACAAAAAACATTGTGTTGGTTAAAATGTTGGTCCTACCAAAGGTGACACCATTTGATATAGAATCCAGTTCAAAGGATCAAGAACTATTCCTGAACCTTAAACCTAAGGTTTTTTCAAATGCAAATGACAATAGTGTCGTGGTATTGTCAATGAGTACGCCATAGGGGGATCCTCGCAGTGTGTTTAGAGAGATGTGGGGAAAGGACGGGTAGGTGGTAACACATCTTACTCAGGTATCCCATGACGATGGCAAGATCCTACTCCTGCTTCCAATTACTATAAGGCAAATACGTCGGGTTATAGAGATTGTAGAATTCACTATGTGAGGTTGAGTTTTTCCCTAAAGACTCTTGTAGGTCCGACTTATAAGGCGCTAGAACCTAGGGTTACAGGGTAAAGTCCCTACCGGATAGGCCACATAGTCCTTCACTAATACTAACTAGTCTTCATATCTTGTACTCTAAGGCTCTGACTTCATTTATGTCTATACTGTAGCCTCCTAGTTATCCATCATGGGCCTCCCTTCTGGATTCCCTTAACTGGGTCATTCATGGTTATGAAATATAGCCATCTTTATCCGCGTTTAAATCTTAGTCAAGAAATTGACCAATTGACACTCTAGACTTGCTACTAATGACTAATTATTGAAAATATGTGCAAATCCTTCTCTTGATTTGTGATGTGCAAGAAATCATGCCTTTATAACGAGATCAGAAGCAATTACTAAAGAGTATGTCGTTACCAACACAACCAAGTCAACTAGGGTGAAAATGCGTTTCTAGGAGGTGTAACGAGCATCGGTACGGGCGAGGTCCGCCCGTACCGTCTACCCGTACTACACTCTAGCGTCTTCCTTAGCTCAAACCAAGCTACTTATATGAAGGTAGCAACACCATTCGAGGAGAGACACACCCTCTAGCCACCACAGAACCCATTCGCCATTCAGATATTATCCACCATCCACCAAAGGAGATCCACACCACCATAGTTCATCCTCTTCATCTCCTACCTCCTTCATAGCCACAACTATTGACTTGTAATAAAGATCTTCTTATGAATTGGCAACCATTATAAGAATATTTGATTTTAATCTAAGTATTTTGCCAATGATTCATATTGTTGATCTTGTTATTATGAGTGAGTAGTCCTCACGGGCTGCGGGTTGGGGTGAAGCCTCACAGCATGTGCATCTAATTCTATGGGAATATTGTGTAGTGATTGAATAGGAGCTTTGTTATCTTGTATCTTTGTCTCTACCTCGATCCTAGGACTTGTAGGTACCCAAGACCCTGCAGATTGATCAAGGTGTGAGGTGAGATGAGTGGAGAATGGCGTTTGACACCTGAAACCCCAGTGACAGCAATGGGAAGTACCGTATTGATGTCTCCCAAGTGCAAGAGATAAATTGTAGTACCTTTCAATAAGAAAAGATTGTCGATCCCACGAGGAGCTGAAGGTATTGGTTAGCAAGTTTGACAAGTAAAACTATAAAGGATGAAGTGATTTGTGTGTTTTGGGTTTGTAGTTTGCAGTAATGTAAATTGCTGAAAGTAAATTGCAGTAAATAGATGCTCTTAATAAGAGAACGCCCAATCCTCTATGCAGCAAGAGGACAAGCTCAAGTGTGTGCTTATATGTGACAAGCATTCCCGAGGGCGGCATAGATTTACTTAGCATAAAGATTTCTACACAACATTGTGAATATCTTGTCAAGTTTAGTTCTCTTAGGGCGGAGCCTAGTTTAGGTGCAGCCATAGATATGACAAAATACACCCTTATGATGGGTCCTACAGCCATTTTCATGAGCAAACATAGGAATCATTAATACATAATATCCCACCATAGCATTAAGTTCACGGGTCTCCGATATATAACCCCTCTAATGCAACTCTAAACATTGGAAAACGTTGTCTGTCATTCCGTCTCTTCCAACCCTCACCATTGCATTAAAGTCCAACCCTATGATCCCATATAGGTGAAGTGATGTGCAGTCAATGTTCGCACATCACCATCATAGACACTACAAGAAAAGTTTCCTCCCACAACGAATTGGCCCGACGGTCGTGATGGCCCAAAATATATCGAGTTCGTTGGGGAACCCCAAGAGGAAGGTATGATGAGCACAGCAGCAAGTTTTCCCTCAGTACGAAACCAAGGTTATCAATCCAGTAGGAGCAAGGAAACACCCCAAAGGTGTTGCTAGCTGAGCCTTGGCAGGGCGCACTACCGGTGCTAGTAGCAACGTGGAGACCTGCACAACACAACCACATAAATTTGCCCCCAACTTGCGATGAGGTTGTCAATCTCACCGGTTTTGCTGAAAACAAAGGATTAAACGTATCGAATGGAAGAAAGTAATAGTTTGCAGAAAGTAAACACAACAAAGTAAACAGTTGATTGTATATTGATGATAAAAGAAAGGACCGGGGTCCATAGTTCACTAGAGGTGGCTCTCCTTAAGATAGATGACATGTTGGCTGAACAAATTACAGCGGGGCAATTGACAAACATCGAGAAAGCATACAAGCATATACTACTCATCTTGACTCCTTTGAGACTTGATTGGGCATTACAACATTATACATAGACTGCTATCCAACTACATCTATGACTAATAATCCACCTTCAGGTTATCATCCAAACCCCCTCCAGTATTAAGTTGCAAGCAACGGATAATTGCATTATGAATTGCGTGTAAAGTAAACAATACGATTGTTCTATGAACAAAGGATTGTTGTTTTCTCCCTAGTAGCAATAGCGCATCTAGTACCTTAGAGATTTCTGTCACTTCCCCAGATTACCAGAGGCACGAACCCACTATCGAGCATAAATACTAACTCTTGGAGTTGCTAGCATCTACTTGGCCAAGATAGCTACTAACAATGGAAATCATGCAAGATCACAAATAACAAAGACATGATAGAATCAATAATCAATCTAAAATAGCATCTCAATATCCATCGTATCCCCGCAAACACAACATGTAGAATTACAAATAGATGATCTTGATCATGAACGGAGCTCACAAGATCTAAACATGATAGCAAAAAGGAGGAGAACCAACCATCTAGCTACTACATGGACCCGTAGTAGATGAACTACTCACGCATCACACTGGAGGCTTGCATGATGATGAAGAAGGCCTCCAAGGTGAATTCCCCTCTCCGGCAGGGTGCCGGGAAGAGCTTTAGATCCCTCCTGATCTAGGGATAGAGACGACGATGGCTACAGACTCTTTCATGGAATTTTGATCGGGTACTTAGGGTTTCTGTATTGGAGGCAACTTATAGGCGGAAGGAGAGGCCGAGGGGGTGCCTGGGCTGGCCACACCACCCCTTGGCGCGGGCCAGGCCTGGCCGCGCGGCCAGGTGGTGTGGCCGCTCTCTGGCCCCTCTCCATCTCGTATTCTGGCTCCGTGTGTCCCTCGTTAAAATAATGACTTTGGCTTTTGTCCTGTCCAATTCCGAGAATATTCATTTTCTGACTTTCCTGGAACCAAAAACAGCAGAAAACAGGCAGCTGGCACTGTGGCTCTTGTGAATAGGTTAGTCCAAGAAATCATATGAAAAGTACTCCAAAGTGTGGACAAAACATAAGAAAGTAGATAAAACCAAGCATGGAACATCAAAAATTATAGATACTGCAATGTATCAACATCCCCAAGCTTAACTCCTGCTCGTCCTCGAGTAGGTAAATGATAAAAAGAAAGAATAATTTTTGAGGTGACATGCACCATCATAAACTTGATCAAAGTATTTGTAAAACATGGATGGCTGGGATCATAGTACTTCAATCATAACATGAAAGATAAAGTTCTAGCAATAAGACAAAGAAACTATGTTGCAACATGAAAAGGCACAAACAAAAGATTTATGAATAATAATGCTTTGCAAGACGTTTGTTTGTTTCACATAAAGAAAACATAGCATAGTAGTATTCAGCTTGTCCCTCATAGAGTAGCAAAACATAAATGCATAGGACACCTTCAAAGTTCATAAGAGTGACTAGATACAAATAGTTTAAAATAAGCAATATCAAAGCTATGCATCAATCAACAAGTCTTGGGACAATGCACATAGAACTAAGAATGGCCACTATGCTCTCAAAGTAGGTGCATAAAGATAGAAGGTGGGGACTCAACATAAAAGTAAAAGAAGGGCCTTCATAGAAGGAAGTAGGGATTCAAGTCTCATAACGAGCTTCCAAAAATTATGGTACTTATTAGCTTTCAGCTCTCATTGCCCCTATCATAAGCATCTTGAGGGTGATTAAGGTTAAAGTGACACAACTAAGAGGATATGCTTGACAAGTTATAAATCGAAATCTCATGCCCCTTACTTACGAAGATCGAACCTCATGCTACTCAACTTTAGTCACAAGTAGGCTCTTGTCATTGTAAGTACATATGTATCATAAAGAATCGCCAACGGGGTACCCCTTGCACATGATACATGAGTTATCCCATAATCAAAATGACAAGGCAAGCAGACAATGAGCATCTCAGCGATCTTTTTATTTGCTATTTGCATAGGTTTTTATTGAGGATGCTTCGTAGAGTGCTCATTATGGTGATGCTGCAAGTTTCCACCATGATTAGGCATGGATTAGGCTAGCGGCCCAGACGTTTCACTAACATACATACACGCTCCATGATCTTACAAGTTCCACTTTTATTTCACATCGCCGGGTTCCATAAGCAAAAGAACATGATATCAACGGGGTACAAAGTACAAGTGCAATGTTGAAAGCGTTCCCCATGATACATGGTTCTACTAATTTCAACTTATAAAGCGCAAGCATATACGCAACAAAGATGGACCCAATGGTTCAAGTTTATTAAATGCAAGAAAGTAAAGTGTGCCATCAAGTTCGTGAGAGCTTTAATCACTAATTTTCACATAACAAGTTTAATTCGGAAGGTAGACAAAAACATGAATATACTTGGAATAGCATAAGCTAGTAGGTAGGTATGGTGGACTGATACATTGCAAATGTATCTATAATTTTTGATGCTCCATGCTTGGTTTTATCCACTTTCTTGTGTTTTGTCCACACTTTGGAGTACTTTTCATATGATTTCTTGGACTAACCTATTCACAAGAGCCACAGTGCCAGCTGCCTGTTTTCTGCTGTTTTTGGTTCTAGGAAAGTCAGAAAATGAATATTCTCGGAATTGGACGGGACAAAAGCCAAAGTGCCTATTTTTCCAGAAGACTCACGGAGCCAGGATACGAGACGGAGGAGGGCCAGGGGCTGGCCACACCACCCCTAGGCGCGGGCTGGGCCTGGCCGCACCAGGGCATGGTGTGGTGGCCCCAGGCACCCCCTCGGCCTCTCTCTTCGCCTATAAGAAGCCTTCTGACCTAAAAACTTCGGGGGGTTCGACGTTTTTCCACGAAAAGTTCTGATGCGCCGCCACCACCGAAGGGGAGATTCGGGGGACAGAAAGTCTCTGTTCCGGCACCCTGCCGGGATGGGGAAGTGCCCCTGGAGCCATCTCCATCGATCTCCACCATCATCTTCATCGACCATCCATGTTTCCCCCATCTATGAGTGAGTAACCCCCCGCTGCAGGCTATGGGGATGGTAGGGATTGGATGAGATCGTTAATGTAATGGCATCAGATTGTTAGGACATAGTGCCTAGTATCTTTTATTAGTGCTTTATGACTTTGTTGCGACTTGTTGTGCTTAATGCTTGTCACTAGGGCCCGAGTGCCATGATTTCAGATCTGAACTTATTATTGATTCATTATGATATATTGTTCTTGGTCTTATCTGCAAGTTGTATGCACACGTCGTTGTCCGGAACCTATGGTCCCGAAGTGACAGAAATCGGGGTAGTCGGAAGGGCAAGGCTTTGATGTGAGGATCACATGTGTTCACGGAGTGTTAATGCTTTGCTCCGGTGCTCTATTAAAAGGAGCACCTTAATTCCAGTAGTTCCCTAGAGGCCCCGCTGCAAACGGGCTAGCAGGACAAAAGATGTTGTGCAAGTTCTCATTGCGAGCACGTATGACTATATATGGAACACATGCCTAGGATTGTCTAGTACTTGGGTGCTTTATCTTATTTATCTGCAATTGCCCTATGTTCTGATTGCTATGTGAATTGTCTTGTCCATGCAACGCCCGTACATCCATCCCTATGCCTACCGCACTCGAATCCCACTGTTTACTGCTTTTGTTACTACTGTCTTTGCTTTGCTACTACTGTTACTTTACTATTCTTACTACAAAACTGTTGCTACTGATAAACTGTTGTGAGCAAGATTGTTTCCAGGTGCAGCTGAATTGACAACTCAGTTGTTAAGGCTGATATGTATTCTTTGGCTCTCCTTGTGTCGAATCAATAAATTGGGTTTCACTTCCCTCGAAAATACTGCGATACACCCCCTATACTTGTGGGTCATCAAGACTATTTTCTGGCGCCGTTGCCGGGGAGCATAGCTTTATTTATCAAGTTCACTTGGATTCACTATTGTTCAAGCTAAGTTTATCTTTCTCCTTGTTTTCTTGTTTCTTTATCAAAAATACAAAAAAATAGTTCCTACTCTAGTTGTTATTTTCATTGATCTGTTATTGTCTTGCTTTATCATGCTTGATGTCAATGGTTGGTTTCTTTGAAACTGAATCTTATTGGCAAGGTGGGTTCGCGGAAGATCAAAAAGATTATTATAAGGAACACTGCTTGTCACAAAAAGGGAAACACTTATGGGAACAAATTGATAGATTGTATACCATTGATAGAAACGTGTGCTCTACTTATAATGTTACTTATTGCTTTGATAAATCTTGTTGCTGCAGGAGGTACAAACACCTCCCTTTTCAATGTGAGTATAATGATAATGTTACCATATCTTCTTATGTTAAGGGAAATTATGACTTTTATGATGTGGAACAAATTGAGGAATTTATTGCTTGGAAGGGTGCTTTTGAACTTGCTAGTTTGCTTGAAAATATTGATTTTTCACCTTATAAGTATGAGGTTTATGGTATACTTAAATTTTGCTTTGATAATTGCAAGGAAGAAAACAGCTATATTCTTGAATATATGAATAGATGCTTTCCACAAATGGAAGAGACTAGTGCCTTGCAGGATCCTATGGAAGAAGAAATTGATGAACCTGAAATCTCATTAGATGAAAAAGAGGAGGAGAGTGATGAACAAAAGGAGGAAAAATGGATTAGCTACCCATGCCTACCTTCTAATGAGAGTAACTCTTTATCCCTTACATTATTTGATTGTCCTCCATGCTTACCAAAGGAAGATGAATGTTATGTTCCTAAGGATTCTTTTGAAAATGTTTATAATAAAGCTCTAGTGCTTGTAGATCATGAAAAGCATGCTTTATGTGATAGATATATTGTTGAGTTTATTCATGAGGCTACTGAAAATTACTATGAGAGAGGAAAATATGGTTGTAGAAGTTTTCATGGTATTGAAACACCTCTCTATGTGCTGAAAGTTTTGAAGTTACTCTTGTTTTATCTTCCTATGCTTGTCACTTTGTTCTTTGCGAATTTATTTTTGTGTACACGATTCCTATGCATAGGAAGTGGGTTAGAATTAAATGCGTTTTGGATTTGGTTCTTGATGCTCTCTTTTACTTCACTTCATATTTCTTATGAGAGCATCCTCTCAAACTTTTATGCCTGAAGATGATAATATGTCTATTATTCTTGGGAGACCTTTTCTTAAATACTAGAGGAGCTGTTATTAATTGTAATCAAGGGAAGGTGACCTTCAATGAACACATTGTCTATTTCCTCAAGAATATTGAAAGGACTTATGGTTTTAATTCAATTGAACATGTTCAGGGCATTCAAGTTGGAGAAATATATTGTCCCATACGAAGAGAAAAATTTGAAACTATTATGATTGGGACCATTGCTATCAAGGTTGAGGTAACATAATCATTAGTGGGATACAAAGTTTTGTCTCATATGGAATTGTTTTGGTAACAAGACCTGATCAACCTTGTTAACAAAAGGATTTCATTGAACAAAACAATGTTTTCACCATGATTATCTCCGCTTACTTCTATTCTATCCATTTTAGTTTTTGCTTCTTATGCCTAACTTAAAGACGTTAAAGAAAAGTACTTGTTGGGAGATAACCCAAGAGTTTTAGTTGAGTCTTGGAAGTTATTACCTCTGTAATAACCTCTCCTTATCCTTTTTATTTGCTTTTTGTGCCAAGAGTAACCTCTAATGAGAGAGAAGTAATGATTGGGAAAGTTGCTGTCCCGAAACAGATTTCTGTGCTTCACCGTAAAAATTACTGAGAGAGCTCTGTATGTCGGATTGAGCTGTAATTGTTTGTGCTTCTGCCCCATGTTGTTATCTAACTTTAGTTAGTTGAAACTTTTTGATTTGAGCAACATAAGGTCTTCGAAAAAATTCGTATTTACCTGCTGGTCTGTTTTGACAGATTTCTGCCATTTTCTGCATTTGCTTCTTGTTAGTTCCTTCTTGAGTTCCTTTGGGCAATTGAGATTTTTGAGGGAAGTGCTACAGTAGCTATTGTTCTAACGGAAGTTTATGTGGTGTTAGAACTGAACCTTGAGACTTATTTATCTTAAGTGCACTAATGTTGCTAATAAAGATTGTGTGAAGTTTTGTATGAAGGAAAAATTGCAGGTGTATGGAAGGAATGAGTAATGAGATGAAGGATGGACTAAAGCTCAAGCTTGGGGATGCCACGCATGTCACCCCGAGAAATATCCAAGAAGTACAAGTGTCAAAGCTTGGGGATGCCCAAGGCATCCCCTTCTTCATCAATAAAAATCCCAGGTTTCTTCCAAACGCTTCATTTTTATTGTTTTATGCACAGTTGTGTTGTTCTTGGAGCGTCTTCTTTTTTGTTTTAGTTTTGGTTTTTAGTTTGCATGGTTTGCTTAGTTTTCTGAATAAATATGAATGGACCCCCTCTTTCATATATTGGCTTTCAAATAGTTTGGTTTGACTTGGAAAAGAGTAGGAAAGTTCATGCTTAAGTGGTAAAGAGAGCTTGTTTTTGACTATGGCCTATGCTTTTTCATGCCATGCTTGATATGTTTTGGCTTTATGCTTAGTATTCTTTGATGTAGCATGACTTGTTATAAACAATTGAGATTGCTTAATGTGCCTTGGATGAATCATGCGTTGTTTTAGCATATTAAAGCATAGTATAGTGGTATTCTCCTTTGATGCTTTATTTGGGTTGACTTGGCACATGTTCACACCATGATATGACTATCCCAAGTCACCATAAGCCTTTATGATCCTTTAGTTTTCAACTTGTAGTATCACTTTATGCTTTGATCAATGATGTTTTGTTGCTCTGCATGATTATGGCCATTATTGCTCTCTCGTTTGTCGCTCCCTTACTATTGCTAGCCTTCACTTTCACTGAGTATGTTTTACTCATGTTTGCAACTCCCTAAAACCAAATATTGCCAAAGTGTCCACCATACCTACCTATTAGCATCATTTGATACTTCCGTGCATACTCAATATGCCTTGTTTTTCTTCCGAATAAAATGTTTGCTTGTTATGAGAAAGTTAGTTAGTAAAGCTCTCACGAACTTGATGGCACACTTTATTTTCTTGCATTTAATAAACATGAACCATTGCGTCCTTCTTTGTTGCGTATATGCTTGCGCTTTATGAGTTGAAGTTAGCAGAACCATGTATCATGGGGACCGCTTTCAACACTTCATAGGTACTTTGTACCTAGTTGATATCATGTTCTTTTGCTTATGGATCCCGGCAGTGTGAAATAAAAGTGGAACTTGTAAGATCATGGAGTTTGTATGTATGTTAGAGAAACGCCTGGGCCGCTAGCCTAAGCCACGCCTAATCATGGTGGAAACTTGCAGCATAACCATAATGAGCATTCTATGAAGCATCCTCAATAAAAATCTATGCACATAGTAAATAAAAAGATCGCTGAGATGCTCATTGTCTGCTTGCCTTGTCATTTTGATTATGGGATAGCTCCTGTGTCATGTGCAAGGGGTACCCCGTTGGCGGTTCTCTATGATACGTATATACTTACAATGACAAGAGCTTACTCGTGACTGAAGTTGAGTATCATGAGGATCGGTCTTCGTAAGTAAGGGGCATGAGACTTTGATTTATAACTTGTCAAGCATATCCTCTTAGTTGTGTCACTTTAACATTAAACCATTTAAAGATTCTTATGATAGGGGCAATGAGAGCTCAAAGCTAACGAGTACCATACTTTCAGCATTTGGAACCTTTCAAATTATTCAAAACCTTTTCTTCTACTTGTTGAGTCTCCACATATTCTTTGAGCACTTCTTGAGAGCATAGTGGCCATTCTTAGTTCTATGTGCATTGTCCCAAGACTTGTTGATTAATGCATACCTTGATACTGCTTGTTTTAAACTATTTGTATCTAGTCACTCTTGTAAACTTTGAAGGTGTCCTATGCATTTACTTTTGCTACTCTATTGAGGGACAAGCTGAATGCCACTATGCTATGTTTTGTTTATGTGAAACAAACAAACGTCTTGCAAAGCATTGTTATTCATGAATCTTTTGTTTGTGCCTTTTCATGTTGCATCATAGTTTCTTCGTCTTATTGCTAGAACTTTGTCTTTCATGTTATGATTGAAGTACTATGATCCTAGCTTTGAATGTTTTACAAATACTTTGATCAAGTCTTTGATGGTGCATGTCACCTCAAAAATTATTATTTTTATCACTTACCTACTCGAGGACGAGCAGGAGTTAAGCTTGGGGATGTTGATACATTGCAAATGTATCTATAATTTTTGATGCTCCATGCTTGGTTTTATCCACTTTCTTGTGTTTTGTCCACACTTTGGAGTACTTTTCATATGATTTCTTGGACTAACCTATTAACAAGAGCCATAGTGCCAGCTGCCTGTTTTCTGCTGTTTTTGGTTCCAAGAAAGTCAGAAAATGAATATTCTTGGAATTGGACGGGACAAAAGCCAAAGTGCCTATTTTTCCAGAAGACTCACAGAGCCAGAATACGAGACGGAGGAGGGCCAAGGGCTGGCCACACCACCCCTAGGCGCGGGCTGGGCCTGGCCGCGCCAGTGCATGGTGTGGTGGCCCCAGGCACCCCCTCGGCCTCTCTCTTCGCCTATAAGAAGCCTTCTGACCTAAAAACTTCGGGGGGTTCGACGTTTTTCCACGAAAAGTTCTGATGCGCCGCCACCACCGAAGGGGAGATTCGGGGGACAGAAAGTCTCTGTTCCGGCACCCTGCCGGGACGGGGAAGTGCCCCTGGAGCCATCCCCATCGATCTCCACCATCATCTTCATCAACAATCCATGTTTCCCCCATCTATGAGTGAGTAATCCCCCGCTGTAGGCTATGGGGATGGTAGGGATTGGATGAGATCATTCATATAATGGCATCAGATTGTTAGGGCATAGTGCCTAGTATCTTTTATTAGTGCTTTATGACTTTGTTGCGACTTGTTGTGCTTAATGCTTGTCACTAGGGCCCGAGTGCCATGATTTTAGATCTGAACTTATTATTGATTCATTATGATATATTGTTCTTGGTCTTATCTGCAAGTTGTATACACACGTCGTTGTCCGGAACCTATGGTCCCGAAGTGACAGAAATCGATCCCTAGAGGCACACATGTGTTCATAGAGTGTTAATGCTTTGCTCCGGTGCTCTATTAAAAGGAGCACCTTAATTGCCAGTAGTTCCCTAGAGGCCCCGCTGAAAACGGGCTGGCAGGACAAAAGATGTTGTGCAAGTTCTCATTGCGAGCACGTATGACTATATATGGAACACATGCCTAGGATTGTCTAATACTTGGGTGCTTTATCTTATTTATCTGCAATTGCCCTATGTTCTGATTGCTATGTGAATTGTCTTGTCAATGCAATGCCCGTCCATCCATCCCTATGCCTACCGCACTCGAATCCCACTGTTTACTGCTTTTGTTACTACTGTCTTTGCTTTGCTACTACTGTTACTTTACTATTCCTACTGCAAAACTGTTGCTACTGATAAACTGCTGTGAGCAAGATTGTTTCCAGGTGTAGTTAAATTGACAACTCAGTTATTAGGGCTGATAAGTATTCTTTGGCTCCCCTTGTGTCGAATCAATAAATTGGGTTTCACTTCCCTCGAAAATACTGCGATACACCCCCTATACTTGTGGATCATCATGGACTCTTTGGAAGAACTTGGTTTAAGGAGTTGGATGCATGAGTGGAACTCATACTTGGTTACGGAGGCTAGCAAAAGACTGGGATCGACAAACTAAGAGAGCAATAATGGCCATAATCATGCAGAGCGACAAAACATCATTGATCAAAGCATAAAGTGATACTACAAGTTGAAAACTAAAGGATCATAAAGGCTATGGTGACATTGGATAGTCATAACATGGTGTGAGCATGCGCCAAGTCAACCCAAATAAAGCATCAAAGGAGAATACCACAATGCTATGCTTTAATATGCTAAAACAACGCATGATTCTTCCAAGGCACATTAAGCAATATCAATTATTTATAACATGTCATGCTACAGCAAAGAATACTAAGCATAAAGCCAGAACAATATCGAGCATGTCATGACAAATCAGAGGCCATAGTCAAAAACAAGCTCTCTTTACCACTTAAGCATGAACTTTCCTACTCTTTTCCAATCCAAACCAAACTATTTGAAAACCAATGTATGAAAGAGGGGGTCCAACCAATTTATTCAGAGAACTAAGCAAACCAAGAAAATGAAAAACCAAAACGAAAACAAAAAAGAAGGCGCTCCAAGAACAACACAACTGTGCATGAAACAATAAAAATGAAGCGTTTGGAAGAAATCTGGGATTTTTATTGATGAAGAGGGGGATGCCTTGGGCATCCCCAAGCTTTGACGCTTGTACTTCTTGGATATTTCTTGGGGTGACACGCATGGCATCCCCAAGTTTCAGCTTTAGTCTATCCTTCATCTCATTACTCATTCCTTCCATACACCTGACATTTTTCCTTCATACAAAACTTCACACAATCTTTATTAGCAACATTAGTGCACTCAAGATAATAAGTCTTTAGGTTTAGTTCTAACACCAATAAAACTTTCATTAAAACACTAGCTAATGTAGAACTTCCCTCAAAAAGATCAATTCCCCAAAAGAACTCAAAAAGGAACCAACAAGAAGCAAATGCAAAAAATGGCAGAAATCTCTCAAAACATACCAGCAGGTAAAGACGAATTTTTTAGAAGACCTTCTGTTGCTCAAATCAAAAAGTGTTGAACTAACGAAAGTTAGATAACAACCTGGGGCAGAAGCACAAAAAATCACGCCGTAAAAGGACGTACAGAAAATTTACACGAAGTTTTACGGTGAAACATAGAAATCTGTTTCGGGACAGCAACTTTCCCAATCATTACTTCTCTCTCATTAGAGGTTACTCTTGGCACAAAAAGCAAATAAAAAGGATAAGGAGCGGTTATTACAGAAGTAATAACTTCCAAGACTCGTCTAAAACTTTTGGGTTATCTCCCAACAAGTACTTTTCTTTAACGCCTTTAAGTTAGGCATAACAAGCAAGAAAAAGAATCAAGTATTCTCAAATGAAGAAACATTAAGATTGATACCTGAAATATCTTCAACAAGGCAAGGTATCTCATCCAAATAAGTTCTAGAGGATCCTCTCTCAATGATCTTGGGTTCACTATTTCCATCAAACGGGTTTTCAGGAACAATCCAGTCAAGATTCTTTTATATGGCTTCATGCATTGCTACTAGTTTAAAGGGTATTGGTGTCTTAGTTTCCTCCCCATTAGGTGCAGTTTTGTTCATATTTTCTCGTGTACTAATAACATCTACACATGAGCCTAGCATATTGAAACGTTCAAAGACTTTTCTAGCTTCCTTGGCAACATCATAGAATTCCTTAAACAAAGTTTCTAGAATAAAATCCCTCTTTTGAGGGTCCTCAATTTATTTAAGTTTAAGAAACATTACTTGCATTAAGGGGTTAAGGTTAACAAACCTAGCCTCCAACATGTGAACTAAAGAAGCTGCAGCAATTTCATAATTTGGAGCAAGCTCTGCAAGGGATCTATCCTCAATATCCTCATGCTTACTAACATGATTAAAGAATTCTTCAATATTATCTTTTCCAATTATAGAGCCACTGCCTATTGAAAGGTCTTTCAAGGTAAATTTAGGGATCAACATGGTGTGCTAAGGAAGAGGTAACAACTAAAGGAGACTTAATTTTTTGTGTGTTTTTAATAAAGAAAGCAAACTTTTAAAATTATTTTTTTATGTTTTTGATAAATAAACAAGCAAACAAAACAAAAGTAAACTAAGCAAAACAAAAATAACAAAGTAAAGAGATTGGTTATGAGGGACTCCCCTTGTGAAGATGTCCTTGACTCCCTAGCAACGGTGCCAGAAAATATGCTTGATGGCCCAAAATATATCGAGCTCGTTGGGGAACCCCAAGAGGAAGGTATGATGAGCACAACAACAAGTTTTCCCTCAGTACGAAACCAAGGTTATCAATCCAGTAGGAGCAAGGAAACACCCCAAAGAAAATATGCTTGATGGCCCAAAATATATCGAGCTCGTTGGGGAACCCCAAGAGGAAGGTATGATGAGCACAACAACAAGTTTTCCCTCAGTACGAAACCAAGGTTATCAATCCAGTAGGAGCAAGGAAACACCCCAAAGGTGTTGCTAGCTGAGCCTTGGCAGGGCACACTACCGGTGCTAGTAGCAATGTGGAGACCTGCACAACACAACGGCAGAACTTTGCCCCCAACTTGCGATGAGGTTGTCAATCTCACCGGTTTTGCTGAAAACAAAAGATTAAACGTATCGAATGGAAGAAAGTAATAGTTTGCAGAAAGTAAACACAAAGAAGTAAACATTTGATGGTAGATTGATGATAAAAGAAAGGACCGAGGTCCATAGTTCACTAGAGGTGGCTCTCCTTAAGATAGATGACATGTTGGGTGAACAAATTACAGCGAGGCAATTGACAATCATCGAGAAAGCATACAAGCATATACTACTCATCTTGACTCCTTTGAGACTTGATTGGACATTACAACATTATACATAAACCGTAATCCAACTACATCTATGACTAATAATCCACCTTCAGGTTATCATCTGAACCCCCTCCAGTATTAAGTTGCAAGCAACAGATAATTGCATTACGCATTGCGTGTAAAGTAAACAATACGATTGTTCTATGAACAAAGGATTGTTGTTTTCTCCCTAGTAGCAATAGCACATTTATTACCTTAGAGATTTCTGTCACTTCCCCAGATTACTAGAGGCATGAACCCACTATCGAGCATAAATACTAACTCTTGGAGTTGCTAGCATCTACTTGGCCAAGATAGCTACTAACAACGGAAAGCATGCAAGATCAGAAATAACAAAGACATGGTAGAATCAATAATCAATCTGAAATAGCATCTCAATATCCATCGGATCCCCGCAAACACAACACATAGGATTACAAATAGATAATCTTGATCATGAATGGAGCTCACAAGATCTATACATGATAGCACAAAGGAGAAGAACCAGCCATCTAGCTACTACATGGACCCGTAGTCCAAGGATGAACTATTCACGCATCACACCAGAGGCTTGCATGGTGATGAAGAAGGCCTCCAGGGTGAATTCTCCCCTCCGGCAGGGTACTGGGAAGAGCTTCAGATCCCTCCCGATCTAGGGATGGAGATGACGGGGGCTACACACTCTTTCGTGGAATTTTGATCGGGTACTTAGGGTTTCTTTATCGGAGGCATCTTATAGGCAAATGTATCTATAATTTTTGATGTTCCATGGTTGGTTTTATCTACTTTCTTGTGTTGTGTCCACACTTTGGAGTACTTTTCATATGATTTCTTGGACTAACCTATTAACAAGAGCCATAGTGCCAGTTGCCTGTTTTCTACTGTTTTTGGTTTCAGGAAGTCAGAAAATGAATATTCTCGAAATTGGACGGGACAAAAGCCAAAGTTATATATTGCCTCTGATACGGAAACCCTAAGTACCCGATCAAAAATCCACGAAAGAGTCTATAGCCGCCATCATCTCCATCACTAGATCAGGAGGGATCTGAAGCTCTTCCCGGCACCCTGCCAGAGAGGGGAATTCATCCTGGAGGCCTTCTTCATCATCATGCAAGCCTCCCGTGTGATGCGTGAGTAGTTCATCTCTGGACTATGGGTCCGTGTAGTAGCTAGATGGCTGGTTCTCCTCCTTTGTGCTATCATGTTTAGATCTTGTGAGCTCCATTCATGATCAAGATCATCTATTTATAATTCTGCATGTTGTGTTTGCGGGGATCCGATGGATATGGAGATACTATTTCAGATTGATTATTGATTCTATCATGTCTTTGTTATTTTTGATCTTGCATGCTTTCCGTTGTTAGTAGCTATCTTGGACAGGTAGATGCTAGCAACTCCAAGAGTTAGTATTTATGCTCGATAGTGGGTTCATGCCTCTGGTAATCTGGGGAAGTGACAGAAATCTCTAAGGTACTAGATGTGCTGTTGCTACTAGGGAGAACACAACAATCCTTTGTTCATAGAACAACCGTATTGTTTATTTTACATGCAATTCGTAATGCAATAATCTGTTGCTTGCAACTTAATACTAGAGGGGGTTCGGATGATAACCTTAAGGTGGATTATTAGCCATAGATGTAGTTGGATGGCGGTCTATGTATAATGTTGTAATACCCAATCGAATCTCAAAGGAGTCAAGATGAGTAGTATACGCCTGTATGCTTTCTCAATGTTTGTCAATTGCACCGCTGTAATTTGTTCACCCAACATGTTATCTATCTTAAGGAGAGCCACCTCTAGTGAACTATGGACCCCGGTCCTTTCTTTTACATACAATCTACAAACTATTTACTTTGTTGTGTTTACTTTCTGCAAACTATTACTTTCTTCCATTCGATACGTTTAATCCTTTGTTTTCAGCAAAACCGGTGAGATTGACAACCTCATCGCAAGTTGGGGGCAAATTTATGTGGTTGTGTTGTGCAGGTCTCCACGTTGCTACTAGCACCGGTAGTGCGCCCTGCCAAGGCTCAGCTAGGAACACCTTTGGGGTGTTTCCTTGCTCCTACTAGATTGATAACCTTGGTTTTGTACTGAGGGAAAACTTGCTGCTGTGCTCATCATACCTTCCTCTTGGAGTTCCCTAGCGAGCTCGATATATTTTGGGCCATCAAGCTCTTTTTCTAGCGCCGTTGCCGGGGAGTCAAGGACATCTTCACAAGGGGAGTCCCTCATAACAAATCTCTTTACTTTCTTATTTTTGTTTTGCTTAGTTTACTTTTGTTTTGTTTGCTTGTTTCTTTATCAAAAACACACAAAAATTAGTTAAGTTTGCTTTCTTTATTAAAAACACAAAAAATGAGTACTCTTGAAAACACTAGGTTGTGTGACTTGACTAGCACCAACAACAATGATTTTATGAGCACACCTATTGCTCCACATGTTCCTGAAGCTACTTTCTTTGAAATAAAACCTGCCTTACTCAATCTTGTTATGAGAGAACAATTTTCTGGTATTGGTAATGAAGATGCTGCTGCCCATCTAAATAACTTTGTTGAACTTTGTGAGATGCAAAAGCATAGGGATATAGATGGAGATATTATTAAGCTTAAATTGTTTCCTTTCTCTTTGAGAGGAAAAGCTAAAGAATGGTTGAATTCCTTAACTAGGAATAGTATTGATTCTTGGACTAAATGCAAAGATGCTTTCATTAGAAAATACTATCCTCCTGCTAAGATTATATCTATGAGAAGTGAAATAATGAAGTTTAAACAATCTGATAATGAACATGTTGCTCAAGCTTGGGAAAGAATGAAATCTTTGGTAAAGAATTGTCCCACTCATGGACTGACTGCTTGGATGATCATCCAATTTTTTTATGCAGGATTGAACTATTCTTCAAGAAATCTATTGGATTCTACTGCTAGAGGTACCTTTATGACCTTCACTTTGGGCGCTGCAACAAAGCTTCTGGATAATATGATGGTTAACTATTCTGAATGGCATACTGAGAGAGCTCCACAAGGTAAGAAGGTAAATTCTGTTGAGGAAACCTCCTCCTTGAGTGATAAAATTGATATTATTATGTCTATGATTATTAATGGGAAAGCCCATATTGATCCAAATAATGTTCCCTTATCCTCTTTGGTTTCTCAAGAAGAGCAAGTTGATGTGAACTTTATAAGAAATAACAATTTTAGCAACAATGCCTACAAGAATAATTTTGGTAACAATAGTTATAAGCCATATCCTCCCAACAATGGAATGCTCATGGAAATTCCTACAACAACAATAGGGGTGATCCCTGTGAAGTTGAAGTTATGCTCAAAGACTTTATTAGTAAACAAACTGCTTTCAATAAAACTATTGAGGAAAAACTCTCTATGCTGAAAGAAATATAGCATCATTGGCTGAAGCTCAATCTTCTTTGAATAAAATGGGTGCTAAACCTGAAACTAATGATAATCCCTTGGCAGCTACTAATGCTATACAAGTAAGAATTGATGAAAATGTTAGACTATTAGCTGAATTACATGCTAAGTGGGAAAGAGAAGATGAAATTGCGAGAAACATTAGTGTTTCTACTATCACTACCACTAGTGTTGAGGCTAGTAATAGCTCTACTACCTTAGATGATAATTTTAATTTTGATCTTGATGGTTGCAATATCTCTGAAGTTATTAAGTTCCTACAAAAGCTTGCTAAAAGTCCTAATGCTAGTGCTATGAATATGGCTTTTACAAAACACATTACTGATGCTCTCATAAAAATTAAAGAAGAAAAGATGAAACATAAAGCTTCTATTCCTATAAAACAAGAAGATGGTTGGGAACCCATCATTAATATGAAGGTGAATGATTTTGATTTCAAAGCTTTATGTGATCTTGATAGTAGTGTTTCTATTATGCCTAGAAGGATTTATGATATGCTTGATTTGCCGCCACTTGAAGATTGTTATTTAAATGTCCAACTTGATGATAATGCTAAAAATAAACTCATGGAGAGTCTTAATGATGTTCTTATTATGGTTAACAATGCCTACGTCCCCATTGATTTATATGTTTTGGATGTTGAATACAATGCTTCTTGTCCTATTACTCTGGGAAGACCTTTTCTTAGAACTGTTAGTGCCATTATTGATATGAAAGAAGGCACCATTAAATATCAACTCCCACTCAAGAAAGGTATAGAACACTTCCCTAAGAAGAGAGAGAAGATTTCTTTTGCCTCTCCTATGAAAACAAAATTTTCTCTTAATGCTTCTTCATTTGAGAACACTTGATTCTTTTTCTTGCTTCTTATGCCTAACTTAAAGGTGTTAAAGAAAAGTACTTATTGGGAGATAACCCAAAAGTTTTAGATGAGTCTTGGAAGTTATTACTTCAGTAATAACCGCTCCTTATACTTTTTATTTGCCTTTTGTGCCAAGAGTAACCTCTAATGCGAGAGAAGTAATGATTGGGAAAGTTGGTGTCCCGAAACAGATTTATGTGCTTCACCGTAAAAAATTGTGTAAAATCTCTGTACGTCCTTTTGAGGCGTGAATTTTTGTGCTTCTGCCACAGATTGTTATATAACTTTCGTTAGCTCAACACTTTTTGATTTGAGCAACAGAAGGTCTTCGAAAAAATTCGTCTTTACCTGCTGGTCTGTTTTAACAAATTTCTGCCATTTTTTGCATTTGCTTCTTGTTGGTTCCTTTTTAAGTTCTTTTGGGGAATTGAGCTTTTTGAGGGAAGTGCTACAGTAGCTAGTGTTTTAATGGTATTGGAACTGGACCTAAAGACTTATTATCTTGAGTGCACTAATGTTGCTAATAAAGATTGTGTGAAGTTTTGTATGAAGGAAAAATTTCAAGTGTATGGAAGGAATGAGTAATGAGATGAAGGATGGACTAAAGCTCAAGCTTGGGGATGCCACGCGTGTCACCCCAAGAAATATCCGAATAAGTACAAGCGTCAAATCTTGGGCATCCCCTTCTTCATCAATAAAAATCCCAGGTTTCTTCCAAACGCTTCATTTTTATTGTTTCATGCACAATTGTGTTGTTCTTGGAGCGTCTTCTTTTTTGTTTTTGTTTTTCGTTTGCTTGATTTTCTTAGTTCTCTGAATAAATTGGTTGGACCCCCTCTTTCATACATTGGTTTCCAAATAGTTTGGTTTGGTTGAAAAGAGTAGGAAAGTTCATGCTTAAGTGGTAAAGAGAGCTTGTTTTTGACTATGGCCTATGCTTTGTCATGCCATGCTTGATATTGTTTTGGCTCTATGCTTATTTGCTGTAGCATGACTTGTTATAAACAATTGATATTGCTTAATGTGCCTTGGATGAATCATGCGTTGTTTTAGCATATTAAAGCATAGTATAGTGATATTCTCCTTTGATGCTTTATTTGGGTTGACTTGGTGCATGCTCACACCATGTTATGACTATATCAAGTCACCATTAGCCTTTATGATACTTTAGTTTTCAACTTGTAGTATCACTTTATGCTTTGATCAATGATGCTTTGTCGCTCTGCATGATTATGACCATTATTGCTCTCTTAGTTTGTTGCTCCCAGTCTTTTGCTAGCCTCCATAACCAAGTATGAGTTCCACTCATGCATCCAACTCCCTAAATCAAGTTATTCCAAAGAGTCCACCATACCTACCTATTGGCATATTCTATTCCAAGTATATTCATGTTTTTGTTTACCTTCCAAATTAAATTTTTTATGAGAAAACTAGTGATTAAAGCTCTCACGAGCTTGATGGTACACTTTACTTTTCTTGCCCTTAATAAACTTGAACCATTGTGCCGTCTATGTTGTATATGCTTGCACTTATTTGTTGGGGATTAGTAGAACCATGCTGTCATGGGGAACACTTTCAACATTGCACTAGTACTTTGTACCTAGTTGATATCATGCTCTTTTGTCTATGGATGTCGTCGGTGTGAAATGAGAGGGGAGCTTGTAAGTCCATGGAGTTATGTATATGTGTTAGAGAAACGCCTGGGCCGCTGGTCTAATCCATGCTGACATGGTGGAAACCTGCAGCGTAACCATAATGAGCTGTCTATGAAGCATTCTTCTTATAAAAAAAGAGAGTCCTATATTGAGAAAAAAAGAGAAAAAGAGAAAAAAAGAGATTTTCAAAAGAGGAAAGAGAGAAAAAAGCACCATATTTCCAGG
This sequence comes from Avena eriantha, assembly GCA_910589775.1. Taxonomy (NCBI): domain Eukaryota; kingdom Viridiplantae; phylum Streptophyta; class Magnoliopsida; order Poales; family Poaceae; genus Avena; species Avena eriantha. The sequence continues at coordinate 535,021,805 of OU342743.1, read as the reverse complement.
GTAAATAAGAAGATTGCTGAGATGCTCATTGTCTGCTTGCCTTGTCATTTTGATATGGGGATTCTTCCGTATCATCGGGCAAGGGGTACCCCGTTGGCGGTTCTCTATGATACACATGTACTTACGACATATACACCATAGTTTGTTCACTTTAACCTTAATCACTTCGAGATGCTTAAGATAGGGGCAATGAGAGCTGAAAGCTATTAAGTACCATAATTTTTGGAAGCTCTTTATGAGACTTGAATCCCTACTTCCTTCAATGAAGGCCTTTCTTCCACTTATATATTGAGTCTCCACCTTCTATCTTTATGCACCTACTTTGAGAGCATAGTGGCCATTCTTAGTTCTATGTGCATTGTCCCAAGACTAGTTGATTGATGCATAACTTGATATTGCTTGTTTTAAACTATTTGTATCTAGTCACTCTTATGAACTTTGAAGGTGTCCTACGCATTTATATTTGCTACTCTATGAGGGACAAGCTGAATGCCACTATGCTATGTTTTCTTTATGTGAAACAAACAAACGTCTTGCAAAGAATTGTTATTCATAAATCTTTTGTTTGTGCCTTTTCATGTTGCAACATAGTTTCTTTGTCTTATTGCTAGAACTTTGTCTTTCATGTTATGATTGAAGTACTATGATCCCAACTTTGAATGTTTTACAAATACTTTAATCAAGTTTATGATGGTGCATGTCACCTAAAAAATCATTCTTTCTTTTTATCACTTACCTACCCGAGGACGAGCAGGAGTTAAGCTTGGGGATGTTGATACATTGCAAATGTATCTATAATTTTTGATGTTCCATACTTGGTTTTTATCTACTTTCTTGTGTTGTGTCCACAATTTGGAGTACTTTTCATATGATTTCTTGGACTAACCTATTAACAAGAGCCACAGTGCCAGCTGCCTGTTTTCTGCTATTTTTGGTTCCAGGAAGTCAGAAAATGAATATTCTCGGAATTGGACGGGACAAAAGCTAAAGTTATTATTTTTACCGGGGGACACACGGAGCCAGAATACGGAGGGCGGCAACACCACCTGGCCACGCGGCCAGGCTTGGCCCGCGCCAGAGGGTGGTGTGGCTAGCCTAGGCACCCCCTCGGCTTCTCCTTCCGCCTATATATTGCCTCTGATACGGAAACCCTAAGTACCCAATCAAAAATCCACGAAAGAGTCTGTAGCCGCCGTGATCTCCATCCCGAGATCGGGAGGGATCTGAAGCTCTTCCCGGCACCCTGCCGAAGAGGGGAATTCATCCTGGAGGCCTTCATCATCATCATGCAAGCCTCCGGTGTGATGCGTGAGTAGTTCATCTCTGGACTACGGGTCCATGTAGTAGCCTGATGGCTGGTTCTCCTCCTTTGTGCTATCATGTTTAGATCTTGTGAGCTTCTTTCATTATCAAGATCATCTATTTGTAATTCTACATGTTGTGTTTGCGGGGATCCGATGGATATTGAGATGCTATTTCAAATTGATTATTGATTCTATCATGTCTTTGTTATTTGTGATCTTACATGCTTTCCGTTGTTAGTAGCTATCTTGGCCAAGTAGATGCTAGTAACTCCAAGAGTTAGTATTTATGCTCAATAGTGGGTTCATGCCTCTGGTAATCTGGGGAAGTGACAGAAATCTCTAAGGTACTAGATGTGTTGTTGCTACTAGGGAGAAAACAACAATCCTTTGTTCATAGAACAATCGTATTGTTTACTTTACATGCAATTCGTAATGCAATTATCCGTTGCTTGCAACTTAATACTGGAGGGAGTTTGGATGATAACCTGAAGGTGGATTATTAGTCATAGATGCAGTTGGATGGTGGTCTATGTATTATGTTGTAATGCCCAATCAAGTCTCAAAGGAGTTAAGATGAGTAGTATATGCTTGTATGCTTTCTCGATGTTTGTCAATTTCCCCGCTGTAATTTGTTCACCCAACATTTCATCTATCTTAAGGAGAGCCACGTCTAGTGAACTATGGACCCCGATCCTTTCTTTTATCATAAATCTACAATCAACTGTTTACTGCTTTGTGTTTACTTTCTGCAAACTATTACTTTCTTCCATTTGATACATTTAATTCTTTGTTTTCAGCAAAACCGGTGAGATTGACAACCTCATCGCAAGTTGGGGGCAAAGTTCTATGGTTGTGTTGTGCAGGTCACGTTGCTACTAGCACCAGTAGTGCGCCCTGCCAAGGCTCAACTAGCAACACCTTTGGGGTGTTTCCTTGCTCCTACTGGATTGATAACCTTGGTTTCGTACTGAGGGAAAACTTGCTGCTGTGCTCATCATACCTTCCTCTTGGGGTTCCCCAACGAGCTCGATATATTTTGGGCCATCATCCGTTTAGTCAGGCTGCTAGGTTCCACATGTTAGCCTCTCATTAGAAGGATCGTGTGTATGATGGATTTTTTTCCTTCGCTCGCGCTACCCTATTCCGAAATTGATAGCGCTGCTCGATGCATCTACCGTCTAATTAACCTCCTGGGACCCACATGTCATCCTCTCATTAGAAGAAACGTGTGTATGATGAAATTTTTTCCTTCGCTGGCGCTACCCCGTTCCGAGTTGATAGTGCTGCTCGACGCATCTACCATTTAACAAACCTCCTGAGCCCTACATGTCATCCTCTCATTAGAAGAAATGTGTGTATGATGGAATTTTCCCCTTGGCTCGCGCTACCCCGTTCCGAGTTGATACGACGCATCTACCGTTTAACCAACCTCCTAAGACCCACATGTCATCCTCTCATTAGAAGAAACGTGTGTATGATGGATTTTTTACCCTCTGTCATGCCTTCGTGTTCCGAACTTGATAGCTTTGCTCGCTGCATCAGCCGTTTATTCAGGCTGGTGGATCCCTTATGTCAGCCTCACATAAAAAGAATCATGGGTATGATGGATTTTTTTCTTCTCTAGCGCTACCTTGTTCTGAACTAGATAGCGTTGCTCGACAAATCTGCCGTTTGCTCATGTTGCTGGGTCCCCCATTTTAGCCTCTCATTAAAAGAAACGTGTACATGCTGAACTTTTTTCTCGCTCGCGCCTCCCTATTTCAAACTGGCTATGTTACTCGATGCAACATCTGTATAAGGTCGCACTGTTGGGTCCCACATATCAGCCTCTTTGTAAATGAAACGTGCGTATGATGGACTTTGTTTTGGCCATGTCTACTGTTTTGACCTTGGGAACTTGCTGGGTCCCAAATGTCAACTACCTCTGTGCAGGAAATGTGTCTATGCTGGGTCCCAGCTGACAACCACTATTTGAAAGAAACGTGTGTATGTTGGACTGTTTTTGGGTCCCAGATGTCAGCCTCAGAGTACAAAAAATGCTTAGAAAGGTCGAATTAAAAAGATTCTGGGCTAACTCGGGGTAGATGCCCTATTCGTCATGGCTTATATTCCATGGTCTCACTCCTAAATTGAATGGGCTACGGTCGGTGGCCACAAGACCACGAAAAGGCCAAATTAGAAGGTATTGGGCTATGCTTGGGGCTAATAGGCTAATTTCATGGGCTATGCTTGGGCCTGTTGGGTCCGACATGCCAGCTTCTCTGTAAGTGCAATGTGTGTATGATGGACTTTTTTTCGGCCATGTCCGCTGTTTTCACCGTGGCAGCCGTGTATGGTCTTACTACTGGGGCCCTTATGTCAGCCTCTCTGGCATGTTCTGGCTTGGGGTCCCCGATGCAGTCTTGTATGTTCTGTCTGGTGGGTCCCCGATGCGAGCCTCTCTGTACAAGTATTTAAACTTTTGTTTCGAACCTACCCTCAAAACAAACTCCAGGGATGCTGCATGCTGGTGGGTCCATGATGTCAGCCTCTCCGTAATGCGATATTGCTAGAAGAAAAAAATGTAAATCCAATATACGATTCGAACAAAAGACCTTCAAATCAAATAAACGTAAACTGAGTGTGTTGCCACTACAACAAACATATTTATAGAATAAATATCATTAAACTTTTATTAGTACTAAAATTTATGTATTAGTCTTCTTAAAAATATTTTGGGTGTCTATGTTTATCTCTTTTAAAATATAAAAGGGCAGCGCTCCTGGCATCTCAATTTATAAAATGCCACATAATGGAGTATTTTCTTAAAAACATGGGTAGGCATAGTTTTTTTATTTTGAGAGGTGGGGGCAATGCCCAAAAGGACGAATTAAAAAGAGTTTGGCTATTCTACATAGGCCGCTCTATGTGGGTTATGCTCCGTAGGGAAGGCTCCATGGGCTTCATTCTCAAATTTTAGTGGGCTGTGCTCAGCAGTCCCCTAACCCCTAAAAGGCCGAATTAATATGTTCTCGGCTATGCTCCATGGGGTCCTTTCTCAAATTTCACTGGGTTGTGGTCAGCAGTCCCCTGACCCCAAAAAGACCCAATAAAAATATTCTGGTCTAAAGAGGGGCCGAATGAGCTACTAGATTTCTTCTCTTGGTTATTAAAAATTGCATTGTGATGTGCTTGGCCAGATTCGAAACAAAGATCTCAGAGAGGGAGGGGGAAAGCGATAATTCTTTTTGGTAGCTATTCATGTCAAAATTTAGTAGAATACGGTAGAAAAATTATCAACAGACTCTAAGTTCATATTCATGAGCACTTGACCAATTCAGCAGCATTTCAAAAGTTACCAGTTCAGCAATACAGACAATGAAATACAATAGCAGTACAGAGAGAACCAATTTTTGTTTTAGCTCTAAAAACCTTGTCGCGCGATCAGTTTGTCCTTTTCACCAAACACACTCGACAGTTGGAGCAAGCAAAACTTGTGATCAAGTATGCTTTGAGTATCTTCTTCTCACATTAATGCCTGTGTGACCCCCGTATGCAACCCAAAATGCCCAAGTCTCATCTAGATTGTGACACGACCATGTTTCAAAAGAAAAACAAGTACCAGTACATCAGTGTTAGTTCCACAAAATGCTTTAGTAATAGTAACGACAAAACATTTGAGAGATTCAGTAGCTTTCCTGCTTGAAATTCAATAGCAGTACAGAGATAATAAGTTCTTGTTCCATCTCAAAAAACCTTGGCGAATGATCAGTTTGCCTTGTTCTACAAATAGGCTCGATCATAGGATTCTCCCTCATGATTGATGCATATTGAGTAATGCAGGCCGGTAATATGAGATGGTTCACTTCAGAACATAAAGGGATGTTTTTTCCTCCGGATGATGCCCGACACCTCCCAGCTCCCAGGCATGGAGGAACTGCAGATTGTACGGGTCCAAAACCCTAGCTCTACTGTTGGGTAATAGGCAGTGATCAGCACATTGTAGAAGGGCGACAAGCATGCGTCCGGTCTGACGCACACGACGGATCCGCTAATGTCGCCCGGCTCGCGCATGTTGAATAGCAGAGCAAACACCGTACCATCGTCCCCTGATCCGATCTTCTCTACTCTCGATGAGCGCGGTGCCAACAATGGCTGAGAGATGTACTTGGAGTTTATAAAGGAAGTAAGATTCAGCGGACTAAATTGCAGTATGCTAAATATTATAATAAAAATATGATAAAGTAAATATGAGTAACCTGACTTCGATAAAACATACGTAGTACTCCCTCCGTTTCAAATATAAGATATTTTAGCTTTTGTGAAACAAGTGTATCTAGACCCCTTTTAGTATATGGGTTCATTCTAAACTACACACTAAAAAGAGTCTAGATAAACTCATTTCACAAAAGCTTTCCTTCTTGAAATTCAATAGCAGTACATAGAGAATTAGTTCTTGTTCCAGCTCAAAAAACAGACTCGATCATTGGAGAAAACAAATTGACAATCAAGTGACAATACCTGTGTGACCCCCCATATGCAACCCAAAATGCCCAAGACTCATCTAGATAATTGTGACAATACTAACTTTCAAAAGAAAAGCAAGACAAACTGCTGCACTTCATCTAAACAAGTAATAGTACATCACTATTAGTTATACAAAATATTTTAGTAATAGCGATGACAGAATAAAGGCAAAGCAAGACCATCTCCTGTCCTTGGCCTAAACAAGTACTACCAGTACCGGTATATAGTAGTACAAAATAGTCCGAAGTACAAGAACTAGTGCTATACTAGTATTACTCTGCATCCAAAATCCAATCTCCAGTACACGTATGTCCGTGGTATGTAGTGAGAGTGGGATAAACAAAATCTGAGGTAGTAGAATGGTCAATTTGGAATTCTCCCTCGCGATGGATGCATATTGAGTAATACAGGCCCTGGGTCTGAGTAGTTTGAAGGTACACCACCATGGAATGTTTTTCCTTCTGCAAATGCCAGGTACCGCGCTACTCCCAGCAGTGAAGGAATTGCGCACTACACCCTCCCAAAACCTAGCCTCTGGTGATAGGTGATAGACGGTAAACTACACATTGTACAAGGGTGACGAGCACCCTTCCGGCCTGACGCACACGGCGGATACGATGATGTCGCCCCACTCGAGCATGTCAAACAGCACAGCGAACACCATACCATCGTTCCCAGATCCGATGTTCTCTAGTCTTGATGAGCGTGGTGCCGACAGCGGATGAGAGATGAACCTGGGATTTCTAAAGGAAGTAAGAATCAGCGGACTAAATTGCAGCATGCTAAATATACATATAAGAAGTTCTCAGGCGCCTGAGATCTAGGCACTCCCAAGAAGAAATACAGAGCCATGTTTCAAAGGAAATGCTAGATCACCTCCAGCGTTTGATCTAAACAAACTTGAACGACAGATCATCATCAGAATCATTATGGTCATATTTGTGATCTCCCACATTGTGGATGCAAAATGACTAATCCAGTGTGAACCTATCATGTTTCTTCATATGAAAATTAAGGTAATCTTCAGTAATTCTGACGGAGGCCGGCGACGCGCTGCTCTTTGGCTCGAAAAACAGGTTATCTTTAGCGAACTCCTCCAGGTCCTCTCCAATCATTAAAGGTTTATAAAAGTGCAACTCCACCACGTACCGCGGAAACAAGCACGCCGCCGACCTGACGCACTAGACGGATACGGCGAGGCCATAGTCGAGCATGTCAAATCGCACGACGAACAATGTACCATCGTTCCCAGATAACACGGTCTCTACTCTCCATGAGCCAGGTGCCAGCAAAGGCTGAGAGATGTACCTGTGTTCCTCGCCGTAGTGGAAACTCTGCACTTAAATTGAGTGGGCTTTTTCGTGGTGAGCGAGGAGCACTGTGGGCGGGGCGGCGAACTCGCAGCCAGGCTCAGTCCAGTTGCACGTGCCGTGCGGGCACACCATCTTGTGGTTGAGGAAGTCGTGGAAGGCGACCAATGTCCTGCAGCCAACATTGGGGCATCTGCTACCTTTTGCGCCGACGACTTGGCAGCGCAACTCCTTGGAGCATGCGACCAGCCGGACAACGCTGGTAGTGTCCATACGCATAGAGATTTCTCCGAAGGCGTCGTCGCTGACCTTGCTCCATCCACCGTACCGAATGTTGTGCATCGAATCCGCCATTGCATCCGGATTGACTAGGGGCGAGGGAGGATTCAAATATGATTGTTGGGGTTTCTTGGAGGAGAGTGATGGACGCCTGCAAGAAGCAATGTCGCGGGCGAGGAATAGCTAGGAAAATTTAGGAAGTGCGATGCTCGAGAGGATCCAAAATGCGGCTAGCCAGCATTAGCGAATGGGGATCGCCGGAGATGGGGAAGATGGGAGGCTCTTTGAACGAGGGGTGTTAATTTTGCATGTTCCCTTGTCGGTCTTCTGCAGTGGATTAAGGACGCTTGCTGGAGTTATAGCTAGAGTGCTAGACTAGCAAGCTGTCACGTCCTGGCTCAGTATTATCCCGTCTCGTCACGTAGACTGTGTTTCAAGAAAGGACGTGAACCCACATTTCTCCCCTCTCTGCTAGATAACATGCATCGTAGAATCGCTTTTCTAGAACGTGAAGGATTTGAACCCACATGCCCAACTTTGATAATTAGGACTACTAAAAAACTATAACAATAGGTGAAGCTCAAAAAATAATTATAATTTTGAGCCACGTCCATAGAATATCCGTTGTATATTTGGTTCTTATACTTTGTATCATGTACTCCCTCCAACACATACTAGTTGACTCAGATTTGTCTAGATATGGATGTATCTAGACACATTTTAGTATTAGATACATCTGTATCTAGGAAAATCCAAGTTAACTAATATGGCTCGGAGGGATTAGTAGTAATCAACCTATTAGCTACCTAATAGTACTCGCCATGCTCTAGAAAAATGACGAAGAATATCTTAGAATTATTGAGAAGTGTGTTTTGATATTTGTGCATATCTTTTAGTGTGCTAAAGGCTATGAATAGTATCTTCTAGATGCTAGAATGGATAGAATTAAGATCCAACGGTACTTTATGAGCGTAGCTCGAAATTATAATTATTTTTGGGCTTCACCTATTATAATTTTATATAAACTAATAGAAGGCACGTGCCACACACGTATATACTGTATGAAATGTGATTAACAAACATTAAGTTGTTATAAACCAATAGTCATGTTTGAGAAAAATGCATACTGATACATTGCAAATGTATCTATAATTTTTGACGTTCCATGCTTGGTTTTATCCACTTTCTTGTGTTTTGTTCCAACTTTGGAGTACTTTTCATATGATTTCTTGGACTAACCTATTAACAAGAGCCACAGTGCCGGCTGCCTGTTTTCTGCTGTTTTTGGTTCCAGGAAAGTCAGAAAATGAATATTTTCGGAATTGGACGGGACAAAAGCCAAAGTGCCTATTTTTCCGGAATGGATCAAGTGCCAGAATACAAGACGGAGAAGGGCCAGGGGCCGGCCACACCACCTGGCCACGCGGCCAGGCTGGGCCCTTGCCAGGGGGTGGTGTGGTGGCTCCCCGCACCCCCTCGGCCTCTCCTTCCGCCTATATATTGCCCTCGGGACGAAAACCCTAAGTTCCCAATCAAAAATCCACGAAAGAGTCTGTAGCCGCCATCATATCCATCCCTAGATCGGGAGGGATCTGAAGCTCTTCCCAGCACCCTGCCGGAGAGGGGAATTCACCCTAGAGGCCTTCTTCATCACCATGCAAGCCTCCGGTATGATGCGTGAGTAGTTCATCCTTGGACTACAGCTCCATGTAGTAGCTAGATGGCTGGTTTCTCCTCCTTTGTGCTTTCATGTTTAGATCTTGTGAGCTCCGTTCATGATCAAGATCATCTATTTTTAATTCATACATGTTGTGTTTGCGGGGATCCGATGGATATTGAGATGCAATTTCAGATTGATTATTGATTCTATCATGTCTTTGTTATTTGATATCTTGCATGCTTTCCATTGTTAGTAGCTATCTTGGCCAAGTAGATGCTAGCAACTCCAAGAGTTAGTATTTATGCTCGATAGTGGGTCATGCCTCTGGTAATCTGGGGAAGTGACATAAATCTCTAAGGTACTAGATGTGCTGTTGCTACTAGGGAGAAAACAACAATCCTTTGTTCATAGAACAATCGTATTGTTTACTTTACACGCAGTTCGTAAAGCAATAATCCGTTGCTTGCAACTTAATACTGGAGGGGGTTCGGATGATAACCTGAAGGTGGATTATTAGTCATAGATGCAGTTGGATGGCGGTCTATGTATTATGTTGTAATGCCCAATCAAGTCTCAGAGGAGTCAAAATGATTAGTATATGCATGTATTGCTTTCTCGGTGTTTGTCAATTGCCCTGCTGTAATTTGTTCACCTAACATGTTATCTATCTAAGGAGAGCCACCTCTAGTGAACTATGGATCCCGGTCCTTTTTCTTTACATACAATCTACAATCTTTTACTGTTTTGTGTTTACTTTCTGCAAACTTTTACTTCTTTCCATTCGATACGTTTAATCCTTTGTTTTCCGCAAAACACGGTGAGATTGACAACCTCATCGCAAGTTGGGGACAAAGTTCTGTGGTTGTGTTGTGCAGGTCTCCACATTGCTACTAGCACCGGTAGTGCACCCTGCCAATGCTCAGCTAGTAACACCTTTGAGGTGTTTCCTTGCTCCTACTGGTTCGATTAAACCTTGGTTTCATAACTGAGGGAAACTTGCTGCTGTGCTCATCATACCTTGCTCTTGGGGTTCCCAACGAGCTCTACATCAACCATGCACCAGCACTTTTCTGGGCACCATACACAGAGCCATCACATACATTAAGTCTATTAATAATAACTATTTACACATATTGAGAATACAACCTACTATGCTATGAAATTTAGGGGGGGAGGGTGACATGATGGTTCTAGAACATGGTGTAGTTCTCTCTAGGTAGTACTCAACACGAATCCACCTACTCTGAACCATTGGATCTAACAGCCCAACGGTCAAGATTGGTACTATGGATCCAATTCAAAACTGCTCCTTTATAGTAGTAGAGAAAAAAATGATATGTCATATGGACGAGGGTTTAACTCATCAATGCCCATTGTTATGGACTTGGGTTTTGGAGAAGGAGGGAGCGCTGGAGACATCTATCGGCTAGCAAACAAGCACACAGGGGACTCAAAGATTTACCCAGGTTCAGGTCTCGTAGAGGTCCCTACTCCTGCTTGTCTGCTCGTGGAATTATCGAAGGAATCGAAGATTACAATGGTTCACAGATGCAATCTGGCGAGGGTTGTGGAAACTACGGTTGCGTGTGTCCTCCTCACCGCACCTCCTAGCCTTTATATAGGTAGGCTAGGTCTCGGGTAGCAGGTCGAGTCGGTTACAAGTTAGGGTTTTCCCCTTCAAACTTTCTATCTTTAGTTTCTTCTTGTTCTTCAAGCAATCGAGAGTCTGTAGGTTACTCGAGTTCTTCATTTGGGCCTTGGCGACACTGTGGGCCTTTACGTATTTAGGCCGTATATACCAAGCTCGAGTACCTGTAGGGTATACCCATGTTAGTAGACCTCGAGTGTCTAGTGGAATCGCAGATTCGACTAGGGACTTTTTGAAGTCTTTTGAGTGCATGAATGAGTATATTTCGACTACTTTGTTTATGTCATAGGGATTGTTAATGTGCATGCCTAATTTAACCGATGTATTGGTATCAGTTAACCACCTTAGGGTGAAACAACGCAATCTACTCGAACTCGAGTCCTCGGACTCGAATCCGGAGAAGTGCTGGTGTAATTCGACTCAAGCCGCAGAGGTCTTACATGAGTCGAATTCCACTTATATGGGTGTGAGCACTCGACACGTCCGTCAAGGCATATTCATCGTACCTGCAGGCACGGATATATTTCTGGTAGTGCGCAGCAAATGCATTGCCAGGCCTTATTCAGGTCTTACCTTCACGCTGTAAGCGCGGCATCCGAAATTTTATCATCACGGAGACAATTCGGGTGACCCAGGAGACGCAGTCTCTTTGTAGGGAAATGAGGCGGTGTCGCCATAAACTTCGAGTGTGGATGTTATCAACACACAGTACTTAGTAAAAATAATCATAGGGTGCGCGACCAGCGCTCCCTATGGGAGTAGCCCCTGAGTTCCTGGTTGAGTCAAAGACTCAGGCAGGGACTAAGTAACTTTAGCGACTACTGTCGTCTTTTGTTTGCTTGTTTTAGTCGAGTTTGCTTCCAGCGCTCCCTATGGGAGTAACCCATGTCCATAGTCAAGCCATGGTTCGAGTGGTTGGGTTTGCTTTAATTATCCGTGTTCCTGAAAAAGAAGAAAGAAAAATCGTAGGGTGCGCGACCAACGCTCCCTGTGGGAGTAGCCCCCAAGTGCTTGGTGGAGTCGAAGACTCGAGCAAGGACTAAAGTAGTCGAAGTCTTCTGCTGCATAGCTTTGATGACGTCAGTGCTGACGATGTCATGACATCAGTTACCCGCGTGAGCGAGTTTGACGGGACGTGACGAGTAGTGGGTCCCACTCCTGACTTTGATTTGACTGGGCGTGCGTAATCTTTATTTTAACTGCGCCTCCTTGATTTCCGTGCGTAATGGGAGCAGTGGGGGGACGGTTCGCATTTCCACTCCTCCATGTGTCTAGCACGATGTTTGCCACGCGTCCAGTAGGGTTTTTCGGAGCCGTTGGATTGCATCTTCCAGGGGTTAAGTAGTGGTGCTGTGACGGTAATTTCCCATCTGCTCTCATTCATCCTTTGCTTCCATCGCCATTGCCACTACTCCTCTGCTTTCTCTGTGCTCGTTTCTTCCATGGCGCTGGACCAATTCCGCGTGTTTCCTAGCTACTTCCTTCGGCCGCATCGCCGCCGCGCGATGGGAAAAAAGAGAGGAGGTGCTCCGGTCGATTCAGCGGCAACCGCTGCTGTGGCGAAGAAGAAAGGCGGCTCCGCTGCTGCGGGCACCAGCACCGACGCCGGCAGGAAGAAGAAGGGCACAGGCACCCGTGTCACGAATGGCGCGTGGCGTCCCTCCATCATCAAGTCATCTGATCTTCGTCTTCTTCGCCAAGACGGAGTGCTGTCCGACGCAGTCGCCGACGCACGCGTCCCTGGCGGTGAGATAATTCCTTCTCCTCCCGCTGGTTTTCGAGTGATGTTTTTGGCATTCATTATTCCCGGCCTCTCGTTGCCCCTACATCCTTTTTTAGGGGCCTCCTTTGTTTCTACGGGCTTCAGCTCCATCAGCTGTCCCCGAATTCTATCCTCCATATCTCTTGCTTCATCACCCTCTGCGAGTGCTGGCTCGGAATTGAGCCACACTTCGGTCTCTTCAACCTCCTCTTCAAGTTGAAGCGCCAATCTGCTTCTAGCTCCTTAGTGTACGATGTAGGTGGTTGCGGAATTCACGTCGACCCATCCACCACCTATTTCGACATCAAGATCACAGCATCCGTCCAAGGGTGGAGGGACAAGTGGTTCTACATTCGTGACCAGAAGGCCGACAGAGACCACTACAGACTCGCGCCCTTCGACCCCGCGATGCCGTGCAAGAGGAGGCACTCCTGGAAGAATGTGATTATGCCCGGCGAGTCCGCGGAGACAGATGTGCTGTACGAGCACGTCTGCGACCTCGAGAGTCGCATGGGCAAAGAGGAGGGAGGCTGCACCCTCATTCGCATGTGGCTGCGCTGTCGCATTCAGCACCTGCAGGCCAGAGTCCACCCCATGTTTCAGTGGACTAGCGCTGACGATGCCGCTCGCGTGTCTGCCGATGGCATGTCCGCGAGTGAGGTGGACAAAAGGGTTCGACTGGTCAGCAAGTACACCGTCAAGGATGTGCTCCCCAGTGAGCCAATTGTTCCTCCATTTGATGCTGCTAACCCTCCTCCTGAGGTATAATTGTGCTACGCAGTAGCTTAGTTTGTCGATTGCTTCTCTGCTGTTTACTTGCTTTTTGCTGAATTTGTTGTCTATATGCAGGATTGGGTGGTGTCACCTTGTATGCCCCCTCTTCTTGAGGGGATTATCCCTCGCGAAGCCTTGGAAGAGGACGAGTCGGAGTCGACTGTCCCATCTGATGTGGAGGAGGAAGCCCTCGAGTCTGGTAGTCCGGATACTCGCAAGCATTCGCGCATCGAGGATTCCGAGGCATCGTCTCCTTCGACTCCGGAAGGTGCAAGTGTTGGTGCGGAGTCGCCGATCCCTGCTATTCCTGTGAGCGCCGTGGCACCATCCTCTCGCAAGAAGATGCGACTGCCCAAGGAGTCTTCGTCAGAGTCGGGGGAGCCCACTTTTGACTTTGACAAGTTTGATTGGTAAGTTTTCTAGTTTACTTGTTCTTCTCTGTTTTGCCCTTGTTAGCTTGTCTCTGGGTTTGCCCTTTCTTGATGTGGATTTTTTTCTTGCAGTCAAGAGGCGTTGTCATCTTCTGGCGACGTCCAATTTTTGAAAGAATCAGGAGTCGCAACCTCAAAGGCCAAGAATGAGGTCGAGCGTGCTCCTTCCCCTCCATTGGCGGCCCACTGCGGGCACAACTCTTCCAGTTCTCCTCATGCAGGGGAGCATCGAATGGTTGCCCGGATGACTATGCACCAAATGACTTTGGAGTCATTGGAGGATCACGTAAGTGTAGGATTTTCTTCCTTTTGATGTTGCAATCGATGGCTTCTGCTGATCCTTTGTTATGCAATAGCTCCTTGTGAAGGAGGCCGCCCACTTGGCGGAGCAAGTGCTTGCGATGGGCCGCCAGCATGCGATGCTGGAGACGCGTCATCGCGTGGTTGAGAGTGAGTATCCTGCACTTCTTCTTCTTCTCCTTTTATATAGTCGACTGATAGTCAATCCTTTTTGTTTTGTAGCTGAACATAATGCCCTCCTGCGTGACGCCGCCACCTTGGAGAAAACACTCGCCACGGCTGTGAAGGGTCGCGATGAGGCAATCGCGGCACGTGACGAGACGCAGAGGCGTGAAGAGGATCTTCGTGTCTCCATTGCGTCCAGGGAGAAGTTGTTCGAAGAACAGCTTTTCTCGATTGCCAAAGGCCTCTTAGGTACCTTGGTTGGATATCATTGTTGTTCTCTGTTTGTTGTTTGCTGCTGGCGTTGATGTTTATATCCATGTGTTGGTTTGTGTGCAGATGCTAGCGGTTTGAGCTTCGATCCTCAGGCCCTCCGTCGCGACGATGCTTTGGCGGGTGTGCTTTCAGCAGTCGAGGACCGCATCACCGCTGTTCAAGATACGCTCTCCAAGGCCAAGGGCGTTCTCAGTCGCCTCCGGGAGGAGCTGATGCCCAAGGCTGAGCTAATCGAGAACATGTACGAGCTAGTGGAGTCTCTCGCCGGGGGTGTTCCTTCCAGCTTCAAGAACTCACTCTGCGCGGCTGGCGCATCCATGTCACTTGCCATGGTGCAGGCCCACGGAGTCGAGATTGATCCTGCCGCGGTGTCGAAGGCGATGCCTGTTAGCGCGGACGGCCAGCAGGTAGTCTTTGCTCCTTTCACGACTGCCTGTGACAAATGTGGGCCGCAACTGATAAACACGGTTGCGAAGTATTCTAAGGAGCTGCAACGCGCCAAGAAGGCGACAAAAGCTACGGCATCAGGGGCTGGCGGAAAGTCAGTGGCATCTGACACTACCACTGACTCGATGAAGCCCCCGAAGCCGTCGAAGTCAAACAAGCCAATCGCTCCTTAGTAGCTTTGTAATAGTTAACTAGTTTATGTCCTTTGTTAAGAACATGCCTGTTGGCGAGTGTATCTGCTGATACTTTTGCTAGTCTTGAATTCACTTGTATCTTTTGTCTTTATGTTGATTTGGTCGTCTTATTTGTTTCTATCTTGGCTTGTGGTAGGGTACATCAAGTGATCCTTTGAGGGAAACTCAGGACTCGCCGCCTCTTGATGATACTTTGGCACCGCCACACTCTAGGGTAGATGAGCTGTCGCTGCTTTCGCGACTATGTGACCGCGTGAAACAGCTGGAGCATGAGTTGCCCGTGCTCCACGGTAACGTGGATGTATGGAAGTCAAAGGCGAAGAAAGCCGCCGCCCAAGAGCAGTATCTGCTTGGCGAGGTGATGCAGCTGGGCGACCAATTCAAGTGTTAGTTTGCTTGCTCTTATCTTTTCCTTGTAGTCACTCGCGATGGTGCGATGTACTTATGCTGCTGTTGGTGCTTCGTGTAGTTGTCAGCGCGCGTCATCCGCAGGATGAGAAGGATAGAATTGCCATTCGTATGCATGATCTTACCCAGGAGCAACTTCAAGAGAGTGGATACTTCTGGGTAGATCATGATCGTGCGATTGCGCTGGCGACCCTACAGGATCGTGCGTCGCGAGTGCTGCACTTTCTAAAGAAGTCGCAATCATGCTTGAAGAACATTTATCGGACAATGTTCGCTGGATGTTAGTCCATCAAGCCTGCTGGCCCTCCTTGCCAAGTTTCAAGACCCGACCGCGGTTCGCGAGTGCGTGAGGCAACAGTTGGTGGCTGGTGCCAAGGCTGCTCTATCGTTGGTGCGACTGCATAGGCCTGACGTAGATGTTGCGGCAATTGCAGCTAGGCCACCTGTGCCACCAGCTGGTTCTGCCTGGAATATGGTGCCGCACTACCAGGCGGTGGATCGCCCAGCAGAGGAGATCGTCGATTTCTTCGAAGAGCAGACCAACGTTCTTTTGTTGCAGTAGTGGCTTAGTTTGTATCCTGCACATAAGTGTACCAGTGTTGTAAAGTTTGTGTATATGGTGTATAACTGACTATTGATTATGTATAAAGAGCTTGTTAGCATGAAGTGCGTTGCACTATGCGAGTCCTTTTCGTTAGCCTGACCATGCTCTTACCTTAGTCCCTTGTCAACCTATCAGGTGCGTTGCAGCTGGGTTGATGTTGTGTCAAGGGTTTCGATTGATGTGCCAGTTACTCAGGATATCGCGTTTTGGTTCGTAGAACCGATGTGTATAGGGAGGCGTAGCCCCCGAGTAGATAAATTGGAAAAATAAAGGAGAACACAGAGCTTTGGGGCACTTAGCTTTATTTATTCGAAGGACAGTACGATGTACAATGTGTGGCTAAGTAGCCTTGGCTGAGTGCCTTATTTGTGGTCTAAAAGTAAAAACAACTAAGGGTAGAAGCGTCGTAGTTGTGCGACGTTCCAGGGGTTGGAGTATGTGACTCCTGTGTCGAAAGCTTGAAGGCGATAGGCGCCACCGAGGGGGACTCGAGCTTGAGATGTCCCTGCTGCTTCAGTCGCAGGACCAGGTCGCCTTCGACGAAGGATCTGGGGCGTAGCCTCCTACTGTGGTAGTTGCGCAGGTTCTGCTGGTAGATCATTGATCCTTCCGCGGCGATTTCTCTTGCCTCGTCAAGGAGGTCGACGGAGTCTTCGAGTGCGAGGGATGACTCTTGTTTGCTGTAAGCGACCACGCGCGACGCCTTGTACCGTACCTCGGTGGGTATCACTTCCTCGACTCCGTGCACCATAAAGAATGGCGTGTACCCCGTGGCACTGTTTGGAGTTGTGTGTAGGCTCCAGAGTACAGATTGCAGTTCGTTTGGCCAGCAACCCGCGGCTTGTTCGAGTGGCCGGAGGAGTCGCTTCTTGATGCCGCCACAGACGAGCCCGTTTGCTTTTTCCACCTGACCGTTGGTCTGTGGATGTGCTACAGAGGCGTAGCTGATGTTGATCCCCAGATTCTCGCAGAATTCTTGGAACTCATTGGATGTGAAGTTTGTCCCATTATCGGTGATGATGCTATGCGGTACTCCGAAGCAGTAGATGATGGATTCGAAGAACTTAACTGCGCTGTGTCCTGATTGGTTGGTCACTGGCATGGCCTCAATCCACTTGGTGAACTTGTCGACTGCGACCAAGAGGTAGACGTAGCCTCCTCGTGAGGACCTTGGGAGTTTGCCAACCATGTCAAGTACCCATTGCGCGAAGGGCCAGGCCAATGGAATTGGCCGGAGTTCTGCACCCGGTGCGTGCGGCTTGTCCGCGAATCGTTGGCAAGCGTTGCATTTTTGGACGATGTCCTTGGCATCGCGCATGGCCGTAGGCCAATAGAATCCAGCTCGTAGAGCTTTGGCGACGAGGGCGCGACTGCCGGCGTGGTGCCCGCAAGTCCCCTCATGGATGTCGAGGAGAACAACTCTTCCATCAACCGTGGAGACGCATCGTTGGAGTACTCCTGTGATGCTGCGTTTATACAGTTCGCCGTGGATAACAGCGAATGGCTTGGATCACCACGTGATGTGCCGTGCATCAGTCGGATCGTCCGGTAGCCTTTTGCTGAGGAGGTACGTGATGTACGGTTGCGTCCAGGATTGCTCAATCATCATGACGCTCATTGGTCCCTCGAGTCCTGTGTCCAACTCCAAGTCATCAAGTGCCATTGACTCATTGGGCGGCGTAGCCCCTGAGTCCGTTGCTATGCTTGTTTTCTTCTCTGCGGCCTTTGGCTTGATGGAGCGTTCGCAGATGCGCTCGAGAAATACCCCGGGTGGTATGGAGGCGCAGGCAGAGCCTATGTTGGCGAGTGCGTCCACCTCTTCGTTGCTTTCGTGACCTACGTGTCACAACTCGCAACCGTTAAGTCGCCTTCGAGTGTGTCGTAGTGGTCGTGGTACGCGATCATGTTGTCATTCAGTGCGTCGCACTCATGCATTGTTTGGTTGACGACCAACTTGGAGTCGCCGTATATGATGAGCCTCTTGGCGCCGCAGGCTTTTGCCATCCTCATCCCGTGCAACAGGGCCTCGTATTCAGCTTTGTTGTTGGAGGCTGTGAACTGCATTCGCAGGATATACTTTAACTTGTCCCCTTGAGGTGATGTCAGTATGACACCTGCGCCTGCTCCGTCCTTCCGCTTGGACCCATCGAAGTGCATTGTCCAGAGGTAGGACATATCTGGTTTGTCCAGGAGCTGGTTCTCCATCCAGTGCATGAGGAAGTCAGGGAGAACTTGTGACTTGATTGCGTCGCGTTTTTCGTATGTGATGTCTCGTGGAGACAATTCTATTCCCCAAAGCGCGACTCGTCCCGTGGCGTCGGGGTTATTGAGGATATGCCCCAACGGGGCGTCGTTGACCACCATGATTGGGTGTTCCTGGAAGTAATGGCGCAGTCGCCGGGCGGTCATGAAGACACCGTACGCCAGCTTCTGGTAGTGCGGGTACCGCTATTTTGTTGGCGTGAGGACCTCGCTGAGGTAGTATACTAGGCGTTGTACCCCGTGGACCTTGTTTTCCTCAGCTCGCTCGACGACGAGCACTGTGCTGACCACCTGGTTGGTGGCGGAGATATATAGCAGCAGTGGTTCCCTTTCTCATGGGGTCACTAGTACTAGCGAAGTGGATAGCAGGCGCTTGAGGTCTTCGAATGCTTCTTGCGCTTCATTGGTCCACTCGAATTTTTCAGCTTTGCGGAGGAGTTGGTAGAAGGGCAGCGCCTTTTCACCCATCCGGCTGATGAATCGACTGAGGGCCGCGATTCGCCCAGCCAGCTGCTGAACGCCCCTTATGTTTTTCGGCTTCTCCATTGTCAGTATGGCTTTTATTTTCTTCGGGTTTGCCTCGATTCCCCTCGCGGAGATGAGGTACCCGAGTAGTTGTCCAGATGGCACGCCAAAGGCGCATTTGTCTGGATTGAGCTTGATCCGATAGCGATCGAGGTTGGCGAAGGTTTCACGCAAATCGCCGATTAGGGAGGCTTCTTCCTTGGTCTTGATTACTATGTCGTCGACATAGACTTGAATGTTATGACCCAGTTGTTCGTTGAGGCAAGCCTGCATGCACCGCTGGTAGGTGGCTCCTGCGTTCTTTAGCCCGAAGGGCATTGTGTTGTAGCAGAACACACAAAGGGCGTTGTAAACGCTGTTTTCTCTTGGTCTTCCTCCTTCATTCAAATCTGATTATAGCCTGAGTAGGCGTCGAGGAAGCAGAGGCGCTCGCATCCCACGGTGGAGTCGATGATCTGGTCGATGCGCGGCAATAGGAAGTGATCCTTTGGGTAGTGCTTATTCGAAGAGGTGAAGTCCACGCACATCCGCAGGATATCCGTGTCCTTTTTTGGTACTAGTACCGTGTTGGCGAGCCAAGTGCTTTCCTTGATCTCGCGTATGAACTTGGCGTCGAGGAGTCTGTTGATATCCATTCCAACTGCCTGCGCTCGTGGCTCAAACAATCGCCAAACTGTTTGCTTGACTGGCCTTGCGTCGGGGTTGACGTTGAGTGCGTGCTCGGCGAATTCCCTGGGAACTCCTGGCATGTCCGCAGGACACCAGGCGAAAGTTTCCCAGTGCTCACGGAGGAAGTCGACGAGCGCGAGTTCCTATGCGGGACTCAAGTTGTTGGCGATGAGGGCCGTTTTGGCGGGATCCGATGGGTGGACCTGTACTTTCTTTGTGTGCACCGATGAGTCGAAGGATAGATCAGGCGAACTTGGCCGGCTCAGGGGAGGCAGATTGTTGTCTATCGACTCCTTTAGTCTCGCGAGTTCTTCTTGCATGCCGAAGGACTGGGAAATTCTGTTGAATTCCCTGTCGCAACTATCGGATCTTTCGAAGCTCCCGTTGATCGTGATGACACCATTGGGACCTGGCATTTTCATCTACAGGTAGGCGTAGTTTTTCACTGCCATGAACCTAGCGAACGCGACACGCCCGAGGATGCAGTGGTATTGTGAGGGCCAGTCGACGACCTCAAAGTCGATGCGCTCGCGCCGGAAGTTCTTCGGCGTACCGAAGATGACGTCGAGGTTGATTTTGCCTAGGGGATATACACCTTTTCCTGGGACGATTCCGTGGAATGTTGTGTCCGAGGGCTCCAGGCAAGTTAGAGGGATCCTCATTGCTCGCAAGGTACTCGTGAATATAAGGTTGATGCCACTTGCGTCATCCATGAAGACGTGGCTCATGTCGAAGCCTCTGATTTGCACCTCGAGTACGAGGGGGCAATGGCCTGGACGGGGTACC
Organism: Avena eriantha; assembly: GCA_910589775.1. NCBI lineage: Eukaryota > Viridiplantae > Streptophyta > Magnoliopsida > Poales > Poaceae > Avena > Avena eriantha. The sequence goes on along the minus strand of OU342743.1, from coordinate 535,001,498 downwards.
TGAGGCGGATGACCGCGTTTGTCGAAGGTGATGCAGGACTCGCTTCCGCTGAGGTACTCAGTAGTAGATGGTGGCGAGTGTGTGGCCAGGTTGACTTGGCGAGTGATGGCCTTCTGCACCCGATTCGAGGGGCGTCCCTTTTGGATCATCATGGTGCCCATGGCTCATGGGTACGGTTCACCTCCGTGGTGCTGGTCTGGCGCAGCTGCATTCGGGGGTGGCCCAGGTGGTGGTGGCGGAGCGCCATGGGCCACGGCGCCTGGAGCGGCTCCATAGCCTCTTTCGACTGCGTTGCGGTTCATCCGAACCAATCCCTCATGTAGCTTGAGGAACTCGCGGCAATCCTTGAGGAGGTGGCTGGACTTCTTCTTTCCATCATGCTTGTCGATGTAGAAGTGTACCATACATGGCCCGGACAGTTTTTCCTCAATGGATGTCACGGGTGCCTCATCGCGATTGCCGCGTTGCCACACTTGCGTGGTTTTCCCGGAGTCGCGGTATTCGCCGCTACGGTATCCGCTGTTGCGGTTATCGTCACGTCTGTCGGCATAGACAGCCGTGACCATGTTGACATTGTCACAGTCATCGTAGATGCGCATGCGACGCTTGCCTCGGCAATCGCGTCTGCGCTCGAGTTCCGCCTCCTCGTCGGAGTGAACGCGATTCTTCACCGAATATTCTCCATCGGCCCACCGATTCGCGATCTCCATCAGATGATCAATGGTCTTGGGCTTTGAGCGGCCCAGCTCCTCCCTGAGTTCTAGGCGGAGGACGCCGCCGTTGAATGCGTCAATCGCGCGATCCTCCGAGATGTTCTCTGTGGAGTTCTTGATGATGGACCACCTTTGGATGTAGGAGCGTAGCGATTCGCCCGGTCGTTGCTGGCAGCATCTTAGCTCTTCGATTGATGCAGGCCGCTTGTATGTGCCCTTGAAATTGCGCATGAAGCTGTAAACCAGCTCATCCCATCTGCGAATGGATCCGCGTGGGAGGTTGTTGAGCCATGCTCGGGCGGCGCCTTGCAGCTGTAGCTATAAGCATTGCATGGCCGTGCTTCGACTGCCGTCGTGGAGCCTGATGGAGGAGATGTCGTCCTCTAGCCAGATCTTCGGGTCCGGTAGGCCGTCAAACTTCGGGTTCTCCGATGGGAGTTTAAACCCCTTAGGCATTTGCTTCTGCCTAATGGATCTGCTGAAGCATCTGGCGCCGCAGAGCTCCACATCTTCCTCTTCCGAGTCAGTCGACCGAGCACATCGTGCCCTGGATTTGTCAATCTTGTGCTGCGTGAGGTCGTCACGCGCATCATAGTCGCGGTCATGTCGCCGTGAGCGGCGGAGTCGAGACAGGTCGTGACTGTCGTCGCTGGACGAGGGCAAGGAGTAGCGCTTTGCTAGCGCTTTGCCCTTTTTTGGCTCTGGTGTTGGCTCCTTGCCGAGGCTGGCTTCGATTAATCCCAAGCCTGCGATCGTAGATCGGTGCATGGCGGCTCGGGGATCTCCAGCTGGCGGCTGGTTGTTAAGGAGGTACATGGTGGCCGCTGTCACCGCAGCCTACGGCGTCTTGGGGACCACATTGCCCCGTGTGTCGACTGTCATAGAGCTGAAGTCGAGGACCTTTGCAGCTTCTATGCGTTCTTGCTCGGTAAGATGGGCCATCCGAGATTGCCTCTTCTTGGCGAGGTACTCGTTGCCCTTTGAGGAGGATCCTCCGTGGGAGGAGAGCCCAGCACGACGAAGGCTCGACTCGTCTGCTGCCTTTTTGCGTGCCTCGAGTTGCGCGATTGTTTGTACTTGGTGCTTGAATTCTTCCTTCAGGAGCCAGTGATAGCCCATCAACAGTTCTTGCGGGGATTCGAAGGGTAGAGGAGCGCCTCGTAGGGCCTCGCGGCAGTGAGCCAATTCTTGCTCGTTGAGCCTGATCATGAAGCGTTCGCCGGTTTGCTCGTTTAATATGGTTGGAGGTTAGACTGCTCCTCCATTGTCGACAGGGGTGCGATTGCCACCGTTGCCGCCGTTGCCGCCATTGCCACCGTTGCCGCCGTTAGGCGGGTCGGTTCCATTACCGCGATTGCCCGTGTTGTCACGGTTGGCATAGGTATCACCCGTGTTGATGATGGCACACATGAAGTGATTGGGGAAGCTGCTGCTTCCACAACTTTCAGATCCGGAACCGTAGGCTCCATCTTTAGTGGCCAGATCGCTCAGATCGGAGTCGCGACTGCTGTCGCTGACCGTGTTCTCGACTGTTGTCGGGGCGTTGAGCTCACTGAGGGTGCTGATCGATGGAGGGAACCATGATGCTGGGGCAATCGACGGTGCCGTCGGCTGATCAGGCATGCGAAGCATGCCCATCTGACCGACTTGGAAGCGGAAGCTCCCTATCGCCAGGCTGATTCCGTCGCCCATGGACTCGAAGGCTGGGCGAGTGGCCGGCATGTGGACGGTGAAGTCGAACGCGCCGAAGAGCTGGCGGATCTCCGCCGTTGCGGAGTTGTAGATCGCGGTTGATGGGGCCGAAGAAGCCGTAACATCAGCACTCCCAATTCCCACAGACGGCGCCAATTGACGAGGGTTTAACTCATCAATGCCCATTGTTATGGACTTGGGTTTTGGAGATGGAGGGAGCGCTGGAGACATCTATCGGCTAGCAAACAACCACACATGGGACTCAAAGATTTACCCAGGTTCAGGCCTCGTAGAGGTCCCTACTCCTGCTTGTCTGCTCGTGGAATTATCGAAGGAATCGAAGATTACAATGGTGCGCAGATGCAATCTGGCGAGGGTTGTGGAAACTAGGGTTGCGTGTGTCCTCCTCATTGCCCCCTCCTAGCCTTTATATAGGTAGGCTAGGTCTCGGGTAGCAGGTCGAGTCGGTTACAAGTTAGGGTTTCCCCCTTCAAACTTTCTATCTTTAGCTTCTTCTTGTTCTTCAAGCAATCGAGAGTCCGTAGGTTACCCGAGTCCTTCATTTGGGCCTTGGCGACACCGTGGGCCTTTAGGTATTTTGGCCGTATATACCAAGATCGAGTACCTGTAGGGTATACCCATGTCACATATACTTCTACTATCTGATTCTCACATGCAAGGCATGTCAAACTTACTAATAAGATATATAACATGGATATCTTTGAACATCGATCATTGGATATAGATTGATAGATTCCAACATTGCTAATTATTGGATCTCTTGCAAATTCAAGAAAGAATCTACCGCGCTTTCTTGTAGTTCAAATTTGACCTACTTTCTTTAAATCGACATAAAGTTATTTGAGTGCATGGGCGTAGTTAGCTAATATATAGGGAAGCTTGAAACGTCCTAAGACTAGGGAATTGTAACAAAACATGTCCCCGTTTTTTGAGAATCGGGTGGTGGCACTTTATTTTTTTTGACTGGGGTATGTCCCTAAGGAGTGAGATGCTTCAATAATTAATACAGCTAGTGCATGTGTACATGTTACACCAAGGACCTTAAAAAGGTGAAAATTGCATCCAAGTCCATACATTTAACACAAAGGACCCTACAATCAAGGAATTAAAATTAGTAGTCAGGTCCCGCTCCTCTGTCACGGAGCCGAGCCATGCTCTTTATAGTAGTACCAGTAAGCTTCACATGCCTTGCACGTGAAACTCACATAATATACAGAAGCATGACATGTCATTAGTATATAACATTGTAATAGGTAAATCTTGAAATATCTATGAATTTGAGCCACGTCGTTTCTAAAGTATGAGTGTATATTTGGTTCTTGCACTTTATATCATGTAGAAATAAATGTTTATTAGCTACCTAATAATTGAAAATTTTAGAACCATGGTCTAGAGAAACAATCGAGAAGATTCTAGAATGATGGATAAGTGTGTTTTGACCTTTTTCTACATATATATCTTATCTTATCTTATCTTACCACTATATAGTGTACGAATAACTTTGAATATTGACCGTTGGATCAAGACTAATGAATCCCAACATTTCCAGCCGGTGGATCTTCTTTTCTATTCTAACATCTAGAAGATTTTATTGATAGTCTTCATCACAATGAATGGTATGCACACAACTCAAAACACACTTCTCCATTATTCTAGAATCTTCTCCCTTGTTTCTCTAAAGCACGTTACCAGAATTTTCTAGTTTTAGATAGCTAATAATCGTTGACTTCTAAATGATATACAAAGTACAAGAACCAAATATACACCCATACTTTATAGATATCGATCAAATTTATATATTTGTATGCTTTACGTATGAAAATTGTATATAGTGATGATATGTCAGACGTCTATTATCCGAGTCTCACGTGTTGATCAAAAGGGACGTGCCACATACGTATATACTATATGAAATGTGATTTAACAAACGTTAAGTTGTTATTAACCAATATTCTTGTTAGAGAAAAAATGCATACATTAAGTCTATTAGTAATAACTATCTACCCATATTGAGAATATATCCTACAGTGCTATGAAATTTTGGGGATGGTGAAATAATGGTTCTAGAACATGTTGGAGTTTGCTCTAGGTACTATTCAAGACGAATATAGCTGCTCTGAACCATTGGATCTAACAGCCCAAGGGTCAGGATTGGTGCTATGGATCCAATTCAAAACTGCTCCATTGTAGTAGTAGAGAGAATACAACCTACTATGCTATGATATTTTGGGGGTGGTGACATGATGGTTCTAGATCATGGTGGAGTTTTCTCTAGGTACTATTCAACACGAATCCATGTACTCTGAACCATTGGATCTAACAGCCCAACAGTCAGGATTGGTGCTAAGGATCCAATTGAAAACTACTCCATTATCTTATCTTACCACTATATAGTGTACAAATAATTTTGAATTTTGACCGTTGGATCAAGATTCGTGAATCCCAGCATTTCTAGCCATTGGATATTATTTGCCATTCTAGCATCTAGAAGATTCTATTTTGTAGTCTTCAGCATAATGAATGGTATGCACAAACCTCCAAACACACTTCTCCATCATACTGTAATCTTCTCCTTTTTTCTCTAGACCATGTTATCAAAAATTCATGTGTTAGGTAGCTACTAATTTTTGACTTCTACATGACATACAAAGTACAAGGATACACCCATACTTTATAGATATTGATAAAATTTATAACTTATTATGCTTTACCAATTATAATTTTATATAGTGATGATATGTCATACGTCTACTATCTAAGTCTCACGTGCAAGACACGTGCAACTTTCTAGTAATAGTACAGATAGAGATATGATGTCGATATGGTCATCCTTTGAATAACCTTCATTCCGATGCTTGGAAAGGAAGATAAAAAATCGAAAGTTTGAATTCTACTAATTTTTGCCGTCAATGCCTGGCTCCTTCCTATGTACACCAACGCCCACACCGGAGACACAGCTGAACCGCCGTACCAAGACACACATGCGCAGCGCTGTGGACGAGGGAGTGCTGAGATGGATGGTGTGGCAGCGACTGAGAGCGAAAAAAATAAATTTGTTTTGTTTTGAGTGCACATAAATCCTGAAATTTACTAGAGTGTATACGTTGTAAAGGCTATAGTACCTCATGTCAGGAACCCATCATAATTCTGCTCTGACATCGCACCGCCTTCAAGTGCCCTGTCACGCTCCCCACCCGCCCTGCCTCCCTTTTATTCTCCGAGCTCCTCTTGCTCTTCGGTTTTTTCTCTCATCTCACTAGTACCTCCGTCCCAAAGTTTAAGGCCCCGTTTGGAATGCAGGAATGTAAAACATAGGAATAGAAAAAACGCAGGAATTAAGATATTATCATGTATGCTTAATTCCTATAGGAATCAATACCACATGAATTTTTTAGGGTGTCATTTGGATGTCACACAGGAAAACCGCATGAATTGTAGACACAAGGAGATGAAACATGAGGTTAGACCTCATGCTATTTTTCCTAGAAAATTCCTATGAAATAGCTTATACCATAGGAATTTCAAAGGAATCTTAGATTTCTATTCCTTTGTCCCAAATGAACCCATAGGAATTTTTCCTATAGGAATCCTATCCTCAAAAAATGCTATGATTTTCCTTTGTTCCAAACAGGGCTGAAGGCTTTTTTTGATAAGTGAAGCTACGAAAAGTTTGACCAAATGATGTCTACGCACTTCTATTCTTGTAGACAGTTGTTGGGCCTCCAAGTGTAGAGGTTTGTAGAACAGCAGCAAGTTTTCCCTTAAGTGGATCACCCAAGGTTTATCGAACTCAGGGAGGAAGTGGTCAAAGGTATTCGCTCTCAAGCAACCCTGCAATCAAGATACAAGAAGAGTCTTGTGTCCCCAACACACCTAATACATTTGTCGGGTGTATAGGTGCAGTAGTTCGGTGAAGAGATAGGGAAATACAAGTGGTATAGATAATTATAAGTGGTAACGGTGATAGAAAATAGCTTGATGGCGTAGAAAATACTAAAGTAAAACTAAAATAAAGATAGAAGCAAGCAAACATGTAATAGATCTAATATCAAATGGTGTTTCAGTGCTTAGAAACAAGGCCTAGGGATCATACTTTCACTAGTGAACACTATCATATAAATATATTCCCTTTCTGATACTACTCTTAACTACTCTCCGGTTGAACATTCTAATCGATGGTAGGGCTATAATAGCACACCTCAAAGTTCGCTTTCCGCATCTAGATAACCCCACACTGTCACCTTGAGCACTAGATGGTTAAAACAAACACCACAATTTCATAGAGACATCCAACTCCAAATATAACTCATAACAAGTATTTGTAATCTCTAGCCTAAGTGCCACCATGGTGTGCACACTGTCAACTTCACACACATGGGGAGATCAGAGATCTATTAAAGCACTTGAGTAGCAAGGTAGATCTACTTGATTACAAAGCTCATGATCACAACATGATCATGCATAGAGAGAGATGAACACATAGCTACCGGTAGAACCCTTAGCCTCGAGGAAGAACTACTCCCTCCTCATCATGGGAATCAACAACAGCGATGGAGATGGTGGTGGAGATTGATGGAGATGGCTCTGGGGGCACTTCCCCATCCCGGCAGGGTGCCGGAATAGAGACTTTTTGTCCCCCGAATCTCCCCTTCGATGGCCGTGGCAATGCGGAACTTTTCATGGCTGGAGGCTGGATGATTTAGGGTTTTTGCATTGGGAGACATCTTATAGGCGAAGAGGCAAGGTCGGTGGGCGGCCAGGGGCCCACACCACCTGGTGGCACGGCCAGGGCTAGCCCACGCCACCACATGGTGTGGCCGCCCTGTGGCCCCTCTCTATCTTGTCTTCTTGCTCCGTGAGTTTTCCGGTAAAATATCGACTTTGGCTTTTGTCCGGTCTAATTCTGAGAATATTCATTTTTTGACTTTCCTGGAACCAAAAACAGCAGAAAACATGCAACTGGAACTGTGGCATCTTGTTAATAGGTTAGTCCAAGAAAGTGTATAGAAATACTCCAAAGTGTGGGCAAAACATAAGAAAGTAGATAAAAACCAAACATGGAACATCAAAAATTATAGATACGTTTGCAACGTATCACCAAACTTCTAAAAAATATATCAAGAACTACTGTATGATATTAGTAGATACCATGTGAATATATGTTTCATGATGTATCAAAGGGTATGTATTTCATATTGTAAATATTAATATATTTTTTTTACAAACTTGGTCAAACTTTGCATAGTTTGACTTTTCAAAAAAAAATAGGCCTTGAACCTTGGATGCACGTACTACTAGTGTTTAATACTCCATCCCAGAACTTAAGTCTTGATATATAGACATCGTGGGTCTCTTCAGACGGCATTAGCAAAATTCAAGAGGAATCTACCACGCTTACTTGTAGTTCGAGTTTGACCTATTTTCTTTAAATCGTCATAAAGTTATTTAAGTGGGCACGGTTCGCTAGGGAATCTTGAAATGTGCTAAGACTAGGGAATTGTAAGAAAACATGGCCCCCACTTTTTCAAAAAATCCGGTGGTGATTAGGCCTAGAATTATAACTCGAAACTCGTGAGCTAAATGAGTGTACCTCATGACTCGGCTCGACTCGGCTTGAACTCGGTGTCTAACGAGTCGAGCCTAGTTTTAGATTTGAACTCGTTTGTTCACACAAGATAAATGAGCTACTCGTTTAGATCGTTAAACTCGTTCAAATATAGAATTGAAAATTTCCACTAATGAGTGCCATACTAAGAATGTTTCTTGTACATGTAATGGTGTAGAACTACTATATTTTCCACTCGATCTTGCCTTCGTGTTATTATGAAAGTACTATCCTTATTCTAGTTCTTAATTAGTAGGATAATTACTAGTTTTTCTTGTATGTGCTCTTGTTCGTAACTCATAACGTGCTAAACAAGCTACTCGTAAGTTTACTGAGTCGAGCCGAGTTTCAAATATGAACTCATTTTGTAAACGAGCCTACCCAAGCTAGGTCATTAGTTGAACTTGCTTTAGCGAGTCGAGCCAAGCTGATTCAGCTCGGCTCGAATTCCAGCCCTAGTGATGGTACTTTTTTGACTAAGGTATGTCCCGAGGGAGCGAAATTCTTCAATTAATTAACACGGTAAGTGGATGTGTACATGTTACACCAAGGACCTCAAAAAACAAAAAATACATCCAAGTCCATATATTTAGCACAAAGGACACTAAAATCAAATGCTTGAAAATTTTGGTAACATGGTCTATAGAAATGGGGGGAAGATTCTAGAAAGATGGAGAAGTGTGTTTTGAGGTTTGTGCATAGTATTTCATTGTGATGAAGATTATTAATAGAATATTCTTGATGCTAGAATGGAAAATAAGATCCAACGGTTGGAAATGTTGGGATTCATGAGTCTTGATCCAACAATTAATATTCAAAGTTTTTTTGTACATCATATAGTTTTAACATAGTGGTAATGGTAAGACTAGTACTTGCTTAACAAAAGAAAACAACACACTTCTCACTTTCATAATATCTTGTTGAAGAAGATGCACGAATCTACCAGATGCAGGTACTGTATCATAAACTATATATGATGTCAATATGGTCATGACCTTGGCTATTTAGGTCGAAACCAGGAATGTTCATACACCTTAGGCCAATACACATTGTGAAGCAGCGAGAGCATTTTTTGTATTCAAAGGTGTCAAAACACATGTTTCTCATTTTTTTCTTAGCACTATATAGTGTAAGAATAACTTTGAATATTGATCGTTGGATCAAGACGCGAATCCCAACATTTTCAGACATTCCATCTTCATTATTTCCATTTTAGCATCGAGAAGATACTATTGATAGTATTTCTTTTCGTATCTTACCACTACTAGTAAAAGGCACGTGCCACACACGTATATACTGTATGAAATATGATTTAATAAACATTAAGTTGTTATTAACCAATAGTCTTGTTAGAGAAAAAATGGATACATTAAGTCTATTAATAATATATCTACACATATTGAGAATACAACCTACTGTGCTATGAAATTTTGGGGGTGGTGACATGATGGTTCTAGAACATGGTGGAGTTTGCTATAGGTACTATTCAACACGAATCGAGCTGCTCTGAACCATTGGATCTAACAGCCCAATGGTCAGGATTGGTGCTATGGATCCTATTCAAATTAAAACTGCTCCATTATAGTAGTAGAGATATGATGTCAATATGGTCATGACCCTGGTTGTTCGGGTCAAAGCCAGGAATGTACATACACCGTAGGCCAATACACATTGTGAAGAAGCCATAATATTTTTTTGTATTCAAAGGTGTCAAAACACATGTTTCTCATTTTTTTCTTAGCACTATATAGTACACGAGTAACTTTGAATACTGACCATTGGATCAAGATGCGAATCCCAACATTATCAGATGTTGGATCTTCATTTCCATTTTAGCATCGAGAAGATACTATTGATAGTCTTTCTTTTCTTATCTTACCACTATTTTTTATATATAGTGTGTGGATAACTTTGAATATTGGCCGCTGATTCATGACCGGCGAATCCCAACATTGCTGCTAGTTATTGGATCCTCTAATCCATTCCATCATCTAGAAGATACTATTGATAGTCTTTGTTATCTTATCTTACCACTATATAATGTACGAATAACTTTGAGTATTAACCTATGGATCAAGACTCGCGAATCACAACAATGCTAGCCGTTGGATCTTCTTTTTTCCATTCTACCGGGTGGTGGTACTTTTGTCTACTACTATAATGGAGCAGTTTTGAATTGGATCCATAGCACCAATCCTAACTCTTGGGCTATTAGATCCAATGGTTAAGAGCAGCTGGATTCGTTTTGAATAGTACCTAGAGCAAACTCCAACATGTTGTAGAACCATCATTTCACCACCCCAAAAATTTCATAGCACACTAGGATGTATTCTCAATACGGGTAGATAGTTATTACTAATAGACTTAATGTATGAATTTTTCTCTAATAAGAATATTGGCTAAAACAACTTAACGTTTGTTAAATCACATTTCATACCACTTTAACATTATCAATTTGTTTTTACCCATCAACTCAGTCATCCACGTAGGGCCCACAGATTAGGGAGGTCGCGGTCGCCTTAGACGCACCACAAAATTATGACTGGGCCATCGAGTGCAGGAAGTAGAGTCAGCATTCCATCCAATCGCTTACCCTAGGCATCGTCATCGGTATTTGCCACATGCATCGGCTTCATCAGTGACATTTATTGTCCCCTCGCTTCGGTAATCTGCCACATTAATCTTGGATCACCTCTTTCCTATTTAATCTCTCCCCTTCCCCGCACCAAACCATCTCTAATCCCCCACTTCCAGCAACCATCTCCAACCTCGTCTGTCATCCATGGCCACCTTCCGGCTGCCGCCCGCTGTAACGGAGCGCAAAGACCCCGACATCACCGCACAGGAGGACAATGCCCTGCGCATTTGGGCTTTCTCCCTGCGGAGAACAAATAGGCAGCTGGCATGCACCTTCCTCGATGCTGGATACGGTGACCGCAAGTAACAGATGTACAGCATGTACGACAATCCGGACGAGACACTGAAGGTCAAGTTCGTCAACTTCAGGGATGCCCGTCTCCTCTACGGCCAGGCCTTCCACTGCGGCTGCAAGATGGTGGTGTTCACCGGCTCCAACATTTTCACCAACTACTAGAACCGGTTCCCAAACAATGGCAACTTCATCCAAAGTGTTCTCCCGGAGCTGCCGATGGCTCTAGAGGCGCCGCCTCATTTTCCGACAGTGCCGCCGATGGCTCAGGAGGTGCCGCCGCCTTCTCCGGAGGTGCCGATGAGTAAGGAGCCGGCTCTGTCGCTAGAGCTGTCATTGGTGCCGATGTCGCGAGCTGCCGCTGGCAGCGCGGACTAGGTGCAAGGAGGCGCCGGACCTGCACTAGTTCAACAGTGAGTCCTATATGATCTTAGTTGTTGTATGAAGTTTCTTCTGGTACTACTCGTCATAAAAAAGTTTCTTTTGGTACTACTCACTATACCCTGTAGTACTAGTAGTAGTACTGCGAATGACGATCTATTGAATATCCTCCCCCGGATGTTTGTGAAGAAAGTGAAAATTTCGAAACCGGGAAAGTTTGAATTGCTAATCTATTGTAAGGACCAAAATGGTTCCCACCAACGCAGCTGATGAACACGCCAGACAAATACACGGAGCCGCCGACAAAGAAACGGAGCCACCAATGGCAGGTTGTCGGTCGACGCGCGTGCGCAGCGCCACATTGTTGACGAGGGAGAGATCAGCCGGCCGGGGTGTGGGGGTGGTGATGGGGGAGTGAAGGAGAGAGAAAACACATTTTGTTTTGCGTGCATATAAATTGTGGTCCTAAAATTTACTCTACTCATTGTACCCTATACCTCGTGTCAGGAACCCATCCCAGCTTTCTCTGACATCACACTGCCTTCAAATCCTCCTCTTTGCAGCTCTCTCGTTGCCTCCTCTGTGCTCATAGTCTCTTCTCGCTCATTATTTTTTTAACAGAAAAAAGGAAATAAATTCTTATTACTTGCTTTTCAGAAAATAAATTTCTATCACTTGGAGAATTGAAATTGATTATTTTTTGTTTTTAATATCTTCGATTGTTCCCAAAAGATGGCCAAATTTGTCGGCATGTAAATTCTTGGATATGGGATCATGAGCATAAAGTCTCATGTAGAGATATGGCCTTGACCTTGTGGTTGTTCGCCTTGAAATCCAAGCTTTTTTCATACTCATTGATAACTATGCTTAATTCATTGAAATTTCACCACTTACTTTTAGGTTAGCATTTTACACGGTTAGTGGGAGTACATTCTACATCAAGGACCTAAAAAAAGGAAAATTACATCGAGGTCCACACATTTAGCACAAAGGACCCTAAAATGGAGCAAATAACACAGTCGGGTTCGGCTCCTTCTCGAGAGAGTAGCTGATCGATCCACGCTCTTCATACCACATCATCTTCGATTGTTTTCAAAAGATGGCCAAATTTGTCGGCATGTAAATTCTTGGATATGGGATCATGAGCATAAAGTCTAATGTAGAGATATGGCCTTGACCTTGTGGTCATTCGCATTGAAATCCAAGATTTTTTCATACTCGTTGACAACTATGCTTAAATTCGTTGAAATTTCACCACTTACTTTTAGGTTAGCATTTTACACGATCGGTGGGAGTACATTCTACATCAAGGACCTAAAAAAAGGGAAAATTACATCGAGGTCCACACCATTTAGCACAAAGGACCCTAAAATTGAGCAAAGAAAACAGTCGGGTTCGGCTCCTTCTCGAGAGAGTAGTTGATCGAGCCACACTCTTCGTACTACTTCATCTTCGATTGTTTTCAAAATATGTCCAAATTTTTCGGCATGCAAATTCTTGGATATGGGATCATCAACATAAAGTATGATGTAGAGATATGGCCTTGACCTTGTGGTCGTTCGCCTTAAAATGCAAGATTTTTTCATACTCGTTGACAACTATGCTTAAATTCGTTGAAATTCACCACTTACATTTTGGTTAGCATTTTACATGGTAAGTGGGAGTACATTCTACATCAAGGACGTCAAAAGGAAAATTACATTGAGGTCCACACATTTAGCACAAATGACCCTGAAATTGAGCAAAGAAAACAGTCGGATTCGGTTCCTTCTCGAGAGAGTAGCTGATCGAGCCACACTCTTCATACTACTTTATCTTAGATTGTTTTCAAAATATGGCCAAATTTGTCGGCATGCAAATTCTTGGATATGGGATCATCAGAAAAAGTCTGATGTAGAGATATGGCCTTGACCTTTTGGTCGTTCGGCTTGAAATCCAAGATTTTTTCATACTCATTGTGCTTAAATCCGTTGAAATTCACCTCTTACTTTTAGGTTAGAATTTTACACGGTCAGTGGGAGTACATTCTACATCAAAGGACCTAAAAAAGGGAAAATTACATTGAGGTCCACATATTTAGCACAAATGACCCTAAAATTGAGCAAACATAGTCAGGTTTGGCTCCTTCTCGAGAGAGTAGCTGATCGAGCCACACTCTTGGATATGGGATCATCAGCATAAAGTCTGATGTAGAGATATGGCCTTGACCTTTTGGTCATTCAGCTTGAAATCTAAGGATGTTCATACTCGTTGACAACTATAAGCTGAAATTCCTTTAAATTTCACCACTTACTTGTAGGTTAGAATTTTACATGGTTGGTGGGAGAACATTTTACAACAAGGACGTAAAAAAGGGAAATTTTACATCGAGGTCCATACATTTAGCATAAAGAACCCTAAAAACAAGCAAGCAAAACAGTCGGGTTTGGCTCCTTCTCGAGAGAGTAGCTGTAACACCCCAAGACTTTAATCAAGGTTATCAAGTTATAATCACCCAATTTAGGGTTAACAAAAACTTTTATTAAGAAAAATGAATATGAATGCATGTGTGTTTGCATTAGTATAGAATTGAGTGTATATGCCATGCTTGATTGTTCTAAATGTTGTGAAATGGTTTAAAGGTGAATGCCACATCATCTAGACCATTTAAAAACAATTTCCAAAGAGAAAGAAATCAAATAAGAATAAATAAACCAAATGGTCATTTTGACCATTTTAAACCACTAGGCCACTTTGTAACACCCCAATTTCAGCAATCCTAATTAGTTGTCCAGAATGCAAAAATTAGGAGGAACTAAAACTTTTTCTTGTTTAGTAATGCAGTGCTTGCTTGTTGTTTGTTTGTGCTTATGCATCTGAAGGTATAGCATAGGACATACTCCTTACCTCACCATCAGTTGACAAAAGCTATCTAACAAATATATCTTGGCTCATTTTACAATTTCTCAAATGTTCTGGCATTTCAAAATCTGAGTCAAGATGCCCTTGCAACCCAAACTTATTTATTAGCTTCTTTTGATCAAACTATGGAGAGCTATGTAATATAATCTCCTTATGTTCTCAAGAAAGAACCTTCAACCACTCTTATCTCTAGGTCTTCCAAAACCTTTTTATAAATATTTTTGAATTCTACCCTGGTAGAGATACCAAGGAATCTCACATTATTCAAACTCCAACCTTTCAAAATACCCATCCTTACCTCAAGCTAAGCTTGATGGTAACCCAAGTAGTAGTTGATTTGCTGGTGAGATGAATTACCTTGATATGCTGTTTAACTTGTTTACTTACGAACTAAAGTATGCTACCCTAGGAGCTCATCCTATAGGATCCAACTAAGATTACAAAATCCTAAGCAAGATTCCCAAGCTGGATCTGTCCTCTAGTGACTAAGCAATCCTCTAAATCCATTAACCAGATCACCTTTGATATATTCTCCTTTTAGAAGCTTACAGGTCAATGAAGACCAAATCCAAGCATGGATCCCTTCTACTCAACCTACACTTCAACATCATACACTTGATGATGCTTTGACACCTTGCAACCCATCAAAAACATCCCCACTCATATTCTAGTCAAAAACCCTAAATCTGCTAAATTTGACAAAGTCTGGAAACTGTTTCAACATCACTTCTTTGAATGCCTCTCTTTCTCAAACCTTGTGCATTTTTGGTAATGCACTTGAACCATCTTGTAGACCATTGTAAGGACTACTAAGGTCCACTCTTGACCTTGGCTATATCATCTTTTAACCCACTTGTTCCTGGTAGTTTCCAGGCAAGAAAATAACAATTCCTGCAAATCTTATCAATCAGCCTACTTTGGAAGAAGCTCACATCTCCATACCATATTATTTTGACCAACTCCTTGCATGTTTGTGTTCTACTCATAAAGGTATATACATCCCTACTTCACTTGTTCCAAATGGACCCTTGTGCTTCCAAATCCCACAAGATTTTGAAGGCTATTTGATAATCTTGGTTTGGCACGCTTATTTTATTCAAAGTTTCAAATCAATTCCTAGAGCACTCAGGCATGATGAAGCTCAAATTCTTGTACCTTGGTCATCTACTCAACTTGGTATAACTATCCATCTATTCCTTGCATCAAGGTGATCTCTAAGCTCACTAATCCAACCTTGTGTAGGTGGTAAAAAAAGCAATGCCCTAGATCCTCTAGTCCTTGCTCTCTTCTAAAATCCATCATGTCTTGCAGAACCCAAGGTTTCCAATGATGGATACCTCAATCTTACATCATCCACCTTGGATATAATCATTTTCCCAATTATTTCCACATTTAATTGGAACCTAAAACTTTTTAATTTCCATATTTGGCAAAATCCTAGAAACCTTGTCTATAAAGGCAAGCTTGTTTTTCTCCAAATCACCTTACCAACTCAATGCACATTTCAATACTATACATCATCCCTACCTTCACATCTAAAAAATAAATATTTTTGAGATTCTTTATTATTTCTTTCTACCCTTTTTCTCAATTGGCAGAAATAAGAAATAATTGATTAAAAATACCTTTCTAACTCAAGAAATTCCAAGAAAAATCTCCAATGCGTGCTATGGTATTTAGGACCATCTCACATCAAAAAGAAATCATGTCAAATGTAAAAATATCAAATGATCTTCAAGAAACTACTTCTGCACTTTTTTAATAAATGGATTTAAGTGGACTAAAACTCCTTTGAAAATCCCAAATAATTCCTAGGGTTATGCATTGTCCCTATCTACACGCCAATACCATTCCCTCCTCTTGCCAAAGTAAATTTTCTAAACTTCCTTCACAACCACCTATTTACTCAGTTTGGCAAACTTAACCAAGTTTGAGCTAAACCAAGATCAAACCATCACCAAAGCTTGTCAAGTACTCCTCTCTCCAGCACCAGAACCCCACTAGTTGCCCACCACTTTAGCAAGCCCTAGGGCCTTGTCTTTTATGCTTGTAATAGGATGGGAAGACCCCGAAAATGTTTACCAAATATTTTATGATGAAACCTTGGTGAGGTTTGACCTACCAAGAGAAGTTTGAGAAAAAAAGGTTTTCATTTCACAAAAGATGCTGAAGGAAAGAGGAGGTAAAAATGTTTACGAAAACACACCCGGTTCTTTGCAGCTTTAGCTATAACAACTTAACCCGTGCAACCACATTACTCTAGAATGGGATAGGGATGGATTTGATGTTTGTCTATTCTGTATAAGATGCCTCACAACTACTATAGGAGGATATAACAATCCCTGGAGGGTGGGCCTTCTCTGGCAGGTTCCATGTAAAACATCGACCGGTAGAAGGAACAAAGGGTCTAGGGGCCTCCACGCGTTACTATGAGCCCCTCATTGAAAGCGCACACTTGGGAAGTGGAAAAAGCGCTCCGGTTGGCTTGGGAACTATATAGGGTGACCCGGTGTTGAGGGGAACAACACTCATAGGGTAGGCACTTATATTGGAGTGGGCATCCGGAGAGTCTTGATCGGTTACTCAACCCACGATCGGTGTAGATCAGGGTAGTGTACCCGGATGGTGTGGGTAAAGTGTACAACCTCTGCAGAGTGTAAATCTATTCGAATAATCGTGTCCATGGTTATGGACGGGTTGGACAAACTACTATAGAGCGGTGCTGGTTTAAAAAAAAAGGATTTCGAAAAAGCAATGGCTTTGGAAATGTTTTGAGCATGGGATGGTCGAAAAGGATACATGTTTTGACCACGGGATGGTCGGAAAGGAAGGAAAGGAGTTTGGTCATGGGATGACCGGAAGGACAAAACAAATGGGTGACCCAATCCTAGAGTTTCCCAAAATTTGCAAAAAGGTTTCCAAAATGTTTTACAAAAGTTTTCAACAAAGATATGTAGATGCTATATCTACAAGAGAAACTACCTGAGGAAAGAACCTCTCTTGGAGCCCTCCTACTACCACAACCATACTGCATATCCTGTTGTTGTTATTACTCTTATCTTAAGGTGGTTTGCAAGTACATTCAAAGTACTCACTGGCATTGTCCCTGGCTATTAACTTGGTCAGATATCAAGAAGAAGGTGATGTTGACGACTATGCGAGCTAGGACGTTCTCCCAGTTAGTTTCCTGTAGGTTAAGGCATGGCTCCGACTCTACACTTGATAAAGTTCCGCTGATGATGATCAATGTAGCCATAATGGCAAATAAGGTATGACGTGTTTACGCTTAAGTAATGGATGTTTACTTTGATACTTGTCGGTTATGTTCCGCGACTAACTGATCATGGGATCGTGGTGTATGCATAACAGGGATTCTCGGAGGATTAATCCGAGGGCCCCACAGACTAGGTATCAGAGCCATCCTGATTGTAGGAGACCTTAGTTAGCAGGGACATTAGTCAGGAAACGACAAACCTATTTTCAAAAAGACAAAGGAGAAGAGATGACTATTTGCAAAAGTGCTTGTCTTTGCCCCTCCGTTTTGAAAACTACTTGCATTAATATGATTTTCTAATCTTAAAATCTTGCACACCTGTCACTAACCCAACCTGGCCCTAAACACTTTTGTAGATGGAACCTATTGATGAAGAGTGGATGAAGATTGGATTTCCCCGACTCCTATGGGACTCTCTGCAACTTTGCGGTTACCAACAGAAACCTATCTACACCCTCCACAAGGGACCGGAATCAGGAGATTATGTGGGACAGATTGTCATACTAGCCAAGCTAGGAACCGACGGAAGCCCTATCTTTTCCACTAGACCTCAGATGCCCAGTCCTGTACTTGCTATTGATATGGTAGCTAGAGAAGCTTTGATGCGCATCCATAGTTTCCTTCCAAAGATGAGGCAGTCCACAACCTTTTACCTCCCAAAGAAGGGAAATGTCGACTGCACCGGAGGATCTCAAGACCCCAGCCTGGCATACCCTGCACTGTCTTTTCAGACCCGCTTCAGCTACTCCAGCAACGAGGTGTTAGCAGCAGTCGCTGGCGAATACCGTCACGCCTAGATGGAGCTCCGTCGCCTACAAGACATTATCTCTCATAAGAAGCTCTAGAAACCCTACAAAGGAATCAAGCACGAACCACTGCCACTGAAGGAACCTCGAGGGAAGCGGCTCCCAAGAGAGGTAGGAAGTGCATCACCGCCCGTCAGTATATCCGTAGGTTCAAGCCCATCTAGGAGGTACAGGAAACCTCCATTGCTCCACCAGAAGCCAACAACGACTCTGTAGATGCACCCTCCGAGTAATCACCCGCACTACTGTATTTGCCATCTAGCAATAGGGTAGAGTCATGTATCGTCCCGGCACGCATTTCGTAATGCTTAAGTACTATTACCACCTTCGGGTGTAGACTGGCCTGTTATGTAATAACTTCCTTAGACTATTATGCTTGTTTTGATGTTTCCCTCTTGCGTGATTTACCCAAGACGTTGCATCAGACCCAACCTAGAATAGAAACACCCCAAATGAATGCATCTCCCGATTGTCTAGTATTTCTCCCTAATGCTGGATGACTCCTGGTACGCCGCTCAATACACCTCGCGAGACCTAGACCCTCGGTTGGATCTGCTGGATTAGACCAAAATCGCTATCCTATAGTTCTATACCCCATTAATCCGTCCGAGTTGAACTCCGAAAGCTAACCGTTTAACATAGCTTACTCCCATAACCGGAATGCTTACCACCAACAGGAACTCCCTCAATATGGCCATGAAGACCGGAAGCTCGAAGAAAGCATGTAGCCGTTGCGGAGAAGAAGGACATCAAGCCAAACGGTGCTTAGGCAACTACCCAAACTGTGGGGCACTCCATCCTCCAGAGGATTGCCCAACCCTGTTTGTTACCTATTTCCTGTGCGAAAGTCAAGACCATGTTCCGGCCGACTGCCCCTTATATCTTTTGATTGCCAAGGCGCGTCAACTTCCTTGTGCACGAGTTGAGAAGTCATCAAGAAAGACATGTCCAAAGCAAGGTACCTATTTCTTGTGTGATCAACCATGTCATTACAGCCGAGACTGCCCCCATCACGGTCAAGCATTTTCCTCTGCCAAAGTGAACCTCCAAGTACCATCCACCATCAACAAAATTCGGAAGCAAAGCCTAGTAGAACTCAAGAACGAGCAATGTCTTTGCTTCACCTATGGTCAACCAGGTCACTTCTGTAGGCAATGCCCCACCAAGAAACGGGTGTCCTCGACACCTAAATTTCCTAGAGCACACCATGTTTCCGCTCCACGGAAGGACAAGAAGCGTCGGAAGATTCTTACTGATGAAGTCGAGAAGTCACTGGACCAGGAGCCCCTCCCCTAGAAAGAGCTATTATCGGCAACCCTACCATTCACGCCTTGGCAAAACCATTTCTCCGAGTTTGGTGGATGAAGGCTGTTCGTTATATCAATAAGGTCATGGTTCCCTGATCAACCAACACACTCCACCCTTTATAGCAAGCCCAAACTTTCAGCAGGAAGAAGGCAAATCAACCCCCAGCAACCCTGCAATGCAAGATTGAGAAATCAAGCAGCATCTTTAATCTACTGCACCTCGTTGGAATAGATTCAAGAGTTAGGATCTCTAGCCTTAAACTAGAAATCTCTGGTTGTCAGGAACTTCAATTTGTGGTAGACTAGTTCCCTGTATTTTGAACGACCCCTATGATGTTGCCCTCCGCTATGTTGTCTTAGGGCTACCCTCAAGAATCCTCTTTTGCCACTCCCATATGTTTGTAATAAGGATGTCCTTGACTTATAACTCTCTGAGCTACCTAGTTTAACCCTGAGGGGGAAAGGCCACATCTTTCTGTCAACACCCGGATTTTTAATCCCAGATGCCTGTTATGTCATACATCGCAATCCCAGGATTACCATTTTTGTGAGACATAACAGATTGGATATCACAGTACATCATCCATTACAAACCATAGATAAGGTCTTACACAAATAAGGATCTCATGATCTAGTCTTAATACAACCAGCAGCGGAATAAATAATAAGCGTAGCGGTGGGGTCCATTTGCAGGGGCACAGGCAATGCTGACGAAGGCAGATAGTCCTAGTTATCATAGCGGTCCTGCTAACCGTCATCTTGGTAGTCTCCTTCATAGTCTGGCCATGAGAATAGCTAGGGACAAAAGCCATGAGTACTCTTTAAGTACTCGCAAACTACCACTAACAAGTAGTATAGTTCTAAGGTAAAGTGCTAACTCTAAGTTTAACTATAAAGTTAAGTTTGAAACCTAAGCTGAGTTCAGAAACAAAGAAAGATAGAATAAAGTTCTAAAATCACTTAAGTTGGGAAGCTAGTGTCAAAGTCACAACCCTGTTGTGGTCAAGTCAAGATTCATCATTCATTTCATATGCCCTTTTGAAAATATCTGACAACGAAACAGTATGGCCACTCCAACTGTCCATAACCGCGGACGCGGCTATTCGAATAGTTTGACACTCTGTAGAGGTAGTACACTTTGACCACAAGATTCGATACATCTGTCAGGGATAACCCTGAATCATCATACTTAGTATGCAGATAATCAAACATAACCTTTCCTTTACACACCCTAGTATAAGCACCTCTCCTATGAGTATGGCCTCCCAACCATGACCATCTGTCATCTTGGGCACTACATAGGTGGACAACATTGAGAGGTAGCCTTAGCTCAAACCTCTCCCGTGAGGGAACTAATACTAATGCATATAAATTTCCGGCTAAGCCCTACCCAATTCAGGTATTGTGGTTGTACGGTAAAATTGGAATGGTATCGCATCCGAATCCAACCATCAGTTTTGTAAATAAAATTAAGGCTCATGCCTCAACATTTTCATCATCATAAAACATTTGTGTTTCTCAACACATGTCAAAACATCTCAATAGAATGACTCATCATTCCAAGGTTTTCGTAATTTATTTTCGCTAAGTGTTCCCATCTAAAGTGACTCAAGTTTTGATCTAGCTCTAAGCTACTAAGTTAAGAGTGTTCACTAAGGTGGGATGCTAAAATCAATCTCATGCCATAGAATGACATCTAAAGTTATCTAGATAGGTCAAGTTTTATACTTTTTATGCTACCTTCAAAACAAGTAAAGGACTTTGGTAAAGTAAAGAAAGTAAAGCCTAGAAATAAAACTTGGGGTAGGTAATAGTCAAGGTGGTGTAACCAAAGCATGCCTAATGCATCTTGCTCAGGTTATCTAGCTTAATTCTAGCTTGCTAAGTATTATACTTGCAAGGGTTAGCTTGCCTTGGTTGGTGTAGTGGTTGAAGTTTTCTTCCTCCTCTTGATATCACTCCTCCTCCTCGAAAGCTTGGTCGGTACTATCGTCTATAAATACATATGGAGTACACAATCACCAAACAATATTTAACTAGTCTACTTAGCACTCTAAGGCACACATTTGATGATCTACTATCATCACAAGGTTTTATTAACTAGCTTCATTCTATTTATTTTAGAAAAGTAATTTCTACTCATTGAAAAAGAACTAAGATTTAATATTCACCAATTAAAATATGTGATCATATGGACACATGTCATCACCACATATTCTAACATATGCGAATGTGATTTAAAGGTTGGGTCACATTTTAATTAAGCTAAAGTTTAGTATTTAATGATTTAAAGTGACTAGAAATGCCTATATAGCATTATTTTGGTACTAGTCCAAGTCACTGCATGCAAACCTCAATATTATATATATTAAGATAGATATGGTTAAATGTGATTTTTGATAGTTGGAATCAACTCAAAAGCTATTATGGTTGTTTTTATAAAAATGTTTGAATGTGCAAATGCTTCTGTCTTGTTATTTTTACTAGGAGAGAGCTCTAACTCTAAATGAATTAAATCCAACGGGCTTGGATAGATCTTTTCAGTAGCTTTCTAACAAAATTTGAATCACTCAATTTGGTTCAGTAGATCTTCTAGAATTGATTTTTAAACTAAGGGACAGAAGTGAGCTCAAACTAAAATAGAAAAACCTAAATTTGAATTCACGGGCTAGCGCGGGAAAGGAAATGGGCCGGCCCAGTGGCGCTCAGCGGCGCAGAGGGCGGCTGATAGGTTGGTCCCGCTTGTCAGTGAGACTTAAAAACCAAAACGGTATCTATCCGTCTGGGCCACACGATTAGAACAGAGATCGATGGCTCACGGTCGTCGTCGACGACGGACTCGTCGCTAGCGAGACCGAACCCTAAACGGCCAGCAGGGGTCTACCGGGGACGTACCAGGGCTCCAGCTACTGCGGCGAGGCAGGCAAACGAACTGGTGCACCACGACGAGCTCAGGCGAGGTCACGGCAGCTCTTGGGGTGGACGAAATCAACAGCGCCTTCTCCTCCTCTGTAGCGGGCTCCTCTGGCGCAATTCCGGCAAACTATGGCTTGAGCGGCTCCGGCGAGAGGTGGGGAAGGATCAGTGATGAGAGGGGAGTGGAGTGGTGTGAGGAGTTTGTGCTGGGGAGGGCTCCTTTTATAGGGCGACGAGGGGACCGAACGGCACGACGGTGAGCTCGTCGGTGACGCTGATACAGGCGGCTAGAGGCATGGGCGGCGTAGGTGGATGGTGGCCTGCCCTCCAGCGGTCATCTACGGCTTAAAGGCAACGCTAGGGGCGGTGGCGTTTGGTCGGGAGCGTCCCGCGCTCTGGGAGACAGATGCGGTGCTCGACGTGGCGCACGGCGACTGTGTGTCACGCGGTGGCGCATAGCCATGTCTGGCGGGGTGCTGGGGTCGAGGCGGAGCGGTGTGCACGGTATTGGGTCGAGGGGCAGTCTGTAGCATGCTGGTGGCTAACGCACTCTGGCGCGCTCTGGCGAGCTCACAGAGAGAATGGGCGGTGGTGCTGGGGTGTGGTCCAGGGC
The DNA here is from genome assembly GCA_910589775.1 of Avena eriantha. Lineage (NCBI taxonomy): Eukaryota > Viridiplantae > Streptophyta > Magnoliopsida > Poales > Poaceae > Avena > Avena eriantha. The sequence continues at coordinate 534,978,340 of OU342743.1, read as the reverse complement.
CTGGCCGGGCTTGGGGAAGGGGCAGGGAGGTGCATTAGGGTTAGGCGGAGCTAGTGGTGGTGCTGGAACGACACGACGTTGTCTATGGCGCTTTGCCCATGTTCGGCCAGCGGTGACCAAAATGTGGCGGCGCTCCACTGCTGCTGTGGCTAAGGGGTAGGCTGGTGAGTACTTGGTTGGACTCAGGGGGAATAGGGGAACCAAATGTGGGCTAAAAACTCGACAATGCATTGGTCTACAAACAGTATAAGTTAGGAAGAGAAATCTTGCCTGCCACTTGTTCGACACATTGGCCGCATGAAAGTTTTATTTGAATTTTGGGCTGATTTTTGGTGGAGTTGTTTGTCACATGCTTAACCATCTGTGGTTTGTTGGGATTTGAAAATGGAGTTCATTTGAGTGGTTTTTGAATAAGTGTGATCTAGATACCTACACTAGATTCAATTTTTAAATGCAATTTAATTTTAGTGTTTGAAAGTTTTTGGTAGATCACAAAGTGGGCCTTGGTACATCACTACTTGTACTAGCAAGGGGTGCAAAGATCCACATTTGTTTCTGTTAGGTTTTGAGTTCTAGGAATAGCCAAAGTAGGCATGGTAGTTAAAAAATGGCACAAATGACCATTTGGTTATTTTATTCATTTTGATTTGTTTTTCTTTGGGATTTGTTTGGGAATGATCTAGATGATATTTATTTCACCTCAGAATCATTTTACAATCAATGGATCACTTAATCATGGCAATTCAAAACAACTCCTATTTAAATGCACACACATATGAATGCTTTAATAATTTTAATGGGAAAAGTTTTTTGTTAACTCTAAATTTGAGGACTTGGATCTTGATCACTTGGATTAGAGTTTTGGGATGTTACAAACCTTCCCCCCTTAAACAAAATCTCGTCTCGAGATTTATGAAAGAAAACTAGGACTAAAGAGATCTGGGAACTCTATCCTAATGTAATCTTCTCGCTCCCAAGTGGCTTCCTCTTCAGTATGGTTGCTCCATTGAATCTTGAGAAATTTGATACTCCGGGTTCTAGTGGTTCTGTAAGCTTCCTCCAAGATACGAATGGGCACTTCGCAATATGTTAGGTCATTGTTGATCTCAACAGCTCGGTGATCGATGTTCTTGAAAACTTCAGTCTTCTCCGGCACTTCCAGGCATTTGCGAAGTAACGAGATATGGAACACATTGTGGATGGCTGACATCTCTTCTGGCAGTTCCAGTTGATACAATACTTCTCCTCAACGGTTCAGAATCTTGAAGGGCCCGATATATCTGGGGGCTAACTTTCCTTTTAGACTAAAGCGTTGCGTTCCCTTCAATGGCGAAACCTTGAGATATACAAAATCTCCGACATTGAAAGTCAGGTCTCTCCTTCTCTTGTCAGCATAACTCTTCTGTCTGGACTAGGCTGTCTTGAGGTGCTCACGGACTTTGTTCACCTTTTCTTCGGCTTCTCGGAGAATGTCGGGTCCAAAGATCTGACTCTCTCCTACTTGTGACCAATTCAACGGGGTGCGACACTTTCTTCCGTATAGGAACTCAAATGGTGCCATTTGCAAACTGGCTTGATAACTGTTGTTATATGAGAATTCTGCGAAAGGCATGCAGTCTTCCTATTTTGATCCGTACTCTAACACACAAGCTCTTAGCATATCCTCTAGGATTTGGTTGACTCTCTCAGTCTGTCCATCAGTTTGCGGGTGATAAGCTGTGCTGAAATTCAACTTGGTTCCCAATCCTTCCTGGACTTTCTGCTAAAATCTCGAGGTAAACTGGGTTCCTCGATCTGATACTATGGTTTTGGGGGTTCCATGCAGACTAACAATTCTAGCAATATACAGCTCTGCTAGCTTTGAACTCTGGTAGGTTGTTTTGACTGGTATAAAGTGAGCTACCTTGGACAGTCTATCAACGATGACCCAGATTGAGTCATTTCCCCTACTAGAAGTAGGCAAACCGGTGATAAAGTCCATTCCGACAGAATCCCATTTCCATTCCGGAATCTTCAATGGTTGCAGCAGTCCTACGGGTCTCTGATGCTCTGCTTTGACTCTTTGATAGATGTCACACTTGGCGATGTAGCTTCCGATTTCTCTCTTCATCTTGTGCCACCAAAATTGCTCTTTCAAATCTTGATACATCTTCGTTCCTCCGGGGTGGATAGAATAAAGAGTATCATGAGCTTCCCACATGATTACCTTCTTCAGGTCCGAATCTGCTGGCACATAGATACGTCCTTTGTACCACAAAACTCCTTCTTCGTCTTCAGTGAATCCCGGGACCTTTCCTGTACCAATACAGCATTTGATTCCGTCGATACTTTCATTTCCCTTCTGGGCTTCCTTGATTTGGCTGATTAACGTGGGTTGAAGTTCAATGCTAGCTAAGAATCCTTTGCTAACCAGCTCAGTTCTAAACTGCTCCAACTCCTCAAACAAACTTGGTTGCTTCTCCTTGATCATGGTGTTTAGCCTACAAGGCAATCTGCTAAGAGCATCCGCTACCACATTGGCTTTGCTGGGGTGATAGTGAATGTCAAGGTCATAATACTTGATTAATTCTATCCATCTCCTTTGCCTCATATTCAGCTCCTTCTGAGTGAAAATATACCTCAAGCTTTTGTGATCTGAGTAAATCTCACAGCGATTACCCATCAGATAGTGACGCCATGTCTTCAATGCCAAAACTACGGCTGCTAACTCAAGATCATGGGTCGGATAGTTCTTATCATGCTGCTTCAGTTGTCGAGACAGATAAGCGATAACCTTGCCTTCTTGCATCAACACACATCCGAGACCAATCTTGGATGCATCACAATATACATCAAACGACTTCTTGATATCTGACATGATCAATATTGGGGCTGATATCAATCTCTTCTTCAGTTCTTGGAAACTGGCTTCACACTTGTCGGTCCATTTAAACTTCTTGTCCTTCTTCAGCAATTGGGTCATGGGTCTAGCTATGCTTGAAAATCCTTCGACGAACTTGCGGTAATATCCCGCTAATCCGAGAAATGCACGGACTTTGGTTTGAGTGGTTGGGGATTCCCATCCTTCGACATCTTCGATCTTGGCGGGATCAACAGAGACTCATCTGGCAGACACAATATGTCCTAGGAATCCTACTTCTTTTAGTCAAAACTCACACTTGCTGAACTTGGCATATAACCGATGCTCTCTCAGGGTTTCTAGGATGATTCTCAGATGTTGCTCATGCTCTTCTTCTAACTTGGAGTAGATAAGGATATCGTCGATAAACACAACAACAAACTTATCTAGGAAATTCATAAAAATCTTATTCATGAGATTCATGAAATAAGCAGGGGCATTGGTTAATCCAAAATACATAACCGTATACTCGTATGAACCATAGCATGTAGTAAAGGCGGTCTTCGGAATATCTGTTGCACGAATCTTAAGTTGGTGATAACCAGTCCTAAGATCTATCTTTGAGAATACCTGGGATCTAGTCAACTGATCAAATAGATCCTCTATCTTTGGTAAGGGGTACTTGTTTTTGATGGTGACGTCATTCAGTTTTCTGTAATCTGTACACATACGGTTGCCTCCATCTTTCTTGTCGACGAATAACACTGGAGATCTCCATGGAGAAGCGCTTGGTTGAATCAAGCCTATTCCTAACATGGCATCCAACTGCTTCTTCAATTCTACTAACTCTAAGGGGTTCATGCTATAGGGTCTCTGGGCTATGGGTCCAGTTTCGGGGATTAGTTCGATAATGAACTCAATATCCCTATCTGGGTGCATACCTAGCAATTCATTTGGGAATACGTCGGGGTATTCACAGACTACTCGGACTTGGTCTATGGTGGGTAGGGCTAGACTCTTGTTTCACTTGAATTGATGTGGCAATGTTTTAGATATATGCTCTACTATGACTCCAGAGCTACTGGTCATGGTGATGGCTTTCTTAGCACAGTCTATCAGTCCTTTATGCCTTGACATCCAGTCCATAGCTGGTACTACTTCCAATCCTTTGGTTCCGAGTACGATTAGGTTGGCATAAAAATCCATCCCATGTATTCTGATAGGCATAGCTTTGCAAATTTTTCTAGCTTTTGTAGTTGAACCGGGAATTTGAGCTATCATGACATGCTTCAAGCTGGTTGGGTGAATCTTACTAGTGCATGCAAATTCTTCGGTGACAAATGAATGTGATGCTCCAGAATCAAACAATACCCCTGCTAAAATAGAGTTGACAGAAAACATACCCAGCACTACATCTGCCGCTTCTCGGGCTTCCTCGGTGTTCATGTGGAAGAGACGACCGTTGCGGTTGTGAGGGTTCCCTGGGGAAAATCTTCTCCCTGGTTGAACACGACGCTGCTATTGAGCTAGGGCATTCACATTGGTAGTGGCGGCCGTCTTCTTGGGACACTCACTGGAATAGTGGCCCTTCACTCCACACTCGAAACAAGTTATCTAGGACTTGTCTTTTGCTGCGACAGGCACAACATCTGCTAGTTCTGGGTGCAGTGTTGTTGTTGTTGTTGCTCTTGGGAGGGGCACGGTTGAAATTGTTGGTGTTGCCGGAGTTGTGGTTGTTTCCTCTGGACTTCACATTGCCTCCGCTACAGTTGGGGTAGCTTGGGCAAGACATTGGGGGTCGGTTGTTCCTTGGTGCATATCCTTGTGAGGGGTTGGGACGGTACTTATGGTGACTGTTGGATCCAGATTGCTGCATCATACGACTTTTGCGGTTGTTGTTTGCCTGGTTAATATTCCCTTCCATCTGAATGGCAGAGTCAACTAGTTCTTCGAGATCCTCAAAACGGAGGTTGACGAGTACAGTCTGCATCTCATCATGTAGTCCGTTCAGGAATCTTTTCTTCTTCTTGGCCTTCGTGTTGATCTCATCAGGGGCATACCTTGCAAGCGACAAGAATCTGTCACGGTACTCTACCACAGTCATTCTGCCCTGCTTCAACTCTCTGAATTCATCCCTCATTCGGGTGACTAGAACCTGCGGCACGTGAGTGCGGCTGAACTTGATTTTGAAAGCTTCCCATGTCATCACGTGACGATGGTTCATCAGGCGGATGCTGTTCCACCAGGCTCTTGCGTCTCCTGCCAAGTAGTGGGTGGCAAAGAGAACTTTCTCGTTGTCATCAACAAATACTTCTAGATTGTTCTCCATAGTCTGCAACCAGTCATCTGCATCTAATGGGTTCTCCGAAGTGCTAAAGATTGGGGGATTGGTATTCTGGAAGTTCTTCGGCTTGGATCCTTGATGATCCTGATTTCCATGCCCTTGGTTGTTGAGAGCCATCTAGGCGATCTGTTGCAGTGTTGCTAGATTAGCTTGGCGCTCTGCCCTGATTGCTTCTCTGTCTGTGATGAGATTCTGCAGGATCTGCAGCATTGGGTCCTGCGACGAGCTGCTCCCTCCTTGGTTTCCATGAGTCATCTGAAGATTGAGATAGATAAAGGGGTAAGGGGGAAAGTTCTAAGGTTCATAGTTTTGGTTTCCAAGCTAACACTTTGACTTTGACTCAGGTTTTGCAACTAAATCCATTTCATTCATTCAAACAAGGCACACGATACATATACACACACACCACAACAAGGAAAACAGATGGTTTTAAGAACCATTCTGCAAGCTACGATATAGTGGGACCGGTACATCTCATGCTACAATGGTGCTCTAGTGCATCTACTCATCTTTGATGAAGTCAGAGTCCTCATTGTCAGTGTAGAAGTCCAATGCATCTTCCTCCAGAAAGTGATCATCATTGCTGAGGTAAGAATCCATGTCTCCCTGGATGTCTTCACCATCCTCTTCTTCCTCCTTTGCTGCAAGCTGAGCTTCTTGCTACTTGACGGTCTTCTCAAGGTCGGCCACCTTCTAGCAAAGACGGGCGATGGTGCGATCCTTCTTTTCGTGCTGGAGGCAAAGAGACTGACGGTCCTGGACAAGCCATGAGAAAGTCTAGGCCTTCTGGGCGGCAATGGCACGGTTGTGTTTGGCGAACTCCCTAGCATTGTCCAATTCCTTCTGGCGGTCGTATAGTAGGAAGTCAAGGTTCTCCACTTGACGCTTCAACTCCTAGTGACTTGGCATCTCCATCGGCATTCCCATGAAGTCACGTCTTGAATAGTGAGCAAAACAGGTTCCTTGGATTTGGTTGACATTGAGGGCACATAGACGTGCGAGAGCTTCATGGATTTCCCTGGCTAATCTATCTAGCTAGTTGTTCTCCCTTACGGAGAACTGGATTCTCCCGGACGTTGGTGCTTCTATGCTTCCTCGAAGATCAGCGTGACTAGCCACTGTAAATCTCCTCATGGGGGTCCTGGAAGTTGAACTCCAAGAAACTCCGGATGTGGGCATCCCAGTAACTCTGACAGTGAATCTAGATCCCCCTCGAAGATTAGTTGGCCTCCATTGCCCAACTGGCAGAACTTGCTGAACTGAGTCTCCATCTACAAGAATTAAGGATGAGGAAGTTAGTGAAGTGATCAAGTGTGTCAAATTTTATGTAGTAATATAAGAATTTGAGGAACATGAATTTTTGAGAAAGAATGAATTCCCAAGGGTAAGAGAGGAAATAGTTTTCATAAGTACTCACTCTGGTTTTGAAACTAAGTTTTTGGTTCGGACCTCCATTCTAACTAGGGTCTCCTATGGTCAGGATGGCTCTGATACCAACTTGTCAACACCCGGATTTTTAATCCCAGATGCCTGTTATGTCATACATCGCAATTCCAGGATTACCATTTTTGTGAGACATAACAGATTGGATATCACAATACATTATCCATTACAAACCATAGATAAGGTCTTACACAAATAAGGATCTCATGATCCAGTATTAATACAACCAGCAGCGGAATAAATAATAAGCATAGCGGTGGGGTCCATCTTTAGGGGCACAAGCAATGCTGACGAAGGCAGATAGTCCTAGTTATCATAGCCGTCCAGCTGACCGTCATCTTGGTAGTCTCCTTCATAGTCTAGCCATGAGAATAGCCAGGGACAAAAGCCATGAGTACTCTTTAAGTACTCGCAAACTACCACTAACAAGTAGTATAGTTCTAAGGTAAAGTGCTAACTCTAAGTTTAACTATAAAGTTAAGTTTGAAACCTAAGCTGAGTTCAGAAACAAAGAAAGATAAAATAAAGTCCTAAAATCACTTAAGTTGGGAAGCTAGTGTCATAGTCACAACCTGTTGTGGTCAAGTCAAGATTCATCATTCATTTCATACGTCCTTTTGAAAATATCTGACAACGAAACAGTATGACCACTCCAACTGTCCATAACTGCGGACGCGGATATTTGAATAGTTTGACACTCTGCAGAGGTAGTACACTTTCACCACAAGATTCGATACATCTATCAGGGATAACCCTGAATCATCATACTTAGTATGCAGATAATCAAACATAACCTTTCCTTTACACACCCTAGTATAAGCACCTCTCCTATGAGTATGGCCTCCCAACCATGACCATCTGTCATCTTGGGCACTGCATAGGTGGACAACATTGAGAGGTAGCCTCAGCTATAACCTCTCTCGCGAGGGAACTAATACTAATGCATATAAATTTCCGGCTAAGCCCTGCCCAATTCAGGTATTGTGGTTGTACGGTAAAATTAGAATGGTATCGCATCCGAATCCAACCATTAGTTTTGTAAAAAAAATTAAGGCTCATGCCTCAACATTTTCATCATCATAAACCATTTGTGTTTCTCAACACATGTCAAAACATCTCAATAGAATGACTCATCATTCCAAGGTTTTTGTAATTTATTTTCACCAAGTGTTCTCATCTAAAGTGACTCAAGTTTTGATCTAGCTCTAAGCTACTAAGTTAAGAGTGTTCACTAAGGTGGGATGCTAAAATCAATCTCATGCCATAGAATGACATCTAAAGTTATCTAGATAGGTCAAGTTTTATACTTTTTATGCTACCTTCAAAACAAGTAAAGGACTTTGGTAAAGTAAAGAAAGTAAAGCATAGAAATAAAACTTGGGGTAGGTAATAGTCAAGGTGGTGTAACCAAAGCATGCCTAATGCATCTTGCTCAGGTTATCTAGCTTAATTCTAGCTTGCTAAGTATTATACTTGCAAGGATTAGCTTGCCTTGGTTGGTGTAGTGGTTGAAGTTTTCTTCCTCCTCTTGATAGCACTCCTCCTCCTTGAAAGCTTGGTCAGTACTATCGTCTATAAATACATACGGACTACACAATCACCAAACAATATTTAACTAGTCTACTTAGCACTCTAAGGCACACATTTGATGATCTACTATCATCACAAGGTTTTATTAACTAGCTTCATTCTTTTTATTTTAGAAAAGTAATTTCTACTCATTCAAAAATAACTAAGATTTAATATTCACCAATTAAAATATGTGATCATATGGACACATGTTGTCACCACATATTCTAACATATGGGAATGTGATTTAAAGGTTGGGTCACATTTTAATTAAGCTTAAGTTTATTATATAATGATTTAAAGTGACTAGAAATGCCTATATAGAATTATTTCGGTACTAGTCCAAGTAACTGCATGCAAACCTCAATATTATTACATATTTAGATAGATATGGTTAAATGTGATTTTTGAGAGTTGGAATCAACTCAAAAGCTATTATGGTTGATTTTATAAAAATATTTGAATGTGCAAATGCTTTTGTCTTGTTATTTTTACTAGGAGAGAGCTCTAACTCTAAATGAATTAAATCCAATAGGCTTGGATAGATCTTTTCAGTAGCTTTCTAACAAAATTTGAATCACTCAATTTGGTTCAGTAGATCTTCTAGAATTGATTTTTAAACTAAGGGACATAAGTGAGCTCAAACTAAAATAGAAAAACCTAAATTTGAATTCATGGGCTAGCGCAGGAAAGGAAATGGGCCGGCCCTGTGGCGCTCAGTGGCGCAGAGGGCAGCTGACAGGTTGGTCCCGCTTGTTAGAGAGACTTAAAACCCGAAACGGTATCTATATAGGAATTTCACCGGAGTCCGCCGCTGCTGGAGGAGAAGGGCGCCGTCGATTCCGACTACCCCGAGCCCTGCCGTGACCATGCCTCGCCTCGCCGTCATCTACCAAGTCATTTGCCCCTGTCGCCGAGCCTAGCTAGAGCCCAGGTGAGCCCCCCACCGCCGCATTAGGTTTAGCTCGTCGCCGGAGCTGTTCGTCGTCGACGACGACCCTCAGCCGTTGGATTAGATTTAGATCGTAGCGTCCAGATTGAAAGATACAGATTCATGTTAGATGAGTCATTGACCAGTGGACCCCCTCTGTCATCCAGGCGCTGTGCTGCAGTGTGCAGTTGGGCCAGCCCGTTTAGCTTTCCCGCCAAGTCCTGGAAATTCAAATAATGTTTTTCCTTTTTAGTTTAAACTAGCTTCTGTCCCTAGATTCAAAAATTAATTCAGAGAGATTCACTACACCAAATTGCATGATTAAATTTTCTTAGAAAGGTAATTAAAATATCTATCCAAGCCCATTGGATTTAAATCATTTGGAGTTAGAGGTAATATTTAGCAAAAATAACAAGACAGAGACTTTTGCAACTTCAAACATTTTTTAAATATCAACCATAATAGCTTTTGAGTTGATTCCAACTCTCCAAAATCACATTTGATAATACCTATCTGAATATGTAATAATATGTTGGTTTGCATGTAGCGACGTTGGACTAGTACCAAAAGAATGCTATTAGGGCATTTCTAGTCACTTTAAATCTATTAAATAATAATCTTAAACTTTATAAAATGTGACCAACCCTTTAAAATCACATTCCCATGTATTAGAATATGTGGTGATGACATGTGTCCACATGATCCCATATTTTAATTGGAGAATATTAAATCTTAATTAATTTCAATGTGTAGAAATTATTTTTCTCAAATAAACTAAATAAAACTAGTTCTTTATTGCATGTGATGATTGGGATGATGCTAGATCATCAGGTGTGAACCTTAGTATGCTAAATAGACTAGTTAAGTATTGTTTGGTGATTGTGTACCCCGTATTCCTTTATAGACGATAGTACTGACCAAGGATACGAGGAGGAGGAGTTCTACCCCGAAGAAGACGAAGAAAACTTCAATCACTGCACCAATCAAGGCAAGCTATTATTGGCAAGCTAATACTTGCGAGCCATCACTAGATGCAAGTTAACCTAAGCAAGATGCATTAGGCATGCTTGGTTATACATTTTGATTTATACCCATCCCAAGTTTTACTTGAATCTTTACTTTTTACTTTACCAAAGTTTCTTTACTTTTAGTAATGCTTTGTGAGATTTTGGAAAGATAGTATAGATAGCATAAAGAGTATAAAACTAGGCCTATACTAGATGTCATTCTATGGCATGAGATTGAGATTAGCATCCCTCATTAGTGAACACTCTTAACTTAGTGGCTAGTGCTAAGCATAAAACTTGATCACTTTAGATGGGAATACTTCGTGAAAATGATTATGAAAACCTTGGAATGATGAGTCATTCTATTGAGATGTTTTGACATGTGTTTAGAAACACAAATCGATTTGATGATGAAAATGTTGAGGCATGAGCCTTAGCCCTTTGTAAAAACTGATGGTTGGGTTCGGATGCGATACCATTCCAATTTTACTGTACAACCACAATACTTGAATTGGGTAAGGGTTAGCCGGAAGTTTATATGTATTAGTATGGGTTCCCTCGCGGAGGAGGTTTGAGCTAAGGCTACCTGTTGATGATGTCCACCTATGCAGTGCCCAGGATGGCAGATGACCATGGCTGGGAGGCCAAGCTCATAGGAGAGGTGCTTATACTAGAGCGTGTAATTGAAAGGTTATGATTGATTATCCGCATACTAAGTATGATGATTAAGGGTTATCCTTGACGGATGTATTGAATTTTGTGGTGAAAGTGTACCACCTCTCCAGAGTGTCAAACTATTTGAATAGCCGCATCCGTGGTCATGGACAGTTGGAGTGGCCATACTGTTCCATCGTCAAATGTTTTCCAAAATGACTTGTGAAGTGAACTATGATTTTGACTTGACCACAACAGGGTTGTGAATATGAAAACTAGGTTCCCAACTTAAGTGATTTAGAACTTTTACTTAGTTTTCTTTACTTCTGAACCCAGTTTAGATAAATCTGGCTTTTTGCAAATAAACTTAGAGCTTAGGATTCCTATTAGAACCACCTTACTTATTAGTGATAGTTTGCGAGTACTTAAAGAGTACTCATGGCTTTGTCCCTGGTTATTCCCGTGGCCAGACTATGAGGAGGACTACCAGGAGGAAGGACAGCAGGACGGCTACGACAACTAGGATCATCTCCCATCATCAGCATTGCTTGTGATACTGAAGATGGAGCCCGCTGCTACGCTTATTATTCCGTTGCGTGTTTGTATTAAGACTAGATCATGAGATCCTTTATTTGTGTAAGACCTTATTATGGTTTTTAATGGATGATGTACTGTGATATCCAATCTGTTATGTCTCGCAAAAATGGTAATCCTGGGATTGTGATGTATGGCATAACAGGCATCTGGGATTAAAAATCCGGTGTTGAAAAGTTGGAATCAGAGCCATCTTGACCATAGGAGACCCTAGTTAGAATGGACGTCTGAACAAAAACTTATTTTCAAACAAAATAAGTGAGTATTTATGAAAACATATTCCCACTCTTATCCTTGATTCTTTCACAAAAATTCATGTTCCTCAAAAATTCTTACATTAATACATAAAATTTGACATACTTGATCACTTCACTAACTTACTCATCCTAAATTCTTATAGATGGAAGTTCTGCATTGCAAGTCTACCAGTTGGGCAACGGAGGCCAGCTAATCTTTGAGAGGGATCTTGATGCACTGTCTGAGTATCTTGAGCGTCCGCATCTGGAATTCTTCGGAGCCCAACTCAAGGATTTTCCAGGAGGAGATCTACAATGGCTGATAGTTCCAGACCTTAGAGGCAAGATGGAAGCACCCCTTGCTGAGAATATTCAATTCACCGTGAGAGAGAACAACTGGCTAGATGGATTAGCCAGGGCTATGCATGAAGCTCTTGCCTGTCTATGTGGGCAAAACATCAACTTGATCCAGGGAACTCGCTTTGCTCATTACGAAAGGCGTGATTCTATGGGAATGCCATTGGAGATGCCAGGTCACCTGGAGATGAAGAGCCAAGTGGAGAATCTTGACTTTCTACTGTATGATAGACAGAAGGAATTGGACAATGCTCTAGCCTACGCCAACCACAACCTTGCCATTGCCGCCAAGAAGGACTAGACTCTCGCCATGCTCGTCAAGGATCGCCAATCACTTCGTCGTCAACATGAGAAGAAGGATCGCACCATCGCTCGTCTTTGCAAGAAGTAGGCCGACCTCGAGAAGACCATCCATGAGCAAGAAGTCTAGCTTGAAGCAAAAGAAGAAGAGGAAGACGACGAAGACATCCAGGGAGATATTCACTCGTACCTCTGTGATGATAATGACTACCTGGAGGATGATGCCATGGATTTCTACACCGATGATGATGAATCCGACTTCATTGATGATGAGTAGATGCACTTTATCACTATCGTAGGAGTGCGTTGTATCAGTACCACTATATCTTAGTTCACAGAATGGTTCTTAAAACCATATGTTTTCCTTTTGTGTTGTGGTGTGTGTTTGTATTGTGTGCTTGAATGAATGAATGAATGAGAAGAAGTTAGTTGCAAAACCTGAGTTCGAACTCAAAGTTTAAAGCTTTTTGAAAACAAAACCATGAACCTTAGAACTTTCCCTCTTACCTCATTATCTATCTCAATCTTCAGATGACTCATGGAAACCCCGGAGGGAGCAGCTCATCGCAGGACCCGATGCTGCAGATTCTGCAGATGCTAGTTTCCGACCATGAAGCTAGTAGAGAAGAGCGCCAAGCCAACCTAGCCACCCTACAACAGATAGCTCAGATGGCCCACAATAATCAAGGCCATGGAAATCAGGATCATCATGGATCCAATCTTAAGAACTTTTAGAATACCAACCCCTATCTTTAACAAATCTGAGGATCCCTTAGATGCTGATGAATGGCTGCAAACCATGGAGAATAACCTAGAAGTCACAGGAGTTGATGCCAACAAGAAAGTACTGTTTGCCACCCACTATCTGGTAGGAGATGCAAGAGCCTGGTGGAATAGCACCCGTACTATGAACCACGGTTAGATCATGACTTGGGAAGCTTTCAAGATCAAGTTCAGCCGCACCCATGTGCCACAAGGTTTAGTCACCAGAATGAGAGATGAGTTCAGAGAACTAAAGCAAGGAAGGATGACAGTAGTTGAATACAGTGACAAATTTCTATCCCTTGCTAGGTATGCACCCGATGAGATCAACACTGAAGCCAAGAAGAAGGAAAGGTCCTGAACGGGTTGCATGATGAGATGAAGACAGTGTTAGTCAACATCCGTTTTGAAGACCTCGAAGAGCTAGTCAACTCTGCCATCCAGATGGAAGGGAAGATAAACCAAGCTAATGACAACTGCAAGCGCAGAATGATGCACCAGACTGGGTCCCACAATACCCAAAAGTATCGCCCCAACCCGTCTGCAGGATATGCCCCGAGAAACAATAGACCCCCAATGTCTCGTCCAAACTACCCCAATCGTAGCGGAGGAAACATGAAGTCCGGAGGAAACCACAACAACAACCCCGACAACTCCAACAACTTCAACCGTGCACCGCCCAATTCCAACAATAACAACAACAATGATACTGCCCCAAGGACTAGAAGCAATGTCGTGCCTGTTGCAGCCAAATACAAGTCCCAGATTACTTGCTTTGAATGTGGAGTCAAGGGTCACTACTCCAACGATTGTCCCAAGAAGCTCGTAGCCACCACAAATGTGAATGCCCCAGCTCAGCAGCAATGTCGTGTTCAGCCTAGAAGAAGATTTGCCCAGGGAATTCGCTCAACCGCAACGGTCGTCTGTTCCACATGAATGTTGAAGAAGCTCAGGAAGCGCCAGATGTCGTGCTGGGTATGTTTTCTGTTAACTCAATACTTGCAAGAGTGTTGTTTGATTCTGGAGCATTGCACTCGTTTGTTACAGAAGAATTTGCATGCACTAGTACGATTCGACCAACAAAATTGAAGCATGTTATGATAGTTCAAATTCCTGGTTCAACTACCAAAGGTAGAAAAATTTGTAAGGTTGTGCCTATCAGAATCCATGGGATAGATTTTTATGCCAATCTAATAGTACTTGGAACTAAAGGTTTGGAAGTAGTACTAGGAATGGATTGGATGTCGAAACATAAAGGATTGATCGACTGTGCCAAGAGAGCCATAACTATGACCAGTAGCTCTGGAGTATCAGTAGAGCATGTATCTGAGACCTTGCCCCGTCAATTAAAATGCAACAAGAGTCTAGCCCTAGCCACCATTGACCAAGTCAGAGTAGTTCGTGAATACCCCGACGTATTCCCAGATGAATTGCCCGGTATGCCCCCATATTAGGATATCGAGTTCATTATTGAACTAATTCCTGGAACAGGACCCATAGCTCAGAGACCTTATAGTAGGAACCCATCAGAACTAGTGGAGCTGAAGAAGCAACTTGATGCTATGCTGGAGAAAGGTCTGATTCAACCAAGCGCATCGCCATGGAGATCACCCATTTTGTTTGTCGACAAGAAAGATGGAGGTAACCGTTTGTGCACAGATTACCGGAAGCTGAATGATGTCACCATCAAGGAGAAGTACCCACTGCTCAAGATAGAGGATCTGTTTGATTAGTTTACTGGTGCCAGAGTGTTCTCTAAGATTGATCTTAGAACTGGTTATCATCAACTCAAGATTCATGCAACGGATATTCCAAAGACCTCCTTTACCACTAGATATTGATTGTATGAGTATACAGTCATGTCTTTTGGATTAACCAATGCCCCCACTTATTTCATGAATCTCATGAATACGATTTTTATGAACTTTTTGGATAAGTTTGTTGTTGTTTTTATCAACGATATTCAAATCTATTCCAAGTCAGAAGAGAACCATGAGCAACACCTAAGAACCATCCTTGAAATCCCGAGAGAGCACTAGTTATATGCCAAGCTCAGCAAATGTGAGTTTTGGGTGAAAGAAGTAGGATTCCTCGGACATATTCTGTCGGTAGGAGGAGTCGCTGTTGATCCCGCCAAGATCAAAGATGTTGAAGAATGGGAAGCCCCAACCACTCAAACCCAAGTCCGTGCATTTCTTGGATTAGCAGGATATTACCGCAAGTTCGTTGAAGGATTTTCGAGCATCGCAAGACCGATGACCCAATTGTTGAAGAAAGACAAGAAGTTTGAATGGACCGACAAATGTGAAGCAAGTTTCCAAGAACTCAAGAAGAGATTGATTTCAGCCCCAATATTGATTATGCCAGATATCAAGAAGCCGTTTGATGTGTACTGTGATGCATCCAAGATTGGTCTCGGATGTGTGTTGATGCAAGAAGGCAAAGTGATAGCATATCTGTCTCGACAACTGAAGTAGCACGAGCAGAACTACCCTACCCATGACCTTGAACTAGCAGCTGTAGTTTTAGCCTTGAAGACATGGCGTCATTACCTTATGGGTAATCGCTGTGAGATTTATTCAGATCACAAGAGTCTAAAGTATATTTTCACCCAAAAGGGGCTGAATATGAGGCAAAGGAGATGGGTAGAGTTAATCAAGGATTATGACCTTGACATTCACTATCACCCCGGCAAAGCCAATGTGGTAGAGGATGCTCTTAGCAGATTGCCATGTAGATTAAACACCATGATAAAAGAAGCCCAACCAAGTTTGCATGAAGAGTTGGAGTAGTTTAGAACAAAGCTAGTTAGCAAAGGATTTTTAGCTAGCATTGAACTTCAACCCACGTTGATCAGTCAAATCAAGGAAGCTCAGAAGGGAAATGCAAGTATCGACGGAATCAAACATCGTATTGGTACATGAAAGGTACCTGGATTCACCGAAGATGATGAAGGAGTTTTGTGGTACAAAGGACGTATCTATGTGCCAGCAGATTCAGAGCTGAAGCAAGTTATCATGCAATAAGCTCATGATACTCTTTATTCTATCCACCCCGGAGGAATGAAGATGTATTAGGATTTGAAGGAGCAATTTTTGTGGCACAAGATGAAGAGAGAAACTGGAAGCTACATAGCCAAGTGTGATATCTGTAAGAGGGTCAAAGCGGAACATCTGAGACCCATAGGACTGTTGCACCCTTTGTAGATTCCAGAATGGAAATGGGATTCCGTCAGAATGGACTTTATCACCGGCTTGCCTACTTCTAGTAGGGGAAATGACTCTATTTGTGTCATAGTTGATAGACTGTCCAAGGTAGCTCATTTCATACATGTCAAGACAACCTACCAGAGTTCGAAGCTGGCAGAGTTGTACATTGCTAGAATCATCAGTTTGCATGGAACCCCCAAGACCATAGCGTCGAATCGAGGAACCCAATTTACCTCAAGATTTTGGCAGAAAGTCCAAGAAGGATTAGGAACCAAGTTGAATTTCAGCACAGCTCATCACCCACAGACCGATGGACAGACTGAAAGAGTCAACCAAATCTTAGAAGATATGTTGCGAGCTTGTGTGCTGGAGTATGGATCAAAATGGGAAGAATGTCTGCCTTTCACAAAATTCTCATACAACAACAGTTATCAAGCCAGTTTGCAAATGGCCCCATTTGAGTTATTATATGGAAGAAAGTGCCATACCCCTTTGAATTGGTCGCCAGTAGGAGAGAGTCATATTTTTGGACCCGACATCCTATGAGAAGCCGAAGAAAAGGTTCACAAAGTCCGTGAGCACCTCAAGACCGCCCAATCCAGACATAAGAGTTATGCTGACAAGATACGTAGAGACTTGACTTTCAATGTCGGAGATTTTGTGTATCTCAAAGTTTCGCCGTGCAGCGTTTTCAGCTGAAAGGAAAGTTAGCCCACAGATATATTAGACCCTTCAAGATTCTAAATCTCCGAGGAGAAGTATCTTATCAACTAGAACTGCCAGAGGAGATGTCAGCCCTCCATAATGTGTTCCATATCTCGTTACTTCGCAAATGCTTAGAAGTCCTGGAGAAGACCGAAGTGTTCAAGAACATTGATCACCGAGCCATTAATATCAACAAGGATCTAACGTATCGTGAAGTGCCCATTCGTATCTTGGAAGAAGCATTCAAAACCACCAGAACCCGGAGTATCAAATTTCTCAAGATCCAATGGAGAAACCATACCAAAGAAGAAGCTACTTGGGAGCGGGAAGATTACATTAGGACCGAGTTCCCAGATCTCTTTAGTTCCTAGTTTTTCTTAAATCTCGGGATGAGATTTTGTTCTAAATGTTGTGAAATGGTTTAAAAAGTGAAAGCCACATAATCTAGACCATTTACAAACAATTTCCAAAGAGAAAGAAATCAAGTAAGAATAAATAAACCAAATGGTCATTTTGACCATTTTAAACCACTAGGCCACTTTAGGTGTTCCTAGAGGAGAATTTCTAACAAAAGTAATTCTATTTATTTTCACCCCTTGCTAGAACAAGTAAAGATGTATCAAGGCCCACTTTACAAACTTACAAAAACATCTAGCAAATCCATTTAAAGGACATTTGAAAATTAAATCCAATTCATATGTGAAGATCACACTTTTTCAAAAACCTATCAAATCAATTCCCCTTGACCTCTCCAAGCAAACTTAGTCTCTCAAGCTTAATATAAGATCACTCAAAAAATTTGAATCAAAAATTCAAAAATAAATTTCATGCGGCCATTAACACAAACACTTGGAATGCACAGAATAAACTCTAGCCTAACTTCACTGTTTTGTACAATGATCATCAACCAATTGATCTCCCTCTTAACCCCCTTGTCCCCGAGTGTCTAGCAGCAGCAGACCAGCACCCCCTTCACCGTTTGCATAGTGGAGCGCCGAAGTTTTGTGGTCATCGCCGACCGACCACGGCCAGCTCGCACCAGACCACCCCGCACCCATCTAGCATGTCCACTAGCACCGCCGCACCCTACCGCCACTCCCTGTCCAGGCCACAGCCCCAGCCGAGCCGTGGACCATGCTAGTCGCGCCGTGCACCGCCTCTCTGCGCCATGTCCAGAGCGTGCCAGTGCGCCGTGCCCGACCAGCCCCGCCAGCTCACGCCTTTCCCTCACCGCGCACGCGCAGCCTCGCCATGATCACGCCACCCCGGCAGACACCCCTATTCGCTGCCGCGTGACCCGCAGTAGCCGGACGCCGCCGCAAGCACTTCTGCCTCCGCTCAGAGCGCCGCACGCGCCAGACCAAACCAAGCCGCCCATGCCGCGCCATTAAGTCTGTGAGAATCGCCAGGGAGCAACGCACCGTCCTACGCCCTCGCCCATGCCATTCGCTGCCTGTAGCGACGATATCGTCGAGCTCACCACCGCACCGCTCGGTCCCCTCGTCGAGCTATAAAAGGAGGCCACCCCACCTCCATTCCGCACACCACTCGTCTCCCCACTCCTCACTGGCCTTCCCCACCTCTCCCTGGAGCAAGGCGAGCACCACCGTGTCGGAATTTCACCGGAGTCCACCGCTGCTGGAGGAGAAGGGCGCCGTCGATTCCGACCACCCCGAGCCCTGCCATGACCGCACCTCGCCTTGTCACCGTCTACCAAGTCGTTTTCCCCCATCGCCGAGCCTAGCCGGATCCCAGGTGAGCCCGGAGAGAATCCCACCACCGCGTTAGGTTTAGCTCGTCACCGGAGTTGTTCGTCATCGACGACGACCCTCAGCCATTGGATTAGATTTAGATCGTAGCGTCCAGATTGAAAGATTCCGATTTGCGTTAGATGAGTCACTAACTAGTGGACCCCCTCTGTCAGACGCGCGCTGCGCTGCGCTGTGCAGTTGGGCCGGCCCGTTTAGCTTTCCCGCCCAGACCTAGAAATTCAAATAATGTTTTTCCTTTTTAGTTTAAACTAGCTTATTCCCCTAGATTCGAAATTCAATTCAGAGAGATTCACTTAACCAAATTAAATGATTCAAATTTTTCTAGAACGGTAATTAAAATATCTATCCAAGCCAGTTGGATTTAAATCATTTGGAGTTAGAGGTAATCTTTAGCGAAAATAACAAGACAGAGACTTTTGCAACTTCAAACATTTTTCAAAAATCAACTATAATAACTTTTGTGTTGATTCCAACTCTCAAAAATCACATTTGATAATACCTATCTGAATATGTAATAATATTTAGGTTTGCATGCAGTGACATTGGACTAGTACCAAAAGAATGCTATTAGGGCATTTCTAGTCACTTTAAATCTACTAAATAATAATCTTAAACTTTATAAAATGTGACCAACCCTTTAAATCACATTTCCATGTATTAGAATATGTGGTGATGACATGTGTCCACATGATCCCATATTTTAATTGGAGAATATTAAATCTTAATTAACTTCAATGAGTAGAAATTAATTTTCTCAAATAAACTAAATAAAACTAGTTCTTTATTGCATGTGATGATTGTGATGATGTTAGATCATCAAGTGTGAACCTTAGTGTGCTAAATAAACTAGTTAAGTATTGTTTGGTGATTGTGTACCCTGTATTCCTTTATAGACGATAGTACCAACCAAGGATACGAGGAGGAGGAGGAGTTCTATGCCGAAGAAGACGAAGAAAACTTCAATCACTACACCAATCAAGGCAAGGTAATATTGGTAAGCTAATACTTGCAAGCCATCACTAGATGCAAGTTAACCTAAGCAAGATGCATTAGGCATGCTTGGTTATACATTTTGATTTATACCCATCCCAAGTTTTACTTTTTAATTTACCAAAGTTTTTTTACTTTTAGTAATGCTTTGTGAGATTTTAGAAAGATAGTATAGATAGCATAAAGAGTATAAAACTAGGCCTATACTAAATGTCATTCTATGGCATGAGATTGAGATTAGCATCCCTCATTAGTGAACACTCTTAACTTAGTGGCTAGTGCTAAGCATAAAGCTTGATCACTTTAGATGGGAATACTTGGTGAAAATGATTATGAAAACCTTGGAATGATGAGTCATTCTATTGGTATGTTTTGACATGTGTTGAGAAACACAAATGGATTTGATGATGAAAATGTTGAGGCATGAGCCTTAGCCCTTTGTAAAAACTGATGGTTGGGTTCGGATGCGATACTATTCCAATTTTACTATACAACACAAATACCTCAATTGGGTAAGGCTTAGCCGGAAGTTTGCATTAGTATGGGTTCCCTCGCGGAGGAGGTTTGAGCTGAGGCTACCTCTTGATGATGTCCACCTATGCAGTGCCCATGACGGCAGATGGCCATGGCTGGGAGGCCAAGCTCATAGGAGAGGTGCTTATACTAGAGTGTGTAATTGAAAGGTTATGATTGATTATCCACATACTTTCATTAAAAACACAAGGTACTGTAGTAATTCCTTCAAAAAGCTCAATTTCCCAAAGAGAACCCAAAGAGGAACCAACAAGAAGCAAATGCAAATAATGGCAGAAATCTGTCAAAACAGACCAGCAGGTAAAAACCAATTTTTTTGAAGACCTTCTGTTGCTCAAATCGAAAAGTGTTGAACTAACGAAAGTTAGATAACGCCCTGGGGCAGAAGAACAAAAATTCACGCCTCAAACCGACATACAGAGATTTTTCACGAATTTTTACAGAGAAGCACAAAAATCTGTTTCGGGACAGCAACTTTCCCAAGTCTTACTTATCTCTCATTAGAGGTTACTCTTGGCACAAAAAGCAAATAAAAAGGATATGGAGCGGTTATTACAAAACTAATAACTTCCAAGACTCAACTAAAAATTTTGGGTTATCTCCCAATAAGTACTTTTCTTTAACGACTTTAAGTTAGGCATGATAGTTTGAGAAGATGCTCACATAAGAAATATGAATTGAAATAAAATAGAGCATCAAGAAGAAAATTCAAAACACATTTAAGTCTGACCCACTTCCTATGCATAGGAATCTTATAAAGAAACAAGTCATGAAAGCACAAAGCAACAAGCATAGAAAAGAAAAACAAGTGCAACTTCAAAATTTGAACATAAAGAGGGGAAACTTAATATTGTTGAGATGTATAAAACCATGTTTCCCTCTCTCATAATAACTTTCAGTAGCATCATGAATAAAATTAACAATATAACTATCACATAAAACATTCTTATCATGAGACACATGCATATAATAATTATTACTCTCCCTATAAGCATAGTCATTCTTATTAATCATAGTGGGAGCAAATTCAACAAAATAGCTATCATTATTATTCTCATCACCATAATCATCAAATATTGGAGGCATATTGTAATCACAATAAATTTTGTCCTCAATAGTAGGTGAACTAAAAATATAATATTCATCATTGTAATCATCATATATTGGAGGCATAGTATCATCAAAGAAAATTTTCTCCTCTAAAGACGGGGGACTGAAAAGATCATTTTATCAAAACTAGCTTCCTCAAGCTTAGACTTTGCCATAGCATTAGCAATAATAGTGTCCAAAGAATTCATACTAACAACATTGCTATTAGCATGCAAATAAAGTTCCATAGGTATTTTAATTTCTCTTCCAACACTTCATGTCCTAACTCAAGATAAATACTATAAAGCTCTCTAATTTTGTTGTTGTTTTCCACTAAGCCTAACTAGTGAAAATAAAAACAAGAAACAAAAAGATATAATTGTAGAATCTAAAGGAATTAACTTCGAGCACTCACACCGGAGGATGTGAGTACCTTTTACCTTACCTCCCCAGCAACGACGCCAGAAAATAGCTTGATCTCTACGCACTTCTATTCTTGTAGACAGTTGTTGGGCCTCCAAGTGCAAAGGTTTGTAGAACAATAGCAAGTTTTCCCTTAAGTAGATAACCCAAGGTTTATCGAACTCAGGTAGGAAGTGGTCAAAAGTATCCCCTCTCAAGCAACCCTGCAATCAAGATACAAGAAGTCTCTTGTGTCCCCAACACACCCAATACACTTGTCAGGTGTATAGGTGCACTAGTTCGGTGAAGAGATAGTGAAATACAAGTGGTATGGATATAAGACAACGATGCTAGAAAATAGCTTGATGGCATGGAAGAGACTAAAGGCAAACTGAAATAAAGTTGGCAGCAAGCAAACATGTAACAGATCTAGTTGCAAATGGTGTTTAAATGCTTAGAAACAAGGCCTAGGGATCATACTTTCACTAGTGAACACTCTCATATAAATATCTTCTCTTACTACTCTTAACTAATCTCTGGTTGGACACTCTAATCCATGGCAGGGATATAACATCACACCTCAAAGTAAGCCTTTCCCATCTAGATAACCCCACACTATCACCTTGGGCACTAGATGGTTCCAACAAACACCACAATTTCATAAAGACATGCAACTCCAAATATAAGTCATATCAAGTATTTGTAATCTCTAGCCTAAGTGCCACCATGGTGTGCACGCTGTCACTTTCACACACGTGGGGAGAGCAGAGATCTATTAAAGCACTTGAGTAGCAAGGTAGATCTACTTGATTACAAAGCTCATGATGACAATATGATCACGCATAGAGAGAGAGAGAGAGAGATGAACACATAGCTACCGGTAGAAACCTTAGCCTCGAGAGAGAACTACTCCCTCCTCATTATGGGAGTCAGCAACGGCGATGAAGATGGCGATGGAGTCGATGGAGGTGAAGATGGTGAATAGGCGGCGGCAGCGCGGAGGACTCCTTCCCTGCCGCCGGTATCACAGGGGAGCACCGCCCCTTAGCACCCTTCCTTCATGGCTTATTGCGAGCCCTTCCCCATGGAGATGGGATCCATAGGGGAGGCAAAAACATGGCTTTGGTGGCTGCAAATTCGTGGGTGGAGTTGTCTCCCACGAATTAGGTTTCCTCCCTTCATATAGCTTCTCGGATTCCCGTCACCGGCAGTAAATTGGGCCTATCGGGCCCATTCGGACTTGGAATCATCTAAATTTTATGTCTAGACCGTTTGACGCGCAATTTCCAACAACTTTATAGTTGAAGAGTTTTCTGTTTGACGCCGTCTTCGACCCGAAAAGTGACCATCTTCAAAAAGAGTTCTGAGACAGATTTCTAGAAAATCCCAATTTGACTCCAACAAGGTTTCCACTTGTATTCTGGGTAATTACTACACATCAAAGTGTAAAACAAGAACATTGTGTACTTTTGCAACTATTAGTAGGTTAGTTCAAATAAATTATAAACTTTATATAAAAAGGAGTATCAAAAGCATATTATTAGCATAAAACCATAAAAAATTATAGATACATTATGGACGTATCAAGGACCTTAAAAGAAAAAAATCTGATTTGGCTCATTCTTGAGAGATCAGCTGATCTAAGCCAAACTCTTAATACTACTTTCTCTTTGATTGTTTTCAAAACATGGCCAAATTTGTTGCCATGTAAATTCTCTAACATGGGATCATCTGCACAAAGTATAATGTTGATATGGCCTTGACCTTGGTCATTCGGCTTGAAATCCAAGAATGCTCATACTTATTGACAAGTAAGCTCAAAATCATCTAAATTTCATCACCTACACTTTTAGACCTAACAAAAGGGGGAAATTACATCGAGGTCCATACATTTAGCACAAAGGACACTCAAATTAAGCAAGAAAACAGTCGTGTTCAGCTCCTTCTCTAGAGAGTAGCTGATCGAGCCATACTCTTCATACTACTTCATCTTCGATTGTTTTCAAAATATGGCCAAATTTGTCGGCATGCAAATTCTTGGATATGGGATCATCAGCATAAAGTATGATCTAGATATGGCCTTGACCTTGGTCGTTTGTCTTGAAATAAAAGAATGGTTAATACCCGCTGACAACTAAGCTTAAATTCGTTTAAATTTCACCACTTACTTTTAGGTTAGAACTTTACACGGTCGATCGGAGTACATTTTACATCAGGGACCTCAAAAAAGTAAAAATTACATCAATGTCCATATACATTTAGCATAAAGGACCCTAAAAGAAAAAAATCTGGTTCAGCTCATTCTCGAGAGATCACCTGATCTGAGCAAAACTCTTAGTACTTCTTCCTCTTCGATTGTTTTCAAAACATGGCTAGATCTGTTGCCATGCAAGTTCTCTAACATGGTATAATCAACATAAAGTATGATGTTGATATGGCCTTACCTTGGTCGTTCGGCTTGGAATCCAAGAATGTTCATACCCGTTGACAACTAAGCTTAAATTCATTTAAATTTCACCATTTACTTTTAGATTAACATTTTACAAGGTCGGCGGGAGTACATTTTACATCAAGGACCTAAAAAAGGAAAATTATTACATCAAGGTCCATACATTTAGCACAAAGGACCGTAAAAGGACAACTTTATAGTTTGGCTCCTTCTCGAGTGGCCAATACACAATGTTGATATGGTCATGACCTTGAATTTTCGGGTCAAAACTAGGAATGTTCATACACCGTAGGCCAATACACATTGTGAAGAAGCCAGAACATTTTTTTGTATTCAGAGGTATCAAAATACATGTTTCTCATTTTTTTCTTAGCATTGTATGTGTCTACGAATAACTTTGAATATTGACTGTTGTATCAAGACTCAAATCCCAACATCATGAGATGTTGGATCTTCATTTCCATTTTAGCATCGAGAAGATACTATTGATAGTCTTTCTTTTCTTATCTTACCACTATTATATATAGTGTGTGGACAAAAGTATGAAAATTAATTTATGCAAATTTGTTAAAATTATATGTCTGTATTTTTTAATAAATATATGCATGTATTTGAACTATTAACGATTGACAAAATGTTTTTATTGTCTAGTGTCTAAAAAATTAAACATAGTTGAAAACTGGGCGTAAGTGTGAGATGTTTCTTTTCTACTTTGCTTTGGATCACTTTTGTCCATCAGATAAATATTGGGTGGTAGATACAGGGGGCATGCTGATCCGAGTCCCCCTAGAAGTGGGCACGTGGAGTAGTAGTTGAACAATTTCAGAAAACACTTAAAATCCAAAATATAAACATTAACAATAAAGACAGTTTAAAGCCAAAATACACCCTTCCTAGTGCCAAAAGAGACCCTGCCTCAACCTACTACTATATTAACTAGTAAACGAGTGGTACTTTTCTACAACTAAATTAACTAGTAATACATCATTACCATTGAATTAGGATCACTTAGCCGAAGATTAAGATCAATTCATCATGTCGATGCAAACGTAGAAACACAACACCTTGATCGTCCCGTACTGTCTATCAACCGCGGTAATCTACCGTGGCGGCACCGTGAGGAACGTCAGATCTTCGAGGCCAACACTGCCGGGCGATGCGTAGGTCGTTGGCTCAATGACCCCATTAAGGGTGTCCGTCGAGAAGTCTGATACGTCCATTTTGCATCACTATTCTATGTCTTAATTCACTATTATTCATTGATATATTTTATATTGAGAGGTGATACTTATGTTATTTCATCTATTTTTGCATGGTTGATGACTTTTGGAGCATGGAACGCTGCAGTCAGGATTCTGATGGAAAATGTGCTGTTTGGAGGCAAAATTCGCGAAGATCAGAAAATCCGGGAAAATATACGGAAAATCCTATTTTTCCAGAAGACTAAGGATGCTAGAAGATGGAGTGGAGGTGGGCCACAGGGGGCCCACACCACCCCATGGCGCGGGCAGGCCTAGGCCACGCCTGGAGGTGGTGTGGCCACCCAGGCCCACTCCAGCCTCTCTCTCTGGCGTATATCATCCTCCCGAAACCCTAAGACTCGGGGAGCGACCACAAAAAGATTCCGCCGCCTCTGCGGGGCAGAAAACACCGAGAGAGAAAGATCTCTCTGGTAGACAGATTTCTGCCGGTGGAATTCCTTTCCAGAGAGGGGAGATCGTCGCCATCAACACCACCATCAAGCTGGACTTCATCGGGATCATCATCACCATCATCACCACCACCATCACCATCAGCACCCTCATCACCATCTCCATACTGCTGTAACAATTGCGTTGAATCTTGCATAGTTCATAGGGGAAACTTTCCCGGTGTTGATTACTCTTCGTAGTTGATGCTATTGAGTGCACCATTGAATTATTGTTTATGTTCAGATTGTTATACATCATTATTCCATCTCTGATCATGATCCATATGATGTCTTGTGAGTAGTTCGTTTTGTTCTTGAGGACATGGGAGAAGTCTTGTTGTTAGTAGTCGAGTTGCGTTGAGAAAGATTCAATAGATTGTTATTTAAGTTGTGGTGTACTTCTTCTAGTGGTTCCATGTGAACGTCGACGACATGACACTTCACCTATATGGGCCTAGGGGAATGCATTTTGTATTTGGCTACTAATCGTGGGGGTTGCCGGAGTGACAGAAACCTGAACCCCCGTTAGGAAACCATTGCACAAGGGACGTAAGGGTCTTAGAGTTTAAAGCTGTGGTTAGGTTTCTACCTTAATTACTTTCTTGTACTTATGGATGTTTGCAAGGGGTATAATCACAAGTATGTATTAGTCTTGGATGGGGCGGTACATTAGCACAGGTTCACCCACACAACACTTAGCAAGCTAAAGAAGATTAGTCGACTATATGAAGCGAAAGCACTTGATAGTCTTCCCATGTGTCCTCGAGAACGTTTGGTCATCTTAAGTAATACAACCGACTTGTCCTTTGCTGCATAAAGGATTGGGCCACTTGCTGCATTTATTCCTACTGTCTTTTATTTACTCGTACCTTGTTTACTTGCTTTATCAAAACCCCCTAAAAATCCGTTTGCTAAGTATTTACAGAGAATTCCTGATCCATACCACTAGCCAGCACCTTCTGCTCCTCGTTGGGTTCGACACTTTTACTTATCAAAAATACTACGATACACCCCCTATACTTGTGGGTCATCAAAGTCCGTCGGTGACTGTGGGCCAGTCACGCACAGCTTCACCCTGTACCGGGGCCACGAGCACGAGGCCGCCCTGACGCACACCGAGGAATCGGTGGCGGCCTGGTGAGCTCGCCGATGATGAGGATGAACACGGTAGCGTCATCACCGTAGACGATGACCATGGATGGCGGAAAGGACGGTAACCGCATTGTTTCTATACACTCCATGGGCTGGCCGTACGATAGCCTATGCACTTGTACCTTGTGGACGCTGTTGAGGTGTAAAAGGAGCTCGATCGACGAGGCGGTGAGTATGCAGCCGACCTCCGTTTAGCTGCATGGGCTGTACGGGCACGCGGCCTTGTGGTCGTCGAGCTCGTGGTAGGTGACCATGGTGAGGCAGCCATCGTGGAGGCATAGAATAGTTATCGGCGCTAGCTCGTATTTGTCAATTGTCGGCTAGCTCTTGGTGGAATCCGCCGACATGCCCAGTATTGGAGTGGTTCTCCAGAAGCTCAGCTCGCCGATGTAGTGCCCGCAGTCCTGAATTTTTATGCAGCATTGAGTTTTTTTTGAACGAAGGCTACAGAAAGTTAACAGTTGAGAGTAAATCAGGCACTTAATACCTTGTATAGTACTATACCAGACAAACAGATCCTACCCGCGTGACTGGTAAGAAGGTCTACGCCTTTTTTTGGAAATGGAAAAAGTCTACACCAAGAGAGAGACGGATAAACCTGGGGCCTGGCGCAAAGTGTACAGTGCTGTGGGGGAGAGAACGAGGACTGCATGCACCTCTTCAACACCATCTGCATTTTATTCTATCTGCTTGTCTCTTTTGGCTCTTTCTTTCTCAGCATGGCTGATTCGTTTCTCTTCTCCATTTCTTTCTTGTGGTTAAAGGTTGTCCAGATACAGATACAGAGTACTAGTAGTAGTACGTAGTACATTTGAACTAGTACTCCAGTAGTAATATAGTACATATGTCTTCTTTTTACTATACTACTACTACTAGTACTAGAGTAGGTAGGCATCTCCGCGCCATGGGTTCCGGACGGCGGTGGCTATTTGCGGATTTTTACTACTCCTAGGGCAGCGGGCGGCGGGCAGCAGGCAGCGATGGCAGTAGGGTTCTAGTAGTACTCTTGTGGGTCATCAAGACTATTTTCTGGCGCCATTGCCGGGGATTGAAGCGCTATTGGAGAGTGGAACTGGTAAAGGAAACTTCTACTATGAGTATTGTTTACTTCTGCTAGTTTCTTTATTTTCGTTATGGATAATTCGCTGAGTTTCTTATTTGGTAATGCTACTACCATTGCTAAGGTAGTAGATAAGCCACCACCTGCTGAGAAATATGTTTTCAAAATACCTACAAGAATTATTGATTGTGTTATGGATAACTACTATGTTGGGGATGGAACTGTCCATCCAGGTGATCATTTACTCTTTATACACGAATTATACGGGTTGTTCAAGTGTGCAGGTATTACTACAGATCAAGTTAAGAAGAAGTTTTTCTCAGTATCACTGAAAGGAAGAGCTGAGGAATGGTATAAGCTGCTGAAGAATGGTCAAGCTCTGGAATGGGAGGAAATCGTGCCTCTCTTTTATTCAAAGTTTTATCCTCCTAGTGAGATTCATAAAGATCGGAATCAAATATACAACTTTTGGCCTCTTGATGGAGAGAGTACAGCTCAAGCTTGGGGGAGATTGAAGTTACTAATGCTCAAATATCCCATTCATGAGCTCCCCAATAATATTATTATCAACAACTTTTATGCAAGGCTCCCTCTACATGACAAGGATTTATCGGATGCTTCTTGTGCTGGATCATTCACTCGTATGGAAGAAGAAGCTAAATGGGACCTTCTAGATCATATTCAAGACAATGCTGAAGCCTGGGAGAATGACAAAGGTAGAAAGTCATGTATAAATTATGATTATGAATGCATTGAATCTTTTATGGGAACTGATGACTTTCAAAATATTAGTAATATTTATGGTCTTGATTTGCAAGTTATTACGAATTGCTTTAGAGCTTTTGCTTCCTATATCGAAATTCCAAAAAGGGGATGGAATAAGTACCATGCACCTTACAAAGATATTATTGACTATGCTCCTACTGGAAGTGCTGAGTATTGCATTATTGATCCCATCTTACCCGAACCTTATATCGAGAAGATTCCCTTCCCCGAAAAGGTAAAGGTCCATCCTATGATAACTAATGTAATCACCAAAAGTGAAAAAAGAACTGTAAAACCTAATGAACAAATAAACATTGAACCTGTGGTAGCAATTGTGAAAGACCTTGTCACTAAAAGCGTAAATGATGGGCACATAGTCTTTTGTGAGGATGCTTCTAATATTGTTTCACATCCCAATAGAACTAAAAAGGCTAGTGTTCCTGTGCTTTCCGTTAGAATTGGTGATCATTGCTATTATGGTTTATGTGATATTGGTGCAAGTTCTAGTGCTATTCCTTATGAGCTTTACAGAGAAATTATGCATGAAATCAGTCCTTGCGAGTTGGAAGAGATTGATGTGGTTATTCACCTTGCTAATAGAGAGACCATCTCTCAAATTGGTATTGTACGAGACGTGGAAGTTCTTTGTGGTAAGATTAAGCACCCTGCTGATTTTCTAGTACTGGGTTCGGCTGCTAGTAAAACCTACCCTATCATTTTTGGTAGACCTTTCTTGAGTACGTGTGGAGCTATTACTGATTGCAAGAGGGAGAAAATCTTGACTAAGTTTTATGGGGAATCTTATGAGTTTAATTTTTCGAAATTTGCTAAAGAACCTTGCGAAGAGGAAACCCATAATGAGGATTTTAAGGTTGAACAACTTGCTTCTATTTCTCTTGCTCCTAACAATGCTTTGCAGCAATTTATGGAAGATCATGAAAGTGAAATCTTCATGGAAGAAAGGAATGAGATTGACAGGATTCTCCATGATCAACCTATGATGCTTAAGCACGACTTGCCTATAGAAGACTTGGGTACCACGATGCCACCTAAAAAGGATCCTGTTTTCGATCTAAAACCTCTCCCTGATGATCTTAAATATGCTTATATTGATGATAAAAATATATATCATGTTATTGTTAGCACTAAACTTTCAGGGAAGGAAGAAGGAAGGTTATTGGAAGTTTTGAGGAAACATCGAGGAGCTATGGGCTATACTCTGGATGATTTAAAAGGGATTTCACCTACTATATGTCAACACTCTATCAACATAGAACCAGGTGCGAAGCCGGTAGTGGAGCACCAACGATGTTTAAATCCTAGGATGAAGGAAGTGGTAAGGAATGAGGTATTGAAACTCCTTGATGCTGGTATTATTTACCCTATTGTTGATAGTGAATGGGTTAGTCTTGTTCATTGTGTTTCTAAAAAGGGAAGTATTACCGTTGTCCCTAATGATAATGATGAGCTTATTCCTCAAAGAATAGTGGTAGGCTATAGGATGTGCATTGATTTTAGGAAAGTCAATAAAGTTACTAAGAAATATCACTACCCGCTTCCTTTTATTGATCAAATGTTGGAAAGGTTGTCTAAAGTCCCATTTTTGTTTTCTTGATGGTTATTCTGGTTCCTCTCAAATTTCTGTTAAACAACAAGATCAAGAAAAAACTACTTTTACTTGCCCTTATGGAACTTATGCTTATAGACGCATGCCTTTTGGTTTATGTAATGCTCCTGCTACTTTCCAAAGGTGCATGTCTGCTATCTTTCATGGTTTTTGTGAGGAAATTGTAGAAGTGTTCATGGATGACTTTTCTGTCTATGTAACTTCTTTTGATAATTGTCTGCACAACCTTGATAAAGTTTTGCAGAGTTGTGAAGAAACTAATCTTGTTCTTAATTGGGAGAAATGCCACTTCATGGTTAATGAAGGGATTGTTCTTGGGCATAAAGTTTTTGAAAGAGGCATAGAAGTTGATAGAGCTAAGGTTGAGGCAATTGAGAAGATGCCATGTCCAAGAGACATCAAAGGTATTCATAGTATCCTTGGTCATGCTGGTTTCTATAGGAGGTTTATTAAAGACTTCTCTAGGATATCAAAACCTCTCACTAATCTTCTTCAAAAAGATGTACCTTTTTGTTTTTGATGATGATTGTAGGGAAGCTTTTGAAACTCTTAAGAAGGCTTTAACTACAGCCCCTATTGTTCAACCACCTGATTGGATTTTACCCTTTGAAATAATGTGTGATGCTAGTGATTTTGCTGTAGGGGCTGTCCTTGGGCAACGTATTGATAAAAAGTTAAACGTTATCCATTATGCTAGTAAGACTCTAGACGCTGCTCAAAGGAATTATGCCACTACTGAAAAGGAATTTCTAGCTGTTGTTTTTGCTTGTGATAAGTTTAGGCCCTGTATTGTGGACTCAAAAGTAACCATCCATACTGATCATGCTGCTATTAAATATCTTATGACGAAGAAGGACGCTAAGCCTATGCTTATTAGATGGGTACTGCTTTTACAAGAGTTTGATCTACACATAGTAGATAGGAAGGGTGCTGAAAACCCTGTAGCTGATAATTTATCTCGTTTGGAAAACATCTCTTTTGATCCTATGCCTGTTAATGATAGTTTCCCAAATGAATAGTTAGCCGCACTAGGGGTGAGCTCGCGAGGAAGTCCTTGGTATGCTGATTATGCTTACTTTATTGTCTTCAAGTATTTTCCTCCAAATTTTATAGCTCAGCAAAGAAGAAAGTTCTTTTATGATTAGAGGCATTATTTTTGGGATGACCCACACTTATACAAAGAAGGAATTGATGGTATTATGCGAAGATGTGTTCCAGAATATGAACAAAAAGAGATATTGCGTAAATGTCATGGTAGCGCCTATGGAGGACATCATGTAGGAGATAGAACTGCACAAAAGGTGCTACAATCAGGTTTCTACTGGCCTACCCTTTTTAAAGATGCAAGAAAATTTGTTTTATCTTGTGATGAATGTCAGCGTGTTGGTAATATTTCTAGACGCAATGAAATGCCTATGAACTACTCTCTAGTTATTGAACCTTTTGATTGTTGGGGATTCGACTTTATGGGTCCTTTCCCTCCTTCAAAAGGTTACACTCATGTTCTTGTTGCCGTTGATTATGTTACTAAGTGGGTAGAAGCCATTCCTACAAAGAGTGCTGACAGGGAGACTTCTCTAAAAATGCTTAAGGACGTTATCTTTCCCAGGTTTGGAGTGCCTAGGTATCTCATGACTGATGGGGGTTCTCATTTCATTCATGGCGGTTTTAGGAAGACCCTCGCTAAATATGATGTTAATCACAGAATTGCTTCAGCCTATCACCCCCAAACTAGCGGGCAAGTAGAGTTATCAAATAGAGAAATTAAATCTATCTTGCAAAAGACTGTTAATAGGTCTAGAAAAAACTGGGCTAAGAAGTTGAATGATGCTTTATGGGCTTATAGAACTGCTTACAAAAATCCTATGGGAATGTCTCCTTATAAAATTGTTTATGGGAAAGCTTGCCACCTACCCTTAGAATTAGAACACAAAGCTTACTGGGCAGTGAAAGAACTAAATAGAGATTGTAAGCTCACTGGTGAGAAAAGATTATTTGACTTAAGTTCCTTAGATGAATGGAGGAGTGAAGCCTATGAGAATGCTAGGCTCTTTAAGGAAAAAGTTAAAAGATGGCATGACAAGCAAATACTTAAGAGATAATTTCATGTTGGTGAGAAAGTTCTATTGTATAGGTCTCGTCTCAGATTTTTTGCAGGTAAGCTACTATCAAAATGGGAAGGACCTTTCATCATTGAAGAAGTATACCATTCAGGAGCAATAAAAATTTCTTCTCTAAAAGATAATACTACACAAGTAGTGAATGGACAGCGACTCAAACACTATATTGCTGGAGATTCTTACAATGAAGTTGTTGATGCTTTCCAAGTTATAACTCAAGAGAAATTTATTGAGGACCAAATTCAGAGACCTGCAGAGTCTGTTTTCATCTAGGTAACAGTTCTGGTAAGAAAAGTTCCACGAAAATACAATACAACTAGATTTTTGCAGTTTTCAGTCAATAAGGAAAGTTTCGAAGCGAAAAAGGGATGGAACCGGAGCCGGGGTGGCCCACACCACCCCATGGCGCGAGCCCACCCCTAGTCGCGCCACCAGGTGGTGAGGCCACCCAGGACTCCGCCTCCGACTCGTTTTCTCCCAGTACCTTCCTTTTGATACAAAACTTCGTAATATATAACCCCCCCGGATCCCCCGAGGTCTGTATATCATGTTTTCATCGTATTTTTGTTTCGATCTATTTCTGCCAGGTAAATTCTCAGATTTGTAGCCTCAATGTCTTCCATTGGATCAGTTAAGGGAGATTCCTTGGAAGATATCATCAACCCATATATGAGAGAATTGAAGATTCATCCCAAGGAGTTGTTGCTCGAAGGTGGGGAGGTCTGGATTAAAGAGGTTCAAGGCCCTAAAGGTGAAGGAAGTCTGGAGGACAGGATGGAAGCACTGGAGCAAGAAGTCTTTAGGTACAGGAAGATGGCAGAGCGCAAAGTGGATATCATCCATAAGATTTGTTCCAAACTCATCACCGAGCACCAAAAGGAGACTGCTGAACTCAAAGACGAAGTCTTCTCACTCCGCCAAACAACCAACGAACTGCAAGCACAGTTCTATGACGTTCAAAATCAAAACTATGAGTATGAGGCTAGATTTAAACGCATAAGTGCTGCTGCAAGTTTCAGGATGTTGGAAACCACGATGTCCTTTGTTGATGGGAAGCCTTTACCCTGGAAGACGGACGAAGATGAGAGGATACCACCACCACCAAAGGAGTAATTCGTCATCAGGTTTGGCATCCTCTTGGTTTGTTCCAAGCTTGGGGGAGTGCCGCGGTATCATATCACTATCTTCTATCTTTTTACCTTATTAGTAGTGTCATATCATGAATAGAGGAGTTATTATGTAGTATGGTTTGCATTATGGAAGTGTCCCCTCTCTCGTTAGATATGTATCCCTTGGTGTGAGTTTCTGTTATGGAATATTAATGAGAAGTTCTACCATTCACTCTTTTGCATAGCTTATACTAGTTTTCAATTCGTGGTTATATGATTGATCTTGTTGTTAGTATTGGTAGCACTCTGGGATCATTGAGTTAATTTAGTTTGTTTTGGCAAACCTGGCTCGGTCAGTAGCAACACCTTTTTGAGAGTTGAAAAGAAAAAGATAGAAGTACTCTAAAGAAAAATAATTTCATCATATTTCTTTCTTGATTTGCTCATAAGTCTAGTATTCTCTAGTTAAGATCTTTTGTGCTTCCAAGGAAGGTTGCATGTTTGTTTTTATCATTTGTTTGTTTCCTTCAACTCTTGTACTTGCTACCCAGCCTTGCTAGCCAAAAACCTGTACTGAGAGGGAATTTTTCTCGTGCATCCACTCCTTTAAACCAAAACCTTTGCCATTTGCGTCCACCATACCTACCTAGTAGCATTATTGCTATTCCAAGTAAATTCTTGTTTTATCTACCTCCCAAATTAAACTTTTTATGTGAAAATTAGTGATTAAAGCTCTCACGAACTTGATGGCACACTTTACTTTCTCGCATCTAATAAACTTGAACCATTGTGCTCACCTATGTTGCGCGTATGCTTGCGCTTTGTAAGTTGTGAATTAGCAGAACCATGCTGTCATGGGGAATGCTTTCAACATTGCACTGGTACTTAGTACCAAGTTGATATCTTGTTCTTGTGTCTATGGATGTCGTCGGTGTGAAATGAAAGGGGAGCTTGTAAGTCCATGGAGTTATGCATATGTGTTAGAGAAACGCCTGGGCCGCTGGTCTAATCCATGCTGATATGGTGGAAACCTACAGCGTAACCATAACGAGTATCTATGAAGCATTCTTCTTATAAAAAAAAGAGATTGAGAAAAAAGATAAAAAGAAAAGAAAAAAGAGATGATGAAAAGAGGAAAGAGAGAAAAAAGCACCATATTCCCGTGGTAAATAAGAAGATTGCTGAGATACTTGTTGTCTGCTTGCCTTGTCATTTTGATATGGGGATTCTTCCGTATCATCGGGCAAGGGGTACCCCGTTGGCGGTTCTCAATGATACACATATGTTTACGATGACAAGAACTTACCGGTGACTAAACTTGAGTAGCATGAGGAGTGGCCCTCGTATTCAAGGGACATGAGATTCTCAAATTACAACTTGTCAATGCATATCGTCATTTTTGATCACTTTAATCTTAATCACCTAAAGATGCCTATGATAGGGGCAATGAGAGCTGAAAGCTAGTAAGTATCATAATTTTTGGGAGCTCTTTATGAGACTTGCAATCCCTGCTTCCCTCTTTGAAGGGCCCTTCTTTTACTTTGTAGTTGAGTCAGTAAACCTATTCCCTTCTATCTCAGCAAGTATTTTGAGTTGATGTGTTTCATTCATTCATATGATGATTTATTCAATCATGTCCCTTATGTTCCTTGTTTTGCACATTGCTCTTATCTTGATGTTTACTACTTTGAAAGCTATCATTGAAAAACCAGCTATTTGTGAACTGCAACAAATTATCAACTATTCTTCGACCAAGAGCTAAGTTTGCCATTACCAATTATGATTCACTTTATGTATCTTTATTGTGTTTCCTTTAGTCATTACAAGTTAAGTTATATAATAGTGAGTTGTCTTCTATTATGATCTACGATTTTGATGAATGTGATGCTTCTTGTCCGTATTCTTTTATCGACTCTTCACTCCATAAACCTGAGGCCATGTTTATCGAGCTCAGTTTCGCTTGGGGACAAGCGAAGTCTAAGCTTGGGGGGAGTTGATACGTCCATTTTGCATCACTATTCTATGTCTTAATTCACTATTATTCATTGATATATTTCATATTGAGAGGTGATACTTATGTTATTTCATCTATTTTTGCATGGTTGATGACTTTTGGAGCATGGACCGCTACAGTCAGGATTCTGATGGAAAAGGTGCTGTTTGGAGGCAAAATTCGTGAAAATCAGAAAATCCGGGAAAATATACGGAAAATCCAGAAGACTAAGGATGCTAGAATATGGAGTGGAGGTGGGCCACAGGGGGCCCACACGACCCCATGGCGCGGGCAGGCCTAGGCTGCGCCTGGAGGTGGTGTGGCCACCCTGGCCCACTCTAGCCTCTCTCCTCTGGCGTATATCATCCTCCCGAAACCCTAAGACTCGGGGAGCGACCACAGAAAGATTCCGCCGCCTCTGCGGGGCGGAAAACACCGAGAGAGAAAGATCTCTCGGGTAGATAGATTTCTGCCGGGGGAATTCCTTCCCAGAGAGGGGAGATCGTCGCCATCAACACCACCATCAAGCTGGACTTCATCGGGATCATCACCACCATCATCACCATCAGCACCCTCATCACCATCTCCATACTACTGTAACAATTACGTTGAATCTTGCATAGTTCATAGGGGAAACTTTCCCGGTGTTGATTACTCTTCGTAGTTGATGCTATTGAGTGCACCATTGAATTATTGTTTATGTTCAGATTTTTATACATCATTATTCCATCTCTGATCATGATCCATATGATGTCTTGTGAGTAGTTCATTTTGTTCTTGAGGACATGGGAGAAGTCTTGTTGTTAGTAGTGGAGTTGCGTTGAGAAAGATTCAATAGATTGTTATTTAAGTTGTGGTGTACTTCCTCTAGTGGTGTCATGTGAACGTCAACTACATGACACTTCACCTATATGGGCCTAGGGGAATGCATTGTGTATTTGGCTACTAATCGTAGGGGTTGCCGGAGTGACAGAAACTTGAACCCCCATTAGGAAACCATTGCACAAGGGACATAAGGGTCTTAGAGTTTAAAGCTGTGGTTAGGTTTCTACCTTAATTACTTTCTTGTACTTACGGATGTTTGCAAGGGGTATAATCACAAGTATGTATTAGTCTTGGATGGGGTGGTACATTAGCACAGGTTCACCCACACAACACTTAGCAAGCTAAAGAAGATTAATCAACTATATGAAGCGAAAGCACTTGATAGTCTTCCCATGTGTCCTCGAGAACGTTTGGTCATCTTAAGTAATGCAACCGGCTTGTCCTTTGCTGCATAAAGGATTGGGCCACTTGCTGCATTTATTCCTACTGTCTTTTATTTACTCGTACCTTGTTTACTTGCTTTATCAAAACCCCCTAAAAATCTGTTTGCTAAGTATTTACAGAGAATTCCTGATCCATACCACTAGCCAGCACCTTCTGCTCCTCGTTGGGTTCGACACTTTTACTTGTGGGTCATCAAAGTCCGTCGGTGACTGTGGGCCAGTCACGCACAGCTTCACCCTGTACCGGGGCCACGAGCACGAGGCCGCCCTGACGCACATCGAGGAATCGGCGGCGGCCTGGCCGAGCTCGCCGATGATGAGGATGAACACGGTAGCGTCATCACCGTAGACGATGACCATGGATGGCGGAAAGGACGGTAACCGCATTGTTTCTATACACTCCATGGGCTGGCCGTACGATAGCCTATGCACTTGTACCTTGTGGACGCCGTTGAGAAGCAAAAGGAGCTCGATCGACGAGGTGGTGAATATGCAGCCGACCTCCGTGCAGCTGCACGGGCTGTACGGGCACGCGTCCTTGTGGTCGTCGAGCTTGTGGTAGGTGACCATGGTGAGGCAGCCGTCATGGGGGCATAGAATAGTTATCGTCGCTAGCTCGTCTTTGTCCATCGCTGGCTAGCTCTTGGTGGAATCCGCCGACACGTCCAGCCTTGGAGTGGTTCCCTGGAAGCTCAGCTCGCCGATGTAGTGCCCGTAGTCCTGAATTTTTATGCAGCATTGAGTTTTTTTTGAACGAAGGCTACAGAAAGTTAAAAGTTGAGAGTAAATCAGGCACTTAATACCCTGTACAGTGCTGTACCAGACAAACAGATCCTACCCGCGTGACTGGTAAGAAGGTCTACGCCTTTTTTTGGAAATGGAAAAATTCTACACCAAGAGAGAGACGGATAAACCTGGGGCCTGGCGCAAAGTGTACAGTGCTGCGGGGGAGAGAACGAGGACTGCATGCACCTCTTCAATACCATCTGCATTTTATTCTATCTACTTGTCTCTTCTGGCTCTTTCTTTCTCGGCATGGCAGACTCGTTTCTCTTCTCCATTTCTTTCTGGTGGTTAAAGGTTGTCCAGATATAGATACAAATTACTAGTAGTAGTACGTAGTACATTTGAACTAGTACTCCAGTAGTAATATAGTACATATGTCTTCTTTTTACTATACTACTACTACTAGTACCATAGTAGGTAGGCATCTCCACGCGGTGGGTTTCGGACGGCGGTGGCTATTTGTGGCTTTTTACTACTCCTAGGGCGGCGGGCGGCGGGCAGCGATGGCAGTAGGGTTCTAGTAGTACTCGAGTACTCCTGCTCACTAATTCATGAAGTAAGACTTCAGTAGTGTACTGTAGTCCTGTAATGCTTAGATGTAGTTGTCACGGTTTCTAGGGAGACGCCAGAGACACAGCTGCTCAAATGCACGTCCCAGGTGGGCCCCGATGCCTAGCGATTGGATAAAGCCTTGCTTCCTGACCACACAACCAAGGCAATTCATTTCGCTACTCTCTACTATAGTAGTATACTATTTCTCGGTGTGTTTCAAAACTAAATTCTTGCTAAGAATATGCATGCCTAGAAATTTGACCATGATTTGAAAACAAACAAAGAGACTATGATTCACCGTGTTTTGAAATTTTGGCTGTGTTTCGAAATTAACTTCACACCTTGCGATAATATTTTCAGTGGACCCACCAGGCAGTCAATGTATCGAGAATGAGTGAGAGTTGTTTGGCAAGATTCAACTTCTGGCTAAGAATATGCATGCCTCGAAAGTTTGACCATGTTTTGAAAACAATCAAAGAGACTATGACTCATCGTGTTTCGAAAGTTTGGCTGTGTTTCGAAATTAACTTCATACAATCTGTTCAGTGGATCTACCAAACAGTCAATGTATCGAGAATGAGTGAGAGTTTGGAATGATTCTAATTATTGCTAAGAATATGCATGCCTATAAATTTGATCGTGTTTTGAAAACAATCACAGTGGCTATGGCTCACCGTGTTTTGAAATTTTGCGTGTGTTTTGAAATTAACTTCACACCTTGCGAAAATCTGTTCACTGGACCCACCAGTGAGTCAATGTATCGAGAACGAGTGAGAGTTTGGAATGATTCAAATTATTGCTAAGAATATGCATGCCTAGAAATTTGACTTTGTTTTGAAAACAATCAAAGTGGTTATGGCTCACCGTGTTTTGAAATTTTCCGTGCGTTTACACTAGAAGAAAAGTTTCCTTCCGCAACGAATTGGCCCGACGGTCATCATAGAAGGCAAGGCTTTCGCGGCGAAATTCTCGGCTCGGCCATGGCTGATGGAAAACTTTTTTTTCCAGTTTCACGGCCCTCTACTATGATGGATCTGCTAAAAACATGGAGGAAGCAAGATTTTCGTTTCCTCGCGTGATGTTGACTCGCCGAAGTATTTTGAGGCATGTGAGTCCTGGATGTCAGTGTCATTGTTTCTATACACTCCATGGGCTGGCCGTACGATAGACTATGCACTTGTACCTTGTGGACGCCGTTGAGGTGCAAAAGGAGCTCGATCGACGAGGTGGTGAATATGCAGCCGACCTCCATGCAGCTGCACAGGCTGTACGGGCACGCGGCCTTGTGGTCGTCGAGCTTGTGGTAGGTGAGCATGGTGAGCCAGCCGTCATGGGGGCATAGAATAGTTATCGTCGCTAGCTCGTCTTTGTCCATCGCCGGCTAGCTCTTGGTGGAATCCGCCGACACGTCCAGCCTTGGAGTGGTTCCCTGGAAGCTCAGCTCGCCGATGTAGTGCCCGTAGTCCTGAATTTTTATGCAGCATTGAGTTTTTTTTGAACGAAGGCTACAGAAAGTTAAAAGTTGAGAGTAAATCAGGCACTTAATACCCTGTACAGTGCTGTACCAGACAAACAGATCCTACCCGCGTGACTGGTAAGAAGGTCTACGCCTTTTTTTGGAAATGGAAAAATTCTACACCAAGAGAGAGACGGATAAACCTGGGGCCTGGCGCAAAGTGTACAGTGCTGCGGGGGAGAGATGGAGGATTGCATGCACCTCTTCAATACCATCTGCATTTTATTCTATCTACTTGTCTCTTCTGGCTCTGTCTTTCTCGGCATGGCAGACTCGTTTCTCTTCTCCATTTCTTTCTGGTGGTTAAAGGTTGTCCAGATATAGATACAAATTACTAGTAGTAGTACGTAGTACATTTGAACTAGTACTCCAGTAGTAATATAGTACATATGTCTTCTTTTTACTATACTACTACTACTAGTACCATAGTAGGTAGGCATCTCCACGCGGTGGGTTTCGGACGGCGGTGGCTATTTGTGGCTTTTTACTACTCCTAGGGCGGCGGGCGGCGGGCAGCGGTGGCAGTAGGGTTCTAGTAGTACTCGAGTACTCCTGCTCACTAATTCATGAAGTAAGACTTCAGTAGTGTACTGTAGTCCTGTAATGCTTAGATGTAGTTGTCATCATACCACGGTTTCTAGGGAGACGCCAGAGACACAGCTGCTCAAATGCACGTCCCAGGTGGGCCCCGATGCCTAGCGATTGGATAAAGCCTTGCTTCCTGGCCACACAACCAAGGCAATTCATTTCGCTACTCTCTACTATAGTAGTATACTATTTCTCGGTGTGTTTCAAAACTAAATTCTTGCTAAGAATATGCATGCCTAGAAATTTGACCATGATTTGAAAACAAACAAAGAGACTATGATTCACCGTGTTTTGAAATTTTGGCTGTGTTTCGAAATTAATTTCACACCTTGCGATAATATTTTCAGTGGACCCACCAGGCAGTCAATGTATCGAGAATGAGTGAGAGTTGTTTGGCAAGATTCAACTTCTGGCTAAGAATATGCATGCCTCGAAAGTTTGACCATGTTTTGAAAACAATCAAAGAGACTATGACTCACCGTGTTTTGAAAGTTTGGCTGTGTTTCGAAATTAACTTCATACAATCTGTTCAGTGGATCTACCAAACAGTCAATGTATCGAGAATGAGTGAGAGTTTGGAATGATTCTAATTATTGCTAAGAATATGCATGCCTATAAATTTGACCGTGTTTTGAAAACAATCACAGTGGCTATGGCTCACCGTGTTTTGAAATTTTGCGTGTGTTTTGAAATTAACTTCACACCTTGCGAAAATCTGTTCACTGGACCCACCAGTGAGTCAATGTATCGAGAACGAGTGAGAGTTTGGAATGATTCAAATTATTGCTAAGAATATGCATGCCTAGAAATTTGACTTTGTTTTGAAAACAATCAAAGTGGTTATGGCTCACCGTGTTTTGAAATTTTCCGTGCGTTTACACTAGAAGAAAAGTTTCCTTCCGCAACGAATTGGCCCGACGGTCATCATAGAAGGCAAGGCTTTCGCGACGAAATTCTCGGCTCGGCCATGGCTGATGGAAAACTTTTTTTTCCAGTTTCACGGCCCTCTACTATGATGGATCTGCTAAAAACATGGAGGAAGCAAGATTTTCGTTTCCTCGCGTGATGTTGACTCGCCGAAGTCTTTTGAGGCATGTGAGTCCTGGATGTCAGTGTCTCTAGTGGACCATACTATTCGGTCGCGCCTTCCTGATTTGAACTCGATAACGTATCTCGAGGCATGTTCCATTTAGTCAGGCTACTAGGTCCCACATGTTAGCCTCTCATTAGAAGGATTGTGTGTATGATGGAAAATTTTCCTTCGCTCGCGCTACCATGTTCTGAAGTTGATAGCGTTGCTCCATGCATCTACCGTCTAATCAACCTCCTGGAACCCACATGTCATCCTCTCATTAGAAGAAACATGTGTATGATGGAATTTTTCCTTCGCTGGCGCTACCCCGTTCCGAGTTGATAGCGCTGCTTGACGCATCTACCTTTTAACCAACCTCATGAGCCCCACATGTCATCCTCTCATTAGAAAAAACGTGTTTATGATGTATTTTTTTCCTTCGCTCGTGCTACCCTGTTCCGAACTTGATAGCGTTTTCGATGCATCTACCGTTTAATCACGATGCTGGGCCCCACATGTCATCCTCTCATTAGAAGAAACGTGTGTCTGATGGAATTTTTACCCTCTGTCGCGCCTTCATGTTCCGAACTTGATAGCGTTGCTCGCTACTTCAGTCGTTTATACAGGCTGGTGGAACCGACATGTCAGCCTCCTCTGTGCAGGAAACATGTGCATGCTAGACTTTTTTTCTTCTCTTGTGCCTCCCCGTTTGGGACTAGGCAACGTTTCTCGATACAGCACCCGTATAATGTCTCCCTGCTGGGTCCACATGTCAGCCGCCTATGTAGAGGAAACGTGTGTATGTTGGATATTTTTTTTGGTCGCGTCTGCCGGTTTGACCTTGGTAACATTGTTCCATGTGGCAGGCGTGTATGGTCTTGCTGCTGGGGCCCATGTGTCAGCCTCTCTCGACAAGAAACGTGTCGATCTTGGTCTTCTTTTTTCCGGTCGAGACTGTTGTACAAGTATTTTTTTTAAACACGCTCGTTAAACTTGATATCTTGTATGGTATGGTTGATGGACGCTAGCTGCAGGCAGATGGGTCGGCCATGTCAGCCTCTCAGTACAAACATATTGCTACAGATAAACTGCATGCCTTGCCACTACACAAGAAAATTATTATCCTTTTATAAAATGTAAAAAATGTATACCAACATCGTATGTACCTTATTTATTTTTCTTCTTAAAAAGTTGCTTGTCCATATGCTATGCGTGATTGCTAGAAGCTCAACTAAAAAATGTTAAGTATAAATAATATAGTAGGTAGTACTTAAAAAAATGGATGGGCGAAGTTTTTTTAGGGGTGGGTGGACGGTGCCCAAAAAAGCCCGAATTGAAGAAAAATGGGCCAAGCAGGGATTGATGGGTTATTTTTCATGGGCTCTCGCCCAATCTAACTGGGCTATTTGCGCGCGCCGAATGACCCAAAACATGGCCGAGTTAGAAGGTCTTGGGCTATAATGAGGCCGGATGGGCTAATTTCTTGGGCTCGATAGTTAAAATCCCAAGGTACATGCTGGGGCTCGGCCGGATTCGAAACAAAGCCATCAACAAGGGAAAAAAGGTATAAAATATGAGCGCCTAGATCCCAGGCGCCTGAGAACTTGTTATGTTAAGGAGCTAACGTCACCCTACTAATTGTGTTAATACTCAGTTGTAACCAAGTAGTTGCAACTCATTAAATTCCCAGTTACAAGCTGTTGCAACAAATGTGTAAGCCTCACGTTGCACCAATCACGAGGTAAATCCAATGGCGAGAGAGGTTACTCTTGAGAACTGGTAAATCCAATAAAATATTCACAGATATTTTTGTGAAAATTGTGGATAAACACCCCGCGCCCGCCAAAACTTTCCGCCGAGACCCCAAACTTTCCTAAACACGCCCTCAATTGAGCGACCAGCCCCCATCTTTTCAAATTTTGCGCCATTCTTATGGGAGATGCACCAGAATAGAACCAGGCCACAAAATTCTCCACACCTTAAAAATTACTTCTCGACGCCTTTCTATCAACTGTGCCGGCCTACCACCATTGGTCACGCCATTCTTGACGAGACGCACCGGCCGGCGGTTAGCTGGGCGATCCCCACGCTTCACCTGCTAGATTCAGGCACTGGACATTGTTCTTGGCTTTGGTTTGTTCTCCACCTCTCCTAGAAATAGTTAAAACTTGTGACCATCTAGATTTACAAGGTTCTTGCAGATTTGGGTAGGTACGTTCTTTAGGTAAATCTATAGTAAAGATCTGGACAGAAGAGTTCGAAAACATCTTAAAAAAGACTTGGCAGAGATCCTGTGCAAGCTTTTTACCTGATATATTCCCCATCCTTCTTTGATACGATGGAGCATTTGGCTGTTGATGTACCTGACGAGGAAGTACTCAGAGGTACAGTACAATATAGATGGATGTACCCTATAGAACATCGACTTTGCATTTCCAAGGAGCGGAAAGATATCCGTAGACAGTTTGATAAGTGAGTGTTATGCAAAAATATCTTCACATATAAGACTGTAGAAAAGTTAGATATATTCAGATGTCTGACTTGGCTATGTTTTGTAGGTTCTTCGCATAAATATAAGTACCAGCAAATTTCGTTCCACCAATAAAAAAGACCGGATGGACTAAGATATAAGGATCATGTAAGACGCTCAAATTGCATTGTGAATTGTCTATGAATTGTCCAGATGGGGTAACCTCT
Source organism: Avena eriantha (assembly GCA_910589775.1). Taxonomy (NCBI): domain Eukaryota; kingdom Viridiplantae; phylum Streptophyta; class Magnoliopsida; order Poales; family Poaceae; genus Avena; species Avena eriantha. The sequence continues at coordinate 534,934,159 of OU342743.1, read as the reverse complement.
TGTCTATTTTGTAATGCTAGATTTTGGAGCTTGAATTTCTGGCCCTTATCTGTGGTCCTGATAGGAGTATAACAAAAGCTTCAGCTTGCATTTCCAACGGTGTCTGCCATAGCACTGATGTACCTTCTGTGGAGACTGACGCAGCTAGAGGTTGTCCTGATGAACCTGGACTGGATTGCGTTTAGATTCGAAATCCTACACTTGACATTGTCGTCCCAAGGAAAAGAAGGTTGTGGATCTGGTAATAACGCCTTCTGTAGAACAAGATGCTAGAGGTGATGATTTATGAATTGCATGTCCCTCTCTATCAATGAAATGGTATATCGTTTGCCTTGTTTCAAAAATAAATAAATATTTGCATGTCTCCTTGTGTTAGTCGATGCAAAGAAGATATTGTTTTCTGTTCAAGTCATGTGAACAAATATGTTTGTATGTAGAAACATAAATGTGGATTGGGTGACAAAATCAGCATAAAAATTGCCAGATCAACAACACAAGCATAATGACATTGCAAGAAAAGGAAGAGAACCATCTTTTCACCGTGCTTGTGAAAAGGAGATGAGCCAGGAACCACACCTGCAAGTGGCAGAGACCAATTCTCGTGCAGCTCAGCTAGCATTGGTTTATCATCGATAATACTCAAGCATCCGGATATTATGATTACGTACTAGGAGTAGTTCCAGTTCCACACTACAGTTCAATAGGCAAAAGTGTAAGAAATGCGTAAGGTAGCTCCATAATACAGGTTCCAGAGAAAAGCATACAAATCATAAGAAAGAAAGCTCTGCATCACAGTTCACCACCTTCAGGTGCAACAGTTTCTATAAATTGTATAAACCCAAATCACCGCGTCCTTCAGGTGGCACGATAATTTCAGGAGCGGGATCAACAACACCAACAGTAGTTCCAGCACCGCTAGCATGAGTCTCCACAATAAACGAACTATTGAGCACCACAATGTCCTATGAAGGCTCTTCACTACCAGCTCTAGCCGGACAAGTCTCCGCGGATGGTAAAACCAATCCACCACCTCCATCATCTGGCATGATGATGGCAGGTGCAGGCTCATCAGTACCAGCAGCAGCTGCAACTGCATCAGTCTCCACCAAAGGTAAACAAGGAGTCGTCTTAGGTGTAGTGATCTGACATCCATTTTCTACTCCGTCATCAGGAAACTGAGAGTCTTCTTCAACTTTGTGCTTCTGCGGTTACAAGATAAACAGAGATTACAGCGAAAGCATCTATGCGCAACGACAAGAACATATGTCATTCTATTGATTTACCTTGTCCTCTGGGATAGCAGAAGTCACAAGATTGGGACCTATTTCATTAAGAATCCTCTTTTTTGCTCCTTCCCCTATCTCCTTCTGCAGCAAGTTGTAATATTGATTACATGATGTTGATTGACAAATATATGCAAATGTTCAAAAGTTTGCGCTGTCGAACTACCATTTCGAACGGATCCCCACTGTTCTTAGTTATGGGATCTAGCCCAGAAAACAAGCTTCTGTGGAATCCTAGTCTATAAAAAAGGATGCATACCCGGGATAAGAACTACTCTACACATGACAATGTTGCGCAATTGACAGTAAAAATTTAACCGCATCATCAACTCTATCATGTAAGTTTGGAGTGAATCTAGATACACTAGTTTCACATAAGCTAAAACATCTTATATTATGAAATGGAGGGAATAGGTACGAGTGTTCTTGTATTTCACAAACCGCCATTGCTGCCCCGGGACAGAGATGATGGATGCTCCACCGCCCTACAGAAGGTTGCCACGCTAACCTCGCCGCCACCTGTAGAGGATGGAGACGAGGAGCTGGTCGGCAACAATATGGAGCGAGAGGCCAGGGGGTGGTAGTGGATAGGAAGAAGGGACTGAGTAAAAGAGGTTGTGTGTGCGTGGAGGGAGGCCAGTGAGGGAGTTACATCCAGCTTGTCTTGGAAGGAACACGCCGCCACGTGCATCGGCGTGTGCAAAACTCCCTCCCTCTCTCTTCTGCGGCAGCTACTGACAGTAGTACTCCAGCTAGCTTCATCGAGTTCTCTAGTACTCCTACTAGTAGACCTTTACTACTACTACTAGGGTAGACAAGGAGTACTTGTTCAGAAGAAGAAAAAAACTAGACTAGCACACCGTCGTACAGTATTGCCTTATCAAATCACTAGTGATGCCATGATGAGCGACATGTTTTTCCTAGTAAACCTAGAAAGATCGTGTTCCTTCCACCACGTGCAGTTTCTGAGCAAAGTACTTACCAACATGTCCAACTTAGGCCTACAGGACCCAAACTGCAGTGAAAAAGAAACAAAACTACGGACCTGCAAGGAGTAATACTAATAGTACTACTATTATACAACATTCTAGAAGAAATTATGCACGGAATAGTAGTAGTAGAGTACAACTGTACTCCTAATAAGGTTCTTTTACAATCTTGGTGAAATATACATACTAGAGAAACTACCAAGTGTACAAAAGGGGTTTTTGATCATACGGAGTATTTTACAAGCCGGTCCGGGTGCGAAACTAATGCTGAGTACTCTTACATCAGCTAAAAAACAGCCAAAAGAAAAAGTTCAACACAAGGTCGAGACCAAATGAGCTATCCTTGAACAGGCTCGTTCCACTCCAAGGCCTTTGATAAGCTTGGGATGAACCAAAATGGAGTCTCCGACCATGTCCAACGAGTGTTGGTGTGGAAACCAACAACTTCTTCACCATTCAGACTAAATCGGCAAATTTCAGGATGCGACCTGTACTCGTAGCTAGTTTCTTGGTGTGATATGTAAACGCAACTCCTTCTCGTTAGATGTTCTGGCGAATCATTTGCATCGCCTACTGCAATGATAATTGGATAGTTTATGCCAAGGAAAAGAGAATATGATCCAAGGTCAGTAACCCTTTTCCATCGGTTAGCTGCAGTTAACTCGCCTGTGTGCAACGAGAACACCATGCACACAAACCTAGAAGGATAGGTGTGAACGGTGCACCATAGTGAACAACACTAGTATCATCAGCAATTGCATTGCCTGAGACAACATACATCTAGACCAGAAGAAGTCTTGAACCATCGACAGATCTTGCTAACCACCACCTACCAGGATCATTCTCCTCATCGTTCTCAACAAACCCATGTGTCAGGTACATCACATCGCGTCGCAACAAGATAATGATAGGACCTTCAACGGGAAAGGAAATGTAACATGGAAATAATATTGATATTGATCTGACATTGTAGAAGTTGATATACAGTACTATTTTGAAAAATCTTGATTATACTTAAGATGTTTGATTGCGTAAAAAATGCCAACCTAGGGAGATGCTACAGAAATTCTAATTCTTTTCGAAATGGGGACATGCTATGAAAATTATTCTAGAGACACGGTTTGATTCATGGGATAAAATGAAATAGGAAATAATCCTATAGGATCTTGAATGTAAAGTTCATATGGAAAAAATCAAGGTTGAATCCTACAAGATTTTGGTGTCTTATATACCAAAGGAAAACCAACAAGGATTATTTCTAGGAGGTTTAATATCTTATCTTATCTTATCTTATCTTATAATACTATTACCACTATGTAATGTATGAATAACTTTGAATATTCACTATTGGATCAGGACTTACGAATCCCAACATTGCCAGCAGTTGGATCTTCTTTTCCATTATAGCATCTACTTGAAGATTCTATTTATAGTATTTAGCACAATGAACGCTATGCACAATCCTCAAAATACACTTCTCCATCATTCTAGAATCTTCTCCTTCATTTCTCAAGACCATGTTAACAAAATTTACAAGTACTAGTACCTAATAAACATCAACGTCTACATGATTGAAAATACAAGAACTAAATATGCGCCCATACTTTACAGGTGTCGATCAAATTTCTAATTTTTTGAGCTTTACCTAGTATTATAATTCTATATAGTTATAATGTGTCATATGTCTAGTATCCGAGTCTCACGTAAATACTACTAGTAGATACCATATTTTCCATGGATGTAGTAGTACTAGGAGACAAGGCAATACTATTAGCAGAACTCAATCCTATGAATCAAATTACTTATATGTAAGAGAACTTAGTAAGGATTGCATTCCTCTGAAATTCCTAGGGAATTTGTACAAATCAAAGAGGCTAAAATTCCTATGAAATTCCTACTAACCAAAGAAACTTCAGAAAAAATAACTTACATTGATTCAGGAATAATATCAGGGTCTCACATAAGTACTTACTACTATGTAGTAGATACCATAGTTTCCATGGAATGTACTAGGAGACGAAGCAATACTATCAGCAGAACTCAATCATATGAAATAAACTACTTATATGTAAGAAAACCTCATAAAGATTGCATTCCTCTGAAATTCCTAGGGAATTCCTTGGAATCAAAGAAACTAAAATTTTAATGGAATTCCTACTAACCAATGAAACTTCAGAAAAAATAGCTTGCATCGATTCAGGAACAAAGCTAATAAAATACGTAGGGAGGAGAATTTACCAAGTGCCATAGACTTCCATGCCTAAACATAGCCATTCTCGGTCACGGTGAACACACGATCGTGTTGGATAATAGCATCGCAATATCTGAAGTAGCCCTGGAACTCGTTCACACAAACTGACCATCCATGACTATCATCCTCGTTGATGACAACAATCTTGAATTCAAAAATGGCGACTAGAGAGAAATATTTGTATCCCCCAGCAGCTGTCGGAACTTGGCAAATGACTATCTTCTATAGTTTATTATGTCAACCTTCATCAGCATCATCCTGAAATGTAAGTGCAGAACCTTCGGTCGGTTCGAACCCTGACACTTGCGGAATAACAATCTTGCGATGAGTGTACACGTTGACAAGGTCCCACATGAAATCGGGCCCAATTGTGATGATCCAATCTCCATTGCTGCCTGCTCGCTGCTCATCAAAACCATTTTGCATCATAACATCGGAGGAGAACCTGTCCAGCGGCGTCAGCTTACATGGGCTGCCCACCACTTCGAAGCAGTCTTTGGATTCCGAGGTCTCACCGTCGGGTGACAATGAAGAACACATGGGAGGCCAAACGGATGAGAAGAAGGCGTAGTTCCGCTCTCTTTTGCTGATTGAAGAATATTTTGGACAAACCGACGAGGCTCGTGGTGGTGGCATCGCAATGGTTGATAAGTACTTGAAGAGAGCCTTCAGTGAACACCTTACAGACCTTGCTCGATCTCACCAGGGAAGGAGGCTGCGGATGGTGTTTTGGGGGCTTTCTTTGGGGTGGGGTGGGGTGGGGGAGGGAGGGAAGATTGTTGGCGTGAGCTGGCGGTCGGGGTGCGATGGAGAAGACAAAGGCTGATGGTGCGTTACTCTACTACTAGTAGTACTGCAAAAGGTAGGTGAGTGGGGGGTAGGGCTCCAATTGAGGCTAGTTGAACATACCTCCAACAATTAGAGCCGTAGTTGCAAAGAGCTCCAACTATTGAGCCCCGGGTATGCAAAGAGGGCTAATCGAGAATTTTTTGCTATGTGCAACATTTGTACCCAAAAGTAATTGTAGTACAGTAGTTTCTTGCAACTAGACCATCCTGATTATTTAGAGTTATATGCAATTTCGAATCCATTTGTTGGAGGTTTGTGCAATTTCCACCCTCCTCATGTTCCGAGGAAGCTCTATGACCCTATGTTCAAAGAAAAAAATGATCGAAGACAAAAAAAGACCATCTCTCAGAGCTCGTTTTATTTGCAGGATTCTCAAAACATAAGAAGAGGAAACTACAGGAATTTGGATCAAGTATGTGTTTGAATCACAGGGAAAACAAAGGAATACTTTGAAGGAATCTCAATTCCCGTGTTTTTCCTATTCCTATATTTTTCCTATCCTGCGTTCCAAACGGGACATAACTCCTACATATTGGAATCCTATGAATCAAACAAAACAGCGTAGGATTATTTCCTAAGGGACAAGATCCTTCACAATTTTTTTGAATTTTCTTCGAATCAAAGAAGGAATAAAAAAGGTTTCCTCTCTCAGGAAAAAAGGAACTCCACCTCTTGGAGAAAAAAAGGAACTCCACCGCTTGGACAATTCACTGTGATGAGAGTAGCTACTAAAGTCCATGTCTAGTACTAGCTGTAGGGCCTAACCGTATCACGTTATTTACAGGTAGTACTAATCGTATAATACATATCAATCTTTGCAGGTTCCTAGAAGGAAACAAAATAAATCTCTGCTAGTAATAAATGGCCATGGCAATTTCCAAGATACACAATCTTTTGCTTGTTCATTTTGATCTGGGCGACAGCCGGAGGATAGAGGAGTACTAGCTGCTTCGTGTCTTGAGCCATCGAGCGGGAGTAGAAATTTGGATATCTAAAAACCTGAATTGTCTTGTCAAACCAATGCTCGTTGCATGTAGCTTGACCAAACAGACTTACTACACTACTTTACTACGCGTCTGAAAAACTAGGGAGTACAAGAAGTACTAGTACACTTACAGAAAGAGTTTTTTTTAATGGACACAGAGAGTTCTGCATTCATCTTGTAGCGCCAAAAGCAGAAGTTGTGACAATATAGTACTGTAGTAGTCACATCCAAGTTGCCTTACATGAAAAAAATAGTATGATGAGCAACAAGATCTATCTATTTTTGTACTCCTATTTGCGTATATTAGTACTACTACTACATACTTAGGAATGGCTCGAGCGTGTGCTCCACTAGTGTGCCTCCGCATGTAGGGTAATCTAGTACGGAGTAGATCGCCACCGCATGGTAGCGTAATTATTATGCATTAGTCTATGCTCTAGTTGTGGGCACGTGCCGTAACAGTAATTTTTTTGTGAAAAATAGATTACTCATAAATAATTACTCCGTCCATCCTAAAATAGTAGTTACTAACTTGGCTTTGTCTAGATACAAATGTATTTTGACGCATTTTAGTACTTAGATGCTCCCTCATTTTCAAATTAGAAAGCATACTAGGTTTTGTTAAAGTCAATATTTATAAAGTTTGACCAACTATATGTACAAACATACTAACTTACATAATGTCAAATGCATATAATATGAAAACATGGTTCGTGATGATTCTGATAATATTGAGTTGATGTCGTAGATGTCCATATTATTTTCTAGATATTTAGGCTAAATTCCAGGGCAGTCTATCCTGCACACTGGACCCACGTCGATGTGTCGTCCACACCAGGGCAATTTCAGTGGCAATCTTGGTTTAAGACTTATATCAAGTCGAATTGACAAGTTTGGGCATAAAATTCCGTAATCACTGAGTTAGATGACTAAATTCAAAGCACCGTAAGAATGGTTAGTGTGTTTATCTCTAGTCCATGTTGTAGAAGTGAACAATTACATAAAAGTCGTACTAAACCCGTAAATACTCTATAATAACATTAGCAGCGAACTTAGTTTACATGCAAAATTCATCCTTCCTAGTACCAAAAGAGAACCTACATGCGACTACTACTAGTAAACTGGAGTAGTAAAATAGTATTACTAGTAGTACTATTTATTTGCTAATACACCATTACAGTCTTGATCATCATCCGTAGTTTAAGATCATTTTTCCTATCGATGCAAATCCAGAGAGATACATGGGTGGACTGTCCAACCTTCATCAGGAACCACGGAGGCACCCCGAGGTACGTCCTAAGCTTGTCGGACGGGAGGTTGATCGGCGACGAGCTGCTCGTCAGATCGATTACCGCATTAAGGCTCTCGACCATCGACAAGTCAGCCGACCCCGGCGGGCCAGGCGCACATAGTTTCACCCTGTACTGCGGCCACAAGCACCTGTCCTGCCTGATGAACACCAAGGACACGACGGCGGCCGACCGAGCACATTGATGGTCAGGCCGAATACAGCACCGTCATCCCCGCAGAGGAAGCGCGTGACTCCCCTCGTGCTTGTTGGTGGTGGAGTCGGGATGAGGAAAAATAAGGCGCTGCCATAGATGGCCCTGGTTACTATGACCCCGTGGGCCTCCTTCATGTGGGGAAGGAGCCTTGCCGGCGAGGCAATGAAATCACAGGCGGAATCAATGCAGGAGCATGGGCCATGCGAGCATGCGATCTTGTGCTTGTAGAGCTTGTTGAAGGCGACCAAGCTAAAGCAGCCATCGTAGGGGCACTCAATCAGCACCTCAGACTGGACGGCGTCCATAGCAGCCGGCTCATGATCGAATCCACCGATGCGGTACATGAACTTGTGGGAGTGGTTACAGAGGGAAGACCGCTTGCTGACGTTGTGCCCGCCGGCCAGAAACCCGGGTTGGGGCGGTATACTGAAGAGTATACTAATTGAGTTCCGTACTGTACTGGTACGATTGTACATGAATACGCTAGGCATGGGCGCACCGGCGGCCGCTGCACTTGTCCACTTTTTCTTAGACAGTGTCCACATGTTGTACATGCTTCATCAAAACAAAAAGGTTGTAGAAAGTTGACTTGTGAGTAAAAAAGCAGGTGTCACGTGGTACTATACCAGACAGTACAATACAGACAGAGAGAGAGACCGAGGCAAGAATATCTAGGTGTGTGAGAGGCAAGAAGATCTACTCCTGGAGAGAGACGAAAAGCCTGCGGCCTGCTGCAGGGTGTACAATGCTGCAGGGGAGAGACCGAGGACTGCAAGTATGTCTTCGACACCAACCTGTAATTAACTATTTTGGTCTTATCAAATTTAAATGGCCTTAATAATCCCGGACAGAGGGACTACTAGTAATAGTACTAGTACTACATCTTACAACAAATCAGACAAACTAGTACTGCATTTATTAGTGGTACATTTTTTTAAGAAATTATAATTAGTAGTAATACTTAGATATGTGAAAAACCAATCCAAGTTACTATTCCAATAGAGAGTACGATCACTCTATTTTATGGATTCTTGTTTACTATACGTACTAGTAGTAAAAGCTAGAATGTAAATTGTTTCAGAACAAAATTTGGCTCTACAATATCTAGCATACGTGCAAACCTCAAAAGACACTTCATTGTTTAGTTTCAGGGATCTTGTGCTAAATGCATGGACTTGGATGTAATTTTCATTTTTATGAGGTCCTTGATGTAACTTGTACTTCCACCGACCGCGGCACCTTGCTCCTACGAGACCTACCAAAATTAAAAAATAATTATACTGCCCCGATCAGACAAAGTGGAACATGGTTTCTTATAATTCCAAAATTTTAAGAAATGGGATGTTTCAAGATTCCCAGCTAACTTTGCACACTTTAGTGACTTTTGCCGAGTTAACGAAATTAGGTCAAACATTTGCTACACAAGTAAGGGCAATTGATTGCTATTAAATTAAATGTATTTTTAGAGGTAGATGGGTGATGTAGTAAACAATGTTGTCGGTGTTAGTTTCTAACTATCACGAAAGAACATTTAATTCTCAATTTTTCGAGTGATGACGAGATTATTCTTTTACGTAAAGAAACTCCGAAGAATATGGATCTGAATACCACAAGACAAGTTTTCAGACATAAAGAGTGGACCAACATGTTGTGCTGACGATACCCATGTTTTATGATCTTTCAAACTTCGAATCTAACTCCGCCAACTTGAATGACTTTATGCCAATTATTTATCGAATTTAGGTCAAATTTGAACTGCAAGTAAATTGTAGGTTGCTTTGAAAGTTTTATAAAAACTCTTCTAGAGGTACCTATTCAGGGGACAATTAATATATCATAAACCACCGAGAGTTTTGATGACACATTCAACTTCATGTTAAGATTTTGCATCCTGATAGTTTGACAAAATTAGGTCAAACTTGAGCTACAAGCGCAAATGGTCGCTCTTGAATTAAATGTTTGTCGATATTTGAATGACTTTCTAGCTAACTCTGCCCATTTGAATGACTTTATGTAGATTTATCAAAATTAGGTCAAATTTGAAACTACAAGTAAATTGTAGGTTGCTTTCAAAGTTCTATGAAAAAGCTTTTGGGGGGCACCCATCGAGGGGCCACAATCAATATGTCAGAAACCACCAAGAGTTTTGACGGTAGTTTCAACTTTTTGCTAAGATTTTCCATCCTGACTATTTAACGAAATTAGGTCAAACTTGAGCTACAAGCAAGTATGCATGGTATATTTCTCTTGAATTAAATGTCTTTTCTAGGATAGATGTGTGCATATTCTTGTAGTAAATAAAGCTGTCAGTGTGAGTTTCCAATTATCGGGAAAGAACATTCTCAATTTTTCGATTGATATCGAGATTATTCTCTCCTATAAAGGAAGTCCGAAGAATAAGGATCTAAATGCCACAAGCCAAGTTTTCACACATATATAGTGGACCAACATATTGTACTTATGATTTCCCGTGTTTATCAAACTTCCTATAGCTTATTGCTCTGCCCACTTGAATGACTTTATATGTCGATTAATCAGAATTAGGTAAAATTTGAACTATATACTACAAGTTTTGTAGGTAGCTACGAAAGTTATATGCAAAAGCTTTTGGAGGTACCCATTGGGGGTTCACAATCAATATATGAGAAACAACCGAGAGTTTTGACAACTCGTTTGACTTTATGCTAAGATTTTGCATCATGACACTATTTAATGAAATTGGGTCAAACTTGAGCTACAAAGTAAGCGTGATAGATTTCTCTTGAAATATATGACTTTTCAGAGGTAGCTGGGTGTATTTTCCTATAGTAAATAATGTCATCGGTGTGATTTTCCAACTATCAAGAAAGAACGTTCAATTCTCAATTTTTCGAGGGATGACGATCTGAATGCCACAAGCCAAGTTTACATACATATATGTTGGACCAACATGTTGTACCAACAAGTCCCATGTTTTATGAGTTTTCAAACTTCCCAGCTAACTCTTACCACTAGAATGACTTTATGTCGATTTATCGAAATTAGGTAAAATTTGAAACTACAAGTACTAGTAAATTGCACGTGCCCTACACGTGAGACTTGGATAATAGACATCTGGCATATCATCACTATATAAAATTATAATAGGCAAAGCGGAAAAAATATAATAGGCAAAATTTGAACTACTACAAGTAAACCGTGTAGGTTGCTTTGAAAGTTTTACGGAAAAGCTCTTAGAGGTACCCATCGGAGGGGCGCACCCGAGGGGGGGGGGGGTGGGGTCAATTATCATACTACCAGGAACCAAAAGAGAGTTCTGACGACAAGTTCATCTTCTTGCTAAGATTTTGCGTCTTGATAGTTTAATGAAATTAGGTCAAACTTGAGCTACAACTAAGTGCGATAGATTGCTCTTGAATTTAGTGAAATTAGGTCAAACTTGAACTACATGTAATAAATTGTATGTTGCTTTGAAAGTTTTATGAAAAAAGCTTTTGGAGGCACCCATCGAGCGGTTAATTAATATATCCGAAAGCACAAAGAGTTTTGACGAGTGGTTCGACTTCTCTCTAAGGTTTTGCATCATTAAAATTTTGAACACCTTTTGAAAACGATCACATGAAATAGGGAGAGAGGGGAAATGATATTTCTATTCTCTGTGGGCAACCCACAATCTTGAGGTGCACCTTAGGCTTAAAGATAACTTTATTTTTTCCACTATGTATAAGGTGAACCTTAGCGGATGCCACATAGTAGGCCATTTTTTAACGGGTAGTAGGCCATATTAAGGTGTGATTTTTTACACAATGCGGGAGTAGTATATTTCTTTGCTTAGACATATGGAAACCTCTCACCACACGCTGTACATGCTGAGAGAATAAAACGTTGGCAGAGGAATAGGGCAACATCGAAGAGAAGTTCAAGGCGGTTCCTTGTCAGAGCAAAGTTGTGATGGGTTTCTGAGACGCGGGACTCCTGTGGCCTTACAGTGTACTACACTATGCTAGTACTAGTAAATTTCAGGACCTATGCACGCAAAACAAATTGTGTGTTTTCTCTCTCCTTCGCTGCTTCTCACCATCCATCCTTCCTCTCTCGTACCCTTTCCCCTCGCGCACCGGCCCGGCTGATCTCTCCCTCGTCCACAGCGTGGTGCTGCACACGTGTGCCTTGGTACGGCGGCTCTGTGTCTCTAGCGTGTTCCGTAGCCGCATTGGTGTGGAGTATGGACAAGGACTACATAGGAAGGAAACCACTTTGGTCCTTGGCGGCAAAAAAATTCAAACTTTTCCGGTTTTCGAAATTTTCACTTGCTTCCCAAACATCTGGAGGGAAAGTTACTCAAAAGATCGGCCATTCACAGTTCTTCTTATCTTATCTTTATCTTGTCTTATCTCTTACAATACCATACCATACCACTGTATAGTGTACGGATAACTTCGAACATTGACCATTGGATCAAGACAGCAAATCCAAACATTGCTAACCGTTGGATCTTCTTTTCCATTCTTAGCAGCCACAAAGATTTTACTAATAGTCTTTAGCACGATGAACGCTAGTATGCGCAAACCTCAAAACACACACTTGATTGCTTAGATTCAGGGTCCTTGTGCTAAATGCATGGACTTGGGTGCAATTTTCATTTATATGAGGTCCTTGATGTAACTTGTACTTCCACCAACCGTGTTAACTCTCAAGCACCTCACTCCTATGAGACCTACCACGGTTAAAAGAAAATGCAACCGCCCCAATTATCAAACAAACTGGACCACAGTTTCTTATACGTAATACCCAAGTTTTTAGTACTAGGATTTTTCAAGCTTCCTAGCTAACTTCACACACTTTAGTGACTTCTTGTCAATTAACGAAATTAGGTCAAACTTGAGCTACAAGTAAGCGCGATAGATTGCTCTTGAATTAAATGTATTTTCGGAGGTATATGGGCTTGTAGTAAACAATGTCATCACTATGAGTTTCCAACTATCAGGAAATAAAATTCTTAGTTTTCCGAGTGATGACGAGATGGTTCTTTTCTGTAAAGAAAGCTCGAAGCAGAATATGGATCTTACTGCCATAAGCCAAGATTCTAGACATATTATGTGGACCAACATGTTTTACTTATGATTCCCATATGTTTTTTGAGTTTTCAAACTCCCTAGCTAATTAACTTCGCCCACTTGAATGACTACATGTCGATTTATCGAAATAAGTGAAACTTGAACTATAACTAAATCATAGGTTGCTCTGAAAGTTTTACGAAAAATCTTTTGGAGGTAGCGTACCGACCGGGAGGGGTGTCACAATCAATATATGAGAAAGAACCGCGAGTTTTGATAGTAGGTTTGACTTCTTGCTAAGATTTTGCATCGCATGACACTATTTAACGAATTTGGGTGAAACTTGAGCTACAAGTAAGCGCGATAGATTGCTGTTGAAATATATGACTTTTCGGAGAGGTAGAAGGGTGCATTTTCTTGTAGTAAATAGTGCTATCGGTACGGCGTGATTTTCGAACTATATTAGGAAAGAAGATTCAACTATTCTTAATTTTTCGAGTGATGACGAGCGAGGTTGTTCTTTTCCGTAAAGAAATGTCCGAAGAATAATATTGTCTGAATGCCAGAAGCCAACTTTACCGACATATATAGTGGACCAACATGTTGTACCAACGATTCCCATATTTTATTTATGAGTTTCAAGCTTCCTAGCTAACTCTGCCCATTTGACCAGATGACTTCATGTCGATTTAACGAAATTAGATCAAATTTGAAACTACAAGTAAATTATAGGTTTCTTTGAAAGTTTATGAAAAATCTTTTGGAGGTACCCATCGAGGGGTCACAATTAATATATCATAAAACACCGAGAGATTTGACGATATGTTCAACTTCTTGCTAAGATTTGCATCTTGACAATTTAACGAAATTAGGTCAAACTTGTGCTACAGGTAAGCACGATAGATTGCTCTTGAATTAAATGTATTTTTAGAGTTAGATCAATGCACCTTGTTGTAGTAAACAATGCCATCAGTGTGAGTTTCCAACTATCAGGAAATAACATTCAATTCTACATTTTCCGAGTCAAGACGAGCGAGGCTACTAGTTGTTATTTTTCGTCAAGAGAAGTCCAAAGAATATTGGATGTGGATGCCACTAGCCAAGTTGATAGACATATATAGTCGATCGACAACATGTTGTACTTGCGATCCCATGTTTTATGAGCTTTCAAACTTCCTAGCTAACTCTGCCTATTTTAAATACTTAAGTCGATTTATGGAAATTAGGTCAAATTTGAAACCACAAGTAAATTGTATGTTTTTCTTTTGAACTTTTACAAAAAATATTTTAATTTGGAGGTACCCATCGAGGGGTCACAATTAATATATGAAAACAACAAGAGTTTTGACGATAGGTTCAATTTCGTGCTAAGATTTTGCATCTTGACAATTTATCGAAATTAATTAGGTCAAACTTGAGCTACAAGTAAGCGCGATAGATAGCGCTTGAATTAAATGTCATTTTAGAGGTAGATGGGTGCATTTTCTAGTAGTACGCAGTGTCGTGGGTGTGAGTGTCCAACTACCAGGAAAGAACATTGAATTCTATGTTTTCTGAGTGAAGACGAACGAGGTTAGTTGTTCTTTTCCGTAAAGAAAAGTCCAAATAATATTGGATGTGGATGCCACAAGCCAAGTTGACAGACATATATATATATAGTGGATCGACAACATGTTGTATTTGCGATTCCCATGTTTATGGGTTTTGAAGCTTCCTATGGCTAACCCCGCACATTTGAATAACTTTATGTCGATATCTCGGAATTAGATCAAATTTGAAACTACTAGTAAATTGTAGGTTTTGCTTTGATAGATTTACAAAAAAGCTTTTGGACGTACCCATCGAGGGTTCAAAATTAATATACCAGAAACTAGCGAGAGTTTCGACGATAGGTTCAACTTCTTACTAAGACTTTGCATATTGGTAATTTAACGAAATTAGGTTAAACTTGAGCTAGCTACAAGTAAACGCTATAGATTTCTCTTGAATTTAATTTCATTTCGTAGGTAGATCATCGGTGCATCTTCTTGTAGTAAACAGTGTCATCGGTGTGAGTTTCCAACTATCAAGAAAGAACATTCAATTCTACATTTTCTGAGTGAAGAATACGAGCGAGGTTGTTCTTTTTCCTAAAGAAAAGTCTGAACAATATTGGATTTGAATGACACAGGCCAAGTTTACATACATATATATTGGACCAATATGTTGTACCAACGATTCCCATGTTTTATGAGTTTTCAAACTTCCCAGCTAACTCTGCTCATTAGAATGACTTTATGTCTATTTATCGAAATTAGGTCAAATTTGAAAGTACAAGTACTAGTAAATTGCACGTGTCCTACAGGCGAGACTCGGATAATAGACATCTGGCATATCATCACTATATAAAATTATAATAGGCAAAGCAGAAAAAATATAATAGGCAAAATTTGAACTACTACAAGTAAATCGTGTAGGTTGCTTTGAAAGTTTTATGGAAAAGCTCTTAGAGGTACCCATCTGAGGGGGGGGGGGGAATTATCATACTACCAGGAACCAAAAGAGAGTTCTGACGACAGGTTCATCTTCTTGCTAAGATTTTGCGTCTTGATAGTTTAATGAAATTAGGTCAAACTTGAGCTACAACTAAGTGCGATAGATTGCTCTTGAATTTAGTGAAATTAGGTCAAACTTGAACTACAAGTAATAAATCGTAGGTTGCTTTGAAAGTTTTATGGAAAAAGCTTTTGGAGGTACCCATCTAGCGGTTAATTAATATATCAGAAACTATAGAGAGTTTTGACGAGTGGTTCGAATTCTAGCTAAGACTTTGCATCATGAAAATTTTGAACACCTTTTGAAAACGATCCCGTGCATCCGGACATAGTTCGTGCCCCAAAACTTCAGATACTTCGAAATTCCCATTTGACCCCTATTAAATTTGGTAGGTGGGGGGCTTCACTCGTAATTTTCCCAGTATAGTGCTAGCAGTACCTAAACCTAACCCCCTCCCCCTCTCTCTCCTCCAGGAATACGTCACTAGCCGGAACATCCCCGCTGCACTTTAGCCGGCGTACCCGCACACCTAATCTGCTCAACGAACCCTCTTGTCCGGTGCGCTGATCACATCATCGGCCGCCTGGGATCTGCTCCACGGACACCGTGGTCCAGCGATCTGCTCGTATCCTCACCCGCCAAGATCTGCTTCCCCGTCATCGACACCCACTATGACCGTAGCACCATCGGCAACCTCGATGTGACCCGTGAGGATGCGGAGGAGGCCTAGACGCCGCCCCGACCGAGGTAAAACCTGATCTCCCTGTGTGATTTGTTTGTTGGCAATGTACTTTATTCGTGTTAAATTTCCTAACTAACAGGTTCTTTGATTGATATACACATGTTATGTACTCCCTCTTTTTCAAAATATAAGATGCTTTAGCTTTGTGAAAGAAGTGTATGCAGACTCATTTTAGTGTGTAGGTTCACTCCAAACCTAGATGAACCTACACACTAAAAGAGGTCTAGATGCACTCTTTTCACAAAGCTAAAACATCTTATATTTTGAAACGGAGGGAGTACTAAATTAACCCGTTGTGGTTACGCTTAAACTCCACGCATTGAACTGTTTTTATGTACTGTACTATTTCTTTGTGAATTATTAGTCACTTAACATATTTGTTTACATTCTTTGCTATACCTGTCCACATGAGACATGATTATATAATATCTCTCTCATTCGCCGATTTACGAACTATAGTATTTCCATCGTGCTATTGTCCTGCTATCCTATAATACACATTTACACACGTCATACTATTCGACAATTATGTACTGTCAATTTGATCCCTCTTAACCTGCGGCTCAAATTGTTTGCTGTTATTATGCAAGGAGCAACCTCAGTTTGCCCACAATATCTTAGTGTGAATGGCTGCTATAATCTCGTAAGACCCCATCACTTTTGTTTCACTTCATGCCAACATATATCATGTTGGAACCTGTTTGTATTTACAATTGGCCTTACCTTTATGCAGAGGAGCAACAATGGAGTACAAACTCCGCCCGTCCACATGAGCCGCCATAGATCTCATTAACACCTACCGTAAGGCCCCCCACCTGAAGTTTGGTCCTTAACACATTTTTTGTTTGCTTAAATTTACCATTTGTCTTTCTTGTTTTCATATTTTTTTGGCCAAAAATTAGCGTCAAACATTTTAGCCCCACTATGGTCTCCTTTTGTTCCATGTGCTTAGTTCAGTTTCCTAGATATGGAGAGGCCAGGTGTATTGCATCTGAGTTGTCTAATAATAAGAACAAGGCCACACTAGCGATAAGTTCCACACATGTATCATAAGGAACTCCGTGCAGTTCATCTCACTCTTGTATATACTATTTATCATAGTTAAATGAACTAGCTATTTTTATACGAGGCACTTGATGGTTCAGTTTGTTGTTCTCGGGCCGCCGAAGCGTTGTAATTATCCGGCTATTCATGAATAATTAAATTTATGATTGCTTGATTCATTGTTTGTCTGAAATTATCTAGCTAGCATATTCGAAGCTCACAATTGATGTGTTTTTATTGGCTGAGTTACTCTTTTTTGTCTATGATTAAATCAGTCGCATATTTCATTGTGTAGTTCCTGGCTAGTTTATATATGAGAAACATAATGGCTTAGTTTTAATATTCGTTTTATTCCTGTTCTGCACATTCTAGTTTGAGCAGTCTGTATCAGGTACTTTGGTTGATTGCTCGCATTGTTATTCAAAATGAACTTGTAGTTTGTTTCCCAAGTCTATTGTTTAAGTAACTTGTTTGTCTTGGTCTCAGCCATCTTTAGGTAGAGCAGTCATTTCACAGAGCAGCACATGCTCGCATCGCTCCATGGCGCTAGCTGGTCCACTTATTCAAGAAGAAATAGATGTATGAGCCACCACTGTTAATTGCTTCCTTCCTTATATATTACCGCATTGACACATTTAAAATTCATGGTGGTGTGATTGCATGGTAATGCTATTATAACTTGTTTTGTGTTTGTTTTAGGCTGCAAATGACCCTCTGAATGCCGAACATAGACCCGCTTCTCCAAGTTTAGATTTTGTTTCACACAGCAGCAGTGACAATACCTATTGCTCATGGCACACCACTTCGACTGATCCTCGTTTTTCAGCCGAAAGATTATTTGAGGATGCCCTCCAAGATGCCCGTGATATTGTTGAGCAAGAAGCCAACAAAACAGATTCAGTAATCACCATAGCACGCAAAGACTTATATGAATTGAAAAATAGGCAAGCCTTAACGCAGAACATAATTAATAATCTCATTTGCAGGTCTCATGGGAAGCCAGTTGTTACATGTCTCGGGATGAAAGCTCCATAGAGACCTTTTATGTAACACCAGTTATGGTGTATTTTTAGTTGTCTGGACTTTGTTGCAACTTTTATGCTTCATTTTATTACTATCAATTTTACTAAGGATTGTAATAATCTACTGTAATTTGCAGTTGTAAGTTGTTTGAGGATTGTTGCAAACTAAGCATCTATCATAATTACTACACACACATGAAAAAGAAAGTGAAATTGTAAGAGGTACAACACACGATCTGCCGGAACAGGGAGAACGTCCATTGTATTACACGGGCACCATAGAACTCGCAAAATTCATAGACGTTCAGTCAACAAAATGAACACATAAAGAGCTGACCTGAAGAGAATATATTAGGAGCAGACCCACACAATCGATCAATCTGATGGATAGCCAGCGTAGTAATCATAGTGGCTGGTACCATCCTCGCCATATGGTGGCACCATCTGTAGCTCAGAATGCTCGACGATTCTGCAATACTCCGCCAGCAATCGATCGAGTTCAAAAGTACGGTCATTCCATAATCCTCCTACTCCATAGCCATATACAACTCTTGGCTCCTCTTCCCATGACAGAGCCTCAAAGTTGTAAGATCTAATCTCGGATAGATACGCATAGTATATGCTGCCGGCCTACACCCTGGGTACCCTGGTGCTATCGACGCAGACGCACCGATTGTCAGCAATGAAGAGAGAACGATTTCCGATGCCTCTGGCCGGCTGAAGGACACAGTTCTGGGTATCAACCCGGTAAACAACCGGCCTGCTGCCGTAGACCGGTCCACTCACAACAAACAGTAACTCCCCATCAGACTCGACGAGGTAAAAACGATTCTCTGGGAACTGGCAGCCCGGAACAGGGCTTACAATAGTGGGATGCATCTCCAGGGTTCGTGCGGAGCATTGCAGCTACACATCTCGATGAGCAGCATCACACATAATCGAGAGGATAGACCCGTATCTATCTACGACAAAAACATCACCAGTATAAGAAGTCATGCTCCAGAGTTCTGCAAAGTCATACGGCGAGTACCACCCTTCACCAAAGACTGGGCGACTCCCTTCCTTTATGCTCTCATCCTCCCACCGAATGGTGGTGTTCTGATTGTTTGATGTAAACACCATCAACGACGGGAACATCGTCACAGCGACAGAAGCCACCCGCTCGGTTGGTATCTTCGCCCTCAGGCGCTTGATAGCACCCGAGAAGGGGTTGTACAACCGGGTCTTGTACGACGGCACCCTCTGTCCAAGCACAAGGAGGCTGCCAGTTGTGCTACCAACATAAAAGTACCTTCTAGAGATAGAAGGAGGAGAAATAGAGATTCAGTCAAGGTAAACGGACTGAAATTCAATCAAGGTAAACCATGGAGCAAAACCCTAGGAAACAAGTGGACGAAGAAACATAACTTGAAAAACAGATAGTATAGGATGTGAATGCAAAAAATGGATCGCATATAGACAGATGAATATAAAGAAAGCACCTCCGAATAACCCGGCTAATCTTCTTCTCAAGGTGGCGGCCAATTCGCACGTTTAGCAATGTGATGGCAGCGTCTTCTACCCGATACTCCTCCAACAACGGGTGCTCTAGAACAATCTAGTTGACTAGCATAAAGCACTCCTCCGTGAAGCCGCGCCAGGCGCTGCAGACTGCCCAAAAGGAGGCGTAGTAGTCAAAGTCGTCCATCGAAAGGAAGATGTCACCTATCTTCTAGACGAGTCCCTCAGGGAGACCATCCAATGGCGAGTCCTCCTGCTTCTTGCTGGCCATGGATGATAGCGTTCGTGTGGTCTCGGTCCCACTAACTAGCACAGGAAGCGGTTCCAGAGACACACATTTAAACAAAGGTCTGGGGAAGGCAAGCGAATCACGTGGAAACGAGACGACGACATGCATACAACAACCACAAGCACGCGCACTAATTATGGTACAACGGTTGTGCGCACACCGGCTTTACGACTCCTGGGAGCATGTGAGTGTGTAGGTGTAGGATGATACTAGTAGTAGTAGTATCATAACCTCATTGTATTTAGTTATCCCAAAATCTTAGAAGAAAACCTGCGCTCCCTGGTTCTCAGGGCACATGCAAATGCAGGGCATTTTCCATTTTTCAATTTCGCTTTTTGGCTATGCCCTTGGATGCTCACCATGTGGCCGGATGGGGTGTATGCTCCGTTGAGCTAAAAACCTCATGTTCTCTCAATAGCACGTTCGTTAATTATTGAGGTATATATATTTTTAGTCCCACAACTTGCACCATGGGAATGTTTTAGTCCCACATCTTGGAAAGTGAGCAACACTAGCCCCACAACTTGTAACCAGGAACATTTTAGTCCAATTCAATCAAATTTCTGTGATTTTGTCCGAATTCGACGTAACTAATTCTAGAAGTTACATGTGGTATCATAATTTTTGCAAAATGACCCCTGCGTATTTTTTGCCTGCTAGTTGTGACCTTGGTACGACTTGATAGGAGGATCTGAATAAGAAAACAAATAAAAAAAACCACCAATGCATTGTAGGGTATCAAATTGATAACCTGCGCTATTGAAGAAATCAACCTTGCCACTACAAGATGCACACAGAAGTGATTAACTAAAGAGCGCTCTAGCTGATGTGTTCTTTATTTTGGATATACAAAAATATGTGTTTTGGGGTACAATAACAACTCAACTTTTTTCCTTTTCATTTTTGCGAATAAGAAACAACTCAAGTTTATTCTAAACACTGCAGCTAGCTACTAGGTTAACGATAAAGCTATACAATTGATATTATGGACCGTGCCAACACAGACGTGAGCATTTGTTGCGTTCGTATGTGCTTTTTTATTGTATAAATAATTACTCCCCCCAAGTACTCCTCATCTGGCATAATTACGTCCTCTCAAGTACTCCTCATCTCACATGAGTAGTCGTGGGCATCTACCGGCATAGTGGCTTGTGGGTGTGTGTGTCGTTGTACAAAAGTGTTAAGTTCGAATCCATTCTCCTCTTAGAGATTTAACTATTTTATTTGTATGTCTAATAACAGGTGGCCCACTTATCAGTCTGCATAGGGATACAAATGAAATAAAAAAATATAGAGGGGTCATTTTCAAAAAAATCAACATCATTTGTGGACAAATTAAGTCAAATTCACTGAAATTCCATTAAATTGGACTAAAATGCTCTCGAGATATAAGTTGAGTGACTAGTATTGCTCATTTTTCAATATGTGGGACTAAACGCTCTCGCTGTTGGGGGGATACCCCCGGGTAGGGTAACACCGGGGTATAAGGGCCGAGTTAGTCGGGGTACAGCACGGTCAAAAGCAAGTGCTGACCAGGTCACTTCAAGGCAGACCGAATCACGGTGTGACCTAGCCCATGGAGCATCTCCTTGACAATGGTCCAGCCGGCATAGGATTTATGCCGGCCCTGTCTATTTGTTTTGCAGGCAACTGGGTAAGCCGGATTAACTATATGCTAGCCGGATTATCTTAGCTTCCAAGGGAAGGAATCCCCCGCTAGTCAAAAGGTGGCTTTATTAGCTGTAGCATGAGCAAAGCAAAGTAAAGAAGAGGACCAGTGGGTCAGGGGCGACCAAGGTGACGCGGGCAAAGCCGGATGATGTAGCCCGTGTCTGGTGACGCCAAAAGACAAGGATTACGCCATGGGTTATGTCCAAAGCCCGGACGAGCCGTTAAAGAGAATAAAGAAGCATCTGCTTTAGGAAAGAAGCATATTCGTAGAATATGCTGCCACCTGTGCCCTAGAATTGTAACCCGGGCTTCCCTATATAAGGGGCATCGGGGCCTCCATAGAGAGGGCCGGTCGATAGATCAGTCATTCTCTGTCTAAGGGAGAACTCTAGGGCTAGATAGTAGGGAGTAAGAGACATTGTCTCCTTCCTGCTAGGAGCCTCAGGAGCACTTGTAAACACCATTGCTAGAGAAATAATAAGAACTTCCGTGCGTGGAAACACCACGTTCTCCCTCCCTGGATTCCCCTAGCACTCATTGGCCCCATCTTTAGCCTATCCATGGCATCTGCCGTGCCACCACCACCACATTTCGCGCCCACCGTGGGGCAAGCGGTGCTTGCAGGGGTGAAAATTTAGACGGGAAACTTCTCAAGCACCGGCGAGCGTATCGTCTCAGGCTTGGTTCAGCGCTTTGGAGCGCTGGACTACGTCAGCGACAACGTGGGAAGCTTCGGCAGGCACCCTCCACCGCGCAACGGCTTCTTCCTCAAGCTTGGCGCGCACCAGATCTACGTCGGCGTGGATGAGTCCTGCGTTCACCCACGACACATCATCGAGGGAGGCGAGCCACCTCTCAGCGCAGCTCGTGGAGTGCGTATCACTCGCCCCACTAGCAGCATTGAGGTCCTGATGACCACGCCAGACGCAGGACCAAGCAAAGATCTGGCGCCAGAGCCAGAGGTAACACCAAAACAGACTAGGTCTAGGTTTCCCCCGCTAGAGAGGCCAGAGAATGTGCTCCGGGAAGCTATAGATAGCTTAGCAATGCCAATAGCACCTGTGGTAGATCCGGCTCAGGCACAAGTTGAGTTGGAGGAAACTAGGCGGAAAATGTTAGCTGGAGCAAGGAAAGTAGCAGAGCTACATCAGTCATTGAACATCACCTTGAGAGAGTATGCTAAGGCAAATCGTATCGATGGAGTGAAAATCCGGGGCAGGAACCTGATCACTAAGATTGACAAGGAGTACGAGCCTAGGACGGGTCAGACAGCCATGATAGTTACAGGAGGGTTGGATCGGTATAGTACCCGGCAAAGAACCTCAGAGCGGCAAATGCGGTTGCGTTCGAATTAGAAGGTTTGACTGGAGAGGCCCGGCAAAGGCAACAAGAGAGGGTAAATCATTTGCTGAGAGTTGCTTGCCAGCAAAATGAAGAAATGAACAAGGTAAACCTGGCACCACCAGAAGCTTCGCAGGTGGTACATTCAGCCAGGAACAACCCGGCGAGATCCGGAGGAGCCGCATCATCTCTAGGTCATAACCCTAGGAGAGAAGAGGTAGTAAACCCCGGAAGAAGAGATAAACAAATGGTCCCTAACGATCCGTTAAGGGCCGGAAAAGGCAAAGCGGTGCAAGTTGATCAGGACCGGCACAGTACCAGCCAAGGTGTGGCTACCCGAGGTAATCGTGACCAAGGCAATGCCGGTCAAAGAAATGCTGCCAACGGCAATGTCAGATAGCGCGATCCCGTGGGAGCGGGGCAAAATTTACCTCGGACACAGCAACAACGTGTACCTCGGCAAGAGGGAAGTACAGGACAAGCAGCATGACAACAGGATGCTTGTCCAGATCAGGAAAGATACAATGATGGTTATTCTGCTATGGTCAATGACGGATACCCCAGACCGGATCACCACATAATGGGATCAAGGCTAGGAAGCAGAAACTTGCAGCCAGATGATGCAAGGTTGAAGTTGGATAGGATTTATAGGTCAGAACAAATCGAGTTACAAGGTCCACCAGGTCTAGCATGCTTTGGGCCCCGGATCATGAACGAGCCACCAGTGCCGAACTTTCAGCTGGCCAGAGGAACCCGAACTTATGATGGTAGTACCAGGCCGGAGGATTGGCTAATTGACTACGCCACAACGGTCAAAATCGCAACAGGAAATTTGAGATGGGCAGTGAGATATGTGCCGCAAATGTTGGAAGGACCAACGCGAGTTTGGCTGAACAACTTACCACCAGGAAGCATTAACTGTTGGTTAGATTTTCAGGAGTTATTCGTGAGCAATTTCTCGAGCACCTATAAGAGGCCAAACATGCCGCAAACTCTAGCGCTGTGCAGGCAAAGACCGAATGAGCCGGACCGAGATTTCCTAACCCGTTGTTAACGTGCGTAACTCATGCGAAGGTGTAATTGAATCCAACGCAAGGGTGTAGATATGGAAGTATGCTGTGGAATAGGTTGCAGCGAGATATGCCAACTACTCTGGCTGAAACGATCCGGATTGCAGATTCATATGCCTTGGGAGATCCAACGCAACCCCGACTGATGTCGAGCGAGGCAAACGAGGAGTATTACAACCGAGATATCTCCGGCTCATCAAGAAGGAATGATTTCCGAGAAAAAGAAGGGACGAGCGTCCGGACTATAGATACAGCTCGCAACAGGTGGCAGTGGTAGACCGGGATCAGCCCAATGCCGGCATTGGAGCCAACGCCAAAAAACTGGAGGGCAGAGCTGGCAACAGAAAAATGAAGGGAGAAAACCTTGGACCCCGGAGCAGAAGAAGCAGTGGCAAGAATGAAAGGATAGACCAAGTTATACATTTGAGTCTATGCTAGATCAACCTTGCAAGTTCCATACGCCAAGCCCGAATAGCCCGACGAATCATACAACCCGGCAGTGTGCATGGATCAGGAAGTTAGAACAGGGATGTTCGGGGAATGCTCAGGCACCTCGGAACGAAGCACCTAGAAATGAAGCACCTCGGCCACCGTTACTGACAAGGGGGAATGGACAACAACTGATGCTGCCGCCACCTCCTCTGAGGTACGAGAATCTGGAAAGAAGGGATGCTGTACATCAAGTGGGCAATAACCAGCAGCAAGGTCAAGGTTACAACGAGAATGAGGGATGAAATGAGTACAAGGAACATCATCAAAGCTACGGTGTGTTCACCATGGAAGCGAATGACCAGAAAAGCTTGCAGCGCCGGCATATGGAGGTAAACATGGTAATGCCAGCGATGGTGAGGTACATGCCCTGGGCGGATTAGGAGATTACATGGAGTGTCAAGGATCACCCAAAGATCATGCCAAGCCCAGGAACCTACGCTCTGGTCCTGGATCCGACGTCCATCGGGCCAAATCTCAATGTAAGATTTTCCAAGGTATTGATTGACAATGGCAATAGTATCAACATTATGTACAAGGATACCATGCACAAGTTGGTGATAACAGAGAACATGTTGCAAGCAACAAGGACCACCTTTCATGGCATTGTGTCGGGTATTTCTTGTGAACCAATTGGTAAAGTCCAGTTGAGGTGTTATTCGGCACAAGAGACAACTGCCGCACCGAGAATTTGGAGTTTGAAGTGGTGAATCTGGAGAGTGCTTATCACGCGTTACTCGGTAGGCCAGCGCTGAACAAGTTCATGGAAACTACCCACATCAGCTACCTTAAGATGAAACTGTCCGGACCAAGGGGCGTGATAAATGTATCAGGGGACTTCCGGTGTTCGATCGAGTGCGCCTCAGCCGGATCCAATTTAGCCGAGTCACTCATGATAGCTCAAGAATAAAGGAAGATACTGGAAGTGGCAGCATTAGCTCAATCCGCGCAGCTGCATATGCCGGCACTGACTAACCCGCACAGGAGCGTATCGTTCCAAGCAACTAAGGACACGAAGAAAGTGCCAATCGATGATCAGTTCCCAGAGTGCACCGTGACCATTGGTGCCGGGTTAAGCTTCAAATAGGAAAGCGAGCTCGTCAACTTCCTCCATGAGAATCGGGATATCATTGCTTGGTCTACACAAGATCTACAAGGTGTACCGAGGGAGTTGGTTGAGCACTCATTAAATGTAAGACCCGGGCTAAGCCGGTGAAGCAACCACTCCGGCGTTTCGCCAAGTACAGGAGGAAAGTCATTGGAGACGAAATAGCCAGACTAGTAGTGGCTGGGTTTATCATGGAAGTACTATATCCAGACTGGCTCTCTAATCCGGTGCTAGTAGAAAAGAAGAAAGATGATCCGAACGTAGCTGTGGTATGGCGCATGTGTATTGATTACATGAACTTGAATAAGGCATGTCCTAAAGATCCATCCCACTTCCTAGGATAGATCAAGTCATAGACTCAATGGCAGGATGTGAGCTTCTGTCACTCATTGATGCGTATTCTGGTTTCCACCAGATACCCCTGAATCCGGATGATCAAATAAAGACTGCTTTTATTACCCCGTACGGGGCTTATTGCTAGCGCACAATGTAGGAGCAACGTACCAGCGATGCATGCAAAAATGCTTACATGACCAAATAGGTCGGAATGTCCAAGTCTATGTGGATGATGTGGTAATAAATACCAAGGAAAGCAATACGCTCCTTGAGGATATCCGCCGGACATTCGCGAACTTAAGAAGGTTCCGAATGAAACTGAACCCAGAGAAATGCACCTTTGGCATACCCGCCGGAAAGTTACTCGGTTTTTTGCTGTCTAGCCGTGGCATTGAAGCTAACCCGACAAAAATCCAGGCCATAGAAAGAATGGAACTGCCAAAATGTCTTAACGATGTGCAGAAGTTCACTAGTTACCTGGCATCGTTAAGTCGGTTTGTCTGTCGGTTGGGAGAGAAGGCCTTGCCCCTCTATCAGCTAATGAAAAAGGCAGACAAGTTCACATGGACGCCACAGGCGGATCTTGCATTTCGATAATTGAAAAATATGTTATCTACCGCGCCAATCCTGGCTGCACCACTACCTAAGGAGCCAATGTTGCTCTACGTAGCCGCGACCAACCGAGTCGTAAGTGCAGTAATCATAGTGGAGCGCAAAGAGGAAGGAAAATCCGTGCAAAGGCTAGTGTGCTATCTGAGCGAGGTATTATCAGCCTCGAAACACAACTATCCTCACTATCAGAAGATGGCGTACGGCGTATATATGTCGGCCAAGAAACTC
Organism: Avena eriantha; assembly: GCA_910589775.1. Classification (NCBI taxonomy): domain Eukaryota; kingdom Viridiplantae; phylum Streptophyta; class Magnoliopsida; order Poales; family Poaceae; genus Avena; species Avena eriantha. Next base: position 534,907,274 of record OU342743.1, on the reverse strand, counting down.
AAACACTATTTTGCGGACACCCCATCAAGGTGATATGTGAGGCACCCATTTTAGAGATCATGAGTAACAAAGACGCAAGTGGCCGGATAGCAAAGTGGGCAATCTAGTTAGCACCCTATGCAGCAGAGTTTGACACAAGGGATGCAATCAAGTCACAAGCTGTGGCAGATTTCTTCGTGGACTGGGCTGAAATGCAATACGAGCCACCCCTGCCGGACTCCAATTACTGGAGAATGCATTTCGACGGATCAAAACTCAAAGATGAGTTGGGCACCGGAGTAGTGCTGACCTCGCCCAAGAAGGATTAGCTAAAGTACGTCATCCAGATCCACTTCAATGGATCGAATAACATGGCGGAGTACGAAGCATTGGTGCATGGTATCAAAGTGGCAAAGGAATTAGGGATACGTCGGATACAATGCTTTGGAGATTTTGATTTGGTGGTGCAGCAAGTATCTAGAAATTGGGATGCCTTGGATGCTAACATGGCCCTATACAGGTTCCATGTTCAAAAGATAAGTGGGTTTTTTGAGGGATGTGAGTTCCATCACATACCCCAGATTGAAAACGAGGCAGAAGATACGCTGTCCAAGCTAGGCTCATCCCGGCAACCAATCCCTCCAAATGTTGCCTTGGAGCACCTGAGAAAACCATCTATCACACCATCACCCAAATCAGATTCCATTTACATCCCGACACTCTCCGGATCAGGAGCTGCAACTATGGAGATAGAATGTGGGAGCACCTCAGCAAACCCGGGGACTGCCTCAGCAAACTCGGGGGACTATTCAGTCTGATCCGACAGGAGTTATGTCGGTGGATGCAATGGAAGTTGATGAGGAGCCATTTCCCGTTCGGACTGTGCCAACTTGGGCCAAGCCAATTTTCAATTTTCTGAAAGAGGGAATCTTGCCGGATGATGAAGTAAGTTCAAGGCAGATTCAGGGAAGGGCAAAGGCCTATACAATTATCAACGCCGAACTATACAAAAGAAGTGTGACAACAGTGATACAACAGTGTGTTGGTCCAGAGGAAGGACTTGACATACTCCGGGATATTCACCAAGGGGAATGTGGCCACCATGCCTCCTCGAGGGCCTTGGTAGCAAAAGCTTTCTGGCATGGATTTTATTGGCCCAGTGATTTGGAGCAAGCAGAGGACTTGGTGAGAAAATGCAATGGTTGTCAAAGATATGCCACAAAAACTCACCTACCAATGTCGGAGCTGAAAACTATCCCCATTACATGGCCATTTGCTGTATGGTGCTTAGACATGGTAAGACCATTTAAGCCGGCCAAAGGAGGGATGACCCATATTCTGGTCATGGTTGACAAGTTCACCAAGTGGATTGAAGTAAGACCAATTCGAAAATGTGATGGGGCAACAACAGTAAAATTCCTCAAGGATATAATACTAAGATATGGCTATCCCCATAGCATCATAACTGATAATGGAACAAATTTCGCCGAAGGAGCATTCGCGAGGTTCTGCCAAGAAAAGAAGATCCGGTTAGATGTCACCTCAGTCGCCCACCCCGTATCGAACGGGCAAGTGGAAAGATCCAACAGACTTGTATTGCCCGGGATAAAACCCCGGCTCATAGAGCCGCTGCAAAGATCAGCGGGGTGCTGGATAGAAGAACTACCAGCGGTACTATGGATTTTAAGAACAACTCCAAATCGATCAACAGGCTATACGCCATTCTTTCTGGTATATGGGGAAGAAGCTATATTACCAGCCGACATAGAGCATGATTCGCCAAGAGTCACCCAATACACAGAAGCCAAAGTGCGCGAAGCCCGGGAGAATGATGTTGATCTGCTGGAAGAAGCGAGAGAACTGGCCTTGTCCAGATCCGCCATATATCCGCAAAATCTCCGACGCTATCATATCCAGAAAGTAAACCCCCGAGTTTTCCGGGAAGGTGATTTGGTGCTATGGCTAATACAACATACTGCTGGCATGCATAAGTTATCCCCTCCATGGGAAGGACCTTTCATTGTGAGCAAAGCTTTGCGCAATGATTCCTACTATCTTATTGATGCACATCCCTAGCAAAAGAACAAGGCAGGCAGGTCCGGAGAGGAATCCAAAAGACCGTGGAACGTATCACTGCTTCGTCCTTCCTAAACCTAACTAAGAGGTGAATGTATCCGAACTACTCGTATGTCGGTATGTATGTTGGCGATGAGCTTATCAATAAAAACTTTGCCACCCCGAGCAGAGACTCGGGGACTGCTATAATACTTGTCTCTCGTTTTTGTATTTTTATGTCGGCTAGGTTAAGCCGCTTCTATCTTAGTTGGATTAGTAATGTGTTAGCACCAAAAACCTAACTCTTTGACTTTGCTATTGTCCAACAAGAATTGGCTTCATGGCAAGCAAGAGAACAAGTTTGGAATGGCAAAGCACATGAAAAATGACTAAGGGAAAGAACTTAAGTGGGCCGACATTGGTTTTTTGACTAACCCTTATTTTTGTTATATTCACTAAAATGCCGAATCATTTTGAGATAATCTCAAGGTTTCAAGTATTGTTAAGTCAATTTTTGAACCTCGGACTGGTAAGTCGAAAAACCGAATCAAGGTAGACGCGAGACGAGTCAAAAATTGGGGGAACAAGAAAATGAAACTCGAGGACTTCACCCACGTTAATCCGGCAATGAAACTTATGTAACACCCTCAAATCGGTCCTATGCAAGTTTTAGCGCTTCCCGCCAAACCCGCATAGAAACGATTCAAGGACGCCTACCAGGCACTTGCGTGCGGGTGGAGAACGAAGTAATACCATTACACATTAGTCCACAATGGAACCCACAGAACATATATATACAACAACGACTCCATGAGTCAAGAATACAAATATATAATACAAAGATCCAAATCACCTTAAAACGATACAACATCCGAGTACGAATAAGATGCAAATGGGGCTAAGAGCCCTGAAGAATAACCAATGGCGTCCAAAACCCTTCCCAGGCCAAGCCGGAAGGGTAACCCTGCTAACGACGTCGATCTCAAACCTGCTAAAACAAAAGGGGTGCCGACAAAGGGCAAAGGAAAAAGAGGAGCATCAGTACTAAGGCCATTATAGGGTGAGGCTAGAATTCGGCGGCTCTCGCCTACATAGGTATTGATGGGGATATGCCTAAGGGGGTATGCTCAGCAGTAGGTTTCGAGTGGGCCGGAAGGCCCGCGAGTGCGCCTGAAGGACAGCGACTGGACTTCGAGGAAGGAAGAGGCCCATCGACTGGCAACTAGAAGCCCAGGAGCGTAGCAGAAGCCTAGTCGGATTAGGTCAAAGGCTCCCGGATCCTTTTCCTGTTCGGAGGCAACTTGTAAACCCGGGGAGGTGCTTCATATATAAACCTCCCTAGGGTATCGTAGAGACTTACGTTACATCATACACCCCCTCGAGCGACTCGCCGCCCAGCCGCCGAGCTCGCCACCCTTGTAACTCGCTCTCTCATAATCTAACCTAGCAGGAGTAGGTCTTTACCCTCCGGGGGGCCGAACCTGGGTAAACCCTTGTGCACCTGCCCCCATCTCGCACCGCAGATGGCCGCCAACTCTTCCTCGCGAAACTCTCAATCACCGCCTATGGCGGCGACTGCCGTGGCCATTTCCACGACAGTGGCGTCCACCGTGGGGCATAGTGGGACTGGCCTGAGTTCTGCGGTGAGACCCTACTCACCGATCGAGCGGCCGCTCGCCACCGGCTGCATGATCGCCTTTGGCGGGATCTTGCAGATCCTACCCAACAGCTACATCCTGGCGTCGCGCCCGATCACACATGTCGCGGTGATGCCGATCGGCTCCATCAACCTCTTCGTCGGCTTTACCGGCGCGGTCGACCCAGCCGTGACCATGATCGTCGGTGGATCGCCTCCACACTGCGATCTGCTCTCGGAGGAGCAGGTCTGTTCCATCAGGGGCCTCGTCACCGAGTATGACTCGGCCGCTAGCGACGCGGTCGAGACCAACGTTGCCACCAACGACGACGCCTTAAACGACGACGCCAACTCCGCGACCCCCGCATCGGCCAACGGATCCATCACCGCTGCGTCGCGGGAGGACTCCATCATGCGAGTCTCCAACCCCGAAGATTTCGAGGATCCCTCCATACTGGGGATCTTCGACTCCGACTCTGGCTCAGAATCCCCCGAGGACCTTCGCGCCAGATCCAATCGCTTCAACGCGATTTACATGGCGGGAAGCACGGCCGCCCCGCCAGATCCATTCTCCACGCCGATTCTGCCGACCGCGATGGCCACGGAGGTGGAACAAGCCCGCCTGCGGCTCCAGGAGGCGCAGTGCAACGAACTCGCCGAGCGCGAGAAATACCGCCTCGAACGAGAGACGGCAAGGGAGCTGTCACTCTATCACTAGCGCCGCATCAGGACCCGCCTGAACCCCGACGTTCAGGGCCGCGTCCTGAACTTCAACGACGAGGGCGACCCCAGACGTGCCGCCGAGCGCGAACACGGCGAGAACGCGCCGCCAGGAGGAGGCAACCCCGCAAGACCACCACCTGGAGCACCGGCGAATGGGGCCCCTCCACCACCCATGGGCCGTGCGCCCCCACCTGACCAACCACGCATCATCATCTCGCCTCAAGCCTGGGATGCCAACGGGCTACCACTCTACTCCACCACGATGGACAACATCGTCGCGGCCGACGCCGCGATCGCCAACCTCGATGTCCAAGGCGACGGCGCGCTGCAGATCCAGTACGCCAAAGCCCTACTCGTCAGGGCCGTCGAGCAGCAAGCCGCGGGAGTAGATCCGCGTGGGTGGATGTATTCCCGCTCGTCAGCAAGCAGGGCGACATCGAGCGGCCACCCAACCATGGCCAACACGATAGTTTGCCCACCACCCCAACCACTGGAAAACCAACCGTGAGCCGCCAACCCTGCGTTGTCGACCAACGAGCCGCGACCTGCGAACAACACCGTCGCTAAAAACAGGCAACCACTCGATGCCCGAACATCATCAACAATCAAGTGTCGCGGTCGCGCCAGCCCTACGACTTGCGACACACCCTCACCAACCGCGGCGACCCGGAGCCAAGAGGCTCACTCGGTCGAGTCAGGCCACAATGATTTGGACCCATGATCCACGGGGAAAAATACTCCGCCAACTTCAAGGCTCCCAAGGAGATCGAGAAATACGACCCGACGGACGACCCTGCCGTTTGGCTGGACACATATCTCATGGCAATGGGGATCGCAGGCCACACCGACCTGCTCGCCGCTCGCTACCTCCCCCTGATGATGGAGGGTGCGAAGACGAAGAAAAGAAGGCGTTCATCATGCCATTCGGCGCGTTCTGCTACACGGCCATGACATTTGGCCTCAAGAACGCAGGCGCCACATATCAGAGGTGCATGCAGGAGTGTCTAGCGAGCCAAATTGGCCGCAACATCCATGTCTACATCGACGACGTGGTGGTAAAATCCACCCGCGAGGACGATCTGCTCGCCGACCTAGCAGAAACCTTCGCAAATCTACGGAGGTACAACATCAAGATGAACCCCGGAAAATGCACCTTCGGCGTACCCACTAGACAACTTCTGGGGTACGTAGTCTCCAAGAGAGGCATTGAGGCGAACCCCACCAAGATCGACACTATCGCGCGACTCGGGAAACCCGAGTGCCTGCGCGACGTCCAAAAGTTGGCAGGGCGAGTCGCGGCTCTCAGTCACGTCATCCCCCGACTAGGCGAGAAGGCAATGCCCCTATACCGCATGATGCGCAAGAACCCAACGTTCCAATGGGATGCAGAGGCTGACAACGCACTAAAAGCACTCAAAGAAGTGCTACTCGCGGCACCACTACTCGCCGCGCCACTTGACAGAGAGCCCATGCTCGTCTACGTCGCGACCTCCAAGCGGGTCGTCAGCGCCGTGATGGTCGTCGAACAACAAGAAGAGGGCAAGGAGCGCCCCATACAGCGTCGAGTATACTACATCAGCGAAGTCTTAACAGACTCACGACAACGCTACCCGCAATACCAAAAACTGGTCTACGCGGTATTCCGGGCACAACGGCGACTCCCACACTACTTCCAGGAGCACCCAATAACGGTGGTATCCTCTGCGCCCCTGCAAGACATCATAGGCAATCGCGATGCGACCGGGCGAGTCGCCAAGTGGGCCGTCGAGATCAGCGTCCACAACATCAAATACGAGCCCCGAAAAGCGATCAAGTCGCAGGCCCTGGCCGATATCCTCGCCGACTGGGAAGAGGCACAACAACCAGAGAAGCCCCCATACCTCCACTACTGGTCGCTCCACTTCGACGGCTCCAAGAACGCCGACGGCGCGGGGGCTGGGGTCATACTGACCTCCCCCAAAGGAGACAAGCTCCGCTACGTGCTCCACCTCAACTTCACACCCTGCACCAACAACGTGGCGAAATACGAGGCCCTCCTCCATGGCATGAGAGCTGCCAAGGAGATGAACATCAATCGCCTACGATGCTACGGCGACTCCGACCTAGTCACCGGCCAAGTGACCGGGACATGCGACACTGTTTCCCCAACAATGATAGCGTACGGCCAGGCTATCGACCAACTGGGAGGACACTTCAACGGCTACTCTGTCGAGTGGATCGACAGGCGTAAAAACGAGGAGGCGGACGCACTTTCCCGCATCGGGTCGGCTCGACAGACACAACCAGTAGGCGTCTTCCTCGACATCATCCACAAGCCCTCCATCAGCCCACCAAAGGAGATCGACGTCGGGATTCCACTACAACCAGAACCGGCCCTAGTCGCCATGGTTGTAGAACCTAGCGACTGGACAGCACCATACGTCGCCTTCCTGGAACATAAACTCCTACCGAGCAACGAGACAGAGGTGCGAATGATCGTACGCCACTTCAAATCCTTCGTCATCATCAATGGCGAGCTCCACAAGCGCAGCATGACCGGCGTGTTCCAGCGCTGCGTACAGCCAGGGGAAGGCCGCAAGATCCTCCAGGACATCCACGCCGGCGACTGCGGCCATCATGCCGGCGCCAAGTCGCTAGTCGCCAAGGCCATGCGGCATTGCTTCTACTGGCTCACCGCACACGCTGACGCCACCGACGTTGTCCAAAGATGCGTCGGATGCCAGAAGTAAGCCAACCAGACGCACCTTCCTGGTTCGGCGCTCAAGACAATCCCCATCACGTGGCCATTCGCCGTATGGGGCATGGACATGGTTGGCCCGTTCAAGAAGGCCCCATCGGGCTTCACTCACCTCTTGGTCGCAGTCGACAAGTTCACCAAATGGGTGGAGGCCAAGCCGATCAAGAAGTGCGACGGCAAGACGGCTACCAAGTTCCTCCGAGAACTCATCTACCGGTATGGCTACCCACACAACATCATTACAGACAACGGCACCAACTTCGCCAAGGGGGCCATGGCGGAATTCTGTGAGGAGCACGGCATACGACTTGACCTCGCATCAGTCGCCCACCCAGAGTCAAACGGCCAAGCAGAAGGCGCCAACCAGAGCGTCCTCCATGGTCTCAAGCCGCGACTATAGGTACCCCTCGAGCGCACCCCAGGATGCTAGGTCGATGAGCTCCCCTCTGTGATATGGGGGATCCGCACCTCCGTCAACCGATCAACAAGATTCATGCCTTTCTTCATGGTGTACGACGCCGAAGCCGTAATGCAACCAGACCTGGAGCACGACTCCCCTCGAGTCTCCAACTACGTCGAGGCGGCCAACGAAAACGCCCGCCAAGACAGCGTTGATCAACTCGACGAAGCACGCGACCTGGCTCGCTCCCGCACCGCCATATACCAGCAGGGACTTCACCGCTATCACAGCCGCCGAGTGCGCACTCGCACCTTCCAGGAAGGCGACTTGGTCCTACGACTGGTCCAAGATAAAAAGGGCATGCACAAGCTATCCCCCCCATGGGAGGGGCCATTCGCCATAGGCCGAGTCCTTGGCAATGACGCTTACTACCTCATCGACATACAGGGTGATGGCCAACTGGAGGTCGGGAGGCCATGGAATATAAACCTCCTCAGAAAGTTCTATACTTAGAACCTCATACTGTACTCCATCGGCATATATAATGGAATTCATTCGGATCGCAAAAATTGTGTCCACTCGCCATATTCTTGTGCCACTCACACTCGTACATACTAGCAATATGCTACCTACGGAAGTCAACCTCTGGTCGAGCGACCGGCACGACCAAGTAGTGCGGCACAAGGGCACCGGAAAAATCCGGGCCTTGGGCCGTCCACGAAAAACGCCAACCCGGAGCCGCCATTGGAGTCGCCTAGCCCGGCTAGCCCGCCGGGCCAAGACATCCGATACACGCTTCTCACAGCGACCTGTCCCCCCCACCCTCGCGCAAAGCGACTCGAACGGTTAAGTACCACGCACGGGACTCCGCAAAATGCGGACCCCACGTGGCTCGGGAACACACCCAGTAAGAGAGCTGCCTAGGGCTCGCCAAGCGACTGGCTCTCCTGGCCAGGGGAGGAGACGCGTTACAAACAACGCATCCGTAACCTGCAACAGGATCACAACCAATACGGTCCAGCACAATGCTCAGGGACTCATTCACAAACGAACCTCACCCGCACTCGGGGACTCGCCGTTCAGGAGACGCGAGAGCAAAAACAAATGCAAAAACAAGGCAAACACATAGAAATACATAGTCGAGTTATACCCCATTAAAGGGCGGACGCGCTCGGGGACTCGCTCAAATTGTTGAACAAAACACTGCTTTAATAAAACACAAGCCGACCAAGTCCCTGCGGCACGGGTCACAAAAATCATACAAATGTTCGCCACCTGGCATCTATTACAACTTCTACATTTGCTCATTACACAGGCCCTGACGAAGAAGAAGCACCACCACCCCTGACGCGCACAAAGGGCTGCCACGGGTTCGTCGGATACGTGGTCAGCGACTTCGCCAATGACGACCGGAAGGGCTGCTCCGACTTCATGTCGCGGTGCTCCGGCTCGGGGTCGCCAGGCGCCAACAGCGTCTCCTGGTACGGCAGCAGATCCCCCATCGCCAAGACACGATCAGCATAAGGAGCGGCCTTCGCGGTAAGCTTCAGCACCTCCGACATCTCCACCGTGTGGGTCGTCGAGGGATAGCCACTCGTGACATCGTCAAGGTCGAAGTCGTTGGGGAATGCGCGAGACCCAAGCTCAACGTCGTGGCGGCCCCGCGTCTGAACGCCGAGCGCGTCATCCAGTCCACAACCGCAGGCATCTCCTCCAGATAGCGCCACACCTCCGTGAGCCCCCCGGGGATGACTTCGGTGGGAGACATGCCTTGGAGAGCCACCTGTACACACAACGCCGAGGCTATGGCCGCATTCACCATGGCAGTTACGCACTGAGAAGCAGTATAAGTCTGCACCACCGGGTCGCTTTGGCCTACCACAGCTGCAAAGTCAGGTATCAGCGAAACAATGAAACCCCCAAAGCGGGGACCGGACAAAAGGCTAAAGCAATGACAGATACTCACCAAGCAGCTTACGGCGACTCTCCTTGACGTGCTTCTCCAAGGCAGCCTGGTCGTTATCCAGTCCCACGATGATGGAGTCCGCGGCTTTGCGTTCCTCTTCAGCGGCAGCGACGGCAGCCTTCGCCCGTTCTTCCGAAGAAATTGAGGCCGCCTTAGCATCCTCCAACTCCTTGACCGAGAAGGCCACTCGCCCATTCGCCGCGTCAGCTCCGCGAGTGGGACATACCCCTCACGGGCCTTGGAGACCTCAGCCGGGAAACCGTCTGCAAGTGGAGATGTTAAAGTATCGCACAAAAATCAGCTCACAACAAGCAAAGAAGAACAAACGCCAAACACTCACCGATCCTCTACTGAAGCTGTCGGTTAACCTCCTGCGCCTCCCGCAAGTCACGCTCCAGGAACTCTCGCGCAGCATGCCGATCAGTTGACTCCCGCTGCAACCCCTGCAAAAACAACAAGACCAGCTAAGCATCGGGAGGAAAATTATCACCAGTTCCAAGTCGCTGAAATTCAGTGACCAGGAACTCGGGGACTGGAGAAGGAATAAAAAACAAGACCAGTTCCTAGTCGCTGAAATTCAGCGACTAGGAACTCGGGGACTGGAGAAGGAAGGAAAAACAAAGACTAGTTCCCAGTCGCTGCGATTCAGCGACTAGGAACTCGGGGACTGGAGAATACAGGAAGATAAAGACAATTCCCAACCGCTGAAATTCAGCGACTAGGAATTCGGGGACTGGACATACCTGAATGGCAGCGCCGAGCATCTTGTGAAGTTCAGCAGCGTCAGTCGACGGGACCGTGAAGGAGGTGCGCCCGCGGCAGGCCTCAATCTCCACGTCCATGATTTCTGGGAATTACGGAGATTGCGCGTCCGCACCGCCTGGAAAACCCCTCGCCATAAAGTGAGGGAATGACGCCGACGCCCTAGCAGGGGCGCGGACCGCCGGGGCCGGCACCTCCGGCGCGGATGTAGCCGGTGCTGGCTCCGATCGTGTTGCCGCCCCCTCTTCGACGAGCGGCGCAGCAACTGGCTCCGCGGCGCTCCCCCCGGTCGCGGCATCGTCAGTACCGCCCTTCTGTTTCTTCGCGCCTTGAGCAGTCACGACATCCTCGGAGGCCTTCCTCTTCCTAAGGAGATCACCTTCTCCCGCGACAGTGGCCGGGGGAATCTTGGGCACCGAAGGGAGCCCAATCTTCTTAGCCCTCGACCTGCACGAACCCTTCTAATCAGCGCAACCACGACACGAAAGATGCAAAGCACAGTGGGACAGGGAAGTGTAAACTTACTTGGCGACTAGAAGAACGCGAAGACCAGTACTGATATGGGCAGGCTTGTCCAACTCGGGACCAAGCTTGCGACTAAACCCCCGCTCGAATACGTCTAAAGCCCACGAAACCGATGGCTTCCTTGACGACGAAGCCGCAGTTGCCGGGATCTCCGGCTCCGACGCCGCTGCCTCTAACGGCAATGGCGACTTGGGCAGCACCACGTCGGTGGCTTCTTGGCTTGGGACCCCCGAGGTCCACGGTGCAATCGAAGCCAGGGGCGCCTCTACCACCACCTCCGCGTCCACGCCCTCCAACCCCTCCGTCGGGATTGCAGCCCTCGGGGCCTTGTGAGAGACTTCAGGAGACCCTTCGCCGTCGGAGTCGTCTTCCGACCCAAACACCACTGACGACCTGACTGGCGACGCGGGCCTCTTCGCCGGCGACCTGGGCCGGCGTGGGGGCTTCGAAGGCGTGGCGGTGCGTCGGGACGTCTGCTCCTGTGCGACCTCGTCGTCTTCTTCGAACTCGTCCAGGCTGCGGCTCGCTTCGACCTCTCGCTGCTTCTGCATTCGGGTCTTGCGAGCCACAGGCACTGGGGGAGTGACCTCTTCGTCTTCCCCATTGCTATCGGAAGGATTCCCCTCGGAATCTTCCTCTAGCTCCTAGGGGACTTCTTCATCGAGCGGAGGGAGCCAACCCTCCAATACCTAAAAAAGCTGAGAACCATTGCGAGTCAGAAACACGACGAGAGAAAAAAAAACTGGAATACGAACGGAGCGATCGGAAAGAAGACTTACTGTAGGGGCTTCATTCTTCACGGGAGTATACGGGGCGACTCCGACCGCCGCGCCTGTGAGCTCCACGTTAGTGATCTTCTTCAGGGCGGCCTTGTAGTCTTCGACTTCCCACGACTCCGTGCTGGTGTGAGATGGATCAAGCTTCCCGCTATACTCGTACATCCAGCGTGGACGAGCCGCCAGCGGAACCAGGCGCCGCCCAAGCCAGCAATTGTAGAGGTTGATCGGAATCAACCCCTGGTCCTTCAGCTTCTGGATCTGGTGCATCATCTCCGCGACGGCCATCCGCTGATCTTCAGGGAGCTTCTTTGGCGCTAGTCGATGGGGCTCGCTCCTCTCGGCAACGAATTCAGGGAGGGAAACCTCGCCGGAGGGAGTGGCTTCCTTGACGTAGAACCAGCTTTTCTTCCACTCACTGGCGGCCTTCTTCGGCAGGAGAAGCTTGACGAAGTTGGCCTTTGGCTTCAACTGGAAGGTGACCCCGCCTGCGGCCAGCATCAAGTCGCTGGACGCCTCACGCCCGATGCGGCCATGGAAGAGCTCCAGCCACAGCGGGATGTAAGGCCTGCAGCCGAGATAACACTCGCAGAAGGCGACGAAGATCGCCACCTGCTCGATGCTATGCGGACCAATATCCGAGGGCTTGATCGCGTAGTATGCGCAGAAGCGGCGGAAGAAGAGCGAAGTGGGGAACCCTAAGCCCCTCTCGAGATGGCTGGTGAAACAGATGAATTCGCCGGGCCGCGGCTTCGGCTCGGTCTCAGAAGAAGGGGGAATTCGCCAATTCCCCTTGCGAAGCACCCCGGCGTCCTCGAAGGATTTCAACTGGGCCGTGGAGCACTTGGATTTTCCCCACGAGCCTTTGGGAGGCACCATTGAGTGGGAAGCGGAATCGCACGATGCGAGGAGAATAGGTCGGGGGCGAGCAGGAAGAGCAAATGAGGAAGGATGAAGAATGTGAAGCAGGATTGCGAAGCAGATCCATCACTCCCTTTATATGGGAAAGGTCACCCGCCAAAATCGGGATATCCGTTACCCACGGTAATTGCGCCGTAGTTACCGTTGGAAGCTCCAACGGGTAGTTTGACTAAAGTTGACGGTCCAACTTAGGTGATCCACTCGCTACCCGCCAATCTCTCTTCTCGCCGAAATGACGACTGGGCAACGATGATGTTCATTAAAGTGACGAGTGGAGCTGTGGAGAAATTCTCCCCGGCATTAATTGAGTCCATTGCCGATTCGACTGGGTGCCCAAATTGGGCTCGCCTACTTCAAGCACCAAAGAACGCCTACGCCTACATCAACAATGGCCTCGGGGACTACTGATGGGGATATGCCTAAGGGGGTATGCTCAGCAGTAGGTTTTGAGTGGGCCGGAAGGCCCGCGAGTGTGCCTGAAGGATAGCAACTGGACTTCGAGGAAGGAAGAGGCCCATGGACTGGCGACTGGAAGCCCAGGAGCGTAGCAGAAGCCCAGTCGGATTAGGTTAAAGGCTCCCGGATCCTTATCTTGTTCGGAGGCAACTTGTAAACCCGGGGAGGTGCTTCATATATAAACCTCCCTAGGGTATCGTAGAGACTTACGTTCCATCATACACCCCCTCGAGCGACTCGCCGCCCAGCCGCCGAGCTCGCCACCCTTGTAACTCGCTCTCTCATAATCTAACCTAGTAGGAGTAGGTCTTTACCCTCCGGGGGCCGAACCTGGGTAAACCCTTGTGCACCTGCCCCCATCTCGCACCGCAGATGGCCGCCAACTCTTCCTCGCGAAACTCTCAATCGCCGCCTATGGCGGCGACTGCTGTGGCCATTTCCACGACAGGTATGGTGGACTGAAGCGGCAGTGAAGCATGCACTAAACAACCTATAGAGACTCAATACAACTATCGGCTATTAGAGAGGGATAAGAAAGACCTATCCGGATCCAACCTGATAGTAACACCAAACATACCCATCCTGGTATTCCCCCTCGAGACCAAACGAGGAAGTCAAACCGAGGAACTCACAGTTGGCAGTTTTATTCATTCGATTATAGTTGAAGCACTTACTAGTCAAATATAGATAGCATAAGTAGTGGGCAGTTTTAATCACCATTCCGTTGTAGTTGGAACATTTACTAGTCAGATATAATTGTCCTAAGGAATCCCAAAATCCAGCAATTGTTGGCACTTTTATCACATTCCATTGGAGTTGCAATACTTACTAGGCAGGTACAACATGTCACAAAACAACCCCAGATCCACCAGTTGTTGGCATTTTAATATCCATTCTGTGATAGTTGAATCTGATTACTAGTCATATATTAAGTCAAGTTGATAGCACTACTTTAGTTATGCTTGTCTATGATCGAGATACTGTGCTCCAAGTCGGCCATAACCGCGGACACGACTTTCAGAAAGATTTACCCTGCAGGGGTGCACAAATAACAACACACACACGATCAACCTCGGAAAAACCAACTCAAAACCCAACGAGGCTTTCACGACAAAGCAATCACAGGATTCATAAAATATTTCAGGGGGCCACCCCATTAAGCTACCCGCAATGAAGTTGGCCGGCTCCGAGACGGACCCAAGGTTTGCGCCAATGGCTGTAAACGACTGGGAACCCAAAAGTGTGAGTGGGCTTGTCGATACCGCGAAAACACTGCGCAATCCTAAATAGTACAGGTTCTCCATGCACAATCATAAATAAAGCAGTAAAACATGGCATAAGTACATGATAGTAATAAAGCCCCAAACTAGTTTGTGGCCCCAAGAAATAAGAAATGAATCAAGCTCTGGCTAAGGGGGATTCATAGACTCTCCTGGATGTGGATAGTGCGAATAGTCAAGGAACAGGTATCAAGTACTCCGGGCCTACGGGACACAAGTGGACATGAAAACCAAATAGCATATATTGCCCACCGGTGCCTCTTTCATTAATTATCCCAGCAATTTAATAGTTTTATTTAAAGTCATGATCAACTCCACCGTAAAGCATCTCCACCATTAAGCATAAGCCAACCTTCCATCAACGGTGGAACAACAACGAAGCGAACCAGCACATGAGCAAGCGACTACAACTCGCAAGACTGACTATCTATCAAACAACATGCAATAGGATGTGTCCAAGGCAATATAAAGGCTGCAAGGGATATATCTGGTACGGAACACTAAAGCATCACGACATAGATAGCAATAGATCAATATGAGGAAATAAAGACTATAAATGCAAAATAGGTAGAAAGGGGGAGAATGCTCGCCTGGAAAGATAGCCGGAGATACATTATCCGAAGGACTTGTCGATACTCTCATCAACTCATCGGACTAATCCACGAAGAACCAAAGCACTAAAAGAAACACCGGATGCACTATTTAATAGTACGGCAGAAGATCCGGCATGATTATGATATGATGCATGGCATGGCAAGATGCGGTGCAATTAGGAAATATTAAGGGAACCGAGGTCCCGACTATTAATTAGATGGTTTATGTTGTTTAGATACCCCGCATTTTAAATGTTGTCTTAACAAGACGAACAGATGGTATCAGTTTGCTACACAAATTTAAATGGAGTCAATATAAGACTAGAATAGGCCGCATATAGTCTCCATATTTAATTATGAGTGAATCGGCATAATGCCCCCAACCCACAACATATGAGTGCAAGCATGTACAAATATATGCAATAGGTAGATATCATATATTATAAAAATACCGGTCTCAGAAAGGGGCATACATCAAGGTCCGGAGGTCTTGGGGTTCCGAGGGTTCGATGGGGTTCGGGCTCGGCGGGATCGGTCTTCGAGGACTAGGGGTTCGGTGTTGGGATCCATGACGGCGCACCCGGGGTCTCGGCAAACTTGGCATCTGAGAAGGAGGTATCCAGGTCAAGGTTCGGATCTGTGAAGGAGATCTCTAGGGTTTCCTTGTCTTGGATTATCGATGGCGAACTTGGTACCTCCTTGTCCATTGTGCGAGTGGTACAAAATATCTTGGTGGAGGTCTTGAGCCCGTGATGAAGTACTTCAGGTTCCCGATTCATATGGCGGTGGAGATCTTGAATCGACGTCGGTGGTTTTCAAGTACCTTATGTATCTCTCGGATCCTTCTTCGTGCATCGGGTCCATCTACAAACAGATGCCACATCGAAGCCAAGGGGCCTGTTTTGAAACATCCTCTGACGCGGAGGGGATGAACACGAAGCATAGGCAACAAACACTGAGGCACCAGGACCAAAACGAGGAGGACCGGACCACAGGGGTGATGCGGACGACGCCGTCAGGGAGGGCGCCTCGTCTCCAGGCTGGGGAGGAGCGCTTTCATGCGCGGAAGAGCAGCAACAGGTGCGTCCTGTTGAAGGGCGGCGACGAACCAGCAGAGAGGAGGGCTTCGGCCTCACGGCGGAGCGGCAGCAACTGGAACTCGTGGACGGCGGCCGAAGGGCAGAGCCCATACGTGGAGGGAGCTTGCAGATGGCGAGGAGGAGGCTGGCCAGCGAGATCGTGCCGTGGTGTGCTCATAGAGAGGAGCAGGGCGCGGAGAACCGGAGAGACGGGGTCGACGCGACGTCGGACGAGTATGGCCTCAGGCGGGAAGGCGCACGGTGAGGGAAGAGAGAGGCGACGCGGGTGCCTGGGGACAGTGAACGGCAAGCTCGGGTGCTGGCGAGGTGGTCCGGCACAGCGCGGGGAGCGGCCAACGGCGAGGACGTGGCTTGAGGTGGCGGCAGCGGCCTAGGCCGACGTAGGCGGCGCCGTGCTTGGCGGCAGGGGCTCATGTGACAGAGGGGCGAGGCCGAGGAAGGCGCAGAGGTCGCAGGCGCCGAAAAATGCGGGGCTCGCGTGGAGGTGTGCGGCCGTGGGAGGGAGCGAGGGAGGCGGTGGTGCCTGCGCTGGGCGAGGAAGAGCGACGGGAGGAGGAGGGGATCGATGGGGATCGAGGGTAGGGTCGGGGTAGCGGTAGGTGGGGAGCGTCGGGTGGGGCTAGGGATGCGGGCGATGGGGCTGTTTGATCGGGAGGTGAGCGAGCGTGCCGTGCGTGAAACACGAGCGCGCAGGTGCTTTACGTGTGTGACCGAGTCATGTGGTTCTGGGTGCTTGTCTAGGTTAGGTAGGTGGTTTCCGGCGGCGGGTGGAGGGGTGTGTGGTCAGGTGGGGTTAGGGTTTGGTGGTGTGGGCTGGGTGGATGACTTAGGCTAGTGGGGGTCGTAGGTGGCCAGGCCCAACGGCTGGCTTCCTCCCCCTAAAACAGTTTTATTATTTATTCATTTATTTGTATTAAAAAGACTTTTGCAACCCTTTTTTTTTTCAAATAAAATATCCGGACAAGACCGGGGTTTATTTGAATAAAAGAGGGGGACAATTTGAAAACAAAGATATACTTTTGGAAAATAGTTTTAGTCAAACATATGCATGATGATGATGATGCTCAAATGCACTGTGGCATGATGACATGAGATGCAGTCATGATGATGCACAAAACAAAGACACCAAGCAATTTTCTAGTAGTGGTTTTATTAGGGTGCTACAACTTAGTTCAGAACTTAAAATTGTAGCACAACCAAAAACAAAGTATTTAAATACATCTACGCCCGACATTCCGGGGATTTGATAAATATGACAAGTGTTTTTCAAGGAGCAGGAGCAGCATACGAATCATCTATCGAGGAGCGAGGTACTCCAAAGTGTGGGGGAGGAGCGCCAGTTTCGGCTTCGTCCTCTGGGTTAACCTCATTGTCCTCCGGGTCTTCAGCCTCGTCGCCCAGTTCAGAGCCCTCGCTTTCACTCCCTTCATCTTCAGCTCCAGAGACAATTTCTTCATCCGCAACATCAAGATAACTCGGCCCCTCATTTCAAGCATGGCAGAAGGAGTACTGGATGAGCTTGTTAGCACAGGCCTGGCAGCACGCGATCCACTCCGGATCCTCGCACCACTTAGACCTGGTGCGCATGCGAGTGAGCAGTTCCAGATCAATTCCTTCATACCACGAGAGCGCAAATTTCAGAGCAATGTCGGCCCCAGCCCGTGCGGTAGATTCGTGCCACAGATGCAGCTGCGTGTCACACTCCATTAACTTGGCTATGAAAGCCGAGCCTTTCTTGGGAATGGTTTCACTGGGCCAGAGGCAGCTGAACATCCGTGTTTCCGTCGGGATGATATATCCGCACCATGATTCTTTACTACCTCATGACAAGGGGTGAGACTCTCCAGGAGATCCTCTATGGTATAAGGGATTGGCTCAGCACCAGGGGCAGCAGGAATTCCACGTTGTTCGCGGGACTGACGTACGGCAAAGGCAGCGAGCATATCGCTCTCTAGAAATTTGCATAAAGATAAGAAGAAAGATAGTGAACAAAAGAACCAAACCCAGATGGTAGAAGATCAAGCAAGGGCAAAAAAACTTATGCGCGATCTAGAAGAGAAGTCACTGAAGCTCGGAATCAACATTGGCACTATGGCCCTGGAGTTTCTTGTATTCGGTGGTCACCGACGTAAGCTTGACGTTGGCTTCCTCCAATAGGCTCTTGTCCTTGGAGATTTGCATGGTTAAACACTCTTTCTCCTCGGCAAACTCCTGATCGGCCTTCTCTAGCTCGGACTGATGGGAGCTCTTAAGCCTCTAGATTTCGGCATTCAGCTGAGTGATCTCCGAGTCCTGTTGTTGGAGCTGAGCTATCTCCGCGTCTTTATTTTTCAGCTCAGCCTCCTGATTCCCTGCTTGTTTGAGGAGGTGAGTCCTCATTTCAGGCATGTGGACATGATGTCTACGCACATATATTCTTGTAGACAGTTGTTGGGCCTCCAAGTGTAGAGGTTTGTACAACAGCAGCAAGTTTTCCCTTAAGTGGATCACCCAAGGTTTATCGAACTTAGGGAGGAAGTGGTCAAAGGTATCCCCTCTCAAGCAACCCTGCAATCAAGATCAAGAAGTCTCTTGTGTCCCCAACACACCTAATACACTTGTCAGGTGTATAGGTGCACTAGTACGGCGAAGAGATAGTGAAATACAAGTGGTATGTATAATTATAAGTGGTAACGGTGATAGAAAATAGCTTGATGGCGTGTGATTGACGTGGGAAAAGACTAAAGGCAAACTGAAATAAAGAAGGAAGCAAGCAAACATGTAACAGATCTAGTAGCAAACGGTGTATCAATGCTTAGAAACAAGGCCTAGGGATCATACTTTCACTAGTGAACACTCTCATATAAATATCTTCTTTTTATGATACTATGCATAACTACTCTCCGGTTGGACACTCTAATCGATGGTAGGGCTTTAACAACACACCTCAAAGTAAGCCTTTCCCATCTAGATAACCCCACACTGT
Source organism: Avena eriantha (assembly GCA_910589775.1). NCBI lineage: Eukaryota > Viridiplantae > Streptophyta > Magnoliopsida > Poales > Poaceae > Avena > Avena eriantha. Next base: position 534,888,400 of record OU342743.1, on the reverse strand, counting down.
CACCTTGAGTACTAGATGGTTCCAACAAACACCAGAATTCCATAAAGACATCCAACTCCAAATATAACTCATAACAAGTATTTGTAATGTCTAGCCTAAGTGCCACCATGGTGTGCACGTTGTCACTTTCACACACATGGGGAGAGCAGAGATCTATTAAAGCACTTGAGTAGCAAGCTAGATCTATAGATTACAAGCTCATGATCTCAATAAGATCATGCATAGAGACAGAGAGATGAACACATAGCTACCGGTAGAACCCTTAGCCTCGAGAGAGAACTACTCCCCCCTCATCATGGGAATCAGCAACGGTGATGGAGATGGTGATGGAGATGGCTCCGGGGGCACTTCCCGTCCCGGCAGGGTGCCGGAACAGAGACTTTCTGTCCCCCGAATCTCCCTTCGGTGGCGGCGGCGATGCGGAACTTTTCGAGGCTGCAGGCTTGATTATTTAGGGTTTATGCATCGGGAGGCTTCTTATAGGCGAAGAGGCAAGGTTGGTGGGCGGCCAGGGGGCCCACACCACCTGGTGGCGTGGCCAGGGCTAGCCTGCACCACCACATGGTGTGGCCGCCCTGTGGCCCCTCTCCGTCTCATATTCTGGCTCTGTGAGTCTTCCGGTAAAATAGGAACTTTGGCTTTTGTCCCGTCCAATTCTGAGAATATTCATTTTCTGACTTTCCTGGAAGCAAAAACAGCAGAAAACAGGCAACTGACACTGTGGCTCTTGTTAATAGGTTAGTCCAAGAAATCATATGAAAAGTACTCCAAAGTTGGAACAAAACACAAGAAAGTAGATAAAACCAAGCATGGAACATCAAAAATTATAGATACATTTGCAATGTATCAACATCCCCAAGCTTAACTCCTGCTCGTCCTCGAGTAGGTAAGTGATAAAAAGAAAGAATAATTTTTGAGGTGACATGCACCATCATAAACTCGATCAAAGTATTTGTAAAACATTGATAGCTGGGATCATAGTACTTCAATCATAGCATGAAAGACAAAGTTCTAACAATATGACAAAGAAACTATGTTGCAACATGAAAAGGCACAAACAAAAGATTCATGAATAACAATGCTTTGAAAGACGTTTGTTTGTTTCACATAAAGAAAACATAGCATAATAGTGTTCAGCTTGTCCCTCATAGAGTAGCAAATATAAATGCATAGGACACCTTCAAAGTTCATAAGAGTGACTAGATACAAATAGTTTAAAACAAGCAATATCAAGTTATGCATCAATCTACTAGTCTTGGGACAATGCACATAGAACTAAGAATGGCCACTATGCTCTCAAAGTAGGTGCATAAAGATAGAAGGTGCAGACTCAACATAAAAAGTAAAAGAAAGGCCTTCATATAAGGAAGTAGGGATTCAAGTTTCATAAAGAGCTTCCAAAAATTATGGTACTTAATAGCTTTCAACTCTCATTGCCCCTATCATAAGCATCTTGAAGTGATCAAGGTTAAAGTGAACAAACTATGGAGTATATGCTTGACAAAGTATAAGTTGGAAATCTCATGTCCCTTGAATACGAGGGCCGCTCCTCATGCTACTCAAGTTTAGTCACCGGTAAGTTCTTGTCATCGTAAGTACATGTGTAGCATAGAGAACCGCCAACGGGGTACCCCTTGCCCAATGATATGGAAGAATCCCCATATCAAAATGACAAGGCAAGCATACAACGAGCATCTCAGCAATCTTCTTATTTACCATGGGAATATGGTGCTTTTTTCTCTCTTTCCTCTTTTCTCATATCTCTTTTTTTCTTTTTCTCTTTTTTTCTCAATATAGAACTCTTTTTTTATAAGAAGAATGCTTCATAGACAGCTCATTATGGTTACGCTGCAGGTTTCCACCATGTCAGCATGGATTAGACCAGTGGCCCAGGCGTTTCCCTAACACATATACATAACTCCCTGGACTTACAAGCTCCCCTTTCATTTCACACCGACGACATCCATAGACAAAAGAGCATGATATCAACTAGGTACAAAGTACCAGTGCAATGTTGAAAGCGTTCCCCATGACAACATGGTTCTGCTAATTCCCATCAAATAAGTGCAAGCATATAAAACATAGACGACACAATGGTTGAAGTTTATTAAGGGCAAGAAAAGTAAAGTGTGCCATCAAGTTCGTGAGATCTTTAATCACTACTTTTCTCATAACAAGTTTAATTCGGAAGGTAAACAAAAGCATGAATATACTTGGAATAGCATATGCTAGTAGGTAGGTATGGTGGACTCTTTGGAATAACTTGGTTTAGGGAGTTGGATGCATGAGTGGAACTCATACTTGGTTGTGGAGGCTAGCAAAAGACTGGGAGCGACCAACTAAGAGAGCAATAATGGCCATACACATGCAGAGCGACAAAACATCATTGATCAAAGCATAAAGTGATACTACAAGTTGAAAACTAAAGGATCATAAAGGCTATGGTGACTTGAGATAGTCATAACATGGTGTGAGCATGCGCCAAGTCAACCCAAATAAAGCATCAAAGGAGAATACCACTATACTATGCTTTTAATATGCTAAAACAACGCATGATTCATCCAAGGCACATTAAGAAATCTCAATTGTTTATAACAAGTCATTCTACAGCAAAGAATACTAAGCATAAAGACAAAACAATATCAAGCATGGCATGACAAAGCATAGGCCACAGTCAAAAAACAAGCTCTCTTTACCACTTAAGCATGAGCTTTCCTACTCTTTTCCAAACCAAACCAAACTATTTGAAAACCAATGCATGAAAGAGGGGGTCCAACCAATTTATTCAGAAAACTAAGCAAACAAAAGAAAACGAAATACCAAAACAAAAACAAACAAGAAGATGCTACAAGAACAACACAACTATGCATGAAGTAATAAAAATGAAGCGTTTGGAAGAAACCTGGGATTTTTATTGATGAAGAAGGGGATGCCTTGGGCATCCCCAAGCTTTGACGCTTGTACTTCTTGGATATTTCTTGGGGTGACACGCGTGGAATTCCCAAGCTTGAGCTTTAGTCCATCCTTCTTCTCATTACTCATTCCTTCCATACACCTGAAAATTTTCCTTCATACAAAACTTCACACAATTTTTATTAGCAACATTAGTGCACTCAAGATAATAGGTCTTAAGGTTCAGTTCCAACACCAAATAAACTTCCATTAGAACACTATCTACTATAGAACTTCCCTCAAAAAGCTCAATTCCTCAAAAGAACTCAAAAAGGAACCAACAAGAAGCAAATGCAGAAAATGGTAAAAATCTGTCACAAAAGACCAACAGGTAAAGACGAATTTGTTCGAAGACCTTCTATTCCTCAAATCAAAAAGTGTTGAACTAACGAAACTTAGATAACAACCTGGGGCAGAAGCACGCCTCAAAAAGACGTTCAGAGATTTTACACGAATTTTACGGTGAAACACAAAAATCTGTTTCGGGACAACAACTTTCTCAATCATTACTTCTCTCTTATCAGAGGTTACTCTTGGCACAAAAAGCAAATAAAAAGGATAAGGAGCGGTTATTACTGAAGTAATAACTTCCAAGACTCATCTAAAACTTTTGGGTTATCTCCCAATAAGTACTTTTCTTTAATGCCTTTAAGTTAGGCATGATAGTTTGAGAAGATGCTCAGATAAAAAATATGAATTGAAGTAAAAAAAAGAGCATCAAGAAGCAAATTCAAAGCACATTTAAGTCTAACCCACTTCCTATGCATAGGAATCTTATAAAGAAACAAGTCATGAAAGCACAAAGCAACAAGCATAGGAAAGCAAAACAAGTGCAATTTCAAGACTTTCAACATAAAGAGGGGAAACTTAATATTATTGAGATGCATAAAACCATGTTTCCCTCTCTCATAATAACTTTCAGTAGCATCATGAATAAAATTAACAATATAACTATCACAAGAAACATTCTTATCATGAGCCACATGCATAAAAGAATTAATACTCCCACATAAACATAGTCATTCTTATTGATTGTAGTGGGAGCAAATTCAACAAAATAGCTATCATTATTATTTTCATCACCATAATCATCAAATATAGGAGGCATATTGTAATCATAATTAATTTCGTCCTCTATAGTAGGTGGACTGAAAATATCATATTCATCATTGCAATCATCATATATTAGAGGTATAGTATCATCATAGGCAATATAATAGTTATCTTCCAAAGTGTGTTCATTTGTAAACTTATCATCATTAGAAGGATCATGGATAACACTAATAGTATAGCAATTATTAATATCATCATTTTCAGAATTGGTACTGAAGAGATTTTCAATATCAAAGGTAGTGTGCTTTTCCCAATCATGATCACTACTATAGGTAATAGGCATAGGAACATCATTGAGTTCAGACTCATCAAAAATTATAATAGGAGCAACATGCTTAGGGGAAAATACTGTTTCCTCTCTTCTTTTACTCCTCCCCTTCTTATTTTTCTTCCTCTCTTTAGGAGGGAGAGGCTTGAAAGGAAGCTCCATATACCCTGGTTTATTGTTAGAGACAATAGCAGAAACTTTGGAGGATTCCTTCTTTTCATTAATAAGATCAAAACACATATTAGTCCTATCATATTTTGGTAAGATCTCATCTTTTATAATATTTTGTATGTAAGTATTTGTGTGAGAATTATCAACACAATAAAGATGAAAACCATGCATGACACTATTCATACCAAAAGCACTCATATCTACCAAAGAAGTTTTTCTTGATAATTCTTCACACCCCAAAAATAATGTAAGTTGATCATGCTGATTAGGAGTGATCACGTCATCAGAATACAAACTTGCAGTACTCATTGGATTAGAAGGGCTATTATTATGGCCCGAGCATTGAAAATTGAAATGACCCACTTCAAAACAAAGTTCACAAATAAAAGGACAGAGGGCACAAACTTTTTTCCAAGATCATTTAGAGCCCTATACCATGTTCTAGTTTTTTCATTCCTGTGGGAGATACAATATTCTTCTTCAATTTGATTCTTCTCACAAGGTCTATGTATTCCACAAAAATTAACATGCTTATAAGAAGTAGTACTTTCAGAGGTTTGAGCATGTTTATTGCTATCATTAATAATAATTTCATTTTCCATGCAAGTGTCTTTATAAGGCTCGTGATACATGTCCCAATTTTCTTTAGGAGCATTAATATGAGAAGCAAAGGTTATATAACAATCAACAAGAATTTGAGGATCAAGACCATATTTAGCACTAAACTTTTGAAAATCAACAGTTTCAGCGAAAGACTTAATGCAATCATACTCATAGTTTATACCTGGTTATTTACCTTTGTTGTTATCCCAATATTCGGTATTGCTTTGAATTGTTTCAAGAAGATCCCACTTAGCTTTGACCTTCTTACTTGTGAAGGATACCTCTAAACAAGTATCTAGATAGTCCTTGTAATGTCCTGAAAGCCTTGCATAGAAATTATTAATAACAATATTACCACTACTAGGAAAACGGCTATAGGTAATCCACACATCCGTGGCGCACGTGCTAGTGGTGCCCCACGGGTAAAATAAGAGTGGCGCACTGCCCACAGGTGCCCTACGGCTAACTGCCGTAAGCGTGGCGCACATGAGGGTGGTGCGTCATGGCTACTTGTGGGCTAGGGCACAGGTGGCCGCAGACAACCTAGCCGTAGCGCACCTGTGCGCGGTGCGCTACGGGTGTGAAACTTAGTCATAGCGCACTCTGACATAGTGCGCTACGGGTATGTGGGTTGCGACCTCCTGGGCGGCTGGGAAAACTTACCTGCACCAACCCCCCCCCTCCCCCCCCCTCGTGGATCGTCTTTTTAGCCTTGCAAAAAATAAAAGAAAATGATAAACAATTCAAAAAATAAAATCCTTTCACATGTATGTAGGTAATGTGGTCTAGTGTGTAGGAAAATTAACAAACATAAATTTTGACTTTTTCTGCAAAAAAAAGATCATGCCACGGTAAAATAGGCGAAACATTTGCATACGAATTAAAAAAACATTTAATATACCAAAATGACGAGAACGAGATATCGCATCCGCTCGCAACCACCTTTGGTTGTTTGGCGATTTTTTAGATTTTCAAAATTCGAAAAGAGTAAAAAGTTATGATCAGAATATCGTTTTTTCCTGCAGAAAAAAATGGAGGCCACTTACTTTTAGCGCACCACCCCTAGTGCGCCACGAGTAAGTTAGGCAGGATTCGAAATTCGAATCACCACCCAACCACCTAACCCTCCATATATATCTTCCCCACCCACCTCTTATCTCCTCCACTTCCACTTCTCCTCCCTTCTCCACCTTCTCCTTCTCCTTCTCCTCCACCTCTCCTACCTTCTTCTTCTCCTCACTTCTCCTTCTCCTCTCTCCGGCTGCACCCACCTTCGATGGCGCCTCCTTCGACCACCTCCGGCTACACCCTCCGACCATCCTCTGATGGCGCCCTGCCCCGTGCACCTCCGGACGCAACCTCCTCCACCATACTCCAACCGTGCCCTCCTCCGATTGCACCCTCCTCCACCGAATGAGGCTACAACACCGACGACGGTGGCCGTCTGCTCGATCTAGATCTAGATCTAGATCAAATCCCGCTTTTTTGAAATTTGAAATCGTACCCATGGCGCACAGGACCTAGTGTGCCATGGCTAACTTTACATACGCATGGCGCACCACCTAGTGCGCCACGGCTAACTTTTTATGCTGGTGGTGCACCACCTAGTGCGCCACGTCTAACTTTACCCGTAGCGCGCGCCTCGTGGCGCGCCCCTAGTGCGCCACAGATGATCAAAACAGGTACGCCACGGATTAGCTGTTTTCTAGTAGTGTACTGGGGAGCTCATGAATGGGACATTTGAGCATTAGTGACTTCAATCTCCCCCATGCTTGGGCAATACTTTCTCCATCATGAGGATGAAAATTATAAATATAATTCCTATCTTTATGAATTTCATGAGGAGGATAAAATTTAGAGTAAAAGAGAGATTCAAGTTCCTTCCATTCCAAATGATGAGGATCATCAAGCAGCTCATACCAGTCCATTGCTTTGCCCTTAAGTGAAATAGGGAATAGCTTCCTCTTAACTTGGTTTATTGAAATACCTGCACACTTGAACAACTCGCATAATTCATGTATAAAGAGTAAATGATCATCAGGATGGATAGTTCCATCTCCAAAATAGCAGTTATTCATAACACGTTCAACAATTTTTATAGGTATTTTAAAGGGGATGCTTTCAGTATATGGATTTAAAATATCACAAGTATCATTAGAATTACCACATATGGGAGATAAAGTATCATCAGAGAAAATTTTCTTCTTTCAAGCTGGGGAATTAAAAAGATCGTTTTCATAAAAACTAGCTTCCCCAAGATTAGACTTTTCCATAGCATTAGCAATAATGGTGTCCAAAGAATTCATACTAACAACATTGCTATTAGCATGCAAATAAAGCTCCATAGGTTTTTAAATTTTCTCTTCAAACACTTCATGTCCTAACTCAAGATAAATACTATAAAGCTCTCTAATTTTGTTGTTGTTTTCCATTAAGCCTAACTAGTGAAAACAAGAAATAAAAAGACAAAATTGCAGAATCTAAAGGAAATAACTTCGAGCACTCACACTGGAGGATGTGAGTACCTTTTACCTTACCTCTTTGGCAACGGCGCCAGAAAATAGCTTGATGTCTACGCACTTCTATTCTTGTAGACAGCTGTTGGGCCTCCAAGTATAGAGGTTTGTAGAACAGCAGCAAGTTTTCCCTTAAGTGGATCACCCAAGGTTTATCGAACTCAGGGAGGAAGTGGTCAAAGGTATCCCCTCTCAAGCAACCCTGCAATCAAGATACAAGAAGTCTCTTGTGTCCCCAACACACCTAATACACTTGTCAGGTGTATAGGTGCACTAGTTCGGCGAAGAGATAGTAAAATACAAGTGGTATGGATAATTATAAGTGGTAACGGTGATAGAAAATATCTTGATGGCGTGTGATTGACGTGGGAAAAGACTAAAGGCAAACTAAAATAAAGAAGGAAGCAAGCAACCATGTAACAGATCTAGTAGCAAACGGTGTATCAATGCTTAGAAACAAGGCCTAGGGATCATACTTTCACTAGTGAACACTCTGATATAAATATCTTCTTTTTATGATACTACGCTTAACTACTCTCCGGTTGGACACTCTAATCGATGGTAGGGCTTTAACAGCACACCTCAAAGTAAGCCTTTCCCATCTAGATAACCCCACACTGTCACCTTGAGTACTAGATGGTTCCAACAAACACCACAATTTCATAAAGACATCCAACTCCAAATATAACTCATAACAAGTATTTGTAATCTCTAGCCTAAGTGCCACCATGGTGTGCACGCTGTCACTTTCACACACATAGGGAGTGCAAAGATCTATTAAAGCACTTTAGTAGCAAGGTAGATCTATAGATTGCAAGCTCATGATCTCAATAAGATCATGCATAGAGAGAGATGAACACATAGCTACCGGTAGAACCCTTAGCCTCGAGAGAGAACTACTCCCTCCTCATCATGGGAATCAGCAACGATGATGGAGATGGTGATGGAGATCCATGGAGATGGCTCCGGGGGCACTTCCCTGTCCCAGCAGGGTGCCGGAACAGAGACTTTCTGTCCCCCGAATCTCCGCTTCGGTGGCGGCGGCGCTGCGGAACTTTTCGTGGCTGGAGGCTTGATTATTTAGGGTTTATGCATCGGGAGGCTTATTATAGGCGAAGAGGCAAGGTCGGTGGGTGGCCAGGGGGCCCACACCACCTGGTGGCGTGGCCAGGGCTAGCCCGCGCCACCACATGGTGTGGCCGCCCTGTGGCCCCTCTCCGTCTCATATTCTGGCTCCGTGAGTCTTCCGGTAAAATAGGAACTTTGGCTTTTGTCCCATCCAATTCTGAGAATATTCATTTTCTGATTTTCCTAGAAGCAAAAACAGCAGAAAACAGGCAACTGGCACTGTGGCTCTTGTTAATAGGTTAGTCCAAGAAATCATATGAAAAGTACTCAAAAGTTGGAACAAAACACAAGAAAGTAGATAAAACCAAGCATGGAACATCAAAAATTATAGATACATTTGCAATGTATCAGGACACTATCTTCGAGAGCAACTACAACAACACAATGATCCGGGCGACCCAAAGTATAAGTGTCCACCAGATAAGGCAAAGAAAGTACAACGATCATGTGAAGGGGATAAGTTTACCTTTGATTTATGCAAGGGTTTTTCTCATGATTATGTTCTCAGCTTCCACCTCGGCTGGATGATTCGGACGAGAAATTCATTTGGGTCCTAAGAAGTTTGAATGAACAAGGAAGAGGTAGAACGGGAAATTACCCCTCTTCTGGTACTCCGCCATGACTTTACCATAACGCGCGCGAATGTCTTTGTAGGAGTCCAGCAGGCGCTGGAACTCAGCGGTTCGACGGTTTGTGGTAATCTAAAACAAGCAAGGCAATGGGAAAGTTCAAAGGTAGGGTAAAAACAATTCGAAGTCTATAAGATCCGGGCCAAGTGGAACTTAACCCGGCTCTAGGTGTGTGGATATTCGAAGTATACAAAACCCAGGCCAAGTGGAACTTAACTCGGCTCTAGGTGTGTGGATATTCAAAGTATACAAAACCCGGGCTAAGTGGAACTTAACCCGGCTCTAGGTGTGTGGATATTCGAAGTCTACAATATCCGGGCCCAGTGGAACTTAACCCGGCTCTAGGTGTGTGGATATTCGAAGTCTACAAAACCTGGGCCAAGTGGTACTTAACCCGGCTCTAGGTGTGTGGATATTCGAAGTACATAAGATACGGGCTAAGGGAACTAGACTCGGCTCAAAATCTACTAAAATTTGATGTCATTATGAACAAAAGCTAAGTTCTACGAGAAGCATCCGACCGAATAACAAGTTATTCCCTCGGAGGCTCGGGGACTAGGGGCTATATCTACAAGTGTTCGGTTATGTAAAACATCAAAAGCAAAGAAAAATAATTACCTCCATCATCCGGCCAGCCAAGGAGATAGCCTTGGTAGCAGAGTTCATCTGGGCGCTGAATTCGGCTGGGCCGAACTTATCTAGTAGATTGTCTTGAGGGTCGACGAATTCTATGTTATTCTAGTTCTTCAGATACTCAAGGAGTAGTGGACCATACCTTTTGCCGCTCAGAGAATAGCTCGCCATAAGGCCCTTCACGTGGGCCTCCCGCTTGGTGGATTGAGCTGCAGCGGGGCTGGTATGCAAAACCAGCTGTTGGCTGCCCTCTGATCCAGAGGTGGCAGACCCAGATGAAGTTACTTTTGCTGACCCAGAGGTCTTCTTGGCTTTGCCGGATCAGGGTGGAGGAATTGACTAAAAGATATCTGCCACGGAAGGGGTAGAACCGGAGGGAGCCGATGGAACTTTTCCCTTGGGAGGCTTGGAGGCTCTTGCTATTGTTGGTGCTGTTGCTGGTGCTGCTAGTGCTGGTACTGGTGCTGCTGGTGCTGGTGCTGGTGCTGGTACTAGAGATGCTAGAGGCGGCGCCGATGAAGCTGGCACCTCAGGATTTGGCGCTGAGGCTGAGGAGCTGGGGAGATCTGGCATCGCCTTATCCTGATCCGGCCCACTACCCCCGCGCCGACATTGCCCTCCTCTTGGCAAGGTGGGCTCTGGTCAGGCGCAGCCGCGGAGCCCTCTTGAATAGGGCTAAGCGGGCGATAATCATCATTGCGGGGGGAGAGGGACTGCTCTGGAGTAGGGAGGCAATGTCGGGGCCGCTCTGAGGGATATCCCGAGGAACTCTGAGAAAGAAAAAGCACCAAGTCAAAAAGAAGAATCAATAAGAAACAAAGGCAAGAAAAGGAAAAAATCCCAAGAAGCAGTATTAAAGAACTTACTCATCCGCGGTAGGAGGAGCCCGAGGTTTGGGCGCCCTCTGAACCGTGCTCTTGGCGGAAGGCTTGGCTGAGGGTTTAACCCCGGACTTCTTTTGCCTCTTCTTGGGTGGCGGCGCCTCCAAAGATGTGGCCGAGGTAGCTGTGCGCTTCTGGGATGGAGCCGGGGCCGAGCCACTAGTGGCGAGGGGAGGAACCTCGTGGACCTGATCGTCTAGGTTAGCTGAACATTCAAACATAAGCCAGGTGCGAGTAAGAGATGAGAACCGGATCAAATACCTCAAGGACCTCAACGTCCGAGTCATCATCGTCTGGCCAATCCCTTAGAGAAGAGGCCTTACCAGCACTGCGTTTGACAACATCCAGGGTAGGCAGGAAGGCCTCCGGATCAGGATCATCCTCATCCTCCTCGGTGCGGTCCGGCAACCACTTGCTCGCCGGCACATCGCTATCCTCTAGTGGCTGCTGAAGAAATCGCTGAGAATAAGGCAATAATTAACTAGTTACAAGGGTGAATCGACATACCGAGAAGATTCGGAAAACAAGAACAGGAAAACTCACCTGTGGTGGAGGGTTGACCCGGGTGAAGGGCTCGAGCCCCCACTCCCAATCCTCGGAGAACTCCTTCTCCACATTAAATATGGACTTAACCCGGTGGTAAACCGCTGAGTTATCCAACTCGATAGAGGAAGTCCGGTGAGGATCGAGAGGGCCGTGTTGGGGGGATACCCCCGGGTAGGGTCACATCGGGGTATAAAGGCCAAGTTAGCCGAGGTACGGCAAGGTCAAAGCAGGTGCTGGCCGAGTCACCTTAAGGCAGGCTGAATCACGGGGTAACCCGGACCAGGGGATGTCCACCTAACTATGTCTCAGCCGACTTATGTCGTATGTCAGTAAGATGTATCTAACTCGTATGCAGGTACAGGTGTGGCCGGATCAACTAGGTGCGATCCGGGTTATATAAAGCTTGTAAGAGAAGGAAGGTATCTCGCTGGTCAAAGGGTGACCACTGTACGCAGAGCGTGAGCAAAGAGGACAGAGGCCAGGACCACCGAGGCGTGGCCGACAAGGGTAACGATGCCAATGTCGGATGACGCAGGCGCCGCAGAGGCTCACGTAGCCCCTGCAGGGATGACGCTGGGCTAAAGTGACCCGATCGGCTTACTATTTTGGGAAGAGGCATATTCCACGTATGCCCTAATTGGAGACCTAGCCACCCCTATATAAGGAGGGCTAGGGCCTCTGTAGAGGGGGTTGATCTCCAGAGGGTTGATTTTTACTAGTGTGTTCCTGAGGGCTAGCTAGTGGTGAGAGTAAGAGAGTTTCTTCTTCCTCCTCTCCCCAATACAGCTCAAGGAGCACTTGTAAACCATGGAAGTGAATCAATTACAAAGCAACTTTGTGTGGAATCACCACACTATCCCTCCCTGGATTCCCCTAGTGCATTTAGTCCCCACCTTTAGCCTATCCATGGCATCTGCCATGACACCACCACGACAGTTGGCGCCCACCGCGGGGCTAGCGGCGCTAGAAGGGGTGAAGATCCGGATGGGACACTTCATCGGCACCGGCAAACGCATCCTCTCTAGGCTCATTTAGCGCTTTGGAGCGCTGGATTTCATCAGCGACAACACTGGCTGCTTCGGCAAACGTCCTCTTCCGTGCAATGGCCTCTTCGTCAAGCTTGGTGCGCACAAGATCTACGTCGCTGTCGATGTGTCATGCGTTCATCCGTGGCACGTCATTGAGGGAGGTGAGCCACTCCTTAGCGCGGCTCGTGGGGCGCGTATCACTCGCTCCCCTGACCTCGCCGAGGTGATGATGACTACACCAGGCGCTGGCGCAAGCAAGGATCTGGCCCCAGATCCGGAGGTAACGCCCAAGGCACCGAGAAAAAATAGAGGTCCTCCTCTAGAGAGGCCGGAGAATGTGTTGCAGTAGGCGATGGATAGCTTGGCAAACCTAGTAGCAGCAGTAGTAGATCCGGCTCAGGCACAGGCCGAGCTAGAGGAGACTAGGCAAAAAATACTAGAGGGTGCAAAAAAGATAGCCGCGGCTCGGCAGTCGTTGAACATGACACTGCGTGAGTACACGAAGGCAAATAAGGTAGATGTTGTAAAAGTGAAGGGGAGAAACCTCATGAGTGAAATGAACAAAGAAGGTGATACTAGGATTGAGGAATCAGAGAACTGTTTGTCCGTGGGGCTACCGAAGTATAGTACCCCGGCAAAGAACCTCAGAGGAGCAGATGTGGCTGCGTCCGAGTTAGAGGGTTTGACGGGTGAAGCCCGGCAAAGACAACAAGATAGGGTCAATGAGTTGGTTCGGATCACGAACATGCAAAATGAGGAATTGCTCAGGGCTAACCCGGAAAGAGCTGGAGCCTCCAAGATCGTTCATTCGGCAGTGGGTAACTCGGAGAAATCTGCTGGAGCTGCATCGTCTCCTCATGGTGGTCCTAGGAGAGAAGAGGTAGTAACCTCGGCCAGGAGAAACAAACAAAGAGTCCCGTATGACCCGGCAAGGGCAGGGAAAGGAAAAGAAGTGCAGAGAAATGAGGATCGACAGAGTGTGAGCCGAGGTAACCACGACAAAGGCAATGGCGGTCAAGGGAACGCTGTAAACGGCAATGCCGGACATCGTAATTCGGCAGGTGCAGGGCAACCGTAGCAGCGGAATATACCACGGCAAGAGCACAGTGCCGGCCAAGGTATGCAACAGAGAGAAACTCCACATGAGCAAGATAGATACAATGATGGTGATTCGGAAATGGTGAACGCTGGGTATCCCAGGTCGGACTATCACATGATAGGGTCAAGATTGGGAAGCAGAAATTTGATGCCTGACGATGCCAGGTTAAAACTGGATCGGCTGTATAGGTCGGAGCAAATTGAATGTCAAGGTCCTCCGGGTCCAGCGTGTTTTGGGCCCCGGATCATGAAGGAGCCTCCGGTACCTAACTTTCAATTACCTACGGGCACAAAGACATATGATGGCAGCACAACACCGGAGGATTGGTTGATTAACTATGCAACAGCTGTAAAAATTGCTACGGGCAACTTGAGATGGGTTGTGAGATATGTACCCCAGATGCTGGAGCGGCCAGCGAGGGTATGGCTAAACAATTTGCCACCCGGAAGTATTAATTATTGGATTGATTTTGAGGAAATGTTTGTCAATAACTTCTCGAGTACGTATCAGAGGCCGAATAGGCCACAAACCCTAGCAATGTGCAAGCAGAAACCAAATGAGACTGACCGGGAGTTCTTAACCCGGTGGTGCATAGTGCGAAATTCATGTGAGGGCGTGATTGAGTCACATGCCATAGCATGGTTTGCACAGGGGGTGCAGATATGCAAGCATGTTGTGGCAAAGATTGCAAAGGGATATGCCAACTACATTGGCAGAGACAATCCGAATCGCTGATTTGTATGCCTTGGGTGATCCGACTCAACCTAGGCTAATGTCGAGCGAGTCAAACGAAGAGTACTACCAGCGAGATGGAGCCGGATCATCCTGGAGGAATGATTACCGTGGTAAAAGAAGAGATGACAGACCGGATTACCGGTACAGTTGGCAACAAGTTGCTGCTGTGAATCAAGATCAACCTGGTGCAGGAAGCAACCAACGTCAGAAAACTGGAGGACAGCAATGGACTCCAAGAAATGATGGCAAGAAAACTTGGACGCCAGAGCAGAAGAAACAGTGGCAAGAAAAGAAGGACCGTCCGAGGTATACTTATGAGGCAATGCTGGATCAGCCGTGTAAATTTCACACGCCAAATCCGAGTAACCCAGCGGGTCACACAACCAGGCAGTGTGAATGGATGCGAAAGATAGAACAAGGTGGTTCGGGGAATGCTCAGGCACCTCGGAATGATCAACCTTGGCAGGATTTACCCCGGCAGCAATTGCTCTCCAGAGCGAAAACACAACAGTTAATGTTGCCTCCCCCTCCGCCGAGGTATGACAACCATGAGAGAAGGGATGCAGTGCATCAAGTGGAAGACCATCATCAACCGGATCAGAGGTACCCTGGAAACGAGGGGAGGAACGAGTACGAGGGGAGGAAGACCAGCATCAGCCTCTGTAGTGGGGGTTGATCTCGAGAGGGTTGTGTTTTACTAGTGTGTTCCTGAGGGCTAGCTAGTGGTGAGAGTAAGAGAGTTTCTTCTTCCTCCTCTCCCCAATACAGCTCAAGGAGCACTTGTAAACTGTGGAAGTGAATCAATTACAAAGCAACTGTGTGTGGAATCACCACACTATCCCTCCCTAGATTCCCCTACTGCATTCAGTCCCCACCTTTAGCCTATCCATGGCATCTGCCGTGACACCACCACGACAGGCCGCTAAGATAGCAGACCTTGTGGGCACGCTTCTGGAGGGGCGTGACTCGGCTGCGGAGGAAAGTGATCATAATGTCCTCCCCCCGAAGTTTCTCCTTGAGCAGCTCCTTGATCCGGCACTCTACTTGATTCGCCAGGGCCGTGGGCCGCTTTGGAACGCTCTCCCAACGCGAGGTGTCAAGAGGGACAAGTCTGAAGGGGAGCATCTGGATTAGGTCCTCCTTGGTGGTGTTCCAGACATAAAAGAAAGTCCGGGCCTAGCTCTTGCAAGATTCGATTCTGGTGACCCGGGGGAACACGGACTACTTCTGGGGAGAAATGGAGGCGGTGCCGCACTAGGTCAAGTGTTTGTCCTCCAGAGCACGCTCCTTATTCGGAACCACGTTCCTCCGGAGGCCAAAGAACTTGATCCAAAGTTCTTTGGTTGGCCAGAGGTTGATGTACCCCTCAATGTCCGAAGCGAAGGAGGATAGAGAGGTAATGGCGTTTGCGGGGAGATGATGCGGTTGCAACTTGTATGTAGAAATAAAATCAAAGAAAAATCGGAAGTGGGAAGGCCGAAGCCACGTTGGAAATGCGATAGAAAAACTACATATTCCCCAGATTTGAGGTATGGAGAGACTTCACCGGAGGCGAGGCGGCAAGCGACGCCGGCGGGGATGCGCCGCGTGGCGTGGAGCCAATCGAGGTCCTCCTCGCGGACGGTGGAGCCGTCCCAGCAGCCGCATTCGCAGCCCTCCGCCCCTTCTTCCTGCTGCGCCACCACCGCTGCCTCTGCCTCTAACATGGTGGATTCAAGGTCTTCCAGGGAGTAATCAGAGTAGAGTTAGCCGGAGGAAGGAAAGCGGGAAGCGCAAGGCCCCATGATGGAAACTGTGAATGGGAACAGCGGCGCAGATGTGAGTGGCTGCCTGAGCGCGGTGGCGGTGGCGCTCGCGGAGCAGAAAACTGGCGGCAGTGGCGGAGTTGCTGTGAAATACAAAGGCTAGGAAGCGTAAAGGAAATGGGGGAACTTCCACTGAAATCGCCCCACGCATCCTACTTAACCGCGCAGCACGCGTGTCGTGGGATCCTTTGCGGGCGACACGCCACGTGCAACGAGCATGTATGTGGCAAGGATAGCCAATCAGAGCAAGGCCACAGGAGGGGCTATAGAAGCAGATGACCCTATGATGTGATGCAACATTACGGTTAACGAGGCGCTGTAGTGAAGAGACGTTTACAACAGTTATTCCTGACATTGCGACAGTAACCGGCGCATTAAATGCGCGTGGCCCTTAAAATAAGGCAAAATGATAATTACCCTCCATGTAGGATGTGGAGAAGCGTACAAGAGAAGGAAAAGTAACCCGGATAAGCGAGCAAAAGAGCTAGCCAACGAGGAATAAATCGGAATGAGCAAAGGGATGCAAGATGAGAAACTCCGGGCTAACAGGTAACTCGGCCTAAGGAGTAAATGATCCGGATATGGGAACCTGCTGTGGCCTTAACAACTAAAAGTTGTTAAGACCGCACCAGCTTCGGGGACTAATGTTGGGGGATACCCCCGGGTAGGGTAACACCGGGGTATAAGGGCCGAGTTAGCCGGGGTACGACACGGTCAAAAGCAAGTGCTAACTGGGTCACCTCAAGGCAGGCCGAATCACGGTGTGACCCAACCCATGGAGCATCCCCTTGACAATGGCCCGACCGGCATAGGATTTATGCCGGCCCTGTCTATTTGTTTTGCAGGAAACTGGGTAAGCCGGATTAGCTATATGCTAGCCGGATTATCTTAGCTTCCAAGAGAAGGAATGCCCCGCTGGTCAAAAGGTGGCTTTATTAGCTGTAGCGTGAGCAAAGCAAAGTAAAGAAGAGGACTTGCGGGTCAGGGCGACCAAGGTGACGCAGGAAAAGCCGGATGACGTAGCCCGTGTCTGGTGACGCCAAAAGACAAGGATTACGCCATGGGTTATGTCCAAAGCCCGGACGAGCCGTTAAAAAGAATAAAGAAGCATCTACTTTAGGAAAGGAGCATATTCGTAGAATATGCTGCAACCTGTGCCCTAGAATTGTAACCCGGGCTTCCCTATATAAGGGGCACCGGGGCCTCCATTGAGAGGGCTGGTCGATAGATCAATCATTCTCTGTCTAAGGGAGAACTCTAGGACTAGATAGTAGAGAGTAAGAGACATCGTCTCCTTCCTACTAGGAGCGTCAAGAGCACTTGTAAACACCATTGATAGAGAAATAATAAGAACTTTCGTGCGTGGAAACACCATGTTCTTTAGCCTAGCACTCATTGGCCCCATCTTTAGCCTATCCATGGCATCTGCCGTGCCACCACCACGACACTCGCGGTGCAAGATGTGGGACTAAAGGTGTATATACCTCTTAATTATTTTACAGCCTCAATTGCTAGGCCCGGGGACCAATTAATGCTCCTAGTTTTGCTAAATTACTTCTCTAGTTGACCGTAAAATATGAACCACCAAGTCGTGTAATGCTCCTGGCCAATCATGTTGTTAAAATGGGAGTGCATCCACTGGCTTGCATGTTTTCAATTAGATGTCGTGGCCACGTGCATTGGCTAGATTTTAGGATTACTACTACATGCAATAACTAGCTATAAAACGAGTAGGTCAAGTTAATTCTCCGAACTAGTACTACTCCGGCCTAGTAATATCGAACACAGGGAGTACCTCAAGTGTGGTTATATGGATGATCAGTTGATGTGACTCTGGGCCATGAATTCTTGACCATATAGCCATACGTTCTACCACATTTTTTTACTACTACTAGTAGTACATGGACGCTAGCAAAATTCAAAATCTCAATCGAGCAGCAAAATCACACACACCGACTTCGAAGCATTTCCCGCCTAACCATTTCAAAAACTTTGAGCCAAAATCTCCCGCCTAGGGAGTACCTTTTTTTTATTATTATTATTAGATGGGCGCTTGTCAAATTAAAAATCTCAATCGAGTGGCAAAACCGCACACCGACTTTGAAGCATTTTCCGCCCCTCTGTTTCAACAACTTTGAGGCAAAATCTCACACCGGGGCTGTACCATTTTTGTATTATTATCAGATGGGCGCTTGTCAAATTCAAAATCTCAATCGAGAGGCTAAACCATACACTAACTTTGAAGCATTTCCCGTCCCTCGGTTTCAAAACTTTGAGGCAAAATATCCCATCGGGGCAGTACCATTTTTATATTATTATAGATGGACGGTCGCCAACTTCAATATCTCAATCAAGCGGCAAAACAATACATCGATCTTGAAGCATTTCCCGCCCCTCAGTTTCAGAAACTTTTGACTTCAAAATTCCGATTCTACCCATTGTTCTGACGCCCTATGGGAAAGCTAAAGTCGATATCTTGGGGGCATGATCGTAATTTATATTTCTGTTCACCTCCCTAGTCCGGATTCACCCAAATTTTATGGCTGGTCCTTCCAAATATCCCAGCCCCTCTCTCCCACACCCTCACCTCCACGACCATGACGCGCACTGGCCGACGGCAATTCCACGGTGGCCGGACCCGCTTAAGCGACGGTCTCGTGCACCGCCGTGGAGCCGCTTCACCGATGCTCACCCTCCGGATATGGTTCACCGGGTCTCTCTGCCATTGCACCGGAGCTGCGGTGTCGTTCACCATGTCGATGGCGTCATTGAACGCCCAAGCTCTTCTTCTCGGCCATCGAAAGCTACCCAACCGTACAGGATCCGTTTCACCGGTGTACACCGGACGTGATCTAGTTCCGGGAGTTCCATGTCCACTGCTCTAGACTAGCTGCTCGGCCGTTGCCATTCACCGCACTTGATCTGCCTCGGCGACACTCTCGTCCACCGCGCTCAAGATGACATCGACCGCCAAAGATCTGCTTCCCCGACCGCCAACAACCACTGCAACCGCAGCACCCTCGGTGACCTGGACGTCACCCGCACGGTACCAATGATCCTTAGACGCCTCTCCGACCAAGGTTAACCAAATCTACAACCCGTTTTTGTTTTGTCAGCAGTATAGCAGGTTCAAGCATGTCGCAGTGAACTGCATTTTTGTTATCGTGCTCATACATACAAGTCAGTGGGCATGCATGTTCTTCGTGTTAGTACATACAAGGTCATTAGACATGTTGGTTTGCGTGCCCTGCTCTACAAATTTGAAGTCATGGACATGTCTATTATTTTGTCATACACATGTTCTTAGTTACTCCATACAACAGTAATTGCCTGCTACTATGTAATTCTTGCAAAATCTGAACTCAGCGAAAAATATTAGTGTGGATTCCCTGCTCTACAGTTGCTGAATCTATCTGTTTCGTCCTGAGATCAGTTCCTGCTATTATTTCCTCCTTGGCATCATTCTGCTGTCCTGTAGTGGCCGTTTAAACTCTTTGTACTAATTCTATTATAATTTTGTTGTTGCCATCTGCTCTTCAAAAGCTGCATCACTAACTATTTCCTTTTTCTTGCATATAGCTCAAAATGGAACAATGAACATGTTGGTTTGCATAGCCTATTCTATAGGTTCACAAGGGATGCCATTAATTCCTTATCTGGTGCTGGTTCATCCTGAAAACAGCATAACTGTCCTCTACTATGTAGTTCACTCGTGGTTTGCATTCCTACTCTAGATGTTCTCTTATGATGCCATTATAATTTTTATCTGGTTGATTCTTAGCTATGATAGTAACTACATGCCACTGTGTAGCTCACCACAAATTCTGAGTCACCCAATGACTATGCATTCCAAGAGATGCCACTGCTTCCATATATATTTGCTAAAATGACCTCGCTTGTTTATATTTGCTGAAATTCTAAGAAACACTTTGTTTGATTGCTCATTTCATTCTAGGCACACTTGTCTAATGCTTGTTTTTCCTGCTCTACAGGTTCACGAGCGACGCCATTATATCTTGCATCTAGTTCTGGGTCTGGTTCGTCCTAAGTCACGACATAATTATCCTCTACAATATATAGTTCATTCGTGGTTTGCATTCCTGCTCTACAAGTTCTCGTATGATGCGGTTATAATGTCTATCTGGTTCATTCTTACTATGACAGTAACTGCATGCCATTTTGTGTCTCAACGCAAATTTTGAGTCACCCGATGTCTCTTGCATTTAAGGGTATAGAACTGCTTCCATATATATTTGTCAAAATGACCTGGCTAGTTTATTTTTGCTAAAATTCTAAGCCACACACACATTTTTTGATTGCTCGTTTCACGGTAGGCACACTTGTTTAATGCATGCTTGCTTGTCCTGTTTGTTTGACGTGTTGGTCAACAATTGAACCATTGACCAGTTGTAAACTCCAGATCATAGCTCCTATCATATCAGTCAAATGAGTAGTTTGTCTTATTTGATGTATTAACTTGTTAGTACTTATTTTCAGGGTGCAATTATTGCTATCGCCACCAAAGAGCGGGCTGCAAGATCATGTCTCCTCCAATGTAGCTATCACACTCAAAGGAAGATGCAGGTGATCAATTGAGGACTCTTCTATTAACTTGATTATCAACTGAAATGCTGATTTTTCTTTCCCTTGATTTGATAATATGTAATAATTTTAAGAAGTTTGCAGCTGATGTAATATCTTGATAACTCGCGTAGGCCATGTATGCATTTAGTTGACGTCGTCCACATATGCGGTAGTCGTTACGGTAACTACGCCAGGCAGGTCGATTATGCAACACTACCGATTAAACAAACAAAGAGACCATGACTCTCTGTGTTTTGAAATTTTGGCGGTGTTTCAAAATCAACTTCACCCCTTGCGATTATCTTTTCAGTGGACCCACCAGGTAGTCAATGTATCGAGAACAAGTAAGAGTTATTTGGCAAGATTCAACTTCGTGCTAAGAATATGCATGCCTCAAAAGATTGACCATGTTTTGAAAACAATCAAAGTGGCTATGGCTCACCGCGTTTTGAAATTTTGCGTGCATTTTGGAATTAACTTCACACCTTGCGAAAATCTGTTCACTAGACCCACCAGGCCATAGTCAATGTATCGAGAACGAGTGAGAGTTTGGAAAGCTTCAACTTATTGCTAAGAATATGCATGCCTAGAAATGTGAGGCATGTTTTGAAAACAATCAAAGTGGCTATGGCTTACCGCGTTTTGAAATTTTGCATGCGTTTCAAAATTAACTCCACACCTTACAAAAATCTACTCACTGGACCCACTACCAACAAGTCAATGTATCGAGACGAGTGACAATTTGGAAAGATTCAACTTCTTTCTAAGAATATGCATGCCTAGAAATTTGACCGTATTTTGAAAACAACCAAAGAGACTATGGGTCACCACATTTTGAAATTTTGCGTGTGTTTCGAAATTAACTTCACACCTTGCGAAAATCTGTCCACTGGACCCACCAGGTAGTCAATGTATCGAGAACGAGTGAGAGTTTGGAATGATTCAACTTATTGCTAAGAATATATGGGTGCCTAGAAATTTGACCGTGTTTTGAAAACAATCAAAGATGCTATAACTCACCGTGTTTCAAAATTTTGGCTGTGTTTCGAAATTAACTTCACAACTTGCGGAAATCTGTTTAGTGGACCCACCACTAGACAGACAATGTATGGAGACGAGTGAGAGTTTGGAAAGATTCAACTTCTTGCTAAGAATATGCATGCCTAAAAATTTGACCGTGTTTTAAAAACAAACAAATAGACTATGACTCACCATGTTTTGAAATTTTGGCTGGGTTTCAAAATTAACTTCACACCTTGCGATAATATTTTCAGTGGACCCACCAAGCAGTCAATGTATCGAGAACGAGTGAGAGTTGTTTGGCAAGATTCAACTTCTTGCTGAGAATATGCATGCCTCGAAAGTTTGACCATGTTTTGAAAACAATCAAAGATTGTATGACTCGCCGTGCTTTGAAAGTTTGGATGTGTTTAGAAATTAACTTCACACCTGGCCGTAGTCAATGTATCGAGAACGAGTGAGAGTTTGGAAAGATTCAAATTATTCCTAAGAATATGCATGCCTAGAAATTTGACCGTGTTTTGAAAACAATCAAAGTGGCTATGGCTGACCATGTTTTGAAAATCTGCGTGTGTTTCAAAATTAACTCCACACCTTGCGAAAATCTATTCACTGGACCCACCAGGCCGTAGTCAATGTATCGAGAATGAGTGCGAGTTTGGAAAGATTCAACTTTTTTCTAAGAATATGCATGCCTAGAAATTTGACTGTGTTTTGAAAACAATCAAAGTGGCTATAGTTGACCACGTTTTGAAAATTTGCATGCGTTTCGAAATTAACTCCACACCTTGTGAAAATCTATTCACTAGACCCTCCAGGCAGTCAATGTATCAAGAACGAGTGAGAGTTTGGAATGATCCAACTTATTGATAAGAATATGCATGCCTAGAAATTTGACCGTATTTTGAAAATGATCAAAGAGGCCACGAGTCACCGTGTTTTGAAATTTTGGCTATGTTTCGAAATTAACTTCACACCTTGCGAAAATGTGTTCAGTGGACCCACCAGGCAGTCAATGTTTCAAGAACGAGTGAGAGTTTGGGAAGATTCAACTTCTTGCCAAGAATATGCATGCCTAGAAATTTGACAGTGTTTTGAAAATAATCAAAAAGACTATGACTCACAGTGTTTTGAAATTTTGCCCTGTTTCGAAATTAACTTCACACCTTGCAAAAATTTGTTCAGAGGACCTACAACCAGGAAGCCAATGTATGGAGACGAGTGAGAGTTTGGAAAGATTCAACTTCTTGCTAAGAATATGGTTGCCTAAAATTTGACCGTGTTTTGAAAACAAACAAAGAGACTATGACTCACCGTGTTTTGAAATTTTGGCCGTGTTTCGAAATTAACTTCACACCTTGCGATAATTTTTTCAGTGGACCCACCAGGCAGTCAATGTATCAAGAACGAGTGAGAGTTGTTTGGCAAGGTTCAACATCTTGCTAAGAATATGCATGCCTCAAAAGTTTGACCATGTTTTGAAAACAATCAAAGAGACTATGTCTCAACATGTTTTGAAAGTTTGGATGTGTTTCAAAATTAACTTCACACCTTGCGATAATCTGTTCAATGGACATACCAGGCAGTCAATGTATCGAGAACGAGTGAGAGTTTGGAATGATTCAACTTATTTCTAAGAATATGCATGCCTAGAAATTTGACCATGTTTTGAAAACAATCAAAGTGTCTATGGCTCACCGCGTTTTGAAATTTTGCGTGCATTTCGTAATTAACCTCACACCTTGCGAAAATCTAATCACTAGACCCACCAGGGAGTTAATGTATCGAGAACGAGTGAGAGTTTGGAATGATTCAACTTATTACTAAGAATATGCATGCCTAGAAATTTGACTTTGTTTTGAAAACAATCAAAGTGGTTATGGCTCACCATGTTTTGAAATTTTGCATGCGTTTAGAAATTAACTTCACACCTTGTGAAAATTTGTTCACTAGTCCCACTAGGCAATTAGTGTATCGAGCACGAGTGAGAGTTTGGAATGATTCAACTTATTGCTAAGAATATGCATGCCTAGAAATTTGACCGTGTTTTGAAAACAATAAAACAGGCTATGACTCACCATGTTTCGAAATTTTAGCTGTGTTTCGAAATTAACTTCATACCTTGCGAAAACCTCTCCAGTGGACCCACTAGGAAGTAAATGTATCAAGAACGAGTGAGAGTTTGGCATGATTCAACTTCTTGCTAAGAATATGCATGCCTAGAAATTTGACCGTGTTTTGAAAACAAATAAAGAGACCATGACTCTCCGTGTTTTGAAATTTTGGTGGTGTTTCGAAATTAACTTCGCCCCTTGCGATAATCTTTTCAGTGGACCCACCAGGCAGTTAATGTATCAAGAACGAGTAAGAGTTGTTTGGCAAGATTAAACTTCTTGCTAAGAATATGAATGCCTCAAAAGATTGACTGTGTTTTGAAAACAATCAAAGAGATTATGACTCACCATTTTTTTTGAAAGTTTGGTTGTGTTTTGAAATTAACTTTACACCTTGCAATAATCTGTTCAGTGGACCTACCAGGCAGTCAATGTATCGAGAAGGAGTGAGATTTTGGAATAATTTAACTTATTGCTAAGAATATGCATGCCTAAAAATTTCACAGTGTTTTGGAAACAATCAAAGTTCCTATGGCTCATCACATTTTGAAATTTTGTGTGTGTTTCGAAATTAAGTTCACACCTTGCGAAAATCTATTGACTAGACCCACCATGAAGTCAATGTATTGAGAATGAGTGAGAGTTTGGAATGATTCAACTTATTGCTAAGAATATGCATGCCTAGAAATTTGACCGTGTTTTCAAGACAATCAAAGAGGCTATGACTCACCGTGTTTCAAAATTTTGGCTGTGTTTCGAAATTAACTTCACACCTTGCAAAAATCTGTTCAGTGGACCCACCAGGTAGTCAATGTATCAAGAACGAGTGAGAGTTTGCTAAGATTCAACTTCTTTCTAAGAATATGCATGCCTAGCAATTTGACCGTGTTTTGAAAACAATTCTAGAGAGCAATACAGATTCATAAACAACCTCACAAATTTAAATTATAAAAAAGCAACACAAAGATCCTCACAATTTTCAAAATATAAAATGGAAGAGAGAGGAGAGAGGGAAAATCAATTTTCAATTTCTTGTGGGCAATCCACAAGATTGAGGTGCACCTTAATGCTGATGTAGTCACATGTGCCTTGCCGGTGAGCATCGATGGGACCGATGCTAGCTAGGGCTATGATTCTGATGTTTGCGTGTCTGCTAGATTCTTCAGGCGTATATAGACCAATGTTTCGTGCTTGCTTGATTTTGTAGGCGACGCAGCCTTTTTGACATGTCATGGTGATGGCTAGGGGATAGGGGAGAGCATATGGCACATTGGGCGCAGTTGAGTTTTCAAATCAATGTGACATTAAACAATTTCAAATCAATGCCCCGGAAATGCCGTGCAAGGAGATGATTTACGTGGACTGTACAAAGGTTATTTTTTATCCATGGACTTTGATATACTACTGATCCGTATTTCACTTATAATGATTGATATTGGTAATTAAAGAATACATGCGGGTTCCAGGCTTCTTCCTTTCAGTATTAATTACCTGAATTCACGTGAGTAATTAACGTGGGTTTCTCTGTATTGGCACCCTTGTTTCCTCGAACGCATGCAGAAATTAAGGGGAGGAAGTAATTTCATCTTCCTCCGTAATACAAGAGGTTTTATTGCGTCGCAATGGAAGATGAAATGACAAACGGAGTACTTATGCTAGTATGTGCATGATGCTATATATCCAATTCAAAATTGCTACATTATAGTAGTAGAGATAATTCGAAAACATTGGCGATGATGCTATATGTGCATGATCAAACAACTTTTGGATAATCTCAAGGAAAAATAAGGACGTATGTATCAATGAGCGTGAATGGACAATAAGAGTTCTGAGGACAG
Source organism: Avena eriantha (assembly GCA_910589775.1). Lineage (NCBI taxonomy): Eukaryota > Viridiplantae > Streptophyta > Magnoliopsida > Poales > Poaceae > Avena > Avena eriantha. Next base: position 534,862,737 of record OU342743.1, on the reverse strand, counting down.
ATTACTTTTCGGGCCTAGCAACCCCACGTTTCTTCTTGTTTTTAATGAGCTTACCTCATGGGTGGCTTTGATGTCGTTGCTCAGGCGTACTATATTATTCACATTAGCGGAATAGTGGGTTCCCAAAATTTCATTTTAAACATAAGGTTGAACCCTCCCAGCCATAGTGATTCAAAATTTATCAATAAAGGGGATTTATTTATTGGGTGGCCGAGTGGTTGACACCTCACGTCATTGTCATGTACTTCATCCATTCAGAAATATAAGACGTTTTAGCTTTGTGAATCGAATGTATCTAGACGCCATTTAGTGTATAGGTTCGTAGATGTTCGGAGTGAACCTTTACATTAAAAGGCGTCTAGATACATTTATTTCACAAAGCTAAAACATCTTATATTTCGAAATAGAGAGAGTAGATATGATTTTTGCTAGGAAGGGCAAACACTAATGAATGCTTATAGGAAGGCTAGGAAATTGGAAATTGTGTTCCATTAATAAACCTTCGTGCTCCTCATCCTAGAGTCAGATTTTAGCAATTCAATACAAAAAGGTTGTTGGACATGCTCCAAAGCCCAATGTTTTTTCTTTTTAAATAAGAACAATAGTGATTAGCTTGAATAATTAATTGCGGTCTACGTATGTTGTACTACTGTACTTCATAGAATATGCTATGTGTGCATGACCGAACAACTTTCGAAAAACCTGAAGGAAAACGTGGCTGCATTAATGATTGAGCGTGAACTAAGGCTGGCAATGGGTAGGATGTGAGTAGGGTAGAACAATATCATACCCACTCTTGTTTAGTCAATGGGTAGAAAATTTTATCCATACCTGTACTCGCGGGTATAAAACTTTACCCATGCCCGTACCCATGAAAAATATCAAAGTTTAGAAGCCATAGTATCACACTCTTCCCTAGGTTGCTTGGCCCCATAGGTTGTAAGTCTATAGGGGTAAGTTTTACCACTATGTCAGTTTAAATGGGTAGGGTATGAGTCTATCTACTCGTGCTCGTACCCATGACTTAACGGGCTAGATTATTCACGTTAGCGAAATAGTGCGTTCCCATATTTTTGTTTAGAATAGAAGTATGAACACTGCCAACCATAGTGATTGAAAAGTTATCGATAAAGGGAACTTTATTTTTTAAAAGCTCAGGGCGCTTTATTATTACACTCGATTCCCCATACCACCGGCCTACCATTCTACTATTATTAGTTGGACTATGGATAAACAAATTCACTCGAGTTGGTTGGGGCTTTAATCATAATTTTCGTGCTCACTACCTGTCTTGGTGACAACATCTTCATACGCATCATCGTTCATTAATAGATATAATACGGAAATATATCAATGCCATAGTATTTTAGTGCCTACCAAAGCAATACTTTAGTTTTCTCTCTTCTCAGTTTCTTCAAAAAGGGGTCTAGCCTCTTTCTCAGTTATTTTAAAAAACATAGTTTTGGAGAATACTTCAGTTTAAACCCCTATTATTTGTTGGAAGAAAACACTAAAAGGTATTCAATATTTCAGTTTATTCAGAAATCAAAATGTTTTCTAAATAATTTAAAAATACTTTGATGCCAAACTCGTCCTTAATATCTGAACCGAGCCAATCTGGGCCATGGATGATCAATATTTAGATGCCAAATGGCCAAATGGGCCCTTAATTTCTGAACTGAGGCAGTATGGGCCATGGATGATCACCGATGTGCCTGTCGGCCTTTGATTCCAGGGAGTACGGCTTACCAATTTACTACAAATTGCACTAAACATAAATCTGAATTTAGTCGAGCGGGAAAATCTCCCGCTATCCAATGTTTCAAATATCTTGGAATCCCCCTTTTACCCCTAGTGAAGTCGGTTCATTGGGGATTCAATCGTAATTTCCCTGTTCAGTACCTCTATACCCCGCCCCTACCACCGATCCCCCCCTCACCCACACACAATCCTCACCCCCAGCTACGCTAGCCCTGCGGAAAACCCTAGATCTACCTTTAGCACCTTAGATCTCATTCACCGTCGTTGCCGTGCACTGCACCGGATCTGCTTCACCGACCCACTGTCCTGGCGCGCCGAACACATTCCCACCGCCAGGAATCTGCTTCTTCGCCACTGTCGATCAGTGCTCGGAGGAACCCTGGTTCTGCTTCACCTTTGCCCACAAGCACCGCAATCGCAGCACCCTCAACAACCTCGACGTCACCACCCAGGATTCGCATCATGCCTAAACACCGTCGCGACCGAGGTAACCATATCTCCTTGGAGTTTGGTAAGATAAATATGTAGCAGTTAACTGTATTTTGCATTGGTGCTACTTTTGTAGTAACTTACAAGTACTATACTTGTTACCCGTATCTTCCTAAATAATTTTTTTGTAGTCAGGTTTAACCATAAGGCATTCAAGTGCGATTTTGTATTTCATGGCGAAATATGAGTCAGCCAACGGTTAACACATTTGTTTCCATTATCTACTGTAGTAAGTGCCTATATGTGATGTGGTTATAATTTCTCTCTGGCTTGGCGTAGGCTATGGCACTAATTGTTATTTCTTGCTTAATGCTTTTGTCCTATGTATACAGTACGCGTTTACATTAGTTATGCTACTTCCACTAAGATGTCTGTTTCATTTTCTTCTGCTTACCCCACTATTCCTAACTGTTTGTTGTTGTTACGCAATCAACAGGTGCAGTTTACACTAGAAATCGTGGAATGAATGGCCCCTATAATCTCGTAAGTATCTATTGCTTTTGTATCACTTCATGCTAACATCTGTGAGACTAGAACCTTTTTGTGTTCACTATTCGCTGCACCATTATGCAGAGGACCGACACTGAATTATGGAGACCATCAGTCCAGTTCCTTGATGCAGCGGACATCATCAATGAACATACCTGTAACCAGATCAACAACCCTGAGACTCTACATAGAGCTACTGTAAGGACGCCCCCCTTTTTTAAGGTTTAAGTCCCTTGATGTCATTCCATTGACTTAGGTTGAGTTGTAATTTTTGTTGGAGGCACTAGGGTGATTATAACAAGGCCAGAAATGCAACAGAATCCAATATAAAGAACCACCTACTTCAAATCTCACTCTGGTATCTACACGTGTATGGCTATTTTAATACGAGGCAGATGATAGGACACTTTGTCTTTGGGCAGACAATCAAAAAAATTAAACATTCTAAGTATTCGATAGATTGTTTGACCATTTCTCTGAAATGATTTTTCTATTCTATTAGGGGCACCCGACTGCATGAGGTCCTTGTGTCAAGTGCTTACATCGTTATAACAGACCAAATAATCTTTTGAAAATCTTTGAGAATGGCCATGGTAGTTTTGTTTCTTTGTATGATGTTGTAACTTCTTTTATCTTAGTTTCAGCCTTCATAAAGTAGAACAGTCATTTCACAGGGCAGAAGTGACAGTTGCACACTATCTCATCCCTCTATGAAATCAACTGTTCCAGTTATTCCAGAAGAAAGAGATGTATGATGCCCTGCCGTTACTAATTGCTTTCTTCCTTATAGCAAAAGGACTGATTTGAAATTCATTGGTTTTTGTTTTCCTTGGTAATTATGTTCTAGGACGTTTCTTTTTGTTTTAGGTTGCAAATAGAAATATGAAGGCAGAACAGAAAACAACTACCTCAAGTGTAGATCTCTTTGGACAGAGCAGCAGTGACAGTGCATATTGCTCACGTAGTTACACAATCTGGACTGCTCCATACATTCCAGCAGAAAGAGTTTTTGGTGCTGCACTCCAAGATGCACTTGATGTAGTTGGACACGAAGCCAACAGAATGGATGCAGTAGTCTCCATAGCAAGGAAGGAGTTACCTGAGTTAAAAAAACAAGCAAGCTTTGACGGAGACTCTACTTAATAATATCCTCAACAAGTCTCGTGGTAATCCCGCTGTTACAGGTGAGGCGGCGTGAGCTCCCTAGAAGGAACATTTTTGAAACTGAGATTATATTGTTTATCAGCTGTGTTGTACTCCGATGATGCTTTATGAGCTACGGAATTTTTCAGGACTGTAACAATTTACTAATTTTCCAGTTATAAGTTTTTTTTCCACAGTTCCAGAATTTATTTAGCATTTTAGAGAACTTGTGTTATTTGTTTATCCATGTTTATGTCCTCACAATGGATCTAAGTTAGATAGGCTTAAACAGTAGCAGACCCACAACGTTTTATCAGTCCCTGATGGACCACCAATCAACAGTGACGGGCCTACACCGAGTAAAGGCTGGAACGGTTAAAGGCCAGAATAGTGAAAGGCCTGAACAGTGAAAGGCCGGAATAGTGAAAGGCCAGAATAGTAACAGACCGGAAACGTAACAAGGCCAGAACTTTAGCAAGCCAGAATCTTCAGCCCGTTTATGGGACTGAATAGTAGAAGGACGGAACAGTGAATGTCCAGAACAGTAAAGGCCATAACATTAGAGGGCCGTAACGGAGGAGCACATACAGAAGTACCGAGCGACCTATGTCCTGCCGTCGGAGGAGAAGGTGGAGGTGCAGCTCGCGCCGGTGGGGTAGGAGTCATCATAGCCGGAGGAGGGGGAGCGGGTTATCTTTCTGCGCATCTGGCCCGCCGCTTCACGCTGCTGGTCCACTCATTCTTCCTCACCTTCCTCGCCTTCTTCGACCTCCTCCTCCACCACCTGGGCGCCAATGCTATCGAGACGTTGGCGCATTTCGTTGCCTTCTACAAAGGCTACCTCGGGATCCAGCCGGATCTCGGGCTCTTCTACCGGCTCGTCCGAGTCCGGCCACGGGTTCAATTCACCAAGGGGCCGCTAGTCGCGTGCAGCGGCGCCTCCATCTACTCCCGCACGCAGACCGGCTACCCCAAGTTCCAGCTGCACGACAAGGTACGGCTGTGGCAACAGTCATACTTCTATGTCCGCAATCTCACCACTGAAGACCGGATCAACTTGCCAACGTTCCAGGACATGGAGTCCAGCCGGCAGCACAGGGATCTGAAGATCCACAATGAGAAGGCGGAGTCGGATGCGATGCTGCTGCGCATGCAGTCCCTCGTCACCGCCGGTCTAACCGGCCTGGACATCACCCTCAACTAGATGTCTAGGCTGATGATGTCGCAGCAGCAGCGAGCGCAAAAGATGTGCTACTACTCCGGCCGGTTGGACCTGACCTGGCAATCTCGCCATGATCCCCGCTACCACAACCTGAGGGAGTGGGTGTGGACCATCATGAAGGAGCGGCTGACGGAAGGCTGGAAGTTTGGGCTAGCCCCTTATTGCCGCGACAACTGCGTGCCCTGGGTAAGTCCTTCTAGCCGGAATTTCTCTTGCTTTTCTTCTTCCGTCATCCGGCTGATCTGCTTGCCTTTTTTCCTCTCCTGGCAGATCTTTCCCTGCATACTTTGCGAGGAGGGCGAGACCCCTCTTCAGAACTTCACGCCCGACTTGCCTGAGCTGCACGCTCGCCGGTCTAGCGAAGAGTCTTCCCTAGCCGTAACGACGAGCCGGCCACTAATCCTCACGCAGAGGTCGACGAGGAGGAGGAGGCCGCGCCGCCTCCCGAGCCGTCTCGGTGCCATGTGACGGACGGCGACTCCAGCCGGTTCGGTGCTGGTGGGAGTGGCTCCAGCCGTTCTAGCGCCAGCCAGCCCGCCGCGGAGGAGCCGCCCCCCAAGAGGAGCCGGACCAGCACCCTTCCCCCAAGCCGCCTTGGCCGGAAGAAAGGGCCGCCCCCGGTGGTACAGGGGTAAGTCTTCTTCTAAGTGTTTTTATGCTCTTCCGTTCCTTTTGCTTCTTATCTGTCTTTGGCTTATTTTCTTTTTGCCTTTCTGTTTGCTCAGTATGCTCGTCTCCTTCGGCGCCGCAAGCCCGGCATGGATGCTGACTGGGTCGCTGCCCCGCGCGCTTTCTGTGTCTGCCTTCGCCCCTCCTTCTTCCGAGGCGCCGCCTCTGCCACCACCTCGAGCTGAACCGGCTACTACAGCCGGAGCGGGGGATACCCCGCCGGCTACGGTGGTCCAGCCGGGAACGGTTGTGGCCACCACGCAGAGCGGGGACAGCTCCTCTGCGGGGACGCGGAGGGCCGCCACCGGCAAAGAACTCGTGGTTGTTGGCGACGACAACTCCGACAACGAGCCGGGGAAGGAGTGGAGGACGGCGGTTGTTGCAGCAAAGGAGTCCCTGGCCGCCAATGCCATGGATGATGATGCCTCCTCCGCCACCTCAATGACAGACCTTGCCGCCACCCTCGAGTTGGTGGTGAAGGAGATCCGGCTGCTGGAGGCCGCAGCCTGCTGCAACCGGTCCTTGTAGCAGAAGCTTGCTGCGGCCAATGGTACTTTGCAGAGTAAGTTTCCTTATCCAGAATTTCGCTTTTGCTGATAGTCCGCTTTTTACAGCCATCATATTGTGTGCTCAGTGGAAGATCGATCGCCTAAAGAAGGCGAACGACTGGCTAAGCAAGTCCAACTCCATGCTCCGGCTGCAGAACAAGGACTGGCACGCCAAGGTGGACGCTTTGGAGGCCACCGACATGGAGCGCGATTCCTCGCTCGCCAGTCGGACTGAAGCCTTCAACCTTCTCGAGGCCCAGAACAAGGACCGAGAGAAGGAAGTTAAGTGGCTGACGACTTGGGAGAAGGCCCTGGTGGAGGAGCTGATGCAGGTTGGGCACACTACTAAGGGTAAGTTCCCTTTTTGACTTCCCTCGTATTTCCGGATCCGGTAGCCGGATCTTGACATTCCTTTTTTATGACAACCATTTATCCTAGCGTAGACCTGCTGGCCTACAACTGGCTGCAGGAGAGCTGGCCGAGAGAACAGCCGATAGCCCAGGAGCTGGTCGTCCTTCTTGGCAAGGAGGCTGCCAAGCTTTGTCAGGCGGCGCAGGCCATCTTCTCCTTCCTGTGGCCGGACGCTCTGATTCCGGAGATGATGGCGCAGCTAGCCGCCAAGGTGGGGGAGGTGCCGGCTACCGTCGACCGACTGCGAGACTTGGCGGCGCGAGCCGGAGAGGAGATGGATTTGGCCCTCATGCTCTCCTGGTACAAGGACGCCCGTGTCGAGAAGATCGACGGGGGTTTCCGTTCCGACGCCAATCTTTCCGCCATCCGCCAAGCCCATCCGGAGCTCCGGGCCTCCGCCATCAAGATTGCTGACTATGTGGACACCGACGAGGTGCTCACCGACTCGGAGTCCGTTGGCACTTTGGATGTGGAAGCCTCGACGCAACCGGCTGGTGGCGATGCCGGAACCGGATCGACCGCCACGCCTCCTCCGCCTCCCGAGACTACCGCTAGCCAGGGCGCTCCGCACGGCAATGGCCCCGCCATTTAGCTATGACCCCAGGATGCCGGGTGTATTTGTCTATCTTTTCTAGCTCGAAACTTTGTTTGTCTATACTGGATGCTTCTGGCGCCGAGTAAACTCATGGGGGCTTCGTCTCTCCTTTCCTTTTAATGTCCGTCTGAATTATCTTGGTTTGCTCCCAACTTGTGTTTTCTGTATGCTCCTTTAAATATTTCGCCGATTGAATTTATCCGGCTGACTTCGCTCGGCTGAACGCCTTTAGCCGGGGCAACTGTAATTCCATTGGGGGCGCGCCAGCGCACCCACTGGGTGTAGCCCCCGAGATTCGGAGTAGCTGGCGCAGCCAGGTACTTCGAATCTTCTTTCTTTCCTTAAGTCTTCTAGCTTCATCCGACTAGACACCTCTTAGCCGGTTACCTCCACTGGCTGAACGCCAGTAGCCGGAGGAACTTCCATTCCAGTGGGGGCGCGCCAGCACACCCACTGGGTGTAGCCCCCGAGATTCGGAGTAGTTGGCGCAGCCAGGTACTCCAAATCTTCTTTTTTATTCTCTTCCAGCCCTTGCCCTCACCTGGGCTCCAAATTTCCAGCTAAATGCCCTTAGCCGGTCGGGAAACTATAAGATTCCACTGGGGGCGCGAGCGCACCTAGTGGGTGTAGCCCCCGAGATTCAGAGTGCTTGATGAAGGCAAGGACTTCGAATCTTCTCCTTTTCTTCTTGAATTCCGACTCGAAGTAGTCGTACAAAAATATACACGCACACATGAATTCTCACCCGTTAATAGGTTAGTCTGCTAAACTGTAGCTGGGAGGCGGATTTGTTTTTTGAAAACCAGCTTGTGCTTTTCCGGACACTTAGTCATTTTCTCGTGTGCTCTGATTTTTCTGCTACGTCCTAGCTGGGCAGCAGGGTTGCGGTCTGCAGCCGGAATTGAAGGGAGCTGATAGTACATTGTGCACGGTACTAATGGCTTAGGGGCTGGATTGTCTTAAGCTAGTTGCGAGGCCGGGACGCCCGATCTGTCGCATCTCCTCCCCGTTTTTCATGTGGGATGCCTCGGGCTTTTGCTCTTGCTAGCCGAATAGCAGGGTTGCGTTCTGTAGTTGAGACGAAGAGTGGGCCTCTGACATCATCGCACTTTACTCAGTCGGTTTGTTGATTTTAGTAGGTCGGGCCAGCCGGCAAGCCCCCAGGAAGGGATTGCCGGAGCCAGAAAAAATGAACCGGAAAATAGATGCATACAAATTTCTAGCAAGGAGCCCCCGAGTATCTCGTAGGGGTCCACATTTTCATTCATAAGGTTTGCAGGATACATACACTGTCTGGTGACTAGGTGTAAAACGGGTGTAGAAAACCCGCGTTCCAAGGGCGCTCTGTCTCCTCATCCGACTTGTCCATCTTGTTCTTGCGCGGCTGCTGCGCATCGATGAGGTAGTAGGAGTCGTTGGGCAGTACCCGACTGATGATGAAGGGACCCTCCCAGGGTGGCGATAGCTTGTGCATGCCCTTCGTGTCCTACACCAGTCAGAGGACCAGGTCGCCTTCGCGGAACGCGATAGGGCGGATCCAGCCTGAATGGTAGTGGCGTAGGCGTTGTTGGTAGAAAGCCGATCTGGACAATGCCAGTTCGCGGGCCTCCTCGAGGAGGTCCACAACGTCTTCCCGCGCCACCTGGTTGGCTTTTTCATCCTACAGAAGCTTGCACGGAGAGTCAAACTCGATGTCCGCGGAGAGGACGGCTTCCGATCCATAGACCAGGAAGAACGGGGTGTAGCCGGTTGATCTATTCGGCATGGTGCAGAGGCTCCATAGCACAGCCGGAAGCTCCTCGATCCAGCATCCGGGCGACCGCTCCAAAGGCTCGATGAGGCGTGGTTTGATGCCGGCTAGTACTAAGTTGTTTGCCCTTTCGACTTGCCCGTTGGACTACGGGTGCGCGGCGGAAGCAAGGTCCAGACGGATGCCCTTATTGCTGCAGAACCGGGCGAAGGCCCCCTTGGCGAAGTTCGTGCCGTTGTCGGTGATGATGCTGTTGGGGTAGCCGAACCGGTTGATGATGTCGGTGAAGAAGGTGACGACTGTCGCCCCGTCTAGCTTCCGGATGGGCTTGGCCTTGATCCACTTTGTAAATTTGTCCACCGCCACCAACAGGTGGGTCATGCCCACGCGCGCCCGCTTGAAGGGACCGACCATGTTGAGGCCCCAAACAGCCAAAGGCCAGGTGATCGGTATGGTTTTGAGCACCGAAGCCGGCGTATGCTTGAGCTACCCAAAGCGTTGGCACCCATTGCACGCGTGGACTAGTTGTTCTGCGTCCTCGAGAGCGGTGGGCCAATAGAAGTCATGGCGAAACGCCTTGGCGACTATCGCCCTTGACAAAGCGTGGTGCCCGCACTCGCCCTGGTGGATGTCCTTGAGCAGCCGGTAGCCTATGTCCACGTCGACACACCTTTGGAAGATGTCAGATACGCTGCGCTTGTACAATTCTTTGTTGATGATAGTGTACGTGTGCGCGCGGCGCCGGATTTGCCTGGCCTCCACCTCGTCGTCCGGAAGTTCCCCGTTGGTGATGTAGTTCATGAAGGGTTGTGCCCAGGATGGTATCTCTCGGATGAAGAGGATGCTTCCGCTCTCCGGTTGAAGGTCGTCGGGGGGTCGTCCGGATGAGGCATCCGGGACGGCAGCCCCCGAGCCGCTTGGCGAGTCGTCAGCCCACGGGTCTTGTGAGCCAGAGGGTACTAATTTGCCGGATTTGGTGCGGGCCTTCTTCTTTGGAGGTTCTGTCGGCTCTGCATCTGCCGCATCGTCAACCGGGGCACTCCCTGCCCATATGATGGAATCCGACTTGGGGGACGGGTTGATGGAGCGCTTGCGCAGGTGCTCCAAGGAAACCCCAGGTGGGATTGCCTGCCTGCTGGATCCAATTCGTGTGAGTGTATCGGCTTCCTCGTTATTGACACGAGGGACATGATGGAATTCACATTCGTCGAAGCGAGCGCTGAGCTTCCGTATGTGGAACTGGTAGAGAGCCGTGTTTGCATCGCGAGCGTCCCACTCTCCGGATACCTGCTGCACCACCAGATCTGAATCGCTGAAGCAAAGAATCTGATTAACACCAATCTCTCTGGCTAGCCGGAGGCCGTGCACCAGTGCCTCATATTCGGCTACGTTGTTGGAGGCCTTGAAGTGGATCTACAGGACGTACTCCAGCCGGTCTCCCTTGGGCGAGGTGCGCATGATGCTGGCTCCCAAGCCCCCGAGCATCTTCGACCCATCGAAGTGCATCCTCTAGTGGTCCGAATCCGGAACCGGTGGGAGGTATTGGGTCTCGGCCCAGTCGATGAGGAAGTCTGCCAGTGCCTACGACTTGATCGTGAGCCAGGGCTCGTACTGGATGGAGTAGGCGGTGAGCTCGATGGCCCACTTGGAGACTCAGATGGTGGCGTCCTTGTTACCGATGATTTCCGAAAGGGGTGCAGTACACACGACCTTAATCGGATGCTCCTGGAAGTAGTGCTTGAGCTTCTTGCATGACAGGTACATGCCATAACACATCTTCTGGTAGTGGGGGTAGCTTTGCTTGGATAGGGAGAGAACCTCGCTGAGGTAGTAGACGGGTCGCTGAGCCGACTGAGCCTTGCCTTCCTCGGGGCGCTCCACCACCAGGACGATGCTGACGACCCGACTGATGGCTTCTATATAGAGCAACATCGGCTCCTTTCTAGCCGACGTGGCTAGAACCGGTGCTGTGGATAGCATGCGCTTGAGGTCATGAAAGGCGGCGTCGGCTTGCGAGGTCCAGGAGAACTTGTCCGTCTTCTTCATCAGTTGGTACAACGGGAGTGCCTTCTCCCCCAACCGGCTGACGAAATGGCTAAGGGAGGCTAGGCATCCGGTGAACTTCTAGACTCCAATACGGCTCCTAGGCGGCTGCATCATCTCCATGGCCGCGATCTTTTCTAGATTCGCCTCGATCCCTCGATGCGATACGAGGAAACCGAGTAGTATGCCGGATGGGACTACGAAGACGCATTTTTCTGGGTTTAGCTTCATCTGGTATTGCCGGAGGTTGCCAAATGTCCCTCCCACGTCTTCGAGGAGGGTGCGCTTCTCCTTGGTCTTGATGACCACATCGTCCATGTAAGAATGCATGTTTCAGCCGATCTGCGAGTGCAAGCACTTCTGCATGCAGCGCTGATAGGTAGCGCCTGCATTCTTCAGACCAAAAGGCATGGTTACATAGCAAAAAGCCCCGTATGGGGTGATAAACAATGTTTTTATCTGGTCAACCGGGTTTAGCCGGATCTGATTGTAACCGGAATAACAATCTAAAAAAGACAACAAATTGCAGCCGACCATGGAATCGATGACTTGATCGATACTGGGCAATGCGAATGGGTGTTTCGGGCACGCCTTGTTCAGGCTGGTGTAGTCGATACACATGTGCCAGGTCTTGTTCTTCTTCAACACCAGGACTAGGTTTGCCAGCCAGTCCGGGTGGTACACTTCCATGATGAATCCGGTTGCGAGGAGCCGGGTGATCTCATCGCCGATAATCTTCCTCTTCTCCTCTGCGAACCGGCGCAGAGGCTGCTTGACCGGCTTGGCATTCGGCCGCAGATGAAGTGAGTGCTCGCCGAACTCCCTCGGTACACCTGGCATGTCCTTGGGTGACCATGCAAAGATATCCTGATTCTCACAGAGGAAGTCGATGAGCGTGCCTTCCTATTTGTTGTCCAAGTTGGCACCAATGGTGACAAACTTGGTCGGGTCAGAGGGGTCGAGCAGGATCCTCTTTGTCTCCTTTGCCGACTAGAAAGCTCCTTCTCCAGCCGGCTTGCTGCTAGCCGGCATATCTTGTTGGGCCATGGCCATGTTGCGCATGATCACGCGCTTCTCTTTAGCTATGATGAGGGCCCCTGCTAGTTTAGAATCGGCTGAGGCGCACTCCATCGACCGCCTGAAGCACCCAGCGGTGATGATCACGCCGTTTGGTCCTAGCATCTTTGTCTTGAGGTATGCGTAGTGGGGGACGACCATGAATTTGGCGAGGGCGGGGCGCCCGAGGAGAGCCTGGTAGGAGCTCGTCAGGTTTACCACCTCGAACTAAATCGGCTCGCGGCGGAAGTTTTCCTCAGTCTCGAAGATGACGTCCAGCTGGATTTTACCGATCGGGGCGCAAGCCAGTCTCGGCAATACACCGTGGAACGTTGTGGTAGTCGGGCGCTGGTCGCATTCGTGAATGCCCAGCTTCTCCAGCAAAGACCGGTAGAGGAGGTTGAGGCTGCTGCCTCCGTCAATGAGGATGTGCGAGAAGCGGCAGGTACGCTCGTTGGAGATGATGAGGGGGTAGAGCACCATGGCGTAGCCCCCGGGAGTCGGCAGGTGCTCCGGCTGGTCTTCTCGGCTCTAGGTGATGGGGGTTTCCGACCAGTTCAGGTACTAGGGGACCGGAGAGACGATGGCGTTGACCTCCTTGGATCGTCGCTTGCGGCTGTGCTTGTCGTCCAGATCCATCTCGAAGATGTGGTAGGCGGCGTGCGGCTGGGGGTAGATGTTGTTGTTGTTGTCGCCATTGCCGCCATTACCATCATTACCGGCTCCGCTAGCGGTGGTGGTGGTCTGCCAGGAGGGGCGGGGGGAGACGTTGCTAGTTGCCCTGGTCCTTTAGCTGGCGAGTCCAGCCGCAGTTCCTGGTGGTGTGCGTAGCCGGTTTGAAGGGACCTCTATGCCACTTGCACGGGCCGTCAAACATCTGGTCAAAGGTGAGCCATGGATTCTGCCTTCTTGCATCGCTAGCTGGCACGTCAGGTGCGCCCTCCACAACATTGACCTGCCGCGCGTGGTAGCGAGATTTCTGCTGTCCGGCCTAGCAGTCCCCATGGAACCGGTTGTCGTTGCCGTGGCGTCTGGAGGATCCGGCTTCTCCAGCCGGATTGCTCGGATGGTCGCGCGCCGGCTCCATAGGAGTCAGACGCCCGTCAGCACTTACTCGGAGGGGCTTCTTCATGGCGGCATCCACCATGGCGTACTGGTCCGCTACCGTCATGAGCTCCGCCATGGTTTTCGGCTCGTCACATAGTAGCCAGTGACGAAGCATGGTGCCCTCTCGGCATCCCTCGATGAAGAAGCCAATGTCCTGGCTCGCCAGGATGCCCTCGCAAGTGTTGCGCAGCTCCGTCCACTTGGCGAGGTACTCGCGGTCTGTCTCGCGGTCGCCCTGGACGCACAAGGCCAGGTCACGTGGGCATCCCGGACGCTTGTACGTGCCATTGAAGTTGCGGACGAACACCTTTTCAAAGTCTGGCCAGGCGTTGATGTTGTTGGGTGTGAGGCTGTTGAGCCATGTCCTCGCCGACCCGGTTAGCATAAGGGGGACGTAGCGCGCAGCTGTGCGCTTATTTCCATGGGAAATGCCGACTGCCGTAGCATAGTCGGTCAGCCAATCTTCCGGCTTCACACTGCTGTCGTACTTGGGGGTGTCCCTGGGCAGGGTGAACTTATTCGGAAACGGCTCGTTCCCGATGCAGGGTCCAAAACAAACCGGTTCGGTGGAGTCTTCTTCCTCCATAACACGCGCCTAAGCGAGGAGCTCGATGCGGTCATGAGCATCCGAGCGATCCGGGTTGGGCGCTCCAACTCAGCCCGAGAGACGGGAACCGGAGGGTCTTGGCGCTCCGGTTGGGGGAGGGGGATGCAGTGGGTTGCTATTCACCGTTTGCTCTAGGCGCGGCTAGCCCTTGCTGCCCGAACCACGACGCTTGCCGTGGGCCTTAGCCGGCTGAGGGGAGGATGCATGTTGGGTGTTGCGAGGCGCACCCTTGCTGTTGACGGGCGGCTTGCTCCCCTTGGAGTAGCTGGGGTCCTCCTGCATCTGCCGGTTGGCATCACCCTGCTCGTCCGTGATCCGGAGAAGTTCCTGCACCCGAGCATGCTGGCGGGCTTGCTCCTCACCCTCCAGGTTAGGTAGTTCGTCCGCTATGGCTCACGCCGCGCGCAGATTCTTCATGGGCGTGCTGTAGGTGGGCCGAATTAGGGTGGGCGCGGGATCCGGTTCCCCGTCCTTTTCCATCCTTCCGCCTAGCTCGCCGCCCCGACGTCTCACCTTGCCGCGCCGACTCAGCTCTGTTGTAGCCGGAGTGAAGCCGTGCGCGCGGTCGTACTCGCACTGGGTGATCTCGAGTTGCTTGCGGGTCGCTGCCAGCTCCATGGCCTCCTGGAGGAGAAGCTGTCTCTCCATGGCGAAGTTGGCCTCTGCCTCCTCCGGGTTATCCCTGAGGTTAACCGGCATGAGGAGCCGATCAATGGCCTCCTCCATCAGATTCCGGGGCTGCGGTGGCGCGGAGGTCCCGCCCTCGTTCGCGCCCCGCTCCTACAGCTGGCGGGGGTAAGAACTGGATCCGGCCATCATGACCTCGACGCCACAGGAAGCGACGGAGGTGTGGCTGCCCAGAAGCGGCAGCTCTGCGACAGAGACGATCTCCCTAGGGAAACGCTCCGGAACGGTGGCGACGTAGACGAGGAGGTCGCCGAAAAGCAGGATGGAGCCGTTCACCGGGAAGGAGGTTCCGGCGAAGCAGGAAGCGTTGTTGATGACGCAGTCAAATTTGCTGAGCGTGAGCACTAAGCCAGAGGCCACACGCTCACCGGCTGAAGTGCGGGGTCCCGTGCAGAACGTGAGTCAAGTCGAAGCCATCTTGCCCCATCGTGGGCGCCAACTGTCGTTGTATTGGGAACGGCAATACCTAATCAGGTTAGATAGAGATGTGGGGACTAGCAGGGAAGCTATCGACAATGTCCACAGGCGGGATTGGATACAAGCAAGCTAGCTGGACGCAGGAAGTAACCAGGTTCGGAGCCCTCGTGGTGAGGTAAAACTCCTACTCCTGCTGATCTGACTATGAGCAATATACAGGGTACAAGCGCTCCTCGAGCTGTATTCTCTAGCTACTGTCTTAAATGCACACAAGCCAACCCCTTCTACCGAGGCCTTGCCTCTCCTTACATAGGCAGAGAGGCAACAGTCTCACTGGCCAGTCCGGCTGGCGGGCCCCACAGGAGGGCCCAGCCGGCTGGTCATCTAAAGTGTCCGGTACAACTATGTCCCATCAGAGTACAAGCGGTATGGTCGTCGTGGGCACAGTAAACGCCGTGCGAGCCTGTCGTCAGCATCGGGCCACTATTCCCGCGTCACCCCGTGATGTCTTTGGTATGGCCGAGTAGTTGCCAGTCTTGTCATCGTACCAGGACGTACTGCGCACTGTGCTGCACGTCGTCATGTCCTCCAGATTGGTTCCCGCCACGCTGCTGTAGCCGGCCGCTTCTCGCCTCTCCGGCTACTGCGAGGTAGCCGGCTTGACTTGCCTTGTCCGGCTGCGCTCAGCCAGCCGGGCATGATCCGACTGCCATAGTTCTTGTCCGGTTGGGGTATCTGGAGGTCATCCCCCCGACACCAATGTGTCTGCCTCTCTTTGGGGCAAATTTGAATCATTGGCCACAATAAGAAATTGAAATGTAATCGTACAAAACAATATTCAGGGATATACATATGCATCATACCACGCATTCATAGATCAGAAACAATACAAAGATTATATATAGGTTCCATATGAGAAAAAAATTAGGGCCTCATTTGTTCAGCGATGGAGTCGGAGAACCAAAATACCAACAGCACAACCTATATTGTTTATGTGCATTGCTGCCTCAGGTTCACTAACCATCCCTAAGAAAACGACACCATCCGATGCCCTTGTTCTATTTTGGGGCAAAATTGAATCATTGGGCTCATTAAGGAATATAAATGTAATGTTATAGGCATGCTGTGTGTCGAAATCAACACTCAACTAGCAAACTCAACTAGATGGCAGATAAGCAGATTGGGGTTTTGTGACTAGACGGATTGGGGTTTTGTGACTAGATGGCAGATGCATCAATCGACCGATCGAACCATATATATACTACCCTACTTCAAGAGCAAAAGAATCTGTACACGATTGAGCAAATCCTATGTATGAACAGTGAAATCTGCGGCTGCGACTAGAGAAGCTAGCAATGTAGTACCTCGGACTCCTCATCAGGGACCTCCTCCCCGAACTCCTCATTCTCAAAGATTGCATCGAAGATTTCTTGTACGGCGATGGGGTCGTTGATGTAGAGCACCAGATTGCCTCTGCCTCCCGTCTGCCCCCCATCTAGATCTGCCGCTGGCACCACGACATTGTCGGCCACAACGTCGTCGGCCACCTGCTGCTCGGCGGCGACAGCTACTGGCTGGACAAATGAGCTCGCACCCTCGACGCCATGGCGACGAGCGGTGTTTGTGCCCGAAGAAGACGCCTCCGCCTGCTTGGCAACGACAGAGCCATCTACTGCTGCGCCTTCAAATGGCTTCACCTCCGGCTTGTCTCCACACGTACGCTTCATGGTGCACCTAGGGAAGGAGGTAGTGCAAGCGAGGGAGCTTCGGCGCGCGTGGTAGGTGTAGAGTAGGGTCTTGGGACTAGACAAACTGGGGGAAAATGACACGAGCACATGGAAGAAGAAGGTCGAGCGGGTTTATAAACATTGGGTTGTTCGTAGTCCTCATGTGGACACGTGTGGTGGGCAGGGGGCTACCACGAAATCCACCTCTTTTTTTTGGGTTCCCTTTTTTTGAAACAGCCATGATCTCCACTTTAGAGCTGCATTGAAAACATGCTCATGGCAGACCTCGATTCCACTGCATGCAAGTGGCGTGGAACCAATTTCTAGCAACATTAGATCTACTCGAGGGGGGCCCTTGACTCATGGAAGTTACTTGCCATAGGGCCCAGTTGGAAGTGAGATTGAGAGCGCTGTGTAAAAATGGGATATGTCTTATTAAAATCAAGTGGCAATAAATTAAAGCATCCCGTCGACAACCGCGCACTCAATGACCCCATTGCCATGTGCATGTGTTGTAGTAGCAGTAGTAGCCTTTGCAGACTTGATTAAACATGACATGACCACTCGACGAATTTTTCCATGGATGGCATCGCGTTCCTTCTTATAGAGGGAGACGTCCGTGCCGTCTCGCACTGTACTGTGAAGGGCACGACGTGTGCAACGATCATTGTTGGATCACACCGGATCAACGGTTGGTGCGCATGATCCGCGTGACAACTATGACAACCAATCAGGGCGTAGTAGACAGAGTGATCACATGTTTTGGCTTCTACGAAAGATAGAGGGGGGAACCAAGGGCAAAACTGTGTAGTATAAAAAAACCAAGGGCAAAACTGAGTAGTATAAAAATCAAAAGTGAGTGTATTGTACAATGAAATACATCGTGGCATACATCAAATTATGCCAAGATAGATCGACTAGAGTTTATTGCATGTGTGTTCTTCTCATAAACCACATATGGATCACCCAGAGTCATTGCATGTCTGTTCTTCTCACAAACCACACATGGATCCACCAGTGTCATTGCATGTGTTTTCTTTTCATGAACCACACCCAGTGTCATTGCATGTGTGTTCTTCTCACAGACCACACATGGATCCACCAGTGTCATTGCATGTCTGCTCTTTTCATGAACCACACCCAGAGTCATTGCATGTATCTTCTTCTCACAAACCACATAAGGATCCACCAGTGTCATTGGATGTGTATTCTTTTCATGAACCACACCCAGTGTCATTGCATGTGTGTTCTTCTCACAAACAACATAAGGATCCACCAGTATCATTGCATGTGTGTTCCTCTCATGAACCACAGCTAGAGTCATTGCATGTCTGTTCTTCTCACAAAGCACATAAGGATCCACAAGTGTCATTGGATGTGTGTTCTTCTCACAAACCACACATGGATCCATCAGTGTCATTGCATGTCTGCTCTTTTCATTAACCACAGTTAGATTCATTGCATGTCTGTTATTTTCACAAACTACATATCACTAGTGTCATTGCATGTGTGTTCTTCTCATGAACCACACATGGATCCACCCAGTGTGATTGCATTTCTATTCTTTTCACAAACCACATATGGATCCACCAGTGTCATTGGATGTGTGATCTTTTCAAAAACCACATATCACCAGTGTCATTGCATGTGTGTTCTTTTCATGAACCACACCCAGAATCATTGCATGTATGTTCCTCTCATAAACCACACATGGATACACCAGTGTCAGTGCATGTCTGCTCTTTTCATTAACCACAGTTAGAGTCATTGCATGTGTGTTCTTTTCACAAACCACATATCACCAGTGTCATTGCATGTGTGTTCTTCTCACAAACTACATAAGGATCTACCAGTGTCATTGGATGTGTGTTCTTTTCCTAAACCACACCCGGTGTCATTGCATGTCTGTTCCTCTCACAAACCACACAGGGATCCACCAGTTTCATTTCATGTGTGTTCTTCTCATGAACCACAGATAGAGTCATTGGATGTGTGTTCTTCTCATGAACCACATCTAGAGTCATTGCATGTGTGTTCTTCTCAGAAACCACATAAGGATACACCAGTGTCATTGGATGTGTGTTCTTCTCATGAACCACAGCTAGAGTCATTGCATGTCTGTTATTCTCACAAACCACATAAGGATACACCACTGTCATTGCATGTGTGTTCTTTTCATGAACCACACCTAGTGTCATTCGATGCGTGTTCCTCTTATAAATCACACATGGATCCACCAGTGTAATTGCATGTCTTCTCTTTTCATTAACCATAGTTAGAGTCATTAGATGTGTATTCTTTTCACAAACCACATATCACCAGTGTCATTGCATGTGTGTTCTTGTCACAAACCACATAAGGATACACCAGTGTCATTGCATGTGTGTTCTTCTCATGAACCACACCTAGAGTCATTGCATGTCTGTTCTTCTCACAAACCACATAAGGAAACACCAGTGTCACTGGATGTGTGTTCCGCTCATAAACCAGACTTGGATCCACCAGTGTCATTGCATGTCTAATCTATTCATTAACCACAGTTAGAGTCATTGGATGTGTGTTCTTTTCACAAACCACATATCACTAGTGTCATTGCATGTGTGTTCTTCTCACAAACCACATAAGGATCCACCAGTGTTATTGGATGTGTGTTCTTTTCATGAACCACACCCAGTGTCATTGCATGTATGTTCCTCTCACAAACCACACATGGATCCACCAGGGTTATTGCATGTGTCTTCTTCTCATGAACCACAGCTAGAGTCATTGGATGTGTGTTCTTTTCATGAACCACAGCTAGAGTCATTGCATGTGTGTTCTTCTCACAAACGACATAAGGATCCACCAGTGTCATTAGAAGTGTGCTCTTTTCATGAACCACACCTAGAGTCATTGCATGTATGTTCTTCTCACAAACCACACATGGATCCACCAGTGGCGTTGCATGTGTGTTCTTCTCATGAACCATAGCTAGAGTCATTGGATGTGTGTTCTTCTCATGAACCACATCTAGAGTCATTACATGTGTGTTCTTCTCACAAACCACATATGCATACACCAGTGTCATGGCATGTGTGTTCTTCTCATGAACCATAGCTAGAGTCATTGCATGTCTGTTATTCTCACAAACCACATAAGGATACACTAGTGTCATTGCATGTGTGTTCTTTTCATGGACCACACCAGTGTCATTGGATGTGTGTTCCTCTCATAAACCACAAATGGATCGACCTATTTTCATTGCATGTCTGCTCTTTTCGTTAACCACAATTAGAGTCATTGGATGTGTCTTCTTTTCACAAACCACATCTCACCGGTGTCATTGCATGTGTGTTCTTCTCACAAACAACATAACGATCCACCAGTGTCATTGTATGTGTGTTCTTTTCATGAAACACACCTAGTGTCATTGCATGTGTGTTCTTCTCATAGACCACACATGGATCCACCAGTGTCATTGCATGTGTGTTCTTCTCATGAACCAACGCTAGAGTCATTGGATGTGTGTTCTTCTCTTGAGCCACATCTAGAGTCATTGGATGTGTGTTCTTCTCACAAACCACATAAGGATACACTAGTGTCATTGCATGCGTTTTCTTCTCATGAACCACACCTAGAGTCATTGCATGTCTGTTCTTCTCACAAACCACATAAGGATCCACCAGTGTCATTGCATGTGTGTTCTTTTCATGAAGCACACCCAGTCATTGCATGTGTGTTCCTCTCATAAACCACACATGGATACACTAGTGTCATTGCATGTCTGCTCTTTTCATTAACCACAATTAAAGTGATTGCATGTGTGTTCTTTTCATGAACCACATATCACCAGTGTCATTGCATGTGTGTTCTTCTCACAAACCACATAAGGATCCACAAGTGTCATTGGATGTGTGTTCTTTTCATGAACCACACCCATTGTCATTGCATGTCTGTTCCTCTCAAAAACCACACATGGATCCACCAGTGTCATTGCATGTGTGTTCTTCTCATGAACCACAACTACAGTCATTGGATGTGTGTTCTTTTCATGAACCATAGTTAGAGTCATTGCATGTGTGTTCTTCTCACAAACCACATAAGGATCCACCAGTGTCATTGGATGTGTGTTCTTTTCATGAAGCACACCTAGAGTCATTGCATGTCTGTTCTTCTCACAAACCACACATGGATCCACTAGTTTCATTGCATGTGTGTTCTTCTCATGAACCATAGCCAGAGTAATTGGATGTGTGTTCTTCTCATGAACCACATCTAGAGTCATTGCATTTGTGCTCTTCTCACAAACCACATAAGGACACACCAGTAACATTGCAGGTGTGTTTTTCCCATGAACCACAACTAGAGTCATTGCATCTCTGTTATTCTCACAAACCACATAAGGATACACACAAGTGTTATTGTATGTGTGTTCTTTTCATGAACCACACCCAGTGTCATTGGATGTGTGTTCCTCTCATAAACCACACATGGATCCACCAGTGTCATTGCATGTCTGCACTTTTCATTAACCATAGTTAGAGTCATTGGATGTGTGTTCTTTACACAAACCACATATCACCAGTGTCATTGCATGTGTGTTCTTCTCACAAACCACATAAGGATCCACTAGTGTCATTGGATGTGTGTTCTTTTCATGAACCACACCCATTGTCATTGCATGTCTGTTCCTATCACATACTACACATGGATCCACCAGTGTCATTGCATGTGTGTTCTTCTCATGAACCACAGCTATAGTCCTTGGATGTGTGTTCTTCTCATGAACCACATCTAGAGTCATTACACGTGTGTTCTTCTCACAAACCACATAACGATACACCAATGTCATTGCATTTGTGTTCTTCTAATGAACCACACCTAGAGTCATTGCATGTATGTTCTTCTCACAAACCACATAAGGATCCACCAGTCTCATTGCATGTGTGTTCTTTTCATGAACCACACCTAGAGTCATTGCATGTATGTTCTTTTCATGAACCACAGCTTGAGTCATTGCATGTGTGTTCTTCTCACAAACCACATAAGGATACACCAGTGTCATTGCGTGTGTGTTCTTCTCATGAACCACATCTAGAGTCATTGCATGTCTATTCTTCTCACAAACCACACATGGATCCACCAGTGTCATTGCATGTGTGTTCTTCTCATGAACCACAGCTAGAATCATTGGATGCGTGTTCTTTTCATGAACCACAGCTAGAGTGATTGCATGTCTATTCTTATCACAAACCACATAAGGATACACCAGTGTCATTGCATATGTGTTCTTCTCAAGAACCAGAGCTAGAGTAATTGCATGTCTGTTCTTTTCACAAACCACATATGGATCCACCGGTGTCATTGCATGTGTGTTCTTTTCAGAAACCACATATCACCAGTGGCATTGCATGTGTACGTGTTCTTTTCTTGAACCACATTAGAGTCATTGCATGTGTGTTCCTCTCATAAACCACACATGGATACAAAAGTGTCATTGCATGTCTGCTCTTTCCGTTAACGACAGTTAGAGTTATTGCATGTTTGTTCTTTTCACAAACCACATATCACCAATGTCATTGCATGTGTGTTCTTCTCACAGACCACATAAGGATCCACCAGTGTCATTGGATGTGTGTTCTTTTCATGAACCACACCCACTGTCATTGCATGTCTGTTCCTATCACAAACCGCACATGGATCCACCAGTGTCATTGCATGTGTGTTCTTCTCATGAACCACAACTATAGTCCTTGGATGTGTGTTCTTCTCATGAACCACATCTAGAGTCATTACACGTGTGTTCTTCTCACAAACCACATAAGGATACACAAATGTCATTGCATGTGTGTTCTTCTGATGAACCACACCTAGATCATTGCATGTATGTTCTTCTCCCGAACCACATAAGGATCCACAAGTGTCATTGCATGTGTTTTCTTTTCATGAACCACACCTAGAGTCATTGCATGTATGTTCTTTTCATGAACCACAGCTAGAGTCATTGCATGTGTGGTCTTCTCACAAACCACATAAGGATCCACCAGTGTCATTGGATGTGTGTTCTTTTTATGAACCACACCCATTGTCATTGCATGTCTGTTCCTCTCAAAAACCACACATGGATCCACCAGTGTCATTGCATGTGTGTTCTTCTCATGAACCACAACTACAGTCATTGGATGTGTGTTCTTTTCATGAACCATAGCTAGAGTCATTGCATGTGTGTTCTTCTCACAAACCACATAAGGATCCACCAGTGTCATTGGATGTGTGTTCTTTTCATGAACCACACCTAGAGTCATTGCATGTCTGTTCTTCTCACAAACCACACATGGATCCACTAGTGTCATTGCATGTGTGTTCTTCTCATGAACCATAGCCAGAGTAATTGGATGTGTGTTCTTCTCATGAACCACATCTAGAGTCATTGCATTTGTGCTCTTCTCACAAACCACATAAGGACACACCAGTAACATTGCAGGTGTGTTTTTCCCATGAACCACAACTAGAGTCATTGCATCTCTGTTATTCTCACAAACCACATAAGGATACACACAAGTGACATTGTATGTGTGTTCTTTTCATGAACCACACCCAGTGTCATTGGATGTGTGTTCCTCTCATAAACCACACATGGATCCACCATTGTCATTGCATGTCTGCACTTTTCATTAACCATAGTTAGAGTCATTGGATGTGTGTTCTTTACACAAACCACATATCACCAGTGTCATTGCATGTGTGTTCTTCTCACAAACCACATAAGGAACCACTAGTGTCATTGGATGTGTGTTCTTTTCATGAACCACACCCTTTGTCATTGCATGTCTGTTCCTATCACATACTGCACATGGATCCACCAGTGTCATTGCATGTGTGTTCTTCTCATGAACCACAGCTATAGTCCTTGGATGTGTGTTCTTCTCATGAACCACATCTAGAGTCATTGCACGTGTGTTCTTCTCACAAACCACATAGCGATACACCAATGTCATTGCATTTGTGTTCTTCTAATGAACTACACCTAGAGTCATTGGATGTATGTTCTTCTCACAAACCACATAAGGATCCACCAGTCTCATTGCATGTGTGTTCTTTTCATGAACCACACCTAGAGTCATTGCATGTATGTTCTTTTCATGAACCACAGCTTGAGTCATTGCATGTGTGTTCTTCTCACAAACCACATAAGGATACACCAGTGTCATTGCGTGTGTGTTCTTCTCATGAACCACATCTAGAGTCATTGCATGTCTATTCTTCTCACAAACCACACATGGATCCACCAGTGTCATTGCATGTGTGTTCTTCTCATGAACCACAGCTAGAATCATTGGATGCGTGTTCTTTTCATGAACCACAGCTAGAGTGATTGCAAGTCTATTCTTATCACAAACCACATAAGGATACATCAGTGTCATTGCATATGTGTTCTTCTCAAGAACCACAGCTAGAGTAATTGCATGTCTGTTCTTTTTACAAACCACATATGGATCCACCGGTATCATTGCATGTGTGTTCTTTTCCGAAACCACATATCACCAGTGTCATTGCATGTGTACGTGTTCTTTTCTTGAACCACATTAGAGTCATTGCATGTGTGTTCCTCTCATAAACCACACATGGATACAAATGTGTCATTGCATGTCTGCTCTGTCCGTTAACCACAGTTAAGTCATTGCATGTTTTTTCTTTTCACAAACCACATATCACCAATGTCATTGCATGTGTGTTCTTCTCACAAACCACATAAGGATCCACCAGTGTCATTGGATGTGTGTTCTTTTCATGAACCACACCCAGTGTCATTGCATGTCTGTTCCTATCACAAACCGCACATGGATCCACAAGTGTCATTGCATGTGTGTTCTTCTCATGAACCACAACTATAGTCCTTGGATGTGTGTTCTTCTCATGAACCACATCAAGAGTCATTGCACGTGTGTTCTTCTCACAAACCACATAAGGATACACCAATGTCATTGCATGTGTGTTCTTCTGATGAACCACACCTAGATTCATTGCATGTCTGTTATTCTCACAAACCACATAAGGATACACCAGTGTCATTGCATGTGTGTTCTTTTCATGAACCACACCTAGAGTCAGTGCATGTCTGTTCTTCTCACAAACCACACATGGATCCACAAGTGTCATTGCATGTGTGTTCTTCTCATGAACCATAGCCAGAGTAATTGGATGTGTGTTCTTCTCATGAACCACATCTAGAGTCATTGCATTTGTGTTCTTCTCACAAACCACATAGGGATACACCAGTATCATTGCATGTGTGTTTTTCCCATGAACCACAACTAGAGTCATTACATGACTATTATTCTCACAAACCACATAAGGATACACTAGTGTCATTGCATGTGTGTTCTTTACATGAACCACACCCAGTGTCATTGGATGTGTGTTCCTCTCATAAACCACACATGGATCCACTAGTGTCATTGCATGTCTGCTCTTTTCATTAACCACAGTTAGAGTCATTGGATGTGTGTTCTTTACACAAACCACATATCACTAGTGTCATTGCATGTGTGTTCTTCTCACAAACCACATAAGGATCCACCAGTGTCATTGGATGTGTGTTCTTTTCATGAACCACACCCAGTGTCATTGCATGTATGTTCCTCTCACAAACAGCACATGAATCCACCAGTGTAATTGCATGTGTGTTCTTCTCTTGAACCACAGCTATAGTCCTTCGATGTGTGTTCTTCTCATGAACCACATCTAGAGTCATTGCGTGTGTGTTCTTCTCACAAACGACATAAGAATACACCAGTGGCATTCCATGTGTGTTCTTCTGATGATCCACACCTAGATTCATTGCATGTATGTTCTTCTCACAAACCACATAAGGATCCAGTAGTGTCATTGCATGTGTGTTCTTTTCACGAACCACACTTAGAGTCATTGCATGTATGTTCTTTTCATGAACCACAGCTAGAGTCATTGCAATTGTATTCTTCTCACAAACCACATAAGGATACACCAGTGTCATTGCGTGTGTGTTCTTCTCGTGAACCACATCTAGAGTCATTGCATGTCTATTCTTGTCACAAACTACACATGGATCCACCAGAGTCATTGCATGTGTGTTCTTCTCATGAACCACAACTAGAGTCATTGGATGTGTGTTCTTTTCATGAACCACAGCTAGAGTGATTGCATGTCTGTTGTTCTCACAAACCACATAAGGATACACCAGTGTCATTGCATATGTGTTCTTCTCATGAACAACAGCTAGAGTCATTGCATGTCTGTTCTTTTCACAAACCACATATGGATCCACCGGTGTCATTCCATGTGTGTTCTTTTCAAAAACCACATATCACCAATGTCATTGCACGTGTACGTGTTCTTTTCATGAACAACACCCAGAGTCATTGCATGTGTGTTCCTCTCATAAACCACACATGGATACACCAGTGTCATTGCATGTCTTCTCTTTTCGTTAACCACTGTTAGAGTCATTGCATGTTTGTTCTTCTCACAAACCACATATCACCAGTGTCATTGCAAGTGTGTTCTTCTCATGACCACATAAGGATCCACCAATGTCATTGGATGTGTGTTCTTTTCATGAACCACACCGAGTGTCATTGCATGTCTGTTTCTATCGCAAACCGCACATGGATCCACCAGTGTCATTGCATGAGTGTTCTTCTCATGAACCACAGCTATAGTCCTTGGATGTGTGTTCTTCTCTGGAACCACATCTAGAGTCATTGCACGTGTGTTCTTCTCACAAACCACATAAGGATACACCAGTGTCATTGCATGTGTGTTCTTCTAATGAACCACACTTAGAGTAATTGCATGTATGTTCTTCTCACAAACCACATAAGGATCCACCAGTGTCATTGCATGTGTGTTCTTTTCATGAACCACACCCAAAGTCATTGCATGTATGTTCTTTTCATGAACCACAACTAGATTCATTGCATGTGTGTCCTTCTCACAAACCACATAAGGATACACCAGTGTCATTGTGTGTGTTCTTCTCATGAACCACATATAGAGTCATTGCATGTCTATTCTTCTCAAAAACAACACATGGATCCACCAGTGTCATTGCATGTGTCTTCTTCTCATGAACCACAGCTAGAGTCATTGGATGCATGTTCTTTTCATGAACCACAGCTAGAGTGATTGCATGTTTGTTCTTCTCACAAACCACATAAGGATATAGAAGTGTCATTGCATATGTGTCCTTCTCATGAACCACAGCTAGAGTCATTGCATGTCTGTTCTTTTCACAAACCAAATATGGATCCACCAGTGTCATTGCATGTGTACATGTTCTTTTCATGAACCACACCCAGAGTCATTGCATGTGTGTTCCTCTCATAAATCACACATGGATACACTAGTGTCATTGCATGTCTGCTCTTTTCGTTAACCACAGTTAGAGTCATATCATGTGTGTTCTTTTCACAAACCACATATCACCAGTGTCATTGCATGTGTGTTCTTTTTATGAACCACACCTAGTGTCATTGCATGTCTGTTCCTCTCACAAACAACACATGGATCCACCAGTGTCATTGCATGTGTGTTCTTCTCATGAACCACAGCTAGAGTCATTGGATGTGTGTTCCTCTCAAAAACCACACATGGATCCACTAGTGTCATTGCATGTCTGCTCTTTTCATTAACCACAGTTAGAGTCATTGGATGTGTGTTCTTTACACAAACCACATATCACCAGTGTCATTGCATGTGTGTTCTTCTCACAAACCACATAAGGATCCACCAGTGTCATTGGATGTGTGTTCTTTTCATGAACCACACCCAGTGTCATTGCATGTATGTTCCTCTCACAAACTGCACATGGATCCACCAGTGTAATTGCATGTGTGTTCTTCTCATGAACCACAGCTATAGTCCTTGGATGTGTGTTCTTGTCATGAACCACATCTAGAGTCATTGCATGTGTGTTCTTCTCACAAACGACTTAAGAATACACCAGTGTCATTCCATGTGTGTTCTTCTGATGATCCACACCTAGATTCATTGCATGTATGTTCTTCTCACAAACCACATAAGGATCCAGTAGTGTCATTGCATGTGTGTTCTTTCCACGAACCACACCTAGAGTCATTGCATGTATGTTCTTTTCATGAACCACAGCTAGAGTCATTGCTTGTGTGTTCTTCTCACAAACCACATAAGGATACACCAGTGTCATTGCGTGTGTGTTCTTCTCATGAACCACATCTCGAGTCATTGCATGTCTTTTCTTCTCACAAACTACACATGGATCCACTAGTGTCATTGCATGTGTGTTCTTCTCATGAACCACAACTAGAGTCATTGGATGTGTGTTCTTTTCATGAACAACAGCTAGAGTTATTGCATGTCTGTTCTTCTCACAAACCACATAAGGATACACCAGTGTCATTGCATATGTGTTCTTCTCATGAACCACAGCTAGAGTCATTGCATGTCTGTTCTTTTCATAAACCACATATAGATCCACCGATGTCATTGCATGTGTGTTCTTTTCAAAAATCACATATCACCAATGTCATTGCACGTGTACGTGTTCTTTTCATGAACCACACCCAGAGTCATTGCATGTGTGTTCCTCTCATAAACCACACATGGATACACCAATGTCATTGCATGTCTGCTCTTTTCGTTAACCACTATTAGAGTCATTGCATGTTTGTTCTTTTCACAAACCACATATCACCAGTGTCATTGCCAGTGTGTTCTTCTCACGAACCACATAAGGATCCACCAGTGTCAATGGACGTGTGTTCTTTTCATGAACCACACCGAGTGTCATTGCATGTCTGTTTCTATCACAAACCGCACATGGATCCACCAGTGTCATTGCATGAGTGTTCTTCTCATGAACCACAGCTATAGTCCTTGGATGTGTGTTCTTCTCTTGAACCACATCTAGAGTCATTGCACGTGTGTTCTTCTCACAAACCACATAAGTATACACCAGTGCCATTGCATGTGTGTTCTTCTGATGAACCACACCTAGAGTCATTGCATGTATGTTCTTCTCACAAACCACATAAGGATCCACCAGTGTCATTGCATGTGTGTTCTTTTCAGAAACCACACCCAAAGTCATTGCATGTATATTCTTTTCATGAACCACAGCTAGAGTCATTGCATGTGTGTTCTTCTCACAAACCACATAAGGATACACTAGTGTCATTGCGTGTGTGTTCTTCTCATGAACCACATATAGAGTCATTGCATGTCTATTCTTCTCAAAAACCACACATGGATCCACCAGTGTCATTGCATGTGTCTTCTTCTCATGAACCACAGCTAGAGTCACTGGATGCGTGTTCTTTTCATGAACCACGCCTAGAGTGATTGCATGTCTGTTCTTCTCACAAACCACATAAGGATAGAGAAGTGTCATTGCATATGTGTTCTTCTCATGAACCACAGCTAGAGTCATTGCATGTCTGTTCTTTTCACAAACCACATATGGATCCACGAGTGTCATTGCATGTGTGTTCTTTTCACAGACCACATATCAGCAGTGTCATTGCATGTGTACATGTTCTTTTCATGAACCACATCCAGAGTCATTGCATGTGTGTTCCTCTCATAAATCACACATGGATACACTAGTGTCATTGCATGTCTGCTCTTTTCGTTAACCACAGTTAGAGTCATTGCATGTATGTTCTTTTCACAAACCACATATCACCAGTGTCATTGCATCTGTGTTCTTTTTATGAACCACACCAAGTGTCATTGCATGTCTGTTCCTCTCACAAACAACACATGGATCCACCAGTGTCATTGCATGTGTGTTCCTCTCATGAACCACAGCTAGAGTCATTGGATGTGTGTTCTTCTCATGAACCACATCTAGAGTCATTGCATGTGTGTTCTTCTCACAAACCACATAAGGATACACTAGTGTCATTCCATGTGTGTTCTTCTCATGAACCACACCTAGAGTCATTGCATGTCTCTTCTTCTCACAAACCACATAAGGATACACCAGTGTCATTGCATGTGTGTTCTTTTCATGAACCACACCCAGTGTAATTGGATGTGTGTTCTTCTCATACACCACACATGGATCCACCAGTCTCATTGCATGTCTGCTCTTTTCATTAACCACAGTTAGAGTCATTGGATGTGTGTTCTTTTCACAAACCACATATCACAAGTGTCATTGCATGTGTGTTCTTCTCACAAACGACATAAGGATCCACCAGTGTCATTCGATGTGTTTTATTTTCATGAACTACACCCAGTGTCATTGCATGCATGTTCCTCTCACAAACCACGCATGGATCGACCATTGTCATTGCATGTGTGTTCTTCTCATGAACCACAACTACAGTCATTGGATGTGTGTTCTTCTCATGAACCACATCTAGTGTCATTGCATGTGTGTTCTTCTCACAAACCACATAAGGATACACAAGTGTCATTGCATGTGTGTTCTTCTCATGAACCACACCTAGACTCATTGCATGTGTGCTCTTCTCACAAACCACATAAGGATCCACCAATGTCATTGCATGTGTTTTTTTCATGAACCACACCCTGTGTCATTGGATGTGTGTTCTTTTCATGAACCACAGCTAGAGTCATTGCCTGTGTGTTCTTCTCACAATACACATGAGGATACACCAGTGTCATTGCATATGTGTTCTTCGCATGAACAACACCAAGTGTCATTGCATGTCTGTTCTTCTCATAAACCACACATGGATCCACCAGTGTCATTGCATGTGTGTTCTTCTCATGAACCTCAGCTAGAGTCATTGCATATCTGTTATTCTCACAAACCACATCTAGAGTGATTACATGTCTATTCTTTTCACGAACCACATATGGATCCACCAGGGTCATTGCATGTCTGTTCTGTTCATGAACCACACCCAGTATCATTGCATATATGTTCTTCTCATAAACCACACATGGATCCACCAGTGTCATTGCATGTGATTTCTTCTCATGAACCACAGCTAGAGTCATTGCATGTCTGTTATTCTCACAAACCACATAAGGATAAACCAGTGTCATTGCATGTGTGTTATTCTCATGAACCACACCCAGTGTCATTGCATGTGTGCTCCACTCATAGTGTACACATGGATCCACCAATGTCATTGGATGTGTTTTCTTCTCATGAACCACATATGGATCCACCCAGTGTGATTGCATGTCTGTACTTTTCACAAACCACATATGGATCCACCAGTGTCATTGCATGTATCTTCTTTTCATGAACCACACCCAGTGTCATTGCATGTTTGTTCCTCTCATAAACCACACATGGATCCACCAGTATCATTGCATGTGTGTTCTTCTCATGAACCACATCTACAGTCATTGCATGTTTATTCTTGTCACAAACCACAGAAGGATCCACCGGTGTCATTGGATGTGTGTTCGTTTCATGAACCACACCTAGGGTCATTGCATGTGTGTTCTTCTCACAAACCACACATGGATCCACCAGTGGCATTGCTTGTGTGTTCTTCTCATGAACCACATCTAGAGTCATTTCATGTATGTTCTTCTCACAAACCACACATGGATCCACCAGTGTCATTGCATGTCTGTTCTTTTCATGAACCACAGCTAGAGTCATTGCATGTCTGTTCTGCTCACAAACCACACAAGGATCCACTGGTGTCATTGCATGTCTGTTCTTTTCATGAACCATAGCCAGTATAATTGTGTGTGTGTTCTTCTCACAAACCACACATGGATCCACCAGTGTCATTGCATGTCTGCTCTTTTCATTAACCAAAGTTAGAGTCATTGCATGTGTATTCTTTTCGCAAACCACATATCACCAATGTCATTGCATGTGTGTTCCTCTCATAAACCACATATGGATCCACCCAGTGTGATTGCATGTGTGTTCTTCTCACAAACCACATAAGGATCCACCAGTGTCATTGGACGTGTGTTGTTTTCATAAACCACATATGGATCCTAACCTTAGGAGAGCCCTAACCTTAGCCCCCCAATGGGTGGCTATTAGACCGAGTCTTCTAGAAGGTACGCCCTAACACAGTTGTTCTGCTTGACGATTGTTACATACCGTTCAATCGGTGCACTTGGACGATTGGGATGGTCTTCGTGAGAGCGATCCGCGAGTAGGCAGTTCTGCGGCATGATTGTCCACGTTTGCTCTGGACAAACTGGCAACACCGGGCGCTCCCCTGTTGCGAGTGTCACGACTCACGAGTTCAGTGGGCCATATCCCAGTGTCACGTCCCCATTACTTATCTTCCTCCCCGTACTTCTCTTCCTTCCCCTCGAAGCCACTTTCCCCACTTCACTCCCATCCTGCCGTAGCCGCAAGCCAAAGGCCCCTTCATCCCAATCCCCTCTCCGGCAGCCACCCCCTCCCCTCTCGCCATGGGTTCAAGGGGAGACGGCGAGGAAACGCGTCATGATGACAGGGACAGTGATTTTGATGTGAGTCGTCTCATCTCTATATCTATCATCTGTGGCCAGTTATCTATTTTTGAGCTAGATCTACTCTGTTTACTCATGCGCGTATGATGTGTTAGGCCAACTAGATGATGTATGACTCTGACTATCACGGTTTAGTGGATGAAGACAGTCCTATGCTATGTTAACATGGATATGTGCCTGCTAAATTTGTAGCGTTCGAAGGAAGAAACGTAGGCAGGAGGTTTCTACGGTGTCAAGGACATCATGCAATGATGCAAGGCGGAATTTGTGGTGTTGTCAAATGGGTAGATCCAGAGTGGCCCAAATCGATGCAGAAAACGCTGGACAAACTATGGGAAATAACTGTTGAGTTGAAAGAATCCATATTCAGCTCACTTCTTGACAGTGTTGAGATGAAGCTATGGGAACCAGTTGACACGACCAAGCATAAGTGAAATCTCGGGTGGGTGCAAGACAGGGTTAGCAAAGTCGAGAAGGAGAGGGACGCGGCGTTGGCCCTGAAGGCTAAAGCAGAGCAAGAACTGACTCAAGGAAGGAATGATCTTCACCAGGCCAAAGTCCTGCAGTTCAAAACTACGAATATTGACAAGTGCATGAGGAAAAATGCAGAGAAACAATTGAAGCTGTGCAAGGAAGATGCTAAAAGGAAGGAGCAGACGATTCGATCCTTGCTCTCGCAGGAAGATGCGCATCGGGCTAAGATTAGGAAGATCAAGGAGATGTGTGATAACTAGTTCTATTTAGATTGAGCTCCGTGCCTTTAAGTTGTAATAGTTGTACTTGTTGACCTAGTGCTCTGAACTATTGGCCCCGGAGTCCTGGGAGGAAAAAAATTGGTCGCCCGTTAATCTGTCTTAACCCTGCATTATTTACTTTTGTCTGACCAATGTCCCTTGGATATTCCGCCTGTCGCTTCGTCGTCCTCGTGTACAAATAGGAGGCGCCACAACGCGTCGCTTCGTCGTCCATGCCCTCGCCCTCTCCAATCTCCACCACACCGTCACTTCGTCGTCCATCCCCTCGCTCCCTCTCCAATCTCCATTGTGCCACCATGGAGATGCCCGCGCTGAACTTCTACGAGGCGGTGATGTTCACGCACTTCAACATCCTCGCGCCGCCGGCCGCGACGGTGCCCCACGGATGGTGCATCAGCTATGCGGGGGTGCTGGTGGCTCCGCTCCTCGTCCCCGACGAAGCCGGGATGGAGAGAAAAATCACGGCGTATCGCCGCTAGATGCCCGCGTGGAAGAGGGCACTGCCCCGGTACGTGGCGGCCAGCCCGTACTGTCCGATGCTATTAAAGAAGGAGCGGAAGGCCAAGATTGGCAACCACGTCATTTACGGACCCGTGGTGCACCAGGATCTCCGCAACCAAGAAGGGCGGGAGAAGTTCTGGTCCGTCCCTGGATGGACCGAGTACACCGTCATCGCCGCCGCTCGCCGCGAAGAGGTGCTCCATCTCGCGAACAATGCGGAAAT
The DNA here is from genome assembly GCA_910589775.1 of Avena eriantha. Classification (NCBI taxonomy): domain Eukaryota; kingdom Viridiplantae; phylum Streptophyta; class Magnoliopsida; order Poales; family Poaceae; genus Avena; species Avena eriantha. The sequence continues at coordinate 534,829,108 of OU342743.1, read as the reverse complement.
CGTTGAGGTTCCGTCCGACGACGACGAGGAAGCCGGCGGCTCGGAGGACAGCGGTAGTGGAAGTGAAATTGTTGACTAGTGGTTGAATTAATGTAGGATGTGAAATCGCACCTTTGTTTAGAAGAATTTGTGGTTTAATTAATGAAATGCCTCGATTTAGATCTCTGTCTCGATTAATTTGTGGAAGCATTTGTGATTTAGATCAATTTCTGCCTCGATTTAGATCTCTGTCCCAGATTGGGAACGTGACCATGGACCAAAGACCCTTTTTCGACTAGTGTATTCTGACATTGGTGGTTTGTTTAAACGTAATCTACGTGGATTGTGCCGCATGAAAACGGCACAACCACAATTTATAAAGTGGAAGCACGTACACCCGGTTACTAGAGATCCAGGAGCTTTGCCAGATGCAAGGGATGCAGGAGCAGAGAGGCAGTGAGATAGACTGGCTCAAGATTAGGCCAGAAAGTGGTACCGATTTCCTCCTCACCTGGGTATTATCGGTTGCCATTGCTGTTTATATTGCCATGTCGTTGTGTAGAGCAGCTGAAATAAGTTGCTGCTTCGTGGAGTGTAGCAGCTTAAATAATTTATTTCTGTGCCACTTACATTCCGTCGTATTTGGAGACCTCCTGCCCCTCAGCAATTGTGGAACCAGTGCTGCGTGTTTTTAGATACTAGTGGCACAATCACAATTTCAGATTCAACTACTGACTCGGGCGTTTACAAACCCTAAGTCACAGTACATTTTACTCAGAGAACGTGGGTAGATTGTTTTGCCCAGCGAAGTTCCACACACAGAGCTCCAGAATTTAACCGAATTACGTATATAGGTTCAAGTTCCATAGATTACTATGCATCTTCATTGCCAGCAGCCTTCTTCCGCAGCATGGGTGTCAAGCCTTCACGTCCACTGGCTTCTTCATTTCCTGACTTCTTCCTCTTCCTCGGTGCCAATTTTCTTAGCTTCACGTACTCTGCATCACCGGGATAATGGGCACCAGAATCGTGTCCAGCATCATCTTTCCACTCGTTTTTAATTTCTTCGGGCAGAAAAATGACTGACCCGGCAGTCATGTTTCTAATCTTGCGGCACTTCCTGCCAAAGAAACAAGACTGTTGCATAACTACCCAATATCTACAGAGTAAATAAAACAAAAATTACAATTCAGCACAAACATGCAAACCCCAAGAGACTTTTTCTTACCAGGAGCTAATTGGATTCGAGCAACCACCTTGTCCAAGAATAGAAGGGCGACTCCTAGTTGCAGCAGCTTCCAAGTCCAGTACATCACAATTCAGCTCAAACATGGAAGCTGAAGCATACCTTTTCATCAACCCAATTAGCTGACTGTCACACGTTAGAGGAACCATGATGCCACGTTAATCCATGAAGCTGAACTTTGCAGTCTGCTTCGGCCATAATTCATCATGATTACGCAGAGCGGAAACCATACCAGATATACTGCAGATCTGCGTAGGCGCTTCTTCCATCGTGATACAATGGTGTCCATACCACTTGCCCTTAGAGTCGTACCTGAAGAGGACTACCGTAACCAGGTAAGGGTGGTCCATGGAGATCCCACTTGATAGAAAAATGTGGACAACATATGTTTGTCAGTGTTGGGCTAACAAACAATTTTAGGTTCAGCAACCAACTAGTAGTTATAATTAGTGCGAATAGCAAAGAGAAGGGTAGCTCACCCGCTTGTAGCCAGAACTTCTTCTTCCTTGGTAGTAGGATCTGCCATCCTCCGAGCTGCTTGGCTCATCGGCGGCGGAGGAGGGATAGAGCCTCGCAACGGCGGCTATGACATGCGCCATTGGAGCTCGGGATCAGCAACTGAGCGTAGCAACTAGGCACAACAACTTGGCGCCGGAAGTCAAATGTCTGAAGGGATCGTCCTGCTTGGAGGGTGGATTCCGACGCCGCCGGTGCTAGAGGAAAGGTGGGAATGGATTTGTGAAATTGGTCAACGCATCCAATCCACTTAGTTACTTTATTTTCCTAAGAGGTTTCCGTGTTGGCGCTCGCGTCACGGACAGATGACCGACATGAGGGTCCTGACCGTCTACTTCACGGGGCAGTTTAACGGAATGTTTGAATTTGGCAGGGGTGGGATGATTTTGCCTTTAAATGGCCCCTCTCAGTAGTTGGCGGCCCAACATTTCGAAACGCGGCAATTTCAGGCAACTTAGGTACCACGGTGCGCTGGCCTGCGAACTTTGGTTCCGCAGACGAACAGGCCCAAAAAAAGGTGTCACTCTCTGTCGTGTTTGTGCTCTGCCGTTGTCACCACCATTGGGAAGCTCAAAGGGCTAGTTGGACCCCTTGTTCCTTCACGAGACACTTTATCTAACATTTGGCGCGCTAGTTAGGGGGCTGAGGAGCATTTCCAAGACCTTCACCAACCTTGTCGGCATGTCGGCTCGCACTGAGATGTAGGCCGAGCATGCCCTCACTGCACGGCGATCAAGGCCTGGACGAAGCCCGACCCCCGATGCACCACCACGGAGCAGACGTCATGGATGGAAGATGAGCAAGGCTCCTCCTTCTGCCCATCGCGGGAGCTCCAGCTCTTCTCGCGCGACAACACGTTGTTCTCCCGCAACACGTCCTCTCGTGGCTAGTGAAACCGACCCACGCCGGAGGCTGCCAAGCGCATGGTGCAGGAGCTGCTGCACCACCCACCGGCGGAGCCCAGCCAGGAGAAATGGTGCGAGCACTTCGCCGAGCTCCTCGACATCGCCACCCTCACCCCCATGGGGCAGGGGGCTCACGCCAAGGACAAGGTGTCGGGGGCTCCGGGCCGTAGTCCGGCCCAGGGATCTGATGGTACTCCCAAGCTCGATGACGCCGCATCCTAGCCAGCCAATAGATGCCATATCATCTCGCCTCCCATGGCCTCTCCCTTGGTCGATGCGCCCCCTCGCGGATGGGAGGACCGCATTGTCGAGGATATTTTAGCGATGGGCCAGCAGAACCACGCGACCCTCGCCAGCGACAAGGAGGTGCAAGGCAATGGCTTCCTCGCCTTCACCAAAAACTCCGACACGTGGTGTGGCCCCACAAGTTCCGCCCGGAGATACTGTCGCGCTACAACAGGACCGCCAACCCATGCGAGTTCATACAACTCTACACCATGAGCATCGAGGAAGCCGAGGGCGATGACCGCGTCATGGTGAACTAGTTCCCCCTAAGTCTGAAGGATGCGGCATGAACCGGGCTGATGAACCTCCTAGAGGAATCTATCGGCTCGTGGTCAGCCCTCCGCTCTCTCTTCATCGCCAACTTCAATGGGATGTACGAATGCCTAATTGCCTACTACGAACTCCGCTAGGTGCGCTAGCAGCCCGACAAGCCCCTCTTCAAGTTCCTCCAAAGGTTCAACTAGGTATGTACAAGATCCCTAAGATCTCGGACTCCAACGTCATCACCGCCTTCTCCGAGAGAGTCAAGGACGTCTTGATGAGGGAAAATATCGGCATCCATGGTGAGAACCTCATCACAACGCTGAGCTTTTCGTCCTAGCGGAGAAGTGTGGCAAGGCCGAGGCGGATCGAGTGTTCGACCTTGCCGATAAGGAAACCATGCCCAGGTCCTTGAGCACCCCCAAGAGCAAGAGAAAGGATCCCAAGCGAAAGCCCACCGCCATCCTCGCCACGAAGCCTGAGCGAAAGAGTCCTCGCGAGGGCGATGGGGAAGGGGAACGTGAAGACCGCTCATACTGCATCTTCCACAAGAAGCATGGGCATCCCACCGATGATTGTTATGAGCTCAAGAGGCTCCACGACGAGTGCAGTTGTCAAAGGAAGGGAGACAGGGCGGTGAGCGCGACAATGGGCACGGTGGCAACCAAGGAGGGGACACTAGAGCAACAACCATGATGGCCAAGAGGCCCACCACACGGGTCACCAAGCCAATGCTGTGTAGTAGCATCACCACGCTCTAGAGAAGCGCTAGACCGAGAAGAACATAGGAGGCTACTAGGAGCCAAAGGGTGCGATTGCATGCCTCCTCGGCGGCTCCCAAGCCCCATCGTCCAATGAGCACTTTAAGTAGCTCACCCACGAAGTTGCCACCGTTCGGCCAGCCACCCCGTGATCGAGGCTCAAGTGGTCATAGTACACCATCACCTTCGATGCCGGAGAACACCCCGTCTCCACCAAGACTGTGGGGACTCTACCCATGATCTACACCCCCATCATCAACAACATTGCGGTCACCAAGACGCTCATCGACAATGGTGCCGGCCTGAACGTGATCTCCACAGAGACATTCGCTAAGATGTAGGTGTCATACGACCGGCTTATGCCAACCATGCATTTCTCAGGGGTCACCAACGGCACTACCATACCCATTGGATAGGTGCGCCTCTCTACCACGTTCTGATACTACGACAACTACCAGACCGAGCTCAGATATGGAGCCAGGCGTCAGGAAAGCTGACAAGCCCCTCCAAATAGCACGCCCGGTTGCCCGACTTTTTTGAAGCTGACTCCTGAAACTCTCGTCCTCTGTAGCCCTATTTCTCTAAGACTCCATGCAGATCACGGCGATGTTGTAATAAGCTTGGACCTCTTTGGCGGGTTTTTGGATTTTGCACCTACCGCTAGTTCTTCCATTTGCTTCTATTTTGAGAAAATGTTTTCAAAAGCTGTGCATGGCTGAAGTTTCCCTACATGTGCCATGCGAGTGGGGGGCTAGGCACGATATCCATCGCCGATCCACTCCCTGTCGACCATAGGGCCTAAAGTGTCAAGCTCTGAACTTATGGACTAGCTCCAGCGATAAGTTACCTCACCCATGGTTACTGGTGCTTGATACCCTCGCACGACACATATATGGAATCTCAGCATTACACATTTTCCCTCTGATATTCTCTTAGAGAGTCTTACGAGGCGGCTCGTGAGGGTATCCCCCTCCAGCGGTCAAATCTCAGGCTAGACCTACGGTCTCCTCCTCGAGGGGCCAACAGGATAAGCCTTTGCCCTATGGTCTTCTCTTCAAGAGGCTTACGGGGCGGCTTGTGAGGATATCCCCCTCCAGCGACCAAATTTTCATGATAGACTTACAGTCTCCTTCTCGACGGACCAATAGGATAAGCATTTGCCCTACAACTTTCTCATCAAGAGGCTTACAAGGTGGATCGTGAGGGTACCCCCCTCCAGTTGCCACTCCCAATCAACCCCATGGCTTAAAGTGTTGAGCTATGAACTTACGGACTAGCTCCAGTAATAATTCACCTCACCCACGATTCTTGGTGCTTGATACCCTCGCACGACACATGTATGGAATACTAGCGGTGCATATTCACCCTACCGTCTTCTCCCTAAGAGGCTTACGGGGCGCCTCGGGAGGGAACTCCCCTCCAGCGGCCAAATTTTAGGCTAGACCTACGGTCTCCTCCTCGAGGGGCCAACATGATAAAACATTTGCCCTATAGTCTTCTCCTTGAGAGGCTTACAGGGAAGCTTGTGAGGGAATCCCCCTCTAGCAGCCTAACCCTAGCTACACGTATGCCCCTCTTCGGGAGACGCCTTGCAAAACTATTTCCCATTGAGCAGGCAGGGATCCGCATGAATCCTACTATTGCACACACAGGAGGACCCACTGGCAAAGAAAAACTCATAAGGGTAGTGCCTCTCAAACGGCCGAGACCTGAGCACGCGCATCGATCTCCCTCTGAACAATAGAGCGAGTCAGACGACTTGTCCTTCCGGACGCCTTCTACCATGGGGGCTAGCAGAATGCCCCTTCAGGAAGGCTTGTAGAGGGCTATCTGTGCTCTTCTCCGATGCTCTGGTGACACTTCACCAGTTGCGAGCCTCCCCACGCTAGCGAGCCACCCGCGTGAAAGTGTACGAGCCCCCTAGCCTCCCACGCTAAGGTATCGCAAGCACAGGCCCAGAAGGTCACCGCCTGGAGGACCCCATCAGTGCGGTACCTACAGATTTCCTCCCGAGGGAGTCTACCGAACAAGCGCGGGACTTCCAAGACTCTCCGTGAAAGCACCTACGGGGTGGGGCTCATGAGGCCTATGGCTGCCCCCTCTAGGGGCACGTTGAAAGGGGCAAGCCCAATGTGGGGAGCGCGAGATAACCGGAGAGGAAGATCACCTCTGCAAGCACCCATGATGGTTGTAACTTCCGTGTGGCGAGGTCCGGTGCCTCAGCGCATGACGCCATGTCTGCCCCCCGGGTGGAGGTTTTTTTCCTGACACTACCAAGGGGATGACCTGATTAAGATGACCAGGGCCTCATGGGCCCTGTTGGCGGCATAGCGTACATGAACATCACACGCCGAGCTCCCAAGCTATCATCGGGCACGTCCTCATTTCGAGATGATGCCTCTATGGGATACATAGAAGGGAAAGCAGACAACATAAGGATCCCTTAAAGGATGTTCATTATAGTCATGCTCGCAAAGCAAAATGTTAACGAATGTGGCGACATCACACCTACACCGGTGAAGGATCCGCGGCCCTAGCAACACTACGGCGGTCCTAGCAGTGGTCTCGCTCCGACCTACCTGAGGTGGCGTGGGTAGTCGGCATGACACATCAAGGGGTCGAACACTGACATGGAGAAGCCTCTGCTAGTGTAGCGAAACCGCAGCACCAAACCACACTGGATACGATGCTCGGTGAGGAAGCGATTCCAACCATCGGTGAGATACATCTCTCTAGACGCAAGGACCTCGACGCTCACCTCCCACCTCTTGTGACCACGAGAGTGGCGTAGCAGCACCTTCTGGGCGAGTTCGTCCACAATCCCAAGAGCAAAGCATGGGGAAAGCCTCACCCTCACAAATCAATCTAGGCCCCCGAGAATGACGACAAAGTCTATGACCATAACGAGCTCGGGGTCATCGTCGATTTTGATCACGACCGGAGGAGGAGGTGGAGAAGGAAGCAGCGCGGGCTCTAGGATGCTGCCGGGTGCTCCACCGCGCTCCCTACGTCACCCCCGACCGCTGCTGCAAGGGCGACCTCGACCGGTCCTGGTCGGCACCTCCCCTCTGGCTGCCGTGGCTGCTCCCAAAGAGGAAGCAGCGCCCAGAGTGCTGCCACGGCCACCGCGCCTATCACGACCACTCCTGCTGCACTAGACACGTGGCATTAACCGTAGAATTCCCCCCCACGCCATCACATTGTGGGAACAACTTCCAAGGCAGAGAAATCACTACTGTAACCGGCGGTGGAGGGTGTACACACTACAAGAAAAGTTGGATTTTACAATGGACGATTTTTGTGGTTGAAGGCCAGTTTTTCGTGGCCAAAAAGTCTTCCGCGACGGATGGCCTTCGTGGTAAAATCCCCGTCACAAATGAATCAACCACAGTTTTTTTCCGACCATGGCGGATTGCACCCTTCAGCCACGAAAACTTGTTATCTCGTAGATCTGTTCGCTAGCCGTGTTGACTGCTGATGACTGCAAGTGCACATATTGTTTGTAGCTAGTTTCAAAATAAAGATATCGATCCCATAGGGAGCAGTAGGCGAAAGACTAAAATTCTTTTAACTACAACTAAATGAAGTACTTAAGAAATAACTTTAAGATGCAAGAAAAGTAAAGTTGTTTTAGGGTTTTTGGTTGAAGGAAGTAATTTAAAGTAAAGCAGAACTTAATGCAGAAATTAAGAATCGCATGTGTAATAGAACTTTGGAACTGCAATACGGAAAAGGCGTTCTCGAGCAGTTGTGGATACACCACTAGCAATTTAGACTAAGCAATCAAGATTATTATAACAAATATTCTCATAACATGTATGTATGTGGGAGGAGCTCCATATATGGACAAATAGGCAGCAACCGCTGCTTACATCATCCTTCATAACCACAGCTGACGAATAAACGACATCAATCGTATTATCCCACTATTAAGGGGTTTTTCCCGTGGCATGGACATGGCTTAATGAGTTCTCCTTGATTCCCCAAGTTAGCACGTAAGGAATGACAACAGCTTTATAGTCACAGTAAGTGTTATCATCCCTCCATCTACCAACAAGTAATCCCCTTCATCGAGTCCCCATAGGAGGCAAATATTAAGGAGGTGCACAACTCGCACCATCAAGATGAAAACAACTAACACATACATATAATGATGTATACCATAATAATCTCTATCTCATCTTAATCATATGCCAGGGTTTCTCCATCTCCCAAGAACTAGAGATGTACTCAGACATGGAGGCAATCAACATCATGGCAATAGTAATGGAAACAATCGTAGATGAATAGTACTGATATAAATCCTCAATGAGTATGGGAATTACAACAAGATGTAGATGGGATGGATGGAGATGGTGGTCATGCATCGTTGGATGATGAATATCGATGCCTTGGCATCTCAGATCTGTGCAGGTTGAAGATGGATCCCCGGTGGACGAGTTCCCCCTCTAGACGCCTTCTGGAGGTGAGGTTTTGGTGATTTCTGGGTGCTCTGTATGTTGTCTCTCTGATCTAGTTGCACGGGGTGAAACTATTTGAGGAGGCGGTGGCGGCGCCAACTATATGACCGGAACTATACGACCAGAAAATTTATTCCGGTTGTATAGTTGGTCGTTAAGCCGTCTGTCTCCTTTGATCGCTTTAGGTTTTCTTCTGGTATTATTAATATTTCCCAAATAAGCGAATTGCGTTGTTTTTGACTCATTTTCTCCTCAGTACAACTGCTCCAAGAATTGTATCCATTGGATCCAGCATCTGTCCTGATCCTGGTGAAAAATAGACATAAAATGTGCACGCGAGCACCGTAAAATCCCAAGATCCTACATCTACAATGCAAAATAATAATGTAAAACATGATGCAAATATGCACTCATCAACTTCCCCAAGATTACATTCTTGCTCGTCCCGAGCAAGTTTAGCTTAATGGATGTGATCCTCATATTAATGAAGCTGAGTCGATAAAATAAATGATGCAGTTGCAGCATGTGTTTATCATATACGATACATAGGAATAAGTTCATGAATAGTACCTTACTTGAACCATCTGAATAGTATTGGCAGGCTTCCACACCTTAGTGATCAATAGTTCACAAAACATGAATCTCAACATAATGTAAAAGTATCTGGTTCAACCGAGTGAGTTAGCGAGGTAGTCCCAAGTGTCTTAGGATCAACATATTCACTTGGGATTGAAAATATCAAAAGTGTCTCCTTGTCATACTACAATATAGTGGTATATGACTATTTTCTCTTTGCACACTCGCTCTTTTCCTTCTTTCTTTTCTTCTCTTTTTGTGTATATGCTCACACTTTTGTTTAAGTGTTGTGCAAAGGAGCTAGGCATACATTCCACTTCATGTAGGAATTCAAAGTTTAACAATCTCTATTATCAAAATCCAATTGGATATGAAGCATTCTTATCACTTGAAGATTCTACCTCGACTTGTTCTCACTCTATTTTGATAGCACTTTCATTTTTCTTTGTTCAAGGTTTCTTTTTCAACTTAACTATATAGATAGTTTTTCTTTGTAAATCAAACCGTAGACTCATAATATATTGACCAAATTATCTTTATCCGTTCCATTAATATCAATGGTGTGGAAGACTCCTATTGCTATCATCAAGTGCAAGTAAAATTATACTCAAGCCATTCATATATCTAATAAGATAAGCATAAACTCAATATTGCTCCATAATAATAATAGACTCGTAATTTCATAAAGGGATCGACTATTCCTGAAGGGAATTCTAATGATGCAAACTTTATTTCTAGTTTGAATTAATGCGAAATAAAATAGTGATATAAAATTTATAAGATAGATTACAAGGTCTTTAAGGATCTTCCCAAGCTTGGAATCAAGCTAGGCAGGATCAAATAACTCCTTGTTGGTACCTATTCCTCCTCCTGGGTAGAAAGAGCGCCGCCCTCTTCTTTTATGTTGCCATCTTTAACTATGCTTGCAAAGCGGACGCTGAGCTCGACCATGTCATATTGGAGCTTCAACATTTTCTTCTTGAGGAATTTCTTCTCATCTGTTAACTCAAAGACAGTTTTAATTAATAAACCAACTCTACCATCAATGTCATCGAACTTTTTCTCAAGGTCTTTTCTCATCATCCAGTAGCAGTCAATCCCTTCTCCAATTGTTTCAACACATGCCTTCGAAGCCTTTTCTAACTCATAGATCTTATCATGAATTTCATCTTGCCGCACCTTCTTAGGTTTAGGAGGTGATGGACCAAGAGGAGGTTTATAATAGGATCCTATGTTACAACGATAAGGATTAGGGAGATACTCATCCTTGTTCCTTCCCCGCTTAGCTTGCCTCATCATCTCCATCCTTTGCGCGAACATGTCTTCCCAATTTGGGAGAGGCTTGACCTCCAGGATGGATGATGACGATGCTCCTTTAGGTTCTACTTCTTCGATCCTCTTCACAGGCTTCTCTTTTTTGTTCTTCTACATCTTGTTGGCATGGAAGGGCTGCATGGCTTTGCTGCACGAATGTTTTTAGAGGGGCTTGTATGGGGATGGCAAGGATTTTTTGAGGCTAGAGGTTGTAGATCTACGAAAACTTAATGAAAAAGGTTAGATGTGATCAGCTTTAAAAAGGGAGGTCAAAAACCCTAGACGCCTTTCGTAACGAGCAACTATACGGGTGCGACCCATATAGATCCCACCGTATAGTTATAAAACGACTATAGATTATATCTACGCTGGAACCAACTATACGGCCAGAACTATACGGTCGGGAATTTTTATTCCCACCGTATAGCTGGTCGTTAAACTCTCTAGACTCTGAATAAAATTCTTGGAGATGGGTCGATAACTATATGACCGCAACTATACGGGCGGAATTTTTAATTCTGGATGTATAGTTGGTCGTTAAACTCTAAGTAGTCAGGAAATTGTTTTGTCAAATGCATCGATATCTATACGTCCGCAGCTATACGGGTGGAATTTTTAATTCCGGTTGTATAGTTGGTCGTTAAACTCTCAATACCTTTTGTGGATGGAAGAGGTGATGTCGCAACAACTATACGACCACATCTATACGACCGGAATTTTTATTCCCGCCGTATAGTTGGTCGTTAAACCTTTTGTGTCCACCAAAAAATTTCTGCTTCTCCAAGGATTCTTTATTAATCTGAAACTTAACGAAATATCAAGTTTTGGTAGAAAAATGTCAGGTTAGATTTTCGACCAATTTTGGCATCATCAATATTCCTTCTTCTTTGCTAGAGCATTAAATGTTCCTTATTTAACACAATGCTCAAATAAAACTTTAATTCAAAAATTTAAAAACCTACTCAAACCTTTACTTCGTATGGGCTCCCTCCCATGAAGCGCTCTTTTATGGTCAATAGCTTGACTGTAGTATTGCTCATTCCGTTTCGAGTCCATTCTTCTTGCACTTGACATTCCTTGTATACATTTGCTTAATCACTTCTTCTGGGGTGATTACTTCTACGGTGACTGCACTTATATCTTCTTTTACTCGATAATGCTTCAAGCGTTGCCCATTTACCACCCATGCAAAGAGGGTGTTTTTCCTTGGAGCTTCACTGCTCCCGATGAACAAGCTTCTTCAACTATATATGGGCCTTCCCACTTCAATCTGAGCTTTCCTGGAAACAACTTAAGATGATAATTATAGAGCAACACTTTGTCTCCACTTTTAAATGTCCTATTCTCTATTTTTCTATCATGCCATCTTTTCACTTTTTCCTTAAACAACCTAGCATTCTCATAGGCTTCAGTTCTAAACTCATCTAAAGCATGAATATCTAATAAACGCTTTTCTCTTGCTGCTTTAAGATCATAATTTAGGTTCTTGATTGCCCAAAAAGCTTTGTGTTCCAATTCTAAAGGTAAGTGGCATGCCTTACTGTACACCATCTTATAAGGTGGCATACCCATTGGATTTTAAAACGCAGTATGATATGCCCATAGAGTGTCATTTAACTTGTATGAACAATCTTTTCTTGATTTGTCCACCGTCTTCTCAAGTATGGTCTTTAATTCTCTATTAGAGAGTTCCACTTGGCCACTTGTTTGAGGATGATATGGTGAAGCAACACGGTGAGTTACTCCATATTTGCTGAGGATTTTCCTGAAAGTTCCTTTCATCAAATGAGAACCACCGTCAGTGATTAAAAATCTAGGAACTCCAAACCTGGGGAATATGACATCCTTGATCATCTTCACTAAGGTGGTTGCATCTGCATGACTTGTTGGAATAGCTTCAACCCATTTAGTAACATAGTCAACAGCAACAAGAATATGAGTATAACCATTCGATTCTATAATGGTCCCATGTAATCCATTCCCCATACATCAAAGGGTTAAATTATGAGACTATAATTCATTGTCATTTCTTGTCTCCTACCTATATTACCTCTTCTTTGGCAAGCATCATAGTATTCCACATACTTGTGTGCATCGTTGAGCAAGGTGGGCTAATAGAATCCTGGTTGAAGTACCTTTGCAGTGGTTCTCTTACCTGCATGATGCCCTCCATATGGATTGTCATGACAAGCTTTCAATATTGCATTCATTTCATGAGTAGGAACACACTTATGAATCATTCCATCGGGTCCATGAGGATATAGATACGGATCATCCCAAAAGCAATATTTAAGATCATTAAAGAATTTCATTTTTTGATTTATTGACATTCCAGGAGGTATAAATTTTGTTGCGAGATAATTGGCATAATCCGCATACCACGGGTCAACAATTTCAACATTTGCTAAATATTTTCCTGGAAATGATTCATTTATAGTTACGGGGTTAGTAATTATTCCCTCTATCATAGAGAGATGATCTGCTACCGGATTATATTTACCCCTCCTATCTACTATTTGCACATCGTATTCTTGTAGTAATAAAACCCACCTAATCACCCTAGGCTTAGCATCCTTTTTCACAAGGAGGTGACGCAAATCTTGGTGATCCGTATGAATTATTACCTTAGAATTAATGATGTAGGATCTAAATTTGTCGCAAGCAAAAATTATAGCTAGGAACTCTTTTTATGTAGTAGCGTAATGTTTCCGAATCTTATTAAGAGGCCTACTAGCGTAATAAATAACATTCAAATTCTTTCCGTCTCGCTGTCCTAACACAGCCCCTAAAGCATAGTCACTAGCATCACACATGATTTCGAAAGGTTCATCCCACTTTGGAGATTGCATGATAGGTGTTGAAACTAATTTATTCTTAAGGTTCTCAAAGGCTGCAATGCAGTCATGATCTAAGTAGAATGGAGTTTCATTATCAAGAAGGTTGGTGAGAGGCATACTATTTTAGCAAAATCTTTTATAAAACGCTTATAAAAACCTGCATGTCCCAGAAACATTTTTAAGTTTTTAATGTCCTGCGGTATTGGAAGATTTTTTAGAGCATTTATATTAGTTTTATCTATTTCTATTCCCTTCTCCGAAACCTTATGCCCGAAAACTTTACCTTCTCTTTCCATGAAACAACATTGTTCCCAATTCAAAATCAAATTTGATTGCCTGCATCTCTACAAGACTTTGGTTAGATTGTAGAGGCAATTATCAAAGGTTGTTCCACAAATAACAAAATCATTTCTTAGAACCTCCATAGTTTTCTCAACAAAATCATCAAAGATCTTTAGAACACATTCTTGAAAAGTTGTTGCTTCGTTACGTAAACCAAACAAAATTAATCTATAAGCATATGTACCATAAGGGCAAGTGAAAGTTGTTTTCTCTTGATCTTCCGGTTGTATGGCAATTTGAGAATATCCAGAATAACCATCAAGAAAACAGAAATAAGAATTATTACTAAGTCTTTCTAAAATTTTATCCATGAATGGTATAGGTTTATGATTTTTCTGTGTCTCGCGGTTTAGCTTCCTAAAATCAATGCACATCTTATATCCTACAACGAGCCTTATAGGAACTAGCTCACCATCCTCATTCATAGCAGCATCAAGACCACCTTGTCTTGGTATGCAATGAGCTGGGCTAACCCACTTACTGTCAGAAATAGGATATATTATACCAGCATCTAATAAGTGTATAACCTCTTTTCTTACTACTTCCTTCATTTTTGTATTAAGCCTTTCTTTGTGTATCTACTATAGGTTCAACATTATCAAACATGGTAATCTTATGTGTTACGATAGATGGATCTATTCCTTTAATATCACTCAGTGTATATCCAAAGGCTTCACGATGCTTAACTAAAACTGAAATGAGTTTATTTGTATCTTTCTCCGATAAATTCTTAATAATAACAAGGCATTTATTTTGATTATCTAAAAACTCATACCTCATATTGTCTAGAAGTTGTTTCAATTTAATTGGTGGAGGCTCTTCATCTCCTTTTCTTACCAGTTCTCCATAGTCATGTGGATTTTGTGCTTCAAGAACTGAATCAAGGTAATCATCCATGTCTTCTCTCTCCTTATCATCTGGTGCTTCCTCCCAGTTAATCAGGCTCCTCTCTAATTCATCTTATGGAGTACTGAAATGAATCGCTGCCAACTCAGCAATCATTTTCTCTTCCTTGATATCTTCCACTTCATATGGCATCTTCTTTAGTTTGGTGAAGTGGAATGTCATTTCCTCTTCTCCAAACATCAGTGAAATAGTCTCCTTCTTATTATCGACTTGAGCTTTGGTGATGGAAACAAAAGGCCTGCCTAAAAGAATAGGACAAAAAGAATCTCGAGGCATATCAACAATATGAAAATCTAGGGGGTACATGAGTGATCCAATAAAGACATAGATATTTTTGATTCCTCCTTCCAGTTTTATATTGGTCCTATTAGACAATTTAATAGTAGTGTCTACTAGTTCCACATCTAGATTATTTAAATTATAGCGGAGTTCCTCATAAAGTGATGAAGGCATTATATTTATAGTGGAAATTGGCTCACAAATTCTGTATAAAAAAATTTCTCCACAATATATATGAGTCATTGGTTTAGAAGTTTCGTTACCTCGTACCTTACCTTCGATGAATTCTGAGGTCTCAAGGTCTAACATAACCACTTCATTGTCAACTATTCGTGCTTCCATAAGATCTTTTAATATAACACTATTTATATTAGTAGCTTCGGGGTTCCTTTCTGGTTTCTTCGGGCTCTTCTTTATATGTTCTTCCTTTTTTAGCCTTTTCTTGATGATCCATTGAATAGGTGTTAAGGAGAATTCTTCCATCAGCGGTCTTGCACGCTCCTTTTCTTCGAGGGGTTTACTGGGTTCGCATTCTGTTGGCACCTACAAATGCCCTGCATAATTCTCAATAATTTTCTTTACTGAGTAAGAGGCAATACCGAGGGTTTTAATCATTGCATATGTCCTTTCATCTGCTAGGAAATTATTAATGCAAGCATATTTAGAAAAACTATTTGTAATGTTTTCCTTATCTTTAAGATTTTCCGTTGCTTCTCTCATTTTTATTATTAGATTCCAAGCTTCATCATAGGTATAAGATAGAAAGATGCCATTAGAAGCAGTGTCTAGATTCATTTTATTTTCAATATTTAGCCCTCCATAAAAAGTATGAGTGATTAACCAATCAGGAAGACGATGGTGTGGGCAATTATCTAGGTAGCTTTTGTACCTTAGATATCCTTCATATAAGCCCTCACCAGGATTATTTTTGAAACTAATAATAATACCTCTCATCCTGTGAGCTTTGCTTTCTGAATAATATTTTGATAGGAATTTGATTGGCAATTCCTTCCAAGTCCTCGGTTCTTCTGCACAAAAAGATTTGTACCAGTCAAAAACATTATTAGAAAGAGTTTGTCTAAACAGCCAGGTTTTAACCATATCAAGATTACAGTCATTAAAAATAAAGGAACTGAGAACATCTTCAAAGAATTGTAAGTGTCCATATGGACTCTCTTCATTGGTTCCTGCAAATTTCTTAGAGTGTAATAGTTCAGATAATAAAGGGTGCATCTCGATTCCATCCGGATTTATGCTTTTATTGACAGCTATAAAAGTGTCCATGGGTGAACATATTTTCCTTACCGCCTCCAGCCGGTTTAATTGCTGAGTGTTGTCCATTGTTGTGGTCCTCCAAATCAAGTAATAATTAGTACAATGAAAGTAAATAACTAAAAGTAAAGTGACTTATAGCGCTAAGCTCCCAGGCAACAGGGCTAGAAAATAGCTTGATGACTGCAAGTGCATAGATCGTTTGTAGCTAGTTTCGAAATAAAGATATCGATCCCACATGGAGCAGTAAGCGAAAGACTAAAATGCTTTTAACTACAAATAAACGAAGTACTTAAGAAATAACTTTAAGATGCAAGAAAATTTAAGTTGTTTTGGGGCTTTTGGTTGAACGAGGTAATTTAAAGTAAAGCAAACCTTAATGCAGAAAGTAAGAATCGGGTGTGTAATAGAACTTTGCAACTGCAATAGGGAAAAAGGCGTTCTCAGGGAGTGGTGGATACACCACTAGCAATTTAGACTAAGCAATCAAGATTGTTATAACAAATATTCTCATAATATGTATGTATGTGGGAGGAGCTCCATATATGGACAAATAGGCAGCAACGGCTGCTCACATCATCCTTCATAACCACAGCAGACGAATAAACGACATCAATCGTATTATCCTGCTATTAAGGGATTTCTCCGTGGCATGGACATGTCTTAATGAGTTCTCCTTGATTCCCCAAGTTAGCATGTAAGGAATGACAATAACTTTATAGTCACAGTAAGTTTTATCATCCCTCCGTCTACCAACAAGTAATCCCCTTCATCGAGTCCCCATAGGAGGCAAATATTAAGGAGGTGCACAACTCCCAACATCAAGATGAAGACAATTAACACATACATATAATGATGTATAACATAATAATCTCTATATCATCTCAATCATATGCTAGGGTTTCTCCATCTCCCCAAGAACTAGAGATCTATTCAGACATGGAGGCAATCAACATCATGGCAATGGTAATGGAAACAATCATAGATGAATTGTAATTGTATAAATCCTCAACGAGTATGGGACTTACAAAAAGATCTAGACAAGATGTAGATGTGATGGATGGAGATCGTGGTGATGCAACGATGGATGATGAAGATCGATGCCTTAGCCTTCCGGATCTGTGCAGGTTGAACATGCATCCCCGGTGGACAAGTTCCCCCTTCAGATGCCATCCAGAGGTGTGGTTTCAGTGATTTCATGGTGTTCTGTATGTTGTCTCTCCGATCCAGTTGCATGGGGTGTAACTATTTGAGGAGGCGGTGGTGGCACCAACTATACGACCGGAATTATAAGGCTAAATTTTTTATTCTGGTTGTATAGTTGGTCGTTAAACCGTCTGTCTCCTTTGATCGCTTCATGTTTTCTTCTAGTATTATTAATATTTCCCAAATGAGCGAATTACGTTGTTTTTGACTCCTTTTCTCCTTAGTACAACTGCTCCAAGAATTGTATCCATTGGATCCATCATCTGTTCTGATCCGGGTGAAAAATAGACATAAAATGTGCGCGTGAGCACCGTAAAATACCAAGATCCTACATCTACAATGCAAAATAATAATGTAAAACATGATGCGAATTGTCAACACCTGGATTTTTAATCCCAGATGCCGGTTATGTCATTCATCGCAATCCCAGGATTACAATTTGAGCGAGACATAACAGATTGGATATCACAGTACATCATCCATTACAAACCATACATAAGGCCTTACACCAATAAGGATCTCATGATCCAGTCTTAATACAACAAGAAGCGGAATAAAAGATAAGTGTAGCGGTGGGGTCCATCTTCAGGGGCACAGGCAATGCTGACGAAGGCACATAGTCCTAGTTATCATAGCCGTCATGCTGACCATCATCTTGGTAATCTCCTTCATAGTCTGGCCATGAGAATAGCCAGGGAGAAAATCCATGAGTACTCTTTAAGTACTCGCAAACTCCCACTAACAATATAGTATAGTCCTAAAGTAAAGTTCTAACTCTAAGTTTAACTATAAAGTTAAGTTTGAAGCCTAAGCTGAGTTCAAAAGCAAAGAAAGATAAAATAAAGTTCTAGAATCACTTAAGTTGGGAAGCTAGTGTCGTAAACACAACCCTGTTGTGGTCAAGCCAAGATTCATCATTTATTTCATAAGTTATTTTGAAAACCTCTGACAATGAAACAATATGGCCATTCCAACTGTCCATAACCGCGGACACGGCTATTCGAATAGCTTGACACTCCGCAGAGGTGGTACACTTTCACCACAAGATTCGATACATCTGTCAGGGATAACCTTGAATCATCATACTTAGTATGCAGATAATCAAACATAGCCTTCCCTTTACACACCCTAGTATAAGCACCTCTCCTATGAGCATGGCCTCCCAACCATGACCATCTGTCATCTTGGGCACTACATAGGTGGAAAACATTGAGAGGTAGCCTCAGCTCAAACCTCTCCCGCGAGGGAACTAATACTAATGCATATAAATTTCCGTCTAAGCCTTACCGAATTCAGGTATTGTGGTTGTACGGTAAATTTGGAATGGTACCGCATCCGAATCCAACCATCAGTTTTGTAAAAAGGGTTAAGGCTCATGCCTCAACATTTTCATCATCATAAACCATTTGTGTTTCTCAACATATGTCAAAACATCTCAATAGAATGACTCATCATTCCAAGGTTTTCACAATTCATTTTCACCAAGTATTCCCATCTAAAGTGACTCAACTTTTTATCTACTCTAAACTACTAAGTTAACAGTGTTCACTAAGGTGGAAAGATGGGATCAATCTCATGCCATAGAATGACATCTAAAGTTATCTATATAGGTCCAGTTTTATACTCTTTATGCTACCTTCAAAACAAGTAAAGAACTTTGGGTAAAGTAAAGGAAGTAAAGCTTGGAAATAATAGTTGGGGTAAGTAATAGTCAAAGTGATATAACCAAAGCATGCCTAAAACATCTTTGCTTAAACCATCTAGCTTAATTCTAGCTTGCTAAGCATTATACTTGCAAGTGTTAGCTTGCATTGTTAATGGTGGCTTGCCTTGTGTAGTGCAGTGGTTGAAGTTTTCTTCCTCCTCCTCCTCGAAAGCTTGGTCGATACTATCATCTATAAATACATACGGAGTACACAATCACCAAACAATACTTAACTAGTCTAATTAGCACTCTAAGGCACACATTTGATGATCTATTATCATCATAAGCATCACAAGTTTTATTAACTAGTTTCATTCTTTTTATTTAAGAAAAATAATTTCTACTCATTGAAAGTTAACTATGTTTTAATATTCACCACTTAAAATATGGGATCATGTGGAAACAAGTCATCACAACAAATTCTAACATGTGGGAATGTGATTTAAGGGTTGGATCCTATTTACTTAAGTTTAGGTTTATTATTTAATGATTTAAAGTGACTAGAAATGCCTATATAGCATTATTTTGGTACTAGTCCAAAGTCACCGCATGTAAACCTTAATATTATTACATATTCAGATAGGTATGGTTAAATGTGATTTTTGAGAGTTAGAATCAACTCAAAAGCTATCATGGTTGATTTTATAAAAATGTTTGAATGTGCAAAAGCTTATGTCTTGTTATTTTTACTAGGAGAGATCTCTAATTCTAAATGAATTAAATCCAACGGTCTTGGGTAGATCTTTTCAGTAGTTTTCTAACAAAATTGGAATCACTCTATTTGGATTTGTAGATTTCTCTGAATTGATTTTCGAACTAAGGGACAGAACTAGGTTCAAACTAAATTAGAAAAATCTAAATTTGAATTAAATGGGTCGCGCGGGAAGGAAAACGGGTCGGCCGAGTGGCGTTCCGCGGCACAGAGAACAGCTGACAGGGGGGTCCACCAGTCAGCGCCTCTTTACACGCGAAGCGGTACGGGGTGATGTGGGCCATTAGATTAGAAGGGAGATCTACGGCTGTGTCTCGTCATCGACGATGGACAGGTCGCCGGCGAGGTCTAACCCTAGCGGCTCGGTGGGGGTGCTCAGGGGGCATACCAGGGCTCCAGCTACTACGGCGATGGGGGCGATCGAACATGCTGTCGACGGCGGACTTAGGGGTGGTCGCGGCAGCTCCTGGGGTGGACGAAAGACGGCGCCTTCTCCTCCTCTACAGTGGGCTCCTTTAGCCAAATTCTGGCGAACCTAGGCTCGAGCAGCTCCGGCGAGAGGTGGGGAAGGATCAGTGAGGAGAGGGGAGTGGAATGGTGTGAGTAGTTGGTGAGGGGAAGGGCTCCTTTTATAGGCGCGGCTAAGCGGCAGATAAGCATGGGCGGTGCTCGGCTATGACGACGGCACAACGAGCTAGAGGCATGGGCGGTGCGCTAGGACGGTGGGCGGCGCCCTGGCGAGTGTCACGGCGGTGAGTGTGCAGTGGTTTGTGGTCGGGGGCAGTGAATGGCGCGGCGCGCACTAAGTCTCTGCCGACGGTGAGTTTCACGGCGGCCGGTGACTACGAGGCATGGTCGGGGAAAAGGGCGTGTCCGTTAGCTTACTAGGCCGGTGGGGATCATGTAGACGGGCGGCTGGAGCGAGGCGAGGTCTGGCTGCGCAGGGATAGTGCACGCTCTGCGGGCGGTGTCGGCATGGTCGACCGTCTCCAGGCACGGTGGTTCCTGGCTGTTCTAGTCGCTCTCCTCAGGCTGGAGCTGGTTGGGCAGTGGAGGTGGACCACGGACATGTTGGATGGCGCTGGTGGCGGCTGTGGCGTGCTGTTGCCAGTGAGGTGCCCAAATGGGGGCTCGGCCTTAACGGCCACGACCATTTGGTCGTGGCATAGTGAGTGGCTGGGCTAGTGAGGGGTAGGGGAGTGCACTGGGTGCATTAGGTTACAAAATGGGGAACCAATTTGGTTCAAACACTGCTCCAAATAGTGTTTTGTGTTTTGTTTGAATTATGTCCACCAAGTGTTTGTGAAAATGGCCGAAAGAAAACAAGTTTTGAATTTTTGGATGAATTTTGGTGGGTTTGCTATACACATGCTTAAGCTTCTATGGTTGCTTGGGTTTTGAAATTGGAGCTCATTTGAGTGATTTTTGAAATAGGGTGATCTTGATACCTACACTAGATTCAATTTTCAAATGTCATTTAAAATTAGTGTTTGAAAGTTTTTGGCAGATCACATGGTGGGCCTGCAACATCCCAAAACTTCAATCCAAGCTTATCAAGATCTAAATCATCAAAATTGGGGTTACCAAAAACTTTTTCAATTAAAAAAATGAAAGCTTTCATGTGTATGTGCATTTAAAATAGGAATTGATTTGAATTGCCATGGTTCTGTGCTTCTTTGGTTGTAAAATGTTTCTTAGGTGATTTAAACATCATCTACATCATTCCTAAACATTTCCTAAAGAAAATCAAATCAAAAACAATTAAAAAGGAGGAATGGTCATTTTGGCCATTTTAATCCACTACACTACTTTGAGTGTCACTAGTACTCATTTCTTAACAGAAACAATTCATGATCTTTGCACCCCTTGCTAGTACACATAATGAGGTACCAAGGGCCACCTTTTGATCTGCTAAAAACATTCTTTTACTTATTTTAATTGGCATGTGAAAATTGAATCCAATGCATATGCATAGATCACCCCTATTTCAAAAACCATCTATTTGAGCTCCACTTTCAAAACCCTTGCAACCAGAGACTACCTAGCACTAGTGGAGAACACCCAAAATTATTGAAACCAAAATTCAAAATTTTTTCTCTTTCGGCCATTCTATCAAACACCTTGTGGGCAAGATCAAAGTGGCCTAACTATTACTGTTTTAGGCTTGATCTTGTCTAGCAAATTGGAGTGCTTTGATCACTCTTGTCTCCCTCAAGCCTAACCAGACCAACACCAACACCTCCTCTACCTCCTAGCTGCACTGCAAGGCCATGCCGAGCCACCCCTCGCCAGCCGACCATCCACTCGTAGCAGCAGACCGCATCCCCCCTCCCTCGCCATGTCTACACGCTCGCATGTGGTCCACCGCCACCGTCCAACCAGCCCAGCCTAGAGACAGAGAGCAGAACGGCCAGGAACCGCCGCGCCCGGAGCTGGTCGACCATGCCGACGCCACTCGCAGAGCACACCATGTCCCCGCGTGCACAAACCACCCCTCTGCCGCAGCCCGCGCCTACCGCTCTACCATGACCTAAGGAACACCCCAGACGCCCCCGCTGGCCGCCCAACTCACCACAGCCACCGCTTGCCATCGAACCTGCCGCCTCTGCCGCCCAGAGCACGTGACGCTCCTGTCCAGCACAGAGCCCGCCTTTCCGCGCCTTTAAGCCTCTGCGCACCGCCAGGAGATAGGCCACCGTCCGCTACCTCGAGCCACGCCGCTAGCCCCCTGTGCCGCCCTTGCCGGAGTCGCCTGCCCACATCGTCGGGCCTATATAAGCCAGCCTCCCCATCACCATTTCTCCACACCCACTCACTCCCTACCTCTCACTGAACCTCACCCACCTCTCGCCCATGCCGCTCGAGATCTGCCTCACCGGAATTGGAGCCGGAGCCGCCGCAGCAGGACAAGAAGGGCGCCTGCGATTTAGGGCACCCCAAGCTCCGCCGCAACCGCGCCTCGCCTCGCCGTCGTCTTCCAGTTCATTTGCTCGCCTCTCCGTTGTCGCTGGAGCCCTGGTACGTCTCCGGTAGACCCCCAACGAGCCGCTAGGGAAAACTCTCGCCGGCGACCTGTTTGTCATCGACGTCGACTCTCAACCGTAGATCCCACTTCTAATCCTACGGCCCACAGCGCGTGTACCGTTTCACGTGTTAAGAACCACTAACAAGCGGGACCCCCCTGTCAGCTGACCCCCGCGCCGTGGAGCGCCACTGGGCCGGCCCATGTTCTTTCCCGCGCTAGCCCAACCGTTCAAATTTGGTTTTTTCTTTTTAAGTTGAATCTAGTTTCTGTCCACTAGTTTAAAATTCAATTCTGGGAGTTTTACAAATCCAAATTGCATGAAACCAATTTTTCCTGAAAGGTATTGAAATGATCTATCTAAGCCTGTTGGATTTAATTCAATTAGAGTTATAGATCTGTCCTAGTAGAAATAAAAAACAGAAGTATTTTCAACTTGCAACATTTTTATAAAATCAACTAAGTTAGCTTTTGAGTTAATTACAACTCTCAAAAATCACATTTCATCATATCTATCTAAATATGTAATAATATTAAGGTTTACATGCAGTGACTTTGGACTAGTACCAAAATAATGCTATATAGGGATTTCTAGTCACTTTAAATCATTAAATAATAAACTTAAACCAAAGTAATATTGATCCAACCTTTAATTCTCATTCCCAGGTGTTAAGATATGTGGTGATGACATGTGTCAATATGATCCCATATTTTAAATGGAGAATATTAAATTTTAGTTAATTTGTTTCAATGAGTAGAAATTACTTTTCTAGTTTAAAAAGAATGAAACTAGTGATTTAAACTTGTGATGCTTGTGATGATAATAGATCATCAAATGTGTGTCCTAGAATGCTACTTATCCTAGTTAAGTATTGTGTGGTGATTGTGTGCTCCGTATGTCTTTATAGACGATAGTACCTACCAAGCTTTCGAGGAGGAGGAGTTCTACCAAGAAGAAGAAGAAAACTTCAACCACTACACCAACCAAGGCAAGCCACCATTAACAATGCAAGCTAACACCTGCAAGTTTAGTGCTTAGCAATCTAGGATCAAACTAGATGGTTTAGCAAAGATGCCTTAGGCATGCTTTGATCACCCCCCCTTTTTTGACTATTAGTACCCCAAGTCTTATTACAGGTTTTACCTCCCTTAGTTTACACAGAGTTGTTTACTTGTTTTGAAGGTAGCATAAAAAGTATAAAACTTGACCTATTTAGAAACCTTTAGATGTCATTCTATGGCGTGGGATTGAACCCATCTTTTCCATCTTAGTGAACACTCTTAACTTAGTAGTTTAGAGTAGATCAAAAACTTGAGTCACTTTAGATGGGAACACTTGGTGAAAATGAATTATGAAAACCTTGGAATGATGAGTCATTCTATTGAGATGTTTTGACATGTGTTGAGAAACACAAATGGTTGATGATGATGAAAATGTTGAGGCATGAGCCTTAACCCTTTTATAAAACTGATGGTTGCATTTGGATGCGATACCATTCCAAATTTACCATACCACCACACTACTTGAATTGGGTAAGGCTTAGCTGGAAATTTATATGCATTAGTATTAGTTCCTTCGCGGGAGAGGTTTGAGCTGAGGCTACCTCTCATGATGTCCACCTATGCAGTGCCCAAGATGACAGATGGTCATGGTTGGGAGGCCATGCTCATAGGAGAGGTGCCTATACTAGGGTGTGTAAAGGGAAGGTTATGTTTGATTATCTGATACTAAGTATGATGATTCAGGTTTATCCCTGATAGATGTATCGAATCTTGTGGTGAAAGTGTACCACCTCTGTAGAGTGTCAAACTATTCGAATAGCCGCGTCCGCGGGTATGGACAGTTGGAATGGCCATACTATTTCGTTGTCAGATGTTTTCCAAATAAGTTGAAATGAATGATGAATCTTGACTTGACCACAACAGGGTTGTGTTTATGATACTAGCTTCCAAACTTAAGTGATTCTAGAACTTTATTTTATCTTTCTTTGCTTCAGAACTCAGTTTAGGTTTCAAACTTAACCTTATAGTTAAATTTTAGATTTAGCACTTTAACTTAGAATTATAATACTTGTTAGTGGTTGCGAGTACTTAAAGAGTACTCATGGCTTTTGTCCCTGGCTATTATCATGGCCAGACTATGAAGGAGACTATCAAGATGATGGCCAGCAGGACTACTATGATAACTAGGACTATCTGCCTTCGTCAGCATTGCTTGTGCCCTTGAAGATGGACCCCACCGCTACGCTTATCTTTTATTCCCACTGCTTGTTGTAATAAGACTGGATCATGAGATCCTTATTTGTGTAAGACCTTATGTATGGTTTGGAATGGATGATATACTGTGATATCCAATCCGTTATGTCTCGCAAAAATGGTAATCTTGGGATTGCGAGGTATGGCATAACGGGCATCTGGGATTAAAAATCCGGGTGTTGACAAGTTGGTATCAGAGCCATCCTGACCATAGGAAACCCTAGTTAGACTGGACGTTCAAACAAAAATTTAGTTTCAAAACCAAAGTAAGTATTTATGAAAAACTATCTCCTCTCTTACCCTTGTGAATTATTTCTTTCTCAAAAATTCATGTTCCTCAAAATTCTTACACCACTACTTAAAATTTGACACACTTGATCACTTCACTAACTTCCTCATCCCTAATTCTTGTAGATGGAGACTCATTTTAGCAAGTTTTACCAGTTGGGAAACGGGGGTCAGCTGATCTTCGAGAGGGATCTGGACTCACTGTCAGAGTTACTGGGACGCCCGCACCCAGAGTTTCTTGGAACTCAACTTCCAGGACCCCCAGGAGGAGACCTAAAGTGGCTAGTCACTTCAGACCTTAGAGGAAGTATCGAAGCACCAACTTCTGGAAGAATTCAGTTCCCTGTGAGAGAGAACAACTGGCTAGATGGATTAGCCAGGGCAATGCATGAAGCTCTCGCACGTGTATGTGCCCTCAGCGTCAACAAGATCCAAGGAACTCGTTTTTCCCACTATGCAAGACGTGATTTCATGGGAATGCCAATGGAGATGCCAAGTCACCCAGAGTTGAGGCGTCAAGTGGAGAATCTTGACTTCTTGCTGCATGACAGACAACAGGAACTGGACAATGCCAGAGAGTTATCCAACCAGAACCGTGCCATTGCCGACCAGAAGGCCCAGACTTTCGCACTGCTCGTCCAGGACCGCCAGTCTCTTTGCCGCCAGCGTGCCAAGAAGGATCGCACCATCACCCGTCTTTGCAAGAAGGTGGCCGACCTCGAGAAGACCATCAAGGAACAGGAAGCTCAGCTTGCCGCCAAGGAAGAAGAATATGAGGTTGTAGACATCCAGGGAGACATGGATTCTTACCTCAGCAACGATGATGACTTTCTAGAGGAGGATGCCGTGGACTTCAACACTGACAATGAGGACTCTGACTTCATCGACGATGAGTATATGCACTAGGGCACTGTCATAGCATGAGATGTATCGATCTCGCTGTATCGTAGCTTGCTTGCATGAATGAAAATGGAGTTAGTTGAAAAACCTGAGTCTAACTCAAAGTTTTAGCTTTGAAAGCCCAAAACCACGAACCTTAGAATTTCCCTCTTACCCCTATATCTATCTCAATCTTCAGATGACTCGTGGAAACCAAGGAGGGAGCAGCTCGTCACAAGACCCAATGCTGCAGATCTTGCAGAATCTCATCGCCGACCGTGAAGCAAGCAGGGCAGAACGCCAAGCCAACTTACCAACACTTCAACAGATCGCCCAGATGGCTCTCAACAACCAAGGGCATGGAAATCAGGATCACAAGGGATCCAAACTCAAAAACTTTCAGAATACCAATCCCCCAATCTTTAGCACTTCTGAAAATCCATTAGATGCTGATGACTGGTTACAAACCATGGAAAACAACCTCGAAGTTGCAGGAGTTGATGGTAATTAGAAAGTTGTCTTCGCCACCCACTATCTGGTAGGAGATGCAAGAGCTTGGTGGAATAGCATCCGCAATATGAACCATGGTCAAGTTATGACATGGGAAGCATTCAAAGTCAAGTTCAGCCGCACCCACGTGCCGCAGGGACTAGTCAACAGAATGAGAGATGAGTTCCGCGAATTGAAGCAAGGAAGAATGACGGTGGTGGAGTACCGTGACAGATTCCTGTCACTTGCCAGATATGCACCTGATGATATCAATGTTGGAGATATGCCCAAGAGGCAATAATAAAAGTGGTTATTATTATATCTTTGTGTTTATGATGAATGTTTACATCCCATGCTATAATTGTATTATTAGGGAACACTAATACATGTGTGTTTTGTAAGCATATAAGAGTCCCTAGTAAGCCTCTTGTTAAACTAGCTTGTTGATTAATTGATGATCATGGTTTCCTGATCATGGACATTAGGATGTGATTAATAACAAGGTTATATCATTAGGAGAATGATGTGATGGACACACACCCCTAGTAAGCGTAGCATAAGATCAAGTCATTAAGTTCGTATTGCTGTAAGCTTTCAAATACATAGTAACCTATTCCTTCGACCATGAGGTTATGTTAATCACCATCACCGGATGGATACTTTGATGACATCAAACGCCGCTTCGTAACTGGGTGGTTATAAAAGTGTCATTGGGTATTCTGAAAGTATGTGTTGAAGCGCATGAACCAAGATTGGGATTTGTCCATCCATATGACGGATAGATATGCTCTGGGCCCTCTCGGTGGAATGTCATCTAGTTAGCTTGCAAGCATGTGACTGGGTCACAAGGGATGACATATCACGGAACGAGTAAAGAGTACTTATCAGTAACGAGGTAGAACTAGGTATGGAGATACCGACGATCAAACCTCGGATAAGTATAGTATCGTGAGACAAAGGGAATTAGTTTCGTCTGTAAGTGGTTCAATCGATCGCGAAGTCATCGTTGAGTATGTGGGAGCCATTATGGATCTCCAGGTCCCGCTGATGGTTATTGATAGGAGATGTGTCTCTATCATGTCTACATATTCACGAACCGTAGGGTGACACACTTAAGGTTCGAAGTTGTTTTAAGTAGATATGGAATGTGCGTTGGAGACCGAATGTTGTTCGGAGTCTCGGATTAGATTCGGGACATCACGAGGAGATCCGGAATGGTTCGGAGAATAAGATTCATATATAGGGGATCATTTTCTAAGTTAGGAAATGTTTCGGAGTGTTTGTATGAGGATTCTAGAAGGTTTCGGAATGTTCCGGAAGGTTCTAGAAGATATCTTGGAGTTTGCTTGAAAATCAAGATAGGGATCAAGGAGACCTGGTGGGTCAAGATACAGAGTCGTGGGGGAGGAGGACTCCTCCCCCCACCTCTAATCCGCCGGCCTACAAGGGAGGGGAGTCCTACAAGGACTCCCCCTCCCTAGGCGCCTCCCTTCTTTAAATAGAGGGGCAGGGGCGCCCCCTCCTCCCCTGCTCCCATAACTCCCAATCTCCTCCACCTTCTTCTGCACAGGCATAGGCGAAGCCCTGCAGAATTCTCTACTCCACCACCACCACGCCGTCGTGATGCTGGGATTCCGTGGAGAAGACCTACTACCTCCGTTGCTCGCTAGAATGGGGAGAGGAAGGTCTGCTTCGACTCCACACGTGTGACCGACTGCGGAAGCGCTGCCGAAACGCGGCGCCGGAAGGATCGTCTACTTGACCGACGGTGGAAGCGCTGCTGGAACGCGACGCCGGAAGGATCGTCCACATGATCTTGAGATCGGCAAGTGATCGACTACATCAACCACGAGATCTAATCTCGTTAACGCTTTCAGATCTACGAGGGTTAGTTCCTATCTATCTCGTTGCTCATGTCTAATAGATTAGATCTTGGCTTTTATCTAGATTAGATCTGGGTTTTGTTCGTTCTTGCGGTAGAAATTTTTTGTTTTCCATGCTACGAACCCATCAGTGGTATCAGAGCCATATCTATGCATAGATCTGTTGCACGAGTAGAACACAATGTTTTTGTGGGCGTTTATGCTTTTGTTGTCGGTGTCTTAGCATGTACTGTGCATCTTGCGGCATGGTGGGATGAAGCGGCTCGGGCTAACATTACATGTCATCGCACACAAGACTTGCTCCATGCTTGACGTGCAACTTGCTTTGCACAAGTGGCTTTGCGGGTGTCTGTCTCTCCCACCATAGTTAAGATTCAATTTACAATGAGCATCTTGACAACACTTGTATCAACGTTGTGGTTCATGTTCGTAGGTAAGATTGGTCTTATGCGAAAGCCCCAAACCACGTAAAACTTGCAAAGAAAATTAGAGGCGTCTAACTTGTTTTTGCAGGGGTTTTGTGATGTGATATGGCCACCATGTGATTGTGATTGTATTTGATGTATGCATTGATCCTTGTTGTAATATGGCAACCGGCAGGAGCCTAATGGTTGTCTTTAATCTGTTAAGACCTGCGTGTCTATTCATCTTGTAATAGCTTTATTCCAAGTAGTTGTAATAGTTGCTGGTGATGATGGACAACCATGAAGCGGCGCCACTGACCTTGACGCAATGCTGGTGATGATGGAGATCATGTTCGTGCTTTGGAGATGGAGATCAAAGGCGCAAAAAGAAAAGGCCATATCATATCACACTAATTATGAATTGCCTGTGATGTTAATCCTTTATGCATCTTGTATTGCTTAGATCGCAACGGTAGCATTATAAGATGATCCCTCTCACTAAATATCAAGTAATAAAGTGTTCACCCTTAGTTGGCACCGTTGCTAAGACTCGTCGTTTCGAAGCATCTCGTGATGATCGGATGTGATAGATTCTACGTGTGCATACAACGGGTGCAAGCCAGATTTGCACATGCGGAAACTAAGGTTATCTTGACGAGCCTAGCATGTACAGACATGGTCTCAAAACACGGAATACCAAAAGGTAGAGAATGAGTCATATAATTGATATGATGAACATGAAGATTGTTCGCCGATGAAACTACATGTTCTCTCGTGAAGATCGGACTTGGTGTAGTGGACTTGGTTCGTGTAATCACTAAGACAATGTGAGGGATGTTGTTTTGAGTGGGAGTTCACCTAGTTAGTTTAAGAATTAAATTAGAACTCAATTTATCATAAACTTAGTCCAAACTACTTGCAAATTGTTGTAGATTATGGCGAAGCCCTCCATCAATTTCAATGCGTTCCTAGAGAAAGAAAAGCTTAAGAACAATGGAAGCAATTTCACGGACTGGTTCCGTGGACTGAAGATCGTCCTCAGGGCTGATCAGTTGACCTATGTGCTCGATGCACCGCTAGGTGACCCACCTGCAGATAATGCCACCGATGACGAAAAGAATGTTTTCGCCACTCGGAAGAATCATTACTCCATAGTTCAGTGTGCCATCCTGTATGGTTTAGAAGCGGAGCTCCAACAGCGTTTTGAGCACCACGACCCGTTCGAGATCATTAAGGAGCTCAGGCTAATTTTTGAGACTCGCGCGGCCATGGAGAGCTATGAGGCCTCTGAAAAGTTCTTTAACTATAAGATGGAAGAGGGAAGCTCCGTTAGCGAGCATGTGCTCACCATGTCTAGGTACGCAAAGAAGCTCCAAGAGTTGGGAATATCGATTCCTAATGAATTGGGGATTCACCGTCTCCTTCAATCACTGCCACCAAGTTACAAGAACTTTGTGATGAACTACAACATGCACTGCATGAACAAGACGTTGCCTGAACTATCGTCCATGCTGAAAACTGCTGAAGTGGAGATCAAGAAGGAGCACCACGTGTTGATGGTCAATAAGACCACCAATTTCAAGAAAAAGGGCAAGCCTAGGAACAAGGGCAACTTCAAGAAGGACGGCAAGAAAGCTGCCGCACCTGCTAAGAAGCCCAAGGCTGGTCCTAAGCCTGAAACTGAGTGCTTCTACTGCAAGGGTGCTGGTCACTGGAAGCGTAACTGCCCCAAGTACCTGGCGGATCTGAAGAACGGCAACATCAAGAAGAAAGGTATATTTGATATATGTGTTATAGATGTGTATCTTACTAGTAATCGTAGTAGTGCCTGGGTATTTGATACTGGTTCGGTTGCTCATATTTGTAACTCGAAACAGGAGCTGTGGAATAAACGAAGACTGGCAAGAGACGAGGTGACGATGTGCGTTGGAAATGGCTCCAAGGTTGATGTGATCGCCGACGGCACGCTCCCTCTACATCTACCTTCGGGATTAGTTTTAAATTTAAATAATTGTTATTTGGTGCCTGCGTTAAGCATGAACATTATATCTGGATCCTGTTTATTGCGAGACGGTTACTCTTTTAAGTCCAAGAATAAAGGTTGTTCGATTTATATGAGTAATATCTTTTATGGTAATGCACCTGAGATGAATGGTTTATTCTTACTGAATCTCGATAGTAGTGATACACATGTTCACAACATAGATGCCAAACGAATAAAATTGAATGATAATTCTACATACATGTGGCACTGTCATCTTGGTCACATTGGAGTGAAGCGTATGAAGAAACTCCATTCTGATGGACTTCTTGAATTACTTGATTTTGAATCACTTGAAATATGTGAAGCATGTCTAATGGGAAAAATGACTAAGACTCCATTCTCTGGAATAATGGAGCGAGCTACAGACTTATTGGAAATAATACATACCGATGTGTGCGGTCCAATGAGTGTAGCATCGTGTGGTGGATATCGTTATGTTCTCACTTTCACGGATGACTTGAGTAGATATGGGTATGTCTACTTTATGAAACATAAGTCCGAAACTTTCGAGAAGTTTAAGGAATTTCAAAGTGAAGTGGAAGATTATCGTAACAAGAAGATTAAGTTTCTGCGTTCTGATCGCGGAGGTGAATATCTGAGTTATGAGTTTGGCATGCATTTAAAGAAATGTGGAATACTTTCGCAGTTGACACCGCCGGGAACACCACAGTGTAATGGTGTGTCTGAACGTCGTAATCGAACTCTCTTAGATAAGGTTCGGTCTATGATGTCTCTTATAGATTTACCGTTATCATTTTGGGGCTATGCATTAGAGACAGCCGCATTCACTTTAAATAGGGCACCATCTAAATCCGTTGAAACGACACCGTACGAATTGTGGTTTGGTAAGAAACCTAAGTTGTCGTTCCTTAAAGTTTGGGGTTGCGAAGCATATGTAAAGAAGTTACAACCTGATAAGCTAGAACCCAAAGCGGAGAAATGCGTCTTCATAGGATACCCTAAAGAAACAATTGGGTATACCTTCTATCATAGATCCGAAGGCAAAGTTTTCGTTGCAAAGAATGGATCCTTTCTTGAGAAGGAGTTTCTCTCGAAAGAGTTGACTGGAAGGAAAGTAGAACTCGATGAGGTTATTGAACCTTCTCTCGGATTTGAGAGTAGCACAGCACCGAAAGATGTTTTTGTGCCGCCTACACCAATTGAAGAGGAAGCTAATGATAATGATCATGAAACTTCAAACGAAGTTACTGCTGAACCTCGCAGGTCAACGAGGGTTCGTACCACTCCTGATTGGTATGACCCTGCCTTGAACGTCATGTTGGTGGACAACGCTGATGACCCTGCGACGTATGAAGAAGCTATGGTGAGCCCAGATTCCGACAAATGGCTAGAAGCCATGAAATCCGAAATGGGATCCATGTATGAAAACCAAGTATGGACTTTGGTGGACTTACTGGATAGCCGTAAGGCTGTCGAGAACAAATGGATTTTCAAGAGAAAAACAGATGCTGATGGTAATGTTACCGTCTATAAAGCTCGACTTGTCGCGAAAGGGTTCCGACAAATTCAAGGAGTTGACTATGATGAGACTTTCTCACCAGTAGCGAAGCTAAAGTCTGTGAGGATTTTGTTAGCAATTGCTGCACATTGCGATTATGAGATTTGGCAGATGGATGTCAAAACGGCGTTCCTTAATGGTGACATTGAGGAAGAGTTGTATATGGTACAACCCAAGGGTTTTGTCGATCCTAAAGATGCTGACAAGGTATGCAAACTTCAGCGCTCCATTTATGGACTGAAGCAAGCATCCCGGAGTTGGAATCAACGTTTTGATAAAGTAATCAAAAACTTTGGATTTATACAAACTTATGGAGAAGCTTGTATTTACAAGAAAGTGAGTGGGAGCTTTGTAGCATTCCTAGTACTATATGTAGATGACATATTGTTGATTGGGAATTATATAGAACTTCTTAATAGCGTCAAAACCTATTTGAATAATAGTTTTTCAATGAAGGATCTTGGCGAAGCGGCATACATTCTAGGCATCAAGATTTATAGAGATAGATCAAGACGCCTAATAGCGCTTTCACAAAGTACATACTTGGACAAAGTTCTAAAGAAGTTTAGAATGGAAGATAGCAAGAAAGGGTTCGTGCCCATGTTGTCAGGTAAGACCTTGAGTAAGACTCAAAGTCCAGCTACGGCAGAAGATAGAGAGAAAATGAATAATATTCCCTATGCCTCAGCCATAGGTTCTATCATGTATGCCATGTTGTGTACAAGACCGGATATAGCACATGCTGTTAGTTTGACTAGCAGATATCAAAGTGATCCTGGAATGGAGCACTGGACAGCGGTCAAGAATATCCTAAAGTATCTAAATAGGACTAAGGATATGGTTCTTTCTTATGGAGGTGATGAACAGCTTGTTGTAAACGGTTACACCGATGCTAGTTGGAACACCGATCCGGATGACTCGAAGTCACAATCGGGATACGTATTTATTTTGAATGGTGCTGTAGTGAGCTGGAGGAGTGGAAAGCAAAGCGTTGTGGTGAAATATTCAACTGAATCGGAATACATAGCTGCTTCGGAGGCTGCACAAGAAGCCGTATGGATGAAGGAATTCATTATTGAACTTGGCGTGGTTCCCAGTGCGTTGGACCCGATGGCCATCTACTGTGACAACACAGGTGCCATAGCTAATGCACAGGAGCCAAGGTCACATAGCAAGCTAAAGCACATCAAGCTACGTTTCAACGCTATTCGCGAGTATGTCCGAGATGGTGACATAAAGATTTGCAAAGTACAAACTGATCTGAATGTGGCGGATCCGTTGACTAAACCTCTCCCTAGGGAAAAGCATGACTAACACCAGAACGCCATGGGTGTTCGGTATATTACAATGTAATCTAGATTATTGACTCTAGTGCAAGTGGGAGACTGTTGGAGATATGCCCAAGAGGCAATAATAAAAGTGGTTATTATTATATCTTTGTGTTTATGATGAATGTTTACATCCCATGCTATAATTGTATTATTAGGAAACACTAATACATGTGTGTTTTGTAAACATATAAGAGTCCCTAGTAAGCCTCTTGTTAAACTAGCTTGTTGATTAAATGATGATCATGGTTTCCTGATCATGGACATTAGGATGTGATTAATAACAAGGTTATATCACTAGGAGAATGATGTGATGGACACACACCCCTAGTAAGCGTAGCATAAGATCAAGTCATTAAGTTCGTATTGCTGTAAGCTTTCAAATACATAGTAACCTATTCCTTCGACCATGAGGTTATGTTAATCACCATCACCGGATGGATACTTTGATGACATCAAACGCCGCTTCGTAACTGGGTGGTTATAAAAGTGTCATTGGGTATTCTGAAAGTATGTGTTGAAGCGCATGAACCAAGATTGGGATTTGTCCATCCATATGACGGATAGATATGCTCTGGGCCCTCTCGGTGGAATGTCATCTAGTTAGCTTGCAAGCATGTGACTGGGTCACAAGGGATGACATATCACGGAACGAGTAAAGAGTACTTATCAGTAACGAGGTAGAACTAGGTATGGAGATACCGACGATCAAACCTCGGATAAGTATAGTATCGCGAGACAAAGGGAATTAGTTCGTATGTAAGTGGTTCAATCGATCGCGAAGTCATCGTTGAGTATGTGGGAGCCATTATGGATCTCCAGGTCCCGCTGATGGTTATTGATAGGAGATGTGTCTCTATCATGTCTACATATTCACGAACCGTAGGGTGACACACTTAAGGTTCGAAGTTGTTTTAAGTAGATATGGAATGTGTGTTGGAGACCGAATGTTGTTCGGAGTCTCGGATTGGATTCGGGACATCACGAGGAGATCCGGAATGGTCCGGAGAATAAGATTCATATATAGGGGATCATTTTCTAAGTTAGGAAATGTTCTGGAGTGTTTGTATGAGGATTCTAGAAGGTTTCGGAATGTTCCAGAAGGTTCTAGAAGATATCTTGGAGTTTGCTTGAAAATCAAGATAGGGATCAAGGAGACCTGGTGGGTCAAGATACGGAGTCGTGGGGGAGGCGGACTCCTCCCCCCACCTCCAATCCGCCGGCCTACAAGGGAGGGGAGTCCTACAAGGACTCCTCCTCCCTAGGCGCCTCCCTTCTTTAAATAGAGGGGCAGGGGCGCCCCCTCCTCCCCTGCTCCCATAACTCCCAATATCTGCCGCCTCTCTCCTCCACCTTCTTCTGCACAGGCATAGGCGAAGCCCTGCAGAATTCTCTACTCCACCACCACCACGCCGTCGTGCTGCTGGGATTCCGTGGAGAAGATCTACTACCTCCGCTGCTCGCTGGAATGGGGAGAGGAAGGTCTGCTTCGACTCCGCACGTGTGACCGACTGCGGAAGCGCTGCCGAAACGCGGCGCCGGAAGGATCGTCTACTTGACCGACGGCGGAAGCGCTGCTGGAACGCGACGCCGGAAGGATCGTCCACACGATCTTGAGATCGGCAAGTGATCGACTACATCAACCACGAGATCTAATCTCGTTAACGCTTTCGGATCTACGAGGGTTAGTTCCTATCAATCTCGTAGCTCATGTATAATAGATTAGATCTTGGCTTTTATCTAGATTAGATCTGGGTTTTGTTCGTTCTTGCGGTAGAATTTTTTTGTTTTCCATGCTACGAACCCATCAATCAACACGGAGGCCAAGAAGAAGGAGAGGTTCTTGAACAGACTGCATGAGAGATGCAGACTGTCCTCGTCAACATCCATTTTCAGGATCTCGAAGAGCTAGTTGACTCTGCCATTCAGATGGAAGGGAAGATTAACCAGGCAAACGACAACCGCAAGCGTCGCATGATGCAGCAGTCTGGATCCAGTAGTCACCAGAAGTACTGTCCCAACCCTTCACCAGGATATGCACCAAGGAACAACCGACCCCCAACGTCTCGCCCAAGCTACCCCAACCGTAGCGGAGGCAATGTGAAGTCTAGAGGAAACAATCACAACTCTGGTAATGCCAACAATTTCAACCGTGCACCTCCCAAGAACAACAGCAACAACAACACTGCACCCAAGGACAAGTCCCAGATCACTTGTTTCGAGTGTGGAGTGAAGGGTCACTACTCCAAAGAGTGTCCCAAGAAGACTGCAACCAATGCCAATGTGAATGCCCCAGCTCAACAGCAGCGTCGTGTTCAACCAGGAAGAAGATGTGCCCAAGGGAACCCGCACAACCGCAATGGCCGTCTCTTCCACATGAATGCAGAAGAAGCCCAGGAAGCGCCAGATGTAGTGCTGGGTATGTTTTCTATCAACTCGGTTTTAGCAAGAGTATTGTTTGATTCGAGAGCATCGCATTCATTTGTCACTGAAGAATTTGCATGCATTAGTAAGATTCGTCCAACCAACCTAAAGCATGTCAGGATAGTTCAAATCCCCGTTTCAACAACCAAAGATAGAAAATTTGCAAAGTTGTAGCTATCAGAATACATGGGATAGATTTTTATGCCAACCTAATTGTACTTGGAACCAAAGGTTTGGAAGTAGTACTAGGTATGGACTGGATTTCAAGGCATAAAGGACTGATAGACTGTGCTAAGAAAGCCATCACCATGACCAGTAGTTCTGGAGTAACAGTAGAGCATATCTCTGAAACCTTACCCCGTCAATTCAAGTGCAACAAGAGTGTAGACTTGCCTACCATTGACCAAGTCCGAGTAGTCTGTGAATACCCCGACATATTCCTAGATGAATTACCAGGTATGCCCACGGATAGGGATATTGAGTTCATTATCAAACTAATGCCCAGAACCGGACCTATAGCCTAGAGACCCTATAGCATGAACCCCTCAGAGTTAGTGGAACTGAAGAAGCAGTTGGATGCCATGTTAGAGAAAGGCTCGATTCAACCAAGCGCATCGCCATGGAGATCACCAGTGTTATTCGTCGACAAGAAATATGGAGGCAACCGTCTGTGCATAGATTACAGAAAGTTGAATGATGTCACTATCAAGAACAAGTACCCCTTGCCAAAGATAGAGGATCTATTTGATCAGTTGACCAGAGCTCAGGTATTCTCAAAGATTGATCTTAGGACTGGTTATCACCAACTTAAGATTCGTGCAACGGATATTCCGAAGACCGCCTTTACTACTCGCTATGGTTTATACGAGTATACGGTTATGTCTTTTGGATTAACCAATGCCCTTGCTTATTTCATGAATCTCCTGAATAAGATCTTTATGAATTTCCTAGATAAGTTTGTAGTTGTGTTTATCAACGACATCCTTATCTAGTCCAAGTCAAAAGAAGAGCATGAGAAAAATCTGAGAGTTACCCTAGAAACCCTGAGAGAGCATCAATTATATGCCAAGTTCAGAAAGTGTGAGTTTTGGCTGAAGGAAGTAGGATTCCTAGGACATATTGTGTCTGCCGGAGAGTCTCTATTGATCCCGCCAAGATCAAAGATGTCGAAGAATGGGAAGCCCCAACCACTCAAACCCAAGTCCGTGCATTTCTCGGATTAGCGGGATATTACCGCAAGTTCGTAGAAGGATTCTCAAGCATCGCCTGACCCATGACCCAATTGTTGAAGAAGGACAAGAAGTTTGAATGGACAGACAAATGTGAAGCCAGTTTCCAGGAGCTGAAGAAGAGATTGATATCAGCCCCAATATTGGTCATGCCAGACATCAAGAAGCCATTTGATGTGTATTGTGACGCGTCCAAGATTGGTCCAGGATGTGTATTGATGCAAGAAGGCAAAGTTATCGCGTATCTGTCTCGACAACTGAAGCAGCATGAGCATAACTATCTGACCCATGATCTTGAGCTAGCAGCTGTGGTTCTAGCATTGAAGACATGGCGTCATTACCTGATGGGAAATCGCTGTGAGATTTACTCAGATCACAAGAGCTTAAAATATATCTTCACTCAGAAGGAGCTGAATATGAGACAAAGGAGATGGATAGAGTTAATCAAGGACTATGACCTTGACATTCACTATCACCCCGGCAAAGCTAATGTGGTAGCAGATGGTCCTAGCAGATTGCCGTGTAGGCTAAACACCATGATCAAGGAGAAGCAACCAAGTTTCATTAGCCAAATTATTCGAATAGCTGCGTCCGCGGGTATGGACAGTTGGAATGGCCATACTGTTTCGTTGTCAGATGTTTTCCAAATAACTTGAAATGAATGATGAATCTTGACTTGACCACAACAGGGTTGTGTTTATGATACTAGCTTCCAAACTTAAGTGATCCTAGAACTTTATTTTATCTTTCTTTGCTTCAGAACTCAGTTTAGGTTTCAAACTTAACCTTATACTTAAATTTTAGATTTAACACTTTAACTTAGAATTATAATACTTGTTAGTGGTAGTTTGCGAGTACTTAAAGAGTACTCATGGCTTTTGTCCCTGGCTATTATCATGGCCAGACTATGAAGGAGACTATCAAGATGATGGCCAGTAGGACTACTATGATAACTAGGACTATCTGCCTTCGTCAGCATTGCCTGTGCCCTTGAAGATGGACCCTACCGCTATGCTTATCTTTTATTTCCGCTGCTTGTTGTATTAAGACTGGATCATGAGATCCTTATTTGTGTAAGACCTTATGTATGGTTTGTAATGGATGCTGTACTGTGATATCCAATCTGTTATGTCTCGCAAAAATGGTAATCCTAGGACTGCGAGGTATGGCATAACGAGCATCTAGGATTAAAAATCCGGGTGTTGACACAGCCTTGGTACATTATTACATGTACTAGCAAGGGGTGCAAAGATCCATATTTATTTCTGTTAAGAATTGAGTCCTAGGAATAGCCAAAGTAGGCATGTTGATTAAAATGCCACAAATGACCATTTCTTTCTTTTATTCATTTTGATTTGTTTTTCTTTGGAATTTGTTTGGGAATGATCTATATGATGTTTATTGCACCTAAGAATCATTTTACAAGCAATGGATCACTTAATCATGGCAATTCAAAACAACTCCTATTTAAATGCACACACATATGAATGCTTTAATAATTTTAAATGGAAAAGTTTTTGTTAACCCTAATTTCGATGATTTGGATCTTAATAACCTTGGATTAAAGTTTTGGGATGTTACAAACCATCCCCCCTTAAACAAAATCTCGTCCCGAGATTTACAAAGAAAACTAGGGACTAAAGAGATCTGGGAACTCTGTCCTATTATACTATTCTCGCTCCCAAGTGGCTTCGTCTTCGGTATGGTTGCTCCATTGAATCTTGAGAAAATTGATACTCCTGGTCTTGGTGGTTCTGTAAGATTCTTCTAGGATACGGATGGGTACTTCACGATATGTCAAGTCATTGTTGATCTCAACAGCTCGGTGATCGATGTTTTTGAAAACTTCAGTCTTCTCCGGCACTTCCAGGCATTTGCGATGTAACGAGATATGGAACACAATGTGGATGGCTGACATCTCTTCAGGTAGTTCCAGTTGATACGATACTTCTCCTCGACGATTCAGAATCTTGAAGCGCCCGATATGTCTGGGGGTTAACTTTCCTTTCAAACTAAAGCGTTGGGTTCCCTTCAATGGCGAAACCTTGAGATATACAAAATCTCCGACATTGAAAGTCATGTCTCTCCTTCTCTTGTATGCATAACTCTTCTGTCTGGATTGGGCGGTCTTGAGATGCTCACGGACTTTGTGAACCTTCTCTTCGGCTTCCCAGAGAATGTTGGGCCCAAATAGCTGACTCTCCCCTACTTGTGACTAATTCAGAGGGGTGCGACACTTTCTTCCGTATAGGAATTCAAATGGTGCCATTTGCAAACTAGCTTGATAACTATTGTTATATGAAAATTCTGCGAAAGGCAGGCAGTCTTCCCATTTTGATCCGTACTCTAACACACAAGCTCTCAACATATCCTCTAGGTTCTAGTTGACTCTCTCAGTCTGTCCATCAGTTTGCGGGTGATAAGCGGTGCTGAAATTCAACTTGGTTCCCA
Source organism: Avena eriantha (assembly GCA_910589775.1). Taxonomy (NCBI): domain Eukaryota; kingdom Viridiplantae; phylum Streptophyta; class Magnoliopsida; order Poales; family Poaceae; genus Avena; species Avena eriantha. The sequence goes on along the minus strand of OU342743.1, from coordinate 534,789,330 downwards.
ATCCTTCCTAGACTTTCTACCAAAATCTCGAGGTAAACTGGGTTCCTCGATCTGATACTATGGTCTTGGGGGTTCCAATGCAGACTAACAATCCTAGCAATATACAGTTCTGCTAGCTTTGAACTCTGGTAGGTAGTCTTGACAGGGATAAAATGAGCTACCTTGGACAGTCTATCAACTATGACCTAGATTGAGTCATTTCCCCTACTGGAAGTAGGCAAACCGGTGATAAAGTCCATTCCGACAGAATCCCATTTCTATTCCAGAATCTGCAATGGTTGCAATAGTCCTGCAGGTCTCTGATGCTATCCTTTGACTCTTTGACAGATGTCACACTTGGCGATGTAGCTTTCGATTTCTCTCTTCATCTTGTGCCACCAAAGTTGCTCCTTCAAATCTTGATACATCTTCGTTCCTCCTAGGTGGATAGAATAAAGAGTATCATGAGCTTCCTGCATGATAACATGTTTCAGCTCCGAGTCTGCTGGAACACAGATACTTCCTTTGTACCACAGAACTCCTTCTTCGACTTTAGTGAATCCAGGTACCTTTCCTGTACCAATACGACATTTGATGCCATCGATACTTTCATTTCCCTTCTGGGATTCCTTGATTTGGCTGATCAACGTGGGTTGAAGTTCAATGCTAGCTAAGAATCCTTTGCTAACCAATTCAGTTCTGAACTGCTCCAACTCCTCATACAAACTTGGCTGCTTCTCCTTGATCATGGTGTTTAGCCTGCAAGGCAATCTGCTAAGAGCATCCGCTACCACATTGGCCTTGCCGGGGTGATAGTGAATGTCAAGGTCATAATCCTTGATTAACTCTATCAATCTCCTTTGCCTCATATTCAGCTCCTTCTGAGTGAAGATATACTTCAAGCTCTTGTGATCTGAGTAAATCTCACATCGATTACCCATCAGATAATGACGCCATGTCTTCAATGCCAAAACTATGGCTGCTAGCTCAAGATCATGGGTCAGATAGTTCTGCTCATGCTGCTTCAGTTGTCGAGACAGATAAGCGATGACTTTGCCTTCTTGCATCAACACATATTCGAGACCAATCTTGGATGCATCACAATATACATCAAACGACTTCTTGATGTCTGGCATGATCAATATTGGGGATGATATCAATCTCTTCTTCAGTTCTTGGAAACTGGCTTCACATTTGTTAGTCCATTCAAACTTCTTGTCTTTCTTTAGCAATTGGGTCATGGGTCTGGTGATGCTCGAGAATCCTTCTACGAACTTGCGGTAGTATCCCGCTAATCCGAGAAATGCATGGACTTGGGTTTGAGTGGTTTTGGCTTCCCATTCTTCGACATCTTTGATCTTGGCGGGATCAACAGAGGCTCCTCCGGCAAACACAATATGTCCTAGGAATCCTACTTCTTTCAGCCAAAACTCACACTTGCTGAACTTGGCATATAAACGATGTTGTCTCAGGGTTTCTAGGATGATTCTCAGATGTTGCTCATGCTCTTCTTCTGACTTGGAGTAGATAAGGATGTCGTTGATAAACACAACTACAAACTTATCTAGGAATTCATAAAGATCTTATTCATGAGATTCATGAAATAAGGAGGGGTATTGGTTAATCCAAAAGACATAACCGTATACTCGTATAAACCATACCGAGTAGTAAAGGTGGTCTTCGGAATATCCGTTGCACGAATCTTAAGTTGGTGATAACCAGTCCTAAGATCAATCTTTGAGAATACCTTGGCTCCAGTCAACTGATCAAATAGATCCTCTACCTTTGGCAAGGGGTACTTGTTCTTGATGGTGACGTCATTCAACTTTCTGTAATGTGTGCACAAACAGTTGCCTCCATCTTTCTTGTTGATGAATAACACTGGTGATCTCCATGGCGATGCGCTTGGTTAAATCAAGCCTGTTGCTAACATGGCATATAACTGCTTCTTCAGTTCCACTAACTCCGAGGGGTTCATGCTATAGGGTCTCTGGGCTATGGGTCCGGTTCCGGGGATTAGTTCGATAATGAACTCAATATCCCTATCCAGGGGCATACCTGGCAATTCATCTGGGAATACGTCGGGGTATTCACAGACTACTCTGACTGGGTCTATGATGGGTAGGGCTAGACTCTTGTTGCACTTGAATTGACGAGGTAAGGTTTCAGAGATATGCTCTACTGTTACTCTAGATGTACTGGTCATGGTGATGGCTTTCTTAGCACAGTCTATCATTCCTTTATGCCTTGACATCCAGTCCATACCTAGTACTACTTCCAATCCTTTGGTTCCAAGTACAATTAGGTTGGCATAAAAATATATCCCATGTATTCTGATAGGCACAGCTTTGCAAATTTTTCTAGCTTTTGTAGTTGAACCGGGGATTTTAACTATCATGACATGCTTCAAGTTGGTTGGGTGAATATTACTAGTGCATGAAAATTCTTCGGTGACAAATGAATGCGATGCTACTGAATCAAACAATACCCTTGCTAAAACTGAGTTGACATAAAACATACCCAACACTACATCTGGCGCTTCTTGGGCTTCTTCGGCATTCATGTGGAAGAGACGGCCGTTGCGGTTGTGAGGGTTTCCTGGGGCAAACCTTCTCCCTGGTTGAACACGACGCTGTTGTTGAGCTGGGCCATTCACATTGGCAGTGGCGGCAGTCTTCTTGGGACACTCATTGGAATAGCGACCCTTCACTCCGCACTCGAAACAAGTGATCTGGGACTTGTCCTTTGCTGCGACGGGCACAGCATTGCTGCCAGTTCTGGGTGCAGTATTGTTGTTGTTGTTGTTCTTGGGAGGTGCACGGTTGAAATTGTTGGCATTGCCAGAGTTGTGATTGTTTCCTCTGGACTTCACATTGCTTCCGCTACGGTTGGGGTAGCTTGGGCGTGACATTGGGGGTCGATTGTTCCTTGGTGCATATCCTGGTGAGGGGATTGGACGGTACTTCTGGTGACTGCTGGATCCGGATTGCGGCATCATACGACGTTTGGGGGTTGTCGTTTGCCTGATTAATCTTCCCTTCCATCTGAATGGAAGAGTCGACTAGCTCTTCAAGATCCTCGAAGCAGATGTTGACAAGGACAGTTTGCATCTTGTCATGTAGTCCGTTCAGGAATTCTCCTTCTTCTTGACCTCTGTGTTGATCTCATCAGGGGCATACCTTGCAAGCGACAGGAATCTGTCACGTTATTCCACCACAGTCATTCTGCCTTGCTTCAAATCACGAAACTCATCCCTTAGTCGGGTGACTAAACCTTGTGGCACGTGGGTGTGACTGAACTTGGTTTTGAAGGCTTCCCATGTCATCACCTGACCATGGTTCATATTACAGATACTAGTCCACCAAGCTCTTGCATCTCCCGCCAGGTAGTGGGTGGCGAAGAGAACTTTCTCGTTGTCATCAACTATTGCAACTTCGAAGTTGTTTTCCGTTGTCTGTAACCAGTCATCAGCATCTAGTGGGTTTTCAGCTTGGTTAAAGATTGGGGGATTGGTATTCTGAAAGTTTTTGAGTTTGGACCCATGGTGATCCTGATTTCCATGCCCTTGGTTGTTTTGGGCCATCTGAGCTATCTGCTGCAATGTTGCGAAGTTGGCCTGGCGCTCTGCCCTTCTTGCTTCACGGTCTGCAACTAACATCTGCATAATCTGCAGCATTGGGTCTTGCGACGAGCTGCTCCCTCGTTGGTTTCCACGAGTCATCTGAAGATTGAGGTAGATAAAGGGGTAGAGGGAAAGTTCTAAGGTTCATGGTTTTGGTTTGAAAGCTAAAGTTTTGAGTTTGACTCAGGTTTTGCAACTAACTCCATTTCATTCACTCAAACAAGCACATGGTACAAACACACACCACAACAGTAAAGGAAAACAGATGGTTTTAAGAACCATTCTACAAGCTACGATACAGTGGGACCGATACATCTCATGCTACGATAGTGCTCTAGTGCATCTACTCATCGTCGATGAAGTCGGAGTCCTCATCGTCAGTGTAGAAATCCACAACATCCTCCTCCAGGAAGTCATCATCATTGCTAAGGTAAGAATCCATGTCTCCCTGGATGTCTTCACACTCCTCTTCTTCCTCCTTTGCTGCAAGCTGAGCTTCTTGCTCCTTGACGGTCTTCTCGAGGTCGGCCACCTTCTTGCGAAGACGGGCGATGGTGTGATCCTTCTTCTCGCGCTGGAGGCAAAGAGACTGACGATCCTTGACAAGTAGTGAGAAAGTCTAGGCCTTCTGGGCGGCAATGGCACGGTTGTGGTTGGCGAACTCCCTAGCATTGTCCAATTCCTTCTGGCGATCGTACAACAGGAAGTCAAGGTTATCCACTTGACGCTTCATCTCTGGGTGACTTGGCATCTCCATCGGCATTCCCATGAAGTCACGTCTTGCATAGTGAGCAAAACGGGTTCCTTGGATTTGGTTGACGCTAAGGGCACATAGACGTGCGGGAGCTTCATGCATTGCCCTGGCTAATCCATCTAGCCAGTTGTTCTCTCTCACTGACAACTAATTCTCCCGGACATTGGTGCTTCTATGCTTCCTCTAAGATCAGCGTTGACTAGCCACTGTAAATCTCCTCCTGGGGGTCCTGGAAGTTGAGCTCCAAGAAACTCTGGATGTGGGCGCCCTAGTAACTCCGACAGTGAATATAGGTCCCTCTCGAAGATCAACTGTCCTCCATTTCCCAACTGGTAGAACTTGCTGAACTGAGTCTCCATCTACAAGAATTAAGGATGAGGAAATTAGTGAAGTGATCAAGTGTGTCAAATTTTAAGTAGTAATGTAAGAATTTGAGGAACATGAATTTTTGAGAAAGAATGAATTCCCAAGGATAAGAGAGAAAATAGTTTTTCATAAATACTCACTTTGGTTTTGAAACTAAGTTTTTGTTCGGACGTCCATTCTAACTAGGGTCTCCAATGGTCAGGATGGCTCTGATACCAACTTGTCAACACCCGGATTTTTAATCCCAGATGCCTGTTATGTCATTCATCGCAATCCCAGTATTACCATTTTTGTGAGACATAACAGATTGGATATCACAGTACATCATCCATTACAAACCATACATAAGGTCTTACACCAATAAGGATCTCATGATCCAGTCTTAATACAACAAGCAGCGGAATAAAAGATAAGCGTAGCAGTGGGGTCCATCTTCAGGGGCACAGGCAATGCTGGCGAAGGCAGATAGTCCTAGTTATCATAGCCGTCCTGCTGACCATCATCTTGGTAATCTCCTTCATAGTCTGGCCATGAGAATAGCTAGGGAGAAAAGCCATGAGTACTCTTTAACTACTCACAAACTACCACTAACAATATAGTATAGTTCAAAAGTAAAGTGCTAACTCTAAGTTTAACTATAAAGTTAAGTTTGAAGCCTAAGCTGAGTTCATAAGCAAAGAAAGATAAAATAAAGTTCTAGAATCACTTAAGTTGGGATGCTAGTGTCGTAAACACAGCCCTGTTGTGGTCTAGTCAAGATTCATCATTTATTTCATAAGTTATTTTGAAAACCTCTGACAACGAAACAATATGGCCATTCCAACTATCCATAACCGCGGACGCGGCTATTCGAATAGTTTGACACTCTACAGAGGTGGTACAATTTCACCACAAGATGTGATACATCTGTCAGGGATAACCCTGAATCATCATATTTAGTATGCAGATAATCAAACATAACCTTTCCTTTACACACCCTAGTATAATCACCTCTCCTATGAGCATGGCCTCCCAACCATGACCATCTGTCATCTTGGGCACTACATAGGTGGACAACATTGAGAGGTAGCCTCACCTCGAACCTCTCCCGCAAGGGAACTAATACTTATGCATATAAATTTCTGGCTAAGCCTTACCCAATTCAGGTATTGTGGTTGTACGGTAAATTTGGAATGGTACCGCATCCGAATCCAACCATCAGTTTTGTAAAAAGGGTTAAGGCTCATGCCTCCACATTTTCATCATCATAAACCATTTGTGTTTCTCAACATATGTCAAAACATCTCAATAGAATGACTCATCATTCCAAGGTTTTCACAATTCATTTTCTCCAAGTATTCCCATCTAAAGTGACTCAAGTTTTTATCTACTCTAAACTACTAAGTTAAGAGTGTTCACTAAGGTGGAAAGATGGGATCAATCTCATTCCATAGAATCACATCTAAAGTTATCTATATAGGTCCAGTTTTATACTCTTTATGCTACCTTCAAAACAAGTAAAGAACTTTGGGTAAAGTAAAGGAAGTAAAGCTTGGAAATAATACTTGGGGTAAGTAATAGTCAAAGTGATATAACCAAAGCATGCCTAAAGCATCTTTGCTTAAATCATCTAGCTTAATTCTAGCTTGCTAAGCATTATACTTGCAAGTGTTAGCTTGCATTGTTAATGGTGGCTTGCCTTGTGTAGTGCAGTGGTTGAAGTTTTCTTCCTCCTCTTGATAGAACTCCTCCTCCTCGAAATCTTGGTCGGTACTATCGTCCATAAATACATACGGAGTACACAATCACCAAACAATACTTAACTAGTCTAATTAGCACTCTAAGGCACACATTTGATGATCTATTATCATCACAAGCATCACAAGTTTTATTAACTAGTTTCATTCTTTTTATTTAAGAAAAGTAATTTCTACTCATTGAAAGTTGACTAAGTTTTAATATTCACCACTTAAAATATGGGATCATGTGGACACATGTCATCACCACATATTCTAACAGGTGGGAATGTGATTTAAGGGTTGGATCATATTTACTTAAGTTTAGGTTTATTATTTAATGATTTAAAGTGACTGGAAATGCCTATATAGCATTATTTTGGTACTAGTCCAAAGTCAGTGCATGTAAACCTTAATATTATTACATATTCAGATAGGTATGGTTAAATGTGATTTTTGAGAGTTGGAATCAACTCAAAAGCTATCATGGTTTATTTTATAAAAATGTTTGAATGTGCAAAAGCTTATGTCTTGTTATTTTTACTAGGAGAGGTATCTAATTCTAAATGAATTAAATCCAACGGGGTTGGGTAGATCTTTTAAGTAGCTTTCTAACAAAATTTGAATCACTCCATTTGGATTTGTAGATCTCTCTGAATTTATTTTCAAACTAAGGGACATAACTAGGTTCAAACTAAATTAGAAAAATCTAAATTTGAATTAAATGGGTCGCGCGGGAAGGAAAACGGGCCGACCCAGTGGCGTTCCCGGCATAGAGAACAGCTGACAGGGGGGTCCACCGGTCAGCAGCTCTTTACACGCGAAGCGGTACCGGGCGATGTGGGTCGTTAGATTAGAAGGGAGATCTACAGCTGTGGCTCGTTGTCGACGATGGACAGGTCGTCGGCGAGGTCTAACCCTAGCGGCTCGGTGGAGGTGCTTTGGGGGCATACCAGGGCTCCAGCTACTGCAGTGATGGGGGCGATCGAATGTGTTGTGGACAGCGGACTCAGGGGTGGTCGCGGCAGATCCTGGGATGGACGAAATTGATGGCGCCTTCTCCTCCTCTGCAGCGGGCTCCTCCTGCCAAATTCCGGCAAACCTAGGCTCGAGCGGCTCCAGCGAGAGGAGGGGAAGGATCAGTGAGGAGAGGAGAGTGGAATGGTGTGAGTAGTTGGTGCGGGGAAGGGCTCCTTTTATAGGCGCGGCTAAGCGGCAGATAAGCATGGGTGGTGCTCGCCGGTGACGACGGCACAACGAGCTAGAGGCGTGGGCGGTGCGCTAGGACAGTGGGCGGTGCCCTGGCGAGTGTCATGGCGGTGAGTGTGCAGTGGTTTGGTCGGGGGCAGTGAATGGCGCGACACGCACTAAGTCTCTGCCGATGGTGAGTTTCATGGCGGCCGGCGACTACGGGGGACGGTCGGGGAAAAGGGCGTGTCCGTTAGCTTGCTAGGCCGTTGGGGATCGTGTAGACGGGCGACTGGAGCGAGGCGAGGTCTGGCTGCGCCGGGACAGTGCACGCTCCGCGGGCGGAGTCGGCATGGCCAACCGTCTCTAGGCGCGGCGGTTCCTAGCCGTTCTGGTCGCTGTCCTTGGGCTGGGGCTGGTTGGGCGGTGGAGGTGGACCACGGGCTTCCTCCTGGACATGGTGGATGGCGCTGGCGGCGGCTGTGGCGTGTTGTCACCAGTGAGGTGCCCAAATGGGGGCTCGGCCTTAATGGCCATGACCATTTGGTCATGGCACAGTGAGTGGCTGGGCTAGTGAGGGGTAGGGGAGTGCACTGGGTGCATATGGTTGCAAAATGGGGAACCAATTTGGTTCAAACACTGCTCCAAATAGTGTTTTGTGTTTTGTTTGAATTCTGTCCACCAAGTATTTGTGAAAATGGCCGAAAGAAAGCAAGTTTGGAATTTTTGGATGAATTTTGGTGGGTTTGCTATACACATGCGTAAGCTTATGTGGTTTCTTGGGTTTTGAAATTGGAGCTCATTTGAGTGGTTTTTGAAATAGGGTGATCTTGATACCTACACTAGATTCAATTTTCAAATGTCATTTAAAATTAGTGTTTGAAAGTTTTTGGCAGATCACAAGGTGGGCCTTGGTACATTATTACATGTACTAGCAAGGGGTGCAAAGATCCATATTTATTTCTATTAAGAATTGAGTCCTAGGAATAGCCAAAGTAGGCATGTTGATTAAAATGGCACAAATGACCATTTCTTTCTTTTATTCATTTTGATTTCTTTTTTCTTTGGAATTTGTTTGGGAATGATCTAGATGATGCTTATTTCACCTAAGAATCATTTTACAAGCAATGGATCACTTAATCATGGCAATTCAAAACAACTCCTATTTAAATGCACACAAATATGAATGCTTTAATAATTTTAAATGGAAAAGTTTTTGTTAACCCTAATTTTGATGATTTGAATCTTAATAACCTTGGATTAAAGTTTTGGGATGTTACACAAATATGCACTCCTCAACTGCTGATGTCATGCAAACTGCCACATGGCAGCTGCCGATCACGGCCGATTACCGCCGGTTACAGTCATAGAAATCGTGGCAGAAGCCAGGCCCAACCAACGCCTGCTAAATACTAATTGGGATGGCCCATAAGGAGAGACCAATAAGAAGATGACCCATTACTGTTTTGTCCTGCACTGCTTGAAATGGGCCCAATAATGCAGCCAACCGCGGCCCGTGAACTTTCAGGCCTGATACTGTTTCGGCCTACAGAAGGCCCAAGTTGGTCCAACACTATGCGACCCATTAGCATCCTGCGCCAAGTCACTCTTGTAAACTTAAGGCCTGCGGTCAGCCCATCACTGTTATCGCAGCCCGTCGTGGGCCGCCTACTAATGGCCTTTCTTTGAGATGGTCTGTTACTGTTCTGGCCTTTTACTGTTTCGGCCCTTAACTGTTCCGGCCCACAAGCGGCCAGTTACTCATGTAGCCTGGTAAATTTGTTGGCCTGTTACTGCCCTCGTTTGGAAAATTTTCGGGCTGTATTGTTCAGGCTAGTTACTGTTCTAGCCTTTAACAGCTTTCGCCCTTTACTGTTGCGGCCCTTTACTTTTGAGGCCCGCTACTGTTCTGGCCCATTAATTCTCTGGCCTGTTACTGTTCTACCGTTTTACAGTTTCTTGCATGTTACTGTAATGGCCTGTTTCTGTTCTGGCCTGCTACTATTCTGACATGTTACTGTTATGGCCTATTACTGTTACAGCCTGTTACCACATGTGGGTCGACCCATTACGTTTACAGCCTTTTATAGTGTTAGTCTTTCTAAAGCCCATACCAATATCATAAAACATGTATAATAATCCATCATCTTTTACTATTCATCGTCGGGCAAATACAAGAGAGGCCAATAACAAAGCATGATATTGTTCCCTAAAAGACCTGCTTGGCATAGTTACAGTAACGACTACCGCCATGTGTGGATAGCGTCAACTAAATGCCTACATGGCCTATGCGAGTTATCTATATATTACATCATCTGCAAACTTCTTAAAATTATTACATATTATTAACTCAAGGGAAAGAAAATTTGGCATTTTAGTTGACAATCAAGTTGATAGCAGAGTCCTCAATTTTCTTTCTCAATCGATCACCTGCATCTTCCTTTGAGTATGATAGCTACATTGGACGAGACATGATTTTGAAGCCCCCTCTTTGATGGTGATAGCAATAATTGTAGTCCGAAACTAAGTAATAACAAGTTAATACATCAAACAAGACAAACTACTCATTTGACTGATATGACAGGAGCTATGAACTGGAGTTTACAACTGGTCAATGGTTCAATTATTGACCAACACATCAAACAAACAATACAAGCAAGCACACATTAAACAAGTGTGCCTACCATGAAACGAGCAATCAAAAAAGGTGTGTGTGTGGCTTATAATTTTAGCAAATATAAACTAGCCAGGTCATTTCAACAAATATATATGGAAGTAGTTGTATATCCTAAAATGTAAGAGACGTTGGGTGACTCATAATTTGCACTGAGCCACAAAATGGCATGTAGTTATTGTCGTAGCGAAGAATGAACTAGATAGAAGTTATAACCATATCATACAAGAACTTGTAGAGAAGGAATGAAAACCACGAATGAACTATATATTGTAGAGGATAGTTATGTTGTGGCTTAGGACGAACCAGAACCAGATGCGAGATATAATGGTGTCGCTCGTGAACCTGTAGAATAGGACAAACAAGCATTAGACAAGTGTGCCTAGATTGAAATGAGCAATCAAACAAAGTGTTTCTCAGAATTTACGCAAATATAAACTAGCGAGGTCATTTCAGCAAATATACATGGAAGAAGTGGCATCTCCTAGAATTCAAAGAGACGTTGGGTGACTTAGAATTTGCGGTGATATACACAATGGCATGTAGTTACTGTCATAGCTAAGAATCAACAAAATAGAAATTATAATGGCATCATAAGAGAACTTCTAGAGCAAGAATGCAAACCACGAGTGAAATACATAGTAGGGGATAGTTATGCCGTTGCTCAAGAAGAACCAGCACCAGATAAGGAATTAATGGCATACCTTGTGAACCTGTAGAATAGGCTATGCAAACCAACATGTTCATTGTTCCATTTTGTGATCTCTATGCAAGAAAAGGGAAATAGTTCGTGATGCAGCTTTTGAAGAACCAGATGACAACCAAAAAATTATAATTGACTTATTACAAAGAGTTTAAACGGCTAATATAGGATAGGAAAACGATGCCAAGGAGGAAATAATAGTAGGAACTGATCTTAGGATGAACCAGATAGATTCAACAACTATAGAGCAAGGAATCCACACTAATATTTTCTACTGACTTCAGATTTTCCAAGAATTACACGTAGGAGACAATTACTGTTTTATGGAGTAGCTAAGAACATGTGCATGACAAAATAACAGACATGTGCATGACTTGAAATTTGTAGAGCAGTGAATGCAAACCAACATGTATAATGACCTTGTATGTACTAGCACGAAAAACAGGCGTGCCTAGTGACTTGTATGTATTAGCACGATTACAAAAATGCAGTTCACTGTGACAGGATTGAACCTGCTATGCTGCTGACAACACAAAAATGGATTGGAGATTTGGTTAACCTTGGTCGGAGAGGCGTCTAAGAATCATCGGTACCGTGCGAGTGACATCCAGGTCACCGAGGGTGCTGCGTTGCGGTGGCTGTTGGCATCGGGCAAGAAGATCTTGGGCGGTCAATGCCATCTTGAGCGCGGTGGACAAGAGCATCGCTGAGGCAAATCCGGTGCAGTGAACGGCGACGGCCATGCAGCTGGTTTAGAGCAGTGGACATGGAACTCTTTGAACTAGATCACGTACGGTGGACACCGGTGAAGTGGATCCGGTATGGTTGGGTAGCTTTCGGCGGTGAGGAAGTAGAGCTTGGTTGGTCGATGATGCCATCAGCATGGTGAACGACACCGCATCTCCTAGATCCGGTGGGTGAGCGTTGGTGAAGAGGCTCCACGGCGGTGCACGAGACCGCAACTCAAGCCAGTGCGCGCGGTGGTCATGGAGGGGATAGATGAGCTTGGGATTTTTGGGAGGGCTGGCGGGAAAATATGGGTGAATCGGGACCATAGAGGTGAGCAGAAAAATAATTACAATCGTGCCCCCGAGCTACTGATGGCTGGCAAGTACACAGGTTGGTCAGATAATGTTTTTGTGGAAGTATTAATTCTAGTTTTTATATCGATCCCAACAAGGAGCCTAGGAATGTGTTTTATTGCGGTGTTTCTATCGCACCCAAGGTGTCACAAGTCTTGAGTGAATTGACTGCAAATATTGATGGTGGAAGTGGTTTGATAAAAGATAGAGGAACTTTCTTAGGAAATAAGTAAATTGCATAAAAGTAAAGATGCGGAAAATGTGTAAAGGTCCTGCAGATGAGAAGTTAGGCGCGAAGAGAATCGGTTCATGGTGATTGTAGAAGTGTGATGACCCACAGGTATAGGGGATGTATCGCAGTATTTTCGATAAGTAAGAGTGTCGAACCCAACGAGGAGCAGAAGGTGCTGGCTAGTGGTATGGATCAGGAATTCTCTGCAAATACTTAGCAAACGGATTTTTAGGGGTTTTCGATAAAGCAAGTAAACAAAGTATGAGTAAATAAAAGACAGTACGAATAAATGCAGCAAGTGGCCCAATCCTTTATGCAGCAAAGGACAGGCTGGTTGTATTTCTATAGATGACCAAACGTTCTCGAGGACACATGGGAAGACTGTCAAGTGCTTTCGCTTCATATAGTCGATTAATCTTCTCTAGCTTGCTAAGTGTTTTGTGGGTGAACCTGTGCTAATGTACCGTCCCATCCAAGACTTAATACATACTTGTGATTAAACCCCCTTGCAAACATCTGTAAGTACAAGAAAGTAATTAAGGTAGAAACCTAACCACAGCCTTAAACTCTAAGACCCTTACGTCCCTTGTGCAATGGTTTCCTAACGGGGGTTCAGGTTTCTGTCACTCCGGCAACCCCTACGATTAGTAGCCAAATACACAATGCATTCCCCTAGGCCCATATAGGTGAAGTGTCATGTAGTCGACGTTCACATGACACCACTAGAAGAAGTACACCATAACTTAAATAACAATCTATTGAATCTTTCTCAACGCAACTCCACTACTAACAACAAGACTTCTCCCATGTCCTCAAGAACAAAATGAACTACTCACAAGACATCATATGGATCATGATCAGAGATGGAATAATGATGTATAACAATTTGAACATAAACAATAATTCAATGGTTCACTCAATAGCATCAACTACAAAGAGTAATCAACACCGGGAAAGTTTCCCCTATGAACTATAGCAAGATTCAACGCAATTGTTACAGCAATATGGAGATGGTGATGAGGGCGCTGATGGTGATGACGGTGGTGATAATGATGATGATGATCCCGATGAAGTCCATCTTGATGGTGGTGTTGATGGCGACGATCTCCCCTCTCCGGGAAGGAATTCCCCCGGCAGAAATCTGTCTGCCGGAGAGATCTTTCTCTCTCGGTGTTTCCCGCCCCGCAGAGGCGGCGGAATCTTTCTCTGGTCGCTCCCCGAGTCTTAGGGTTTCGGGAGGAAGATATACGCCAGCGGGGAGAGGCTGGAGTGGGCCAGGGTGGCCATACCACTCCCTGGCACGGCCTAGGCCTGCCCACGCCATGGGGTGGTGTGGGCCCCCTGTGGCCCATCTCCACTCCATCTTCTGGCAACCTTAATCTTCTAGAAAAATAGGATTTTCCGTATATTTTCCCGGATTTTCTGATCTTCGCGAATATTGCCTCAAAACAGCACCTTTTCCATCAGAATCCTGACTGCAGCGATCCATGCTCCAAAAGTCATCAACCATGCAAAAACAGATGAAATAACGTAAGTATCACCTCTCAATACGAAATATATCAATGAATAATAGTGAATTAAGACATAGAATAGTGATGCAAAATGGACGTATCAACTCCCCCAAGCTTAGACTTCGCTTGTCCCCAAGCGAAACTAAGCTCAATAAACATGACCTCAAGTTTATGGAGTGAAGAGTCGATAAAAGAATACGGACAAGAAGCATCACATTCATCAAATACATAGATCATAATAGAAGACAACTCAACTTGATTAGGCATGGCTTAGGCTAGCGGCCCAGGCGTTTCTCTAACACACATATAAACTCCATGATCTTACAAGTTCCTCTTTTATTTCACACTGCCGGGATCCATAAGCAAAAGAACATGATATCAACTAGGTACAAGTACCAATGAAGTGTTGAAAGCGGTCCCCATGATACATGGTTCGGCTAACTTCAACTCATAAAGCGCAAGCATATACGCAACATAGGTGAGCACAATGGTTCAAGTTTATTAAATGCAAGAAAGTAAAGTGTGCCATCAAGTTCGTGAGAGCTTTAATCACTAAATTTCACATAACAAGTTTAATTTGGGAGGTATATAAAACAAGAATTTACTTGGAATAGCAATAATGCTACTAGGTATGTATGGTGGACACAAATGGCGAAGGTTTTGGTTTAAAGGAGGCGGATGCACGAGAAGAATTTCCTCTCAGTACAGGTTTTTGGCTAGCAAGGCTGGGTAGCAAGTATAAGAGTTGAAGGAAACAAACAAACATACAAATGGTAAAGACAAACATGCAATCTTCCTTGGAAGCACAAAAGATCTTAACTAGAGAAAACTAGACTTATGAGCAAATCAAGAAAGAAAGATGATGAAATTATTTTCCTCTAGAGTACTTCTATCTTTTTATTTTCAACTCTCAAAAAGGGTGTTGCTACTGACCGAGCCAGGTTTGCCAAAACCAACTGAATTAACTCAATGATCCCAAAGTGCTACCAATACTAACAACAAGATCAATCATATAACCACGAATTGAAAACTATCATAAGCTATGCAAAAGAGTGAATGATAAAACTTCTCATTAGTACTCCATAATGGAAACTCACACCAAGGGATACAAATCTAACGAGAGAGGGGACACTTCCATAATGCAAACCATACTACACAATAACTCCTCTATTCAGGATGACTCTACTAATAAGGTAAAAAGATAGAAGATAGTGATATGATACCACGGCACTCCCGCAAGCTTGGAACAAACCAAGGGGATGCCAAACCTGATGACGAATTACTCCTTAGGTGGTGGTGGTATCTTCTCATCTTCGTCCGTCTTCCAGGGTAAAGGCTTCCCATCAACAAAGGACATCGTGGTTTCCAACATCCTGAAACTTGCAGCAGCACTTATGCGTTTAAATCTAGCCTCATACTCACAGTTTTAATTTTGAACATCATAGAACTGTGCTTGCATTTCGTTGGTTGTTTAGCGGAGTGAAAAGACTTCATCTTTGAGTTCAGAAGTCTCCTTTTGGTGCTCGGTGATGAGTTCGGAACAAATCTTGTGGATGATGTCCACTTCGCGCTCCGCCATCATCTTGTACCTAGAGACTTCTTGCTCCAATGCTTCCATCCTGTCCTCCAGATTTCCCTCACCTTTAGGGCCTTGAACCTCCTTAATCCGGACCTCCCCACCTTCGAGCAACAACTCCTTGGGATGAATCTTCAATTCTCTCATATATGGGTTGATGATATCTTCTAAGGGATCTCCCTTGGATGTTCCAGGGGAAGACACTGTGGCTCCAAATCTGAGATTACACCTAGCAGAAACAGATCGAAACAAAAACACAACAAAAACACGATATACGAACCTCGGAAGATCTGGGGGGTTATATATTACGAAGTTTCATATCAAAAGGAAGGTATTGGGAGAAAACGGGTCGGAGACGGAGTCCTGGGTGGCCTCACCACCTAGTGGCGCGGCCAAGGGTGGGCCCGCGCCATGGGGTGGTGTGGGCCACCCTGGCTGCGGTTCCGTCCCTTTTTCGCTTCATAGCTTTCCTTATTGACTGAAAACTGCAAAAATATAGTTGGATTGTATTTTCGCAGAACTTTTCTTACCAGAACTGTTACCTAGTTGGAAACGGACTCTGCAGGTCTCTCAATTTGGTATTGAGTGGATCCTTCCGGAGTCATCACTTGAATATCATCGATATCTCCATCTTCATATACTTATTACTCGAGTCATAAAACCTTTATCTTCCTTGTTACACCACTATCTCCACTTCCTGGAACTTTCTTTCACACAAAACTTCACACAGTTCTGATTAGCAACATTAGTATAAGTGAAGTGATAAAAGCTTTTGAGTCCAACTTCGACTGAAAACAATCAAAAAAAAGTTACTGTAGCAACTCCTTTTGAAAACCCAAAAAGAGTTCAAAAAGGAAATCGAATAAAGAAGCAAATGCAAGATTGGCAAAATCTGTCAAAACAGACCAGCAGGTAAAGATCAATTTTTTCAAAAATCTTCTGTTGCTCAAATCAAAAAGTGCAAAACTAACGAAAGTTAAATAACAACCAGGGGCAGAATCACAAACAATTATAGCTCAATCCGATATACAGAGATCTCTCACAAATTTTTACAGTGAAGCACAAAAATCTGTTTCGGGACAACAACTTCCCCAAATCTTACTTCTCTCTCATTAGAGGTTGATCTTGACACAAAAACCAAACAAAACGGATAAGGAGAGGTTATTACCGAAGTAATAACTTCCAAGACTCAAAGAAACAAAAACAAACTGAAATCAAAAACAAATTGGGTTGTCTCCCATAAAGCTCTTTCTTTATAGCCATTAAGATGAGCATGGTAATTTTGAACAAGCTCTCATAGGGATATGATTTGAAGTGAAAGAGAGCATTAAGAAGCAAAAACACATGTACATTTAAGTCTAACCCACTTCCTATGCAAGGGAATTTTGTAAACAAACAATTTATTGGAACCAAAGGCAACTTGCATAAGAAGGCAAAAGAAGTGCAACATAAAAACTTTCAGCATAAAACGAGGAAACTTGATATTATTGAGATGCACAAGAACACTTTTCCCTCTCTCATAATAGCTTTCAGTATCATGCATAAACTTAACAATATAGCTATCACAAGGACTATCATAGCAATGATCACTTATTCTAATAGAAAACACAGGAATACTAGCTCTTATAACACTACTATGCGAAACAATATTAGAGGTATCCTTACAAAGGATAGTGTGTCCCTCTTTTTCATATTTAGCAACAAAGTCTTTCACATTTGCTACAATAGGTTCATCAATCATTTGTTTATCAGGTTCAGCAGCCCTACTCATACTTTCATTAACCATACTAGCTATCATAGAATGCTCCTTTACCTTAACTGGGAAAGGCATTTTCTCAATATAAGGTTTAGGTCAAACATGACTAGCAGTATAAACTTCAGTATCTATTGAAGAAACACTCTTAGCAATATCTTTATAAGTTTCATGATACTTATTCCACTTCTTGTTAGGCACTTCAATATAAGAAGCAAAAGCCTTAAAATAAGAAGCAATAGCTTGAGAGTCTAGACCATAAGCATTTTTAATATTTTGAAAGTCATCAGTTCCCATAAAAGATTCAATGCATTCATAATCATATTTTATACCCGAATTTCTACCTTTGTCGTTCTCCCAAGCTTCAGCATTGTCTTGAATACGGTGTAGAAGGTCCCATTTAACTTCTTCTTCCATGCGAGTGAATGATCCAGCACAAGAAGCATCCAATAAATCCTTGTCATGTAGAGGGAGCCTTGCATAAAAGTTATTGATAATAATATTGTTGGGGAGCTCATGAATGGGACATTTGAGCATTAGTAACTTCAATCTCCCCCAAGCTTGAGCAATACTCTCTCCATCAAGAGGCCAAAAGTTGTATATTTGGTTCCGATCTTTATGAATTTCACTAGGAGGATAAAACTTTGAATAAAAGAGAGGCACTATTTCCTCCCATTCAGAGCTTGACCATTCTTCAGCAGCTTATACCATTCCTCAGCTCTTCCTTTCAGTGATAATGAGAATAACTTCTTCTTAACTTCATTTGTAGTAATACCTGCACACTTGAACAACCCACATAATTCATGTATAAAGAGCAAATGATCATCGGGATGGACAATTCCATCCCCAACATAGTAATTATCCATAACACGATCAATAATTCTTGTAGGTATTTTGAAAACATCTTTCTCAGCAGGTGGTGGCTTATCTACTACCTTAGCAGTGGTAGTAGCATTACCAAATAAGAAACTCAGCGAATTATCCATAACGAAAATAAAGCAACTAGCAGAAGTAAACAATACTCACAGTAGAAGTTTCCTTTACCAGTTCCACTCTCCAATAGCGCTTCACTCCCCGGCAACGGCGCCAGAAATAGTATTGATGACCCACAAGTATAGGGGGTGTATCGCAGTATTTTCGATAAGTAAGAGTCTCGAACCCAACGAGGAGCAGAAGGTGCTGGCTAGTGGTATGGATCAGGAATTCTCTACAAATACTTAGCAAACGAATTTTTAGGGGTTTTCGATAAAGCAAGTAAACAAAGTGAGTAAATAAAAGACAGTAGGAATAAATGTAGCAAGTGGCCCAATCCTTTATGCAGCAAAGGACAAGACGGTTGTATTTCTATAGATGACCAAACGTTCTCGAGGACACATGGGAAGACTGTCAAGTGCTTTCGCTTCATATAGTCAATTAATCTTCTCTAGCTTGCTAAGTGTTGTGTGGGTGAACCAGTGCTAATGTACCGTCCCATCCAAGACTTAATACATACTTGTGATTAAACCCCTTGCAAACATCCGTAAGTACAAGAAAGTAATTAAGGTAGAAACCTAACCACAACTTTAAACTCTAAGACCCTTACGTCCCTTATGCAATGGTTTCCTAAGGGGGGTTCAGTTTTTGTCACTCCGGCAACCCCTACGATTAGTAGCCAAATACACAATGCATTCCCCTAGGCCCATATAGGTGAAGTGTCATGTAGTCGGTGTTCACATGACACCACTAGAAGAAGTACACCACAACTTAAATAACAATCTATTGAATCTTTCTCAACGCAACTCCACTACTAACAATAAGACTTCTCCCATGTCCTCAAGAACAAAATGAACTACTCACAAGACATCATATGGATCATGATCAGAGATGGAATAATGATGTATAACAATATGAACATAAACAATAATTCAATGGTTCACTCAATAGCATCAACTACAAAGAGTAATCAACACCAGGAAAGTTTCCCCTATGAACTATAGCAAGATTCAACGCAATTGTTACAGCAATATGGAGATGGTGATGACGGCGCTGATGGTGATGATGGTGGTGATAATGATGATGATGATCCCGATGAAGTCCAGCTTGATGGTGGTGTTGATGGAGACGATCTCCCCTCTCCGGGAAGGAATTCCCCCGGCAGAAATCTGTCTGCCGGAGAGATCTTTCTCTCTCGGTGTTTTCCACCCCGCAGAGGCGGCAGAATCTTTCTCTGGTCGCTCCCCGAGTCTTAGGGTTTCGGGAGGAAGATATACGCCAGAGGGGAGAGGATGGAGTGGGCCAGGGTGGCCACACCACTCCTTGGCGTGGCCTAGGCCTGCCCGCGCCATGGGGTGGTGTGGGCCCCCTGTGGCCCATCTCTACTCCATCTTCTGGCATCCTTAGTCTTCTGGAAAAATAGGATGTTCTAGATATTTTTCCGGATTTTCTGATCTTCGTGAATATTGCCTCAGAACAGCACCTGTTCCATCAGAATCCTGACTGCAGCGGTCCATGCTCCAAAAGTCATCAACAATGCAAAAACAGATGAAATAACATAAGTATCACCTCTCAATACGAAATATATTAATGAATAATAGTGAATTAAGACATAGAATAGTGATGCAAAATGGACGTATCAAAGTGCCAAATGGAATAAGCGCAATAACTAATAATGGTAATTCTTATTTATAAGTGAGTAGGCAAGCAACCCATATACCGACTAGGAGTCCTCATGGGCAATTCTTCCTAATCTCAATGATCCATCTTCTTGTTACCACGGCCATGGTCAGTGCATTAATTAAGGTCTTTCAACCAGATCAAGGCTTTAATCTTGGTGGTTCCTTGTTGTCCTCGAGTGATGCTAGCTCTTCTTTGATATCGGTTGTGTCACTCGGGGGTCGTCAAATTACTAGAATACAAGTTCATACCTATGAGATCTTTGGATTATGTTACCTAGGCCCTTAAATTAGATAACAAGCATTAGGAAAACATAGATATTCATTCTCACTGTTAAAAAATACTTTGCAACAATCACAAATGGATGGAAATAAAATAGGCACATCACATATCACCAATCCCCCACATCTCCCACGCCTATGGGGATTTACTCACACATGAGAGGTAGACATATCAAAGGCATAATTGTATTGCAAATAGAAATCATCTGAAAGTTAGTGTAGAAAACCACAATAGCGATTTAAAGATCCAATCAAATACAAACCAAAGGTAGATCAAAGTATCAAACCCTAATCTTACAAGTGTCAATCTCTCTCTCTCTCAGTAATGATGGGATGATGGTGAAGTGTATGGTTTTGAGGTTGAAGATCGTGGGAGAACGATGGGAAGTTCTTCTCCTCTTTAAGATCTTATCTCTCCCTCCAGATGGCTTGCAGCGGCTGTAACTTTTGTTCTGTGGTTCTTCTCGTCTCTCCCCTTTTATGAAAGTTGCTTGTATTTATATAGGGAAGGCACTGGTAAGTAGTACGAGCGGGCGGTACGGGCGCGTCCTGACCGTACCATTGGTCATTATGCGTGTTGACGCCTCTAATGAAAATGGCTTCAATTTAAATGCTATTATAACTTCAATAAATGTTCATTGCCTGAAAACCATCAAAAGAAAACAAAGATTTGCTAATTGCGACATTAACGTTAGTGAAAAGGGCAATCTTCAGGGAAATCCGACAATAAACAAGAGGAAATCCAATGGTAAAAAGTGATGAAATTTGGAGCTATCAACATCCCCAAGCTTAGTGGTTACTCGCCGACGAGTGACAAAGCTATAATAAATAATAGCAAAGAATTGAATCAAGATAAAGACTTACAAGTTTGAGGTCGTATCATATTCCATCATCTCAAATCCTTTAACCTTGAACATGAGCACAATATATCTGAATAGTTGCACTTAAGCTTGATCCCTAAATGCAAGTAATTCGCTAGCTAATAGTTCTTGTGACTCAAATGAGATTGTTAAAAGTTTGGCGAAGCTTTACAAATCAATTTATTTCAGTGCCTCTCTTGTTATGAGAGTAAAAATGTTCTTAAGCCATGCCGCTTGAATCAAAATTAAGGGTGCATATGTAGATGTCAAAAGAAGGATAAACTTAGAGCTTTTTCATTAATCACCCACTTCGATAATCATGACTATCAAATACCTCATCTTTTCCTTACTTATCAAGAACTCTAATTGCATGTTTTAGGTAGTGAGGTGATGCCAAGAATCAAAAGGTGTCGAAAGTATTTCAGCTCATATTTTGACAACGGATCTTTTCTTTTTTCCTTCGCAAGGATCAACGAATATTTCTTTTGTAAACTCCTACACAACCTATTGGGAATACCAATAATTTTTCCCATATAGTGACACATATGCCACTCATGCCATCAACTCATAGCCGAAATCTAGGGTTATACCATAGATCGTTCAAAAGCTAGCGGAGTTGTTGGCATCCCAAAGGTGTGTATTTGAAACAAAGTACTTTTGCTCCTATCTTTCCTTTTTCTTTTCTCTCTCCTTTTTTATATAACAAATCAATACAAATTTTGGCATCTCCCTCTCCTACTCTAAAAGGTTCGTTCCATCAAGCAATTCTTTTTCATAAGGTATCATCAAGTCAATGATCAGTATGTGGGGTCGAGCACTACTAAGGTTAAGCCCTTAAGACAAAAACATGGCACCAAAGTTTTCATTGACACTTTCTCTTGTTCTATAAAGTTTGGAATAAAATGCCAAGAGTTTTTTTCCAGACTGATTTAATTGTCGAAAGTCTTAACCAAAGAGGTGACAAAAGATTTTGAGCTCAAACTCTAAAAGATAACGAACTAAGCATGGAATCGAAATCAAGTGCAACCGAATGGACATAAAATGTTCATGAATAAGCTTACATGAAGAGGGAAAATAGGAATGTGGTACCTCCTCTTACTCATTCATCTTTTTCTTGAGTCAACTCTTTGTGTTCGTCCCATAACTCGATCACTAGAACTGAGTAACCTATAAAAAGAACCAACAAGAGTCGAGAAGAATTTAGACAAAGTAGTGTCAGATAATAGTCTAATATTTTTGGGTTTTCTTTTATCGAATGCAAAACTGAAAGTAGACATGCATTGGAATAAAAACAAACAAATAAAAAGAAGAAAGAAAAATATGAATGCAAAAGGTGGGAGGATTTTAACCTCCCCAAGCTTAGGCTCTTGCCTAACTGGAATCAGTTGTCGCTACCGTCAGGTGGCGGCTGCTGATACGGGAAGTTCGGGTAGCGGTTTGGAAAGTCGGTCATCAAAGATGTGAAATCTTGAGTGAGATTGACCATGTGGGCGTTGACATCATGCAATGTGTTTTCTATGTTATCAAGTCGATGCACCACCTGGTCAAAATCGCTCCTCGGGACATAGTTGAATCCTGGCTGTGGTGGATGCATACCTTGTTGTTGATGTTGGTGGTAAGGATGTTGGTGGTGGTGTTGCTGGCCAAAATCGTCCCATCCTAAATCGTGCCAGCCTCCTCCTTCTTCATCTTGCTGCTGTTGGGGTGGCCACCTGGTGGCGCAGTTCTTCCTGAGAGGATCAGTGCCTGCCGGAACTCCTCCTTAGTAAGGACCCAACTCTGTTTACTTGGCAAACCAAAAGCTTGGATAAAAGTAAGCAAGATTTTGTGGAGATAACCGTTAGGAGAAAAATAAAACTGGTAAGCACGGAGGGAATGTTCTGTCCTATAGACACCCATGAACTTGGTGCTAGACATATGGATGTCATCTAGGTCCTTACTACCAGGTACAGCTCTTTCCTGCGGTAGGACAAATTCATTTGCGTAGGTGATATGTGTGATCAACCCACCACAATGAATTGTCCCCCATAGAAGCTGACCTTTGGCGGAGAAAGTGCTCGATGAGCAAAGCCCCCAAGTTTACCTTGTGCTCCATCATTTCTAGGCCTGCCATTGCCCCAACTTCCCCCTTTCCAATTAAAGAATTAACAAGGAAGGTATGAAAATAACGTATTGTAGGATTCTGAATAGTGGTGCTCTTCTTATGCAAATAATCATTGTCCCTATGGACAGAAATCTCCCCCCCAAAGACTACATTGCCTCCACATGCACTCTGTCATTGATATCGAGCTCTCCCTCGTGGGAGAATCTGAAACTATCACAGAATTCATAAAAGGTCACCTGCCCATTGAGCACAAAACTTACAGTGCAATTTCGCTCCTCGGTCTCGAGATCATCGAAAGAAACTCGAAT
Source organism: Avena eriantha (assembly GCA_910589775.1). Lineage (NCBI taxonomy): Eukaryota > Viridiplantae > Streptophyta > Magnoliopsida > Poales > Poaceae > Avena > Avena eriantha. Next base: position 534,765,970 of record OU342743.1, on the reverse strand, counting down.
ATGGCAAGATTGTAGATGTCGACGGAGAGGTAGGAGATATCGGCCTTGCCAACCTGCACGGTCATATACTTGAAGTCCTCTAGAAGAGCATGGCGGGAGAGGAACTGACGGTCTACCCACTTGGTGGGAAAAACCTTGCGGTTGCTCACCCTCTCGTAGTCTCGGCTCATGGCAGCCCTCAAGCTTTCCACCTGTGAGCGTCCCTTCTTCGAACCCGGTGGCTTGGTGGAGCCTGAAGGTCCCGCCGTACCCGAGCCCTTGCCCGAGTTGAACATCCTTCCGATGTTATGCATTGTATTGCAATTTTTTGAAGAAAACTATAGGCATCAAGTTTCTATCACATAAACAAACGATTACAGGTAGAAGTTACAAATCCTAACATGAGGAATCAATAATAATCTCAAAATATGATGAACTCATCTAAATAGCCAATGTGATGAATTCAACCATGGATTTCTGAAAATAGAGTATGGATCGCACGAGAAACTTACCGATGTGAAGATTCCCCAACTCAAAATCAAGAAAAACAATGAAGAATCAAAGGTTTGAGAGGTTAGGGTTTGAGGTGGAAAGAGAAAGAACAAGGAAGAAAGTGGAAGAAGAAGAAGAAAGGGGCCTTGCTGCGAGCCAGCTGCCATAGGCCTTTACCTGGTGACGCTCGCGGTATGGGCGCAACCCGCCCGTACCAGTGGTCGTCACCGTTGGATCAACATTAGGGTTCGAGATCAAACCTGGTCGACCTGGTATGGGCACGTGGTACGGGCATACCCTGGTCGTACCAGTGGTCGTTATCTATTTGGAGACTAGCATCATTTTTCGTCGATGTGTGGTACGAGTGCGCTGTACGGGCGTACCCCGGCCGTACCACAGGTCGTTACAGATGCAGTTCCTCCCGTAGGTTTTATCGAGACATGGTACGGGGCACGCAGTACAGTTGTACCGTGGCCGTACCGATGCTTGTTACCTGAACTGAACCCACTATCTTTTCTTTATTTTTCCCTTGCTTCTCAACTTCATTAGGGTAAATTCTCTGAACAAGCTAAAAACTCAAAATAAACTTATTAAATGATATTGATTGTAAAGTAGTAAATGCAAAATAAAATAAAAGCTTAAACTAAATTTATTAAGAATGGGTTAACTCTCATTGAGTGTTTAATTCTAGAGATTTGACTAATCAAACTCCATATCATCGGCATTCAACTCAACTGGTGCTTTTTCTTTAGCCCTTGTTGCTTGATCACGCTTAGGTGGTGGAACATATTTTCCATTATGCTCTTTTCTCTTAGGAAAGTATCTAACAATTTTCTCATCATATATATTAAAGACAATCTTGCCGCTAGAACAATCTACATTAGCTCCAGCTGTACTAAGAAAGGGTCTTCCGAGAATGATAGATAGTTTGTCATCCTTAGGGACATCAAGAATAATGAAATTAGTTGGTAACACATGATGATCTATTCTAAGTAAAACATCTTCGATCATTCCCACAAGTTATTTAGTTGTCTTATCCGCCATTTGCAGTGTTACTGAAGTAGGAGAATATTCTCCAAGATTCAATTTCTTAAATAGGGAATAAGGCATAACACTAACACCTGCTCCTAAATCACAAAGAGCATTGAATATATTAGTTTTCCCTATTGCATAGGAGATGGTTGGTATGCCTGGATCCCCAAGCTTAGCAGGAAGTTTATCACCAAAGCTTGTCATTACTACTACAGTATTGATTGCTTTCTTTTTTCTAGTAAGTATATCTCACATAAATTTTTTATAAGTAGGAACTTGAATAACATAAGTTAAAGGAGAGTTCTAAACACAAACTGCTCAGTGCCTCGGCACAAGAATCATAAATAGACTTATCTGGTTCGTAGTGAACTCGGTTAGGGTAAGGAATTTTCTTTTTGGTAGGTATTTCCTTTTCTTTTACCTTTGTCACTGGTTCAACACTCTTTTTATTTTTCCTTGCTGTTGATTTTTTCTTAGTGGTGCATTCTTCACGCGGGACATCAACTTGCTCTTCTTGCTCCTTTCTAAGATCAGCTTCTTCCCTTGAATCGATAGTCTCAGCATCTGAATCATATGAGTTGTGCTTATCCCCCACTTCCTCTTCTTCTTGAATGTCAAAAGCTTTATTTTCCCTTCTATGTGCTTCATAGTCAATATCAGCCTGGGGGTCTATGAGATCATCTTCTCCTTGACTATCTCCCAAGTCTCTCTTACTTTTCGAGCTTGGTCTTCTTGGTACCAAGGTGGCCCTTGTGGTTCCTGAGTTTCTGTACCATGCCTAGTAACAATGTTAGTAGAAATAGTATTGAAATTTCCTTGGTTCAAAATCAAAGTTTGTGTTTCATTTATCTGCTCACACTAGGTTTTAACCATTCCTAAATATCTATCTAAATGTTTCGTGGCTTGACCTAGGTCATTAAAAACTTCTGTTAGGTCTTTTATATTCTTTTCTTGTGTCATAAGGCGTTTATAATTTTTCTCACGGAATTGATTTTGTTGATATTTAAACTTTTGCATTACAAGATTTAAATCATCTTCTATTACATAAGTTTGAAGAATGTCAACTTTGTTTTCTCTTACAAGTTCTAAAGCTATACCTTTTCTTCCATGGACTTTTTGACTTCGGATATAAGATCTTGTAGTATGTGAATCATACCTTTTTGTGGTACAATATCCTCAAATGGATTATATTGTTCGTCATTAAAGGATCTTACCTCAAAATTCTTAACACATTCTGAAAGTGTTAAGTTGCATATTTCTCCTCCTGCAAATAGATCAATCATATCTTTTGTTTCTTCATTAAGCCCATTATAAAAATATTGGATAACTAGACTCTCGTGAAAACCATGATTTGGGACTTTCATAATCATTGCATAATATCTACTCCATGCTTGATAAAAGGTTTCGCCAATTGTTTGCAAAAAAATTGTTATGCTTCGTTTGATCTACATGATTTTAGTAAATGAACAATATTTATGCATGAATTCTCGGATGCAATCTTCCCAGCTTTTCTATAGTATGATTAGGTAGTGATTGTAACCAAGCTAAAGCATTATCTTTCAAAGACCAGCGAAAGAGTTTAAGAAGTACAAAATCTATTGGCAAACTTGCTGGTTTAAGAGTGACACAAAGGTCATATACCTTTGTCAAGTGGTCACTAGGGTCTTCCTTTTCTTTCCCTGCGAAAGCAATTTCTTTCATCATATAAATTAGCTCAGGATATATTTCAAATTCATGGCTATCTAGTTTAGGATAAAGAATAGGAATTTTCCTCAGTGCCAAGATGGATTCCCATACTCTCCCAAAGGTAGCTCAAGTTCGGCTCCTCGGTTGATGGTCAAATCAGCCATCAACGAAATCAAGTTGTTCACCTCTATAGTACGCGAATTAGTAAATCTTTCAATAAATTCGTGGAAGTATTAGTTCCAGTTTTTATATCGATCCCAGCGAGGATCCTAGGAAAGTGTTTTTATGCGGTGTTTCTGTTGCACCCAAGGTGTCACAAGTCTTGAGGGAATTGACTACAAATGTTGGCGATGGAAGTGGTTAGATAAAAGGTAGAGGAACTTTCTTCGGAAACAAGTAAATTGCATAAAAGTAAAGATGCAGAAAATGTGTAAAGGTCCTGCAGATGAGAAGTTAGGCACAGAGAGAATCAGTTCATGGTGATTTTAGAAGTGGCAAATGGAATAAGCGGAGTAAGTGATAATGATAATTCTTATTTATAAGTGAGTAGGCAAGCAACCCATATACCGACTAGGAGTCCTCATGGCCAATTCTTCCTAATCTCAATGATCCTTATACCTATTACCACGGCCATGGTCAGCGCACTAATTAAGGTCTTTCAACCAGATCAAGGCTTTAATCTTGGTGGTTCCTTGTTGTCCTCGAGTGATGCTAGCTCTTCTTTGATATCGGTCGTGTCCCTCGGGGGTCGTCGAATTACTAGCATACAAGTTCATACCTATGAGATCTTTGGATCATCTTACATGGGCCCTTAAATTAGATATCAAACATTAGGAAAACATAGATATTCATTCTCACTGTTAAAATAAACTTTGCAACAATCACAAATGGATGGAAATAAAATAGGCACATCACATATCACCAATCCCCTACATCTCCCACCCCTATGGGGATTTACTGAGACATGAGAGGTAGACATATCAAAGGCATAATTGTATTGCAAATAGAAATCATCTCAAAGTTAGTGTAGAAAACCACAATAGCGATTTAAAGATCCAAACAAATACAAACGAAAGGTAGATTAATGTATCAAACCCTAATATTACAAGTGCAAATCTCTCCCTCTCTCAGTAATGATGGGATGATGGCGGAGTGTATGGTTTTGAGGTTGAAGATCGTAGGAGAATGAGGGGAAGTTCTTCTCCTCTTTTAGATCTGGTCTCTCCCTTCATATGGCTTGTGGTGGCTGTAACTTCTATTCTGTGGTTCTTCTCGTCTCTCCTCTTTTACAAAAGTTGCTTGTATTGATATAGGGAAGGCGCTGGTAAGTAGTACGGATAGCTGGTACGGGCGCGTCCCGACCGTACCGTTGATTGTTATGCGTGCTGACGCCTCCAATGAAAATGGCTTCAATTGGGGATTTACTTATTCTGATGTAATTATCCCATAAATTCTATTAGATCTTCAATAAATGTTCATTGCCTGAAAACCAACACAAGAAAACAAAGATTCGCTAGTTGCGATATTAACGTTAGTGAAAATGGCAATCTTCAAGGAAATCCGGCAATAAACAAGAGGAAAACCAATGGTAAAAAGTGATGAAATTTGGAGCTATCAACTACCAACTTTAGCATGCCCATTTGTTGTATGAACAATGGGTATATTAAGAATTTTTAATTCTAAAGTTTTAAAACGTAAGGGCGCGAAATGCTTCAAGGTCGGTGTGTGGTTTTGCTGCTCGATTGAGATCTTGAATTTGTCTAGCGCCCATCTAATAATAATATAAAAATGGTTCTCCCCCGGTTGGTGGGATATTTTGGCTCAAAGTTTTTGAAATGGTTGTTGATAGGACTTCCTTTTCGTTTCTTTGAATCAGCTGTGTTGTTGATAGGACTTCCTTTTCTTTTCTTTGATTTAGCACTCCGAACCACGTCGGTTGCAGAAGGAAATGAACAAAATGATTAGCAAAATCATAGGTGTACAAAAATGCAAGGGTTGCACATGAATGACTGCACTAACTGGGTGTCATTATGTAGGGATGTACAGTACACCAATGTTGACGAGATCTGAACTTCTTAGACTTCATGCTTCTGAGATCTAATTCTAATACTCCCTCCTTCGCCCATATAACCACCATTTCTATATCCTCAAATGCGTAGAGTAACTTTAGTGCATCTTTCCCACCATATGCCCATGATTTCTCAAGGCCAAGGAGAGTATCCAACTCAACCTTTATATGAGGCACCCAAGCTTCCCATTTGCCTGTTGATGATCTTGCACTGGACCACGTGTTTAGAGTGAAGTCTCTTATAACCACAAGGGTAACATCTCCATTATGCCCCTTAGCGATGACAAAATTGCGTTTGGAAATATCATGTGTCTCATGGGGGCACTCAATATAACACAGTTTTGTTGTCACGTTGTTGAAGGCAATTATATATCTGGAGTTCATTATTGGCTGGTACAAAATGTCCCCTATGAGAGTTGACGGTCTACGATCAATCTTAGCCAGTATCTCAACAGGTTCAATCCATTCCTCCCATTTTCCTAACTCTGATGAGTACCTCTACACCAGTGCTTGGTTACCATTGGTTACTATCCAAACAACCTAGAAATTGCTACAACAGTGTGAACACAATTTCCCATGATTTCTTGAACATAGAATTGTGCAGCTATCATACTCACGTCTCCGCCAAATTGGTGGTTCTGGTATCACTGTTTCACTTCCACTGATTGGATCCTAGGACTTTATCATGTTAGACCCTTGGAGATAATGAAGTAGCACCCTACCATTGTGACATCTGAGTACATATGGTTTGTAGGCTTTATGTACTTCCACCAGCATGTCTAGCTTCTAGAAGATGGATTGGTCAAGATTATGATATGTTAAGAATCAAGTGACCTCAGAGCTGTTGGTGAAAAATCCAAGTAACAGCATTCCTCTGTTGTGTGATAGGGTTACCTTTTGAAATCGTTGCTTCCCATGAAGTCCATCCAACATTTTTGGGTGAATAATTCCCTTAGTATGCAGGATGGGTGCGGAGGAAGCCTGACAAGAATCTGACCAAATACATCGCCTGGCAAGTCGCTGATTGTTGCATATGTTCTTCCACCAAAGCTGGTAGGATGATGCAAATAACACAAGTGCATCATGAGAATTAAGTAAACAACACAATGGATAACCCTAAAAAAGAATTAAGTAAACACCACAATGCATCGTACAATTTGACAGGCAAATTTATCATCAAAATTTCCTAAACTGCATGCATATGAAAAACTACCTAAAAAGAAGAGTATGTCAACAAAATAACCTAAACATCACAAGGAATCAACTAGAGTAGTACGAAAGCACCGCAAAATGCTTTAGCATGTCGGAACTTGGCAAAGGGAATGCAGAACTTTTTTTGAGGTCACCGGGGAGGAGATAAAGGCCCCCACCTAAATTTTCTGGTTTTATTATAAAGAAGGGGAGAAAAAACGGACGCAGCTTCAGTGACTTGGTAAACCCAAGTCTCACTGTGACTTGCCCCAAGATCCACCTTCCATCTTAGATCCAACGTATGATAGTAGCTCAAATTTTGAACTAAAAAGTAAAACTATTCGAAAAAATTGAAAAAAATCAGTAAATCATAGGTGCCTAGGTTTGAATCCTGTGAAAGTTTCATCCCATCGGATCACTAGTTTGTGATTAAATAGATTTTTATGTTACTATTACTACTAGTTTAAACTAATATCCACTATGTCCAGAAAAACCCTAGAGCAAAATACACAAAAGAGGGAGGGAGTCTGGGAGACAAAATCCAACGCGAAACTTACAATGGGGTCGATGAGTTCTGAGTAGATGGAGCAGGCGCCACTGACGAATGACGAGCCACAACCATTGACGCTAAAGATGCACGACCACGAGCTGATGCATTCCTAGCATCCCATGCAACCGTCGCTTTTGCAGTAGCAACCAACATAGCCAAATTTGATCCAGCAGTAGCCGACGAGGATTTCGACTATGCCTCCACCGCTTTCCAAGAATCACTCAACACTTCCCAAGACTCTGATGCGGTACAAGCATCGGCCTCCGCATCCGCTTCGCATGTATGCACTGGTGCTACTTCAGCATCCACCTCTGCTTTACAAGCATCCGTCAACGCAGCAAAAGCATCCACCAACATCGATTCCATTTACTGGAAATGCCACCATCTTACTTAGTTCACAATGCCCAAAATAAATGCATTCTATCCTTCTGAAAGCCCGTAATGGCTGGAGGTTGGGGATGTACATACCAGCGAATAGTGGTGCGGTGGTGTTCAATTATGGAGAGGTAGGGACGGTTCGTTCGAGGGAGGGCGGCTAGGCGGAGAAGATGATGATTCGGTCGAGGGGCACATGACTGAGCTTCCTTGAACTCATAACTAACTTTCTCCCCACTATATTTTTTCCGTACACCTATTTTTAGGGGAAAACCCCCGATGTATTAATAGTAGAAGCCACACGACTGATACAAGTTTGTGCACTTGCGTTGCTCAGTTTCCCACCTACAGACATCAAGTTTGTGCACTTATTCATGTGATACAATGACTTGCTCGGTATAAAATATTCTAGTTGGTAGAAGCCTACCCGTTCTATGACATCAAGATCTAGAGTTCAAACATCGACCTAAAATTCCACAATCTACAACTACAAGTTTTGGTTTACTATCAGAAACATGCTAAAAAATCACTCGCAACTAGCATTAACATCATCATTAATAGATCTCACAAGGAAAAAAATTGAAAGAAAAAAACTACGGCAAGTTTGAATAAGATGACTGTTGTTGCCAAATATAGTCACATAAAGCCAGGTCCAATATATATGTCATAATAGTACATCAAATATATAGATTTGTGGACACCACATACCAGCAGAGAAAAAAATAGTTATAGTACCCGACTTAATAAACAGTCATCCGCACATGAGACCCAAACACTTCAAAAATGAAAGTAGAGCGATCAATATGGTTTACATATTTCCTCATGTTTTGCAGGATCAGGACTGTATGGGCGTGGAGAATCTCAAATTTTTGTCAGGGTCTCATCTTCTTCTAGAGCCGAATTGAAAAGATTACCATCCTGAATTCTCACCTATTCCAAGATCCGATCATACGTCTGGCCAATTAGCTCGTCACCATCCACATCAGGCGGCTCGGGAACTAAGTTGTCAGCCACGAACTTTTGAAAATCAACAGCAGCATCATGAGCAACTGAAATTGATTTATTCCATCCTACAGTCAAATCAGCTATCCGCTTAGTGGATGTGGCCACTTCTTCCTTCAGGCGCCTAATCTGTTCGTCTTGGTGTTTCTCTTTCCCTTGAAGGCATGAAATCATGTGTCTATGAGCTTTGTATTTCTCTCAGAGATGGGCAATTGTCAAATTCTTTGAGTGGCCAAGACCATTACGCCATGAGCAATACGAATAAGGTGGAAACTACAGATAACAAATCCAAAATTAAACCAGATTTCCTTTTCAAAAAAATAAAAAAATTCTCGTTTCAAAAAAATAATCCAAATTCGGCTGCACACATCGTGCAAGCACCACAGTGGTACCGCAAATGGCAAAGAACCATAGAGGCATATTTCCCAAACATGGGAAACAAAACCAACATGAAAAGGGCCGTACTTTAGGGTTTGCCTTCTTAGCTGGCACATGAGCAGTCCTGGCCTTAGTAAGTGGCAACAGATAATAATGACTTCATTTCTGCAAATCATGATGCAACAAAAATGATCAGTATATTTTAGGAGACATTTTAAGTAATAAAGCGCTCTTTATCGAAAAAATGTTTTCAGGGACAAAGCATAGGTTACTAAAATTCTAGCAAAGCAGTTGGATACATAAAAACACTTGTCACTCGATAATGCCTCCTCCATGGGTGGGACATGTGCATGATGCTAAATGAAATGCAGCAAAACCAGTAAAATAACACATCAACTTTGCAGTACAAAGAAGGATACATGCATTATCTGTTGCCAAGGATTGGGCGTGTTCCCCTTTACCGCAAAATACAATTTAAAGAACTCAGCAATGCAGGACACTAGCAAATAACAATCTGTTTATGAACGATATGCAGCAAATTAGATTTGCATTGTTCAGCAGAGGACCGTTCTATGAAATAAAGCAAGGGGTAAGCTTCCCATCCTCATAAGACTCTTCTTGGCAGCATATATTACCTATTTTCACTGGACCTTATAACTAATTCCATTGCTACATCCATGATGATCCCAGCTTCCTAATGTGGCATATAGATCTACTATTTCAAATAGCAATCACCTAAACAACTATCTGGATGGTTGCAGACTCACCGGGGATTGCGCTAATGCGATGGAAAGGTGGACGCTGCTAGGTAAAGAAGGTGAGCGACGGGGGAGGTGCACAAATGTGCAAAAAATGTAGCAATACTCGTATGTAGATAAAGATAGAAGTAACACATAAACTAGATCACTTAGTAGTAACCATAAACTCTAGACAGGTTGTAAGCAGACTGACAACTACTCCCATATTAATTAACCTAGTGTAATTTAACGTGGCAGTACTATGAGATGGTGAGTACTAGTAAACAAAAGGAGATTATTTAATTATTAGTGGAATATACATCCAGCCACCAAAAGCATCATGAGCATGCTAAATATCTAGATTGTAGACTATACTTGGTTAAGAACCTAACACTACAAGAAAAGTTGGCTTTTACCACGGATGATTTTCGTGGTTGAAGGCCCATTTTTCGTGGCTAAAAAGTCTTCCGTGACGGATGGACTTCGTGGTAAAATCCCGTTCACAAATTAACATAGGTATGATTACTTAGGTACCTATGATTTGCTACCCAGGCCTGAACAAAGGCTTACGTCCCATGGAGAGTCAAGATGATGGCCCAAAAGTAGCAACCGACAAAGGTTGTAGTTGTATTAGGAAAGAGGAAAAAGGACGGACATCGTGTTGGTATTGTAATCGCGGATATGTAACCTGTCCACATACAGCTTTGAGACTCGGCCTATTATATATAGGATGGGAGAATCCTAGGCAAAGGATACCGAACAATCCCCAAGTGATTTGTAATAGTGCGATTCACCAAATATTCAGGCGACTTTGACTCCATTGTTCTCCTAACATCCGACAAAATCCCAAGCATTCTCTTTTCCGCAAAACCCTAAGTCCTTCCTCATGGACATTTCCAACATCACACCTCGTCAATTGATGTTGTCTGTGGGAAACTTGAACGTTCGAACCATGGTTTCGGCGGAACTCTCTTTTCCAAGCAGCAACCAAACAAAAGCGGTTCCACGCCTGCCCACACATGTGGTAGTACCCGCCGAATTCGACGGTGGATCCAATCTAATCATCGAAAGCTTCCACTTCCAAGTAGAAGACCCCCAAAAAAATCACACCCATCGACGCTGATTACATCAGAACCATCGGTGGAAAAGACTACACTTACGGCGATACTAGCATCATCTGTCAGATCCTCCATGGAGGTCATGACAGAAATCGAAGCACCAGAAGAAAACAAGCAAGATGAGACAGATCTAGGGGATCTTGATGGTCTTTATGACAATCTCTCCTTCGGATTAGAGCCCCCACTAATTCCACCACGTGGAACAAGCCCAACAAACTTTGAACTCGAGGAAAGCAGTGAAAGCATCAACTTCGGGATAAGGATGGCACAAATCTACCTAGAACATAAAACAATGGATTTCACTGACCCACCTGATAGCGTCTCCCTCAGTTCAGATGACAATGACACAAGCCCGTACATGACGTGCCACCAAGTGGGCACGGTCAACGGGAATACCTCGACACCACACGATTCTAACGGTAACCCTATCCTCGATCCCAATGATATTTTATCGAATGACAATGCAGGAAACCACATCAATGAAGGGGGCCATGGAAACGGGGGAGAAACAACGAACAACCGCATAGTCCCAAGAGGAAGAGCAGAACCAAACGGGAAAGAAAGGAGAACTCTTTGGCTACCAGCGGAGGCATGGCAAAAGGCTAGGGAAGCAATTTCAGGTGCAGTTCCAATGATAGCCAACACCTCACATGAAGATTTGACAGCGAACACCTCACACGAAAGAAAGGAGACCTACTAAGGATGTAGAGGCAACTCGACGAAAGAAAGAGGTTAGCTGACGAATCTAGCCTATGACAGGCACAAGTAAGCTCTTGCTGAAGGTCTGGGAGCATAACAGGAGGAGCACCGCCAGGAAGGGGAACATCTCAATTTACAGAACATCCCCAAAACAGAAAGGAATGCATTGATCTGAGACCTTGATCTATTGGTTATGTCAGTAGATCAAGCAGGAAACATCAAAGCAAAAACAGCTCAAGCAGCTATTATGGCTGCACAAACATATCTGATCACAACTCTACCCGCACCCGACGATCCTCGTGCTGCTCTTCACCGTTCCGCCCTGATGAACCTCGGCATGGTAGGAGCAACTCTCGCACAAGCAAAACAAGGAATTACGCATCAACCCGATAGATCCCCACGCCATCGCAGCAGCCCTTGGCAAGCGGGGCACACCCGACGATCGCGATCCCCACATAAGGAATATCTTTTAGGACTAGAGCTGTGAAGTAACACAAGAGACAAAAAACGCAACCGAAGATACCACGACGGCAACAACAAAGACAACTATGAACTCTGCAGAGCTAGCTGCTTGACTCAGCGGGTTCGGAAAACTTCAGTACCCAAAGATTTAAAACTTCCGCATGACCGCCAAAAATATGATGGACTTCAAGAGCCCAAAGCTTGGTTGATAGATTATTTGGCCACTATCAAATTACAGGGCGGCTCGAAAGCTACCACAATGGAAAGTTTACAATTGCACCTTACTGGTGCTACAAGGTCATGGCTCAGACAACTACCTGAAGATTCTATTAGTAGCTGGAATGATCTCAAAGATAAGTTCATCCGACACTTTCAGTCCACATTCAAACGACCCGCGTCTTTAGAGAAATTGTGGGCATGCAAACAAAAGCCTAGAGAGTCAATAAGAGCATTCATTAAGCGATGGAACATCATAAAAAATACAGCCAAATCCATATCCAATGAAAGATCCATTGATGCCTTCAACGACAACCTCCGTCACCGAGAATTCATAAAAGAACTGGGTCGAGTTAAACCCAAGAAAATTTTACATTTAATGGACATAGCAAATCGCTAGGCTGATGGAGAAGACACGTTGTACAACAAACGAACAAGATCACCTGAAGAAGACAAACATAAGCGCGGAAATGATAGGAGGCGATGAAACAATGACGGAAACACAGGACCAACTTACATCGTAGCCGGTTTTTGGGGTGAAGTCAATGCAAGGAATAATGACTACAATAGAGGGTACCGCCACAACAGGGATGAAGGCGGAGGAAGCCAGTCAACGCAGCAATATCACCCAAAAGCTCGGGACCCACCCATGTCCGCAATGCAAATATTGGAAGCCCTGCAAGATGCACTTTTATGTCGACTCAGCTTGAAGAAGACAATCCAACCACCTCATGAAAGATTGCCAAACGTTCTTAAAAATGCAAGATCTATGCAATGCAAAAGCAACTGAATTAGCAAGACAAGGATACGCATCCACGCTTGGCATGTTAGCCATCCGTGCACCACCTTCACCAGCAGGACAACCGCAAAACACAACTGATCAAAACACCGAATACCCTAGGTCAAAGTGGGCAATGTCAATGATTCAAAAAGGGTGTCCATCCAACAAAATTTAGAAGCGAATCACAAGACAAGTCAACATGGCAGAGGTGGATCCACCAGCCACACCCGAGTATCTCCATTGGTCAAAACAGGAAATCACATTCAGCGCAGCTGATCACCCACATCGAGTACCAAGACCGGGTCATTCGGCCTTGATAGTTGAAGCACAAATTGGCGGGCTCGACATGAGCAAGGTCTTCATGGATGCAGGAAGCAGCATAAACTTGATCTACGCCAAAACACTAAGGGCAATGAACTACCCCTTGGCAAATCTGGCACCAACAGAAACATCCTTCCATTGCATAGTACCATGTAAAGCTGAAATTCCTTTAGGTAAAATTTTCCTTGACATCGCTTTTGGATCCAAAGAAAATTTCAGGAGGGAAAAACTCGAGTTCGAAGTCATGGACTAGCCATTACAGTATCAGGTGATCCTGGGACGCCCGGCTTTCACACGATTTATGGTAGTCCCACACTATGCATACTTAGTCATGAAGATGCCAGCACCAAAGGGAATCATAACAGTAAAAGGTCACACGTTCCGACAATTGTGATAGGGAATTCTACAAAATGTCTGGATGTTTCAGGATGGCAACAGAGTTTGAGCAGCTCAAAAAGACAACAACCGCAGAACCTTTGGTAGTAGCATGTGTCAATCCCGACCAGGCCTTTGACACTGCTAAAGACACAAAAGAAGTACAGATACATCCTACCAACTCAAAGCAGGAAACATTTGTGGCTTCTAACCTTGGTCCCACATAAGAAAGCATGCTCATCGAGTTCCTCCGTGAGCACTAGGAAATATTTGCATGGCTACCTTTTGACATGCCGGGAATTCCCAGGGAACTCGTTGAGCATGCATTAAATTTAGATCCAAACGCAAAAACAGTAAAGAAATCACTTCATCGCTTCGCAGAACCAAGTGCAAAGCTATTGGGAAAGAATTACATCGCCTCACTGACGCTAACTTCATAAAGGAACTAAAGAAAGCAGAATGGGTCGCAAACCTAGTATGAGTCCCAAAGAAAAATACCAAGGAGCTGCGGATGTGCATTGACTTCACCGCGTTAAATAAACACTATCCAAAGGATAACTTCCCACTGCCGTGAATCGATCAAATAATCGATGCAACTGCAGGATGCGAATGTCTTTCCTTTTTGGACGCATATTCAGGATACCACCAGATTCAGATGAAGGAGGAAGATCAGGAGAAAACAACATTCATTACACCTTATGGTGTATTATGTTATACAACAATTCCCTTTGGCCTCAAGAACGCTGGAGCAACATATCAACGGATGATGCAAAATTTCCTAGGAATCCAAATTGGCACAAACGTACAAGTATATATTGATGATGTCATAGTTACAACAAAGAAAGGATCATCACTCATCAAGGATCTCGAAGAAACATTCAAAAATCTTGATAAGTTTTGCATCAAATTAAACTCGACAAAGTGTTCCTTTGGAGTCCCAGTAGGGCAACTCCTCGGATATTTGGTATCAGCAAGAGGAATCGAAGCCAATCCTGAGAAAATACAGGCAGTTCTCATAATGAAAAAAACCAACAAATCTATGAGGTGTACAACAGTTGGCTAGGAGAGTGGAAGCACTCGCCGCTTCATTGCTAGACTAGGAGAAAAAGCATTACCATTTTACGCTCTAATGAGTAAGTCAGATAAGTTTGAATGGACCGACGAAGCTCAACGCGCTTTTGAAGACCTCAAAAGACACTTTCAATGCCTCCTGTCATTGTGTCTCCACGAGACAAATAGCCTCTACTTCTCTACATTGCCGCCACAAATCAGGTGGTCACCATGGTTCTGATCGTAGAGCAACACGAAGAAGGAAAACCCCATGGTGTTCAGAGGCCAGTTTATTTTTTGAGCCAGGTCCTCTCGCCATCCAAACAAAGGTACCAGCATTATCAAAAATTAGCATATGGAGTATTTATGATGACACGTAAGCTACGCCATTATTTTTTGGAACATCCGATCATAGTGGTTAATGAAGCACCTCTGTCCAACATCTGCAATAATCCAGAAGCAACTAGGCGTGTCTCTCAATGGGGTATCGAATTATCTCCTCGGGACGTCATGTATGAGAAGCACAAAGCGATTAAGTCACAAGTTTTGCCTGATTTCATCATGGAATGGACTGAGTTGCAATGTGCGGGTCCACCTGATCTCTCTAGCACCTCGACAATGTACTTTGATGGATCAAAAAGAACAGAAGGAGCAGGAGCAGGAGTCATATTAATATCGCTGCAAGGCGACAAGATGCGATATATACTTCGGACGAGCTTTGTGAACGCATCCAATAATGAAGCTGAATACGAGCCCTTATTACACGGCATGTGGATGGCCAAAGCATGCGGTGCAACTCGCCTAAATTTTTTTGGTGATAGCAATCCTGTAGCACAACAAGCAATGAATAAGTGCGATGCTATCATCAATAACATGGTTGCTTACCGAGATCTATACAACATCATGGAAGCTCAACTCGATGGATGCGAAGTATCACACATAGGAAGAGCAAGTAATGAAGAAGCCGACAATTTGGCAAACATTGGGTCCCTGTGTTTACCAGTGCCAGCCGGGGTTTTTTGGGAAGAAATATCTGAGCGTTATATCAAAGAAAAAAGAGTTTCCAAGGTCATGGCACCCAAAACAGGGAAACAGAATAAGCCGCGAAAAGACTTGGGGGGTCCATCAGCCAGTACAAGCACAAAAGAGGCCATCAAAGAACAACTAGAAATTGATGAGGTCATGATAATAGAGCCTACATGGATGCAGCCATACATAGCCTATATGTCTCGGGGAGAACTACCTGAAGATGTGACAAAAGCCTGATGAATCACTCGTAGATCAAAAGCCTATAGGATAATTAAGGGGAAGTTATATAAATGAAGTATTTCGGGTGTGTTGCAATGATGCATCACACCCAAAGAAGGGAAACCTATACTCAAGCAAATACATGAAGGAATTTCTGGCCACCATGCTAGCAGCCGAGCAATTGCGGCCAAAGCATTCAACGCGGGATTTTATTGGTTCACAACCGTTCAAGATGCAAAAGACATAGTTAGGACATGTGAAGCATGGCAACAATTCGCAACAAAACCTGGAGCCCCTGCCGCTGAATTAAACCCTATACCTCTGGCTTGGCCATTCGCTCAATGGGGACTTGATATGGTAGGAAACCTTCACAAGTCATCTCCAGGAGGACACGTCTTTCTGCTAGTAGCAGTCGACAAATTTACTAAATCGATCGAAGCAATGCTAGTCACCACTCAAGATGGAGCTTGGATTGTGAATTTTATACAGTCCATAGTATTTCGGTTCAGCGTGCCAAACATCATCATTACAGACAATGAAACTAATTTTACTTCCAGTGAGTTTAAGGAATACTACGAGGATATGGGAATGAAGGTCAGCTACGCCTCAGTAGCTCATCCGCAAACCAATGGACAAGTAGAAAAAGCCAATGGCTTAGTAACTGCTAGACTCAAGAAAAGGTTGGTCGCAGTACTCAATAGAGCAAAAGGAGCATGGGTTGATGAGTTACCATCTGTTTTGTGGAGTTTGTGAACCACCCCTAATACGGCAACACATTAAACACCTTTCTTTCTGGTCCACGACGCTGAAGATGTCCTTCCAGCTGAAGTTTCACATGAATCTCCCAGAGTAGTTGCATATGATGAAGAGGAATCAAGAGAACCTTTCGAGGATGATGTTGATGCAATCGATGAAGCTCGAGATAAAGCCCTACAAAGAGCTACTATATATTAGCCAAACTTGCGCAATTATCACAGCCGACGATTACATCCAAGGTCCTTCGTTGTAGGGGACCTAGTTCTCCGCCTCAAACAAGATGGCCGCCGAAATCTAGAATCACCTTGGGAAGGACCCTCCATCATTACAGAAGTTATTCCTAGAGGATCATATCATCTACAAGAATAGAAGTCAGGAGTCAAATATTCCAATCCATGGAACGTCACACAACTAAGACATTTTTACACTTAAGATTTTATGTTTACTTACAATTCAATAAAGCCTACGACCCGGCTTTTAAAGCTAAAAATATCTAGGACAATAGCCAGGAAACAATCTGCCAAAATAATGTACCATCGGTTGTGCCATATATATATAAAGATAAGTTTTTCGTACTCTTAGTTCTTATTCATATCAACTCAGGGGATTTTTATTTTTCTGATCATATTAACAAGCAATTATGAGACTATGTCCAGATACAGCATTCGAACATAGCTTCAGGGGATACTCTCATCGAGAGATGGTGCACCCGATAGAAAAATATCCATGTCAAGCAAAGACAAATCATTGCCTAAAAAATCTATGAGTTTTACATTAATGTATCCTAAGAAGGTTACTCCCATCGGGAGCTCTCACAAAGTATCAAAGTATCTGATAAAATTCGGAAATATTGGCATCCCAGTAGGGCAGCCGACAAAAATGAATATATAAGAAAATCTTGGATCACACTGAAACGCGACAAAACTTCGAATGATGTGTTCAAAAAAATGAAGGTAAGACCCCGAGATTCATCCCATGTGGCCTAGTAATCGCACATGAATGCGCTCTGGCAGTAATATATCCGTATCTATGATGCGATGAAAAATCCTGACAGATGCGTTGGGTACCCAATAAAATAGAACTGAGGTTCAGTATTAGGTAAGACCTCAGCGGCCCGAACTGAATTACACCAGTAATAAATTCTGAGTTTAGGTCTAGGGACATGAATTTGATGTAGGACAACCTTGCTTTTGCCTAGGAGCAATTAACTGATACCTGATCGATCTGATGCATCAGGCTCGTTGTACCAAATCCCTATGCAATCAAAAATACTAAAAAACAAAGAACAAAAACATATCTTTGAGACTCGACCCGGATCTACGGTTCAAGTAAAGTCTCGGGGGCTATTAACATATGTATGATTACTCGGGTACCTACGATTTGCTACCCATTCCCGAAGTAAAGCTTACAGGCCATGGAGAGTCAAGATGATGGCAGAAAATGAGCAACTGATAAAGGCTGTAGTTGTATTAGGAAAGAGGAAAAAGGACCGACATCGTGTTGGTATTGTAATCGCGTATATGTAAGCTATCCGCATACAGGTTTGGGACCTAGCCTATTATATATAGGATGGGAGAAGCCTATGCAAAGGATATCGAACAATCCCCAAGCGATTTTTCATAGTGCGATTCACCAAATATTCAGATGACTTTGACTCCATTGTTCTCCTGACATCCGACAAAATCCCCAGCATTCTCTTTTCCACAAAACCCTAAGTCCTTCCTCATGGACATTGCCGAGATAACACCTCCTCACAAATGAATCAACCACGTTTTTTCTGACCATGGCGGATCGCACCCTTTGGCCACGAAAACTAGTTCCGTCGTAGATCTGTTCGCCAATCACGTTGTCTGCTGATGTCATGCAAACTGCCACGTGGAAGCCGCTATTAACATCCAGTTATTGCCGTTAACGATCCCTGAAACCATGGTAGAAGCAAGGCCCACCCGAGGCCTGCTAATAATTAAATGGGCCGGCCCATGTGGATATCCCAATAGGAATATGACCCTTTACTGTTTTGTCCTGCACTGTCTAGAATCGGCCCAATACTACAGCCAGTAGCAGCCTGTACACTTTCGGGACCGACACTATTTTGGCCTACTTAAGGCCCAAGTTAGCCCAACACTGTGCTACCACTTGAGGCCTGCACCAAGACGGACCGGTATTGTTCAAGCCTGTTGCCAATCTAGTCTTTTACTGTTTAGTCCTCATACTGTTCCAGCCTTTTAGGAATTTCGCCCCATTATTATTTAGGCCCTTTAGAATTTGGGCTTTTGCCTATTCAGGCCGGTACCGTTTGGTCTGTTACTGTAGTGGCATGCCACCGTACTAGCCTTTTACTATTCTGGTTGTTTATTGTTCCAACCTTTTACTGTTCAGACCATTCATGGTTCCGGTCTTCCAATGTTCAGGCCTTTCATAGTTCCGGCCTTTCTCTACTCTAGGTTTCTACTGTTCTGGCCTTTTACTGTTCTGGCCTTTTCACTATTCTTGCCCTTCACTATTCTATCCATTCACTGTTCTGGTCTTTTACTATTCAGGCCTTTACCATTCTAGTCTTTTACTGGTTAGGTATTTACCATTCTGGCATTTACCGTTCTGTCCTTTTACTGTTCTAGCCTATTACTGTTCTAGCCTTTTACTGTTCTAGTCTTCTACCATTCTGGCCTTTAACCCTTTTGGCCTTTTACTGTTTTGGTCGTTTAGGGTCGTCCATGTGCATGTTGTTTCAATGTTCGGCATGTTACTATTTCGGCCTTTTTGCTAGCGCCTATTTTTTGGTAGAATAGACGAATATCAAGACATAAATTAATAGACACGCACAAATTAAAATAACTTATTACACAACAATAAAAGTTTATTACAATAGGTTATACAACAAGATCAAAATTATGAAACATTACAAACTGTCGGTATCATCAATAAGAGATTGGTACATGGCGATTCACTTCAATGTATCATCTATCCCCTTCTTCAACATTTCAGCTACAGATCTACGAGCAGCTACACCATTCTTTCTACATGCAATACAACGTTTATATATTTATCACCTGTAAGAGTTGTTCTAGGTGGACTGTTAAGTAAGTTGTTTGCTTTGGAAATGCAATGGGAGGATGAATGGAAAGAGGGATCACAACTTTCAGTCCTGCCTTCCAAGGACTCCTGCTTGGTTTTAACTGCAGCCTGCTAAAATATGGTGAAAGAGGTTAAAACAAAGAATAAGGGAAATAATTAGTATTATATGAAGTAGAGATCATTTAAAGTAAGTATGAACTTACAGTAGCACGTTTAGGCTAATAGTAGCTCCTTCTCGAGCGGGTGCGACTCCTGGTCAATTTGCCAGAAGAATCTGAGCCGAGCAGTTGGAACTCTGGTCCTTGTACTCCATTGTCATTTCTCTGCATTAAGGCGTGACATTTAAAACCAAGTTAGCTGGTTTGGAAGGATGAAAACTCTTGAAAACATCAAAATCATAGCATTAAAAATTACCAGATGTATGATTCAAACTTGATAGCTAGTTTGGAAGGATTACAACAGGTGAAAACACTAAAATATAGCATTAAAAATGACCAGATATATGATTCAAACTAGATGGAAATTTTCTGAATTAAGCATTCGCAAATAGAAACACAATAGAACATGAATGCAAATGTCATGGAAAGGTCTTAGGTAGAATGACTTATTAACTTCTTAGGCATGCAGGTTATACAACTTATTAACATGACAAGAAACTAGCCTAAGTAACACAAGGAAACCTCACACTTCAGCCTTGCTAGGCGTCAGATTGTTAGTGTTGGATCATCTATGAGATGTTTGTCGACCCGTGCGAGCGCTCGGAAAGAATGGCATCGATGAGTTGGTGTTGGATGATTAAACCGATAGCGTGAGAATGTAAGAAAGGAAATAAAAATGAGAAGCTAATGATGTGGATAGACCTACCAGATGTGGGATGCTAACAAAATGGCAATAGCGTGTAGGATATTGAGAAACATTTTGACAATTTCATAGCTTACGAGTACCAAAAATTTAGCAAATAGGCAAGAGAAATTACTGCTATGCGGCAAGGACGGGTGGGACGGGCAAGACGGCAGTGGGAGCGGCGGCTCGACATTTCGGGGTCAGCGACGAGTGATTCAGTAAAGCAGCCCCCATAGGGAATATGACAACATTGGTGAAGCAGATCTGGTGCAGCGAGGGAGTCGGTGAAATAGTTCTGGTGAAGAGTGCCGACAGTCGAGGAGCTCCGGTGTGGAAGAGAGGGCCGACGATGAAGCATCCAGAGGAAGGTCGAGGTTGGAGGCGTGTGGACGGGGAAGAGGTGATGGGGCATATAGGTGGGATGACGCACATTTACCACCTATACCACTCTATTATCGCAATACTCCCCCGGTCCTTGTTTCCAGAGCAGGGATAGAAGAGGAATTTTGCATTTGCAAAAAGTGGGGCGGGATATTTGAATAGATGTGCATGGGGTGTTTCGGCGCCTTGCAGAAATTTTGAGGTCGAAGCTTCCGACGTACGCTACTCCGACACGGCAGCTCTCATGTGTTGACCCCGTCTAGACCCACACACCAGCGACATTATGCTTACCAACATATAAATGAGTTTCCACACATTTGCCAAAATTAATAAACATTATATTTTGAAGGCTTTCATACAAGATGACCAAGGTCAGAGCCATATCTCTTCTATAGTTTATGATAGCGTGTCCATATCTGGTAGATCGCTGCATCTTGGCATTTCAAAAGAAGATTCTATATTTGATGGATAATGCCCAACTTTCGTGAATTTCCAAACTTCCTAGCTAGATCTATGCAATAAAATGACTTTTTGACAATCTGAAGTAAGTATGTCTAATTTAGAACTACAAAGTCTATGATATACCTTGCTCTTGACTTTTTAAAAATAATTCAAAGATACCAAGTAGTCAAATATTGGAGAATCACCAAGAGTTTCGCAAAATTCAACTTTTTGATATTAATGGCAATGACACGAAATTTTGGCCATTTTTAAAAAAATACAAAGAAAAAAATATAAAACGAAATACAACCATTCTTTTCTCTCTTCGTGTCTCACTATGTGCACTAGCTAGTTTCCATGGAAAAATATAATCTTAAAATTTGATAACTTTTGAAAAAAAATTGTATCACAATATATGGAGTACCATGTAAGAATATGCATGCCTTTCAAACTAGATGACCAAGGTCATGGCCATATCTTTTCTATAGTTTATAATAACTTGTCCATATATTTGGTAGTTGGTACATATTGGCATTTAAAATATTATTTACAAAGGAAGCTTCTGAATTCGAAGTTATTTCAATTTTCTAAGGCACAACAATGGCTTTTGTCATGAAGCAACTAAAAATATGGCTCAAAATCCTACCGCCCCAGTTTTCACACGAAGTATATATAGCCAAGGGTTAAGTTTAGGGTTCGGGGTTTATTTTGGGTTGAGGGTTTAGGGGTTCATGGTTTATGGTTTAGGATTTTAGGGTTTAGGCTTTTGGGGTTTAGGCTTTTAGGGTTTAGGCTTTTAGGGTTTAGGGGTTTAGGGTTCATGATTTAGGGTTTAAGGTTGTTCAGGGTTTTTGGGTTTATGATTGTCTAGGTTTTAGGGTTTAGGGAAGTTTCAATATTAATGTTGTAGCTTTATATATATGGTTCTAATCATGGAATAGAATGGCTTTATCACAATTTAATGAAAGTATCTCAAATTTTGATCTGTAAGTGCATTATACCTGCTTGGTAATGGTTTGGAGGTTTGGAGGTTAGGGTTCTAGGGTTAGGAGGTTAGGGTTTGGGGCTAAGGTTTTTTTATTTTCAATAATGTTCAAGCTTTATGCTTATATTCATGGAAAAGAATGGCGTTACCGCAATTTAATGAAAGTATCACAAATTTTGATCTATAAGTGCATGGTACCTGCTAGGTTTAGGGTTTATGGGTCGAGGATTTAGGTTTTTATGGTTTTACGGTTTAGGTTTTATGGGTTGTTTAGGGTTTAGGGATTAACCACTTTTTAGTAATGGTCAAAGATTTATTATTATATTCATCGAAAGAATGGCGTTACCTGATTTAATGAAAGTATCTCAAATATTGATCTACAAGTGCATGATACCTGCTTGGTTAGGGTTTATGGGTCATGGGTTTTGGGTTTTAGCATTTTATAGTTTAGGTTTTATGGATGTATAGGGTTTAGGGTTTAGCAAATTTAGAATAATGCTCAAGCTTTATGCTTATATTCGTCGAATAGAATGGCACTACCTAATTTATTGAGAGTATCTCAAATTTTGATCTATAAGTGCATGATACCTGCTTGGTTAGTGTTTATGGGTTGAGGGTTTTGGGTTTTAGGGTTTAGGTTTTAGGGGTTGTTTAGGTTTTAGGGAATTTTCGATAATGCTCAATATTTATGCTTATATTCGTCGAATAGAATGGTGTTACCAATTAAACGAAAGTATATCAAATTTTGATGCATAAGTGCATGTTACGTGCTTGGTAAGGGTTTAGGGTTTGAGTTTTTAGGGGTTGAGGGTTTAGGGTTTGGTGAATTTTCAATAATGTTCAAGCTTCTTTGTGCTTATATTCGTGGAATAGAATGGGGTTCCATCAATTTAATGAAAGTATCTCAAATTTTGATCTATAAGTGCATGATACCTGCTTGGTTAGTGTTTATGGGTTGAGGGTTTTGGGTTTTAAGGTTTGGGTTTTAGGGGTTGTTTAGGGTTTAGGGTTTAGGGAATTTTCAATAATGCTCAATATTTATCCTTATATTCGTCGAATAGAATGGTTTTACCAATTAAACAAAAGTATATCAAATTTTGATTTATAAGTGCATGTTACATGCTTGGTAAGGGTTTAGGGTTTGGGGTTTTAGGGGTTTAGGGTTTCGTGAATTTTCAATAATGTTCAAGATGCTTTGTTCTTATATTCGTGGAATAAAACAGGGTTCCATCAATTTGTTGAAAGTATCTCAAATTTTGATCTATAAGTGCATGATACCTTCTTGGTTAGGGTTTATGGCTCGAGGGTTTACGGTTTTACAGTTTAGTTTTATGTGTTGTTTAGGATTTAGCGCATTTTAAATAATGCTCAAGATTTATGCTTATATTTGTAGAATAGAATGGTGTTAGCTTATTTAATGAACGTATTTGAAATTTTGATCAGTGAGTGCATGACACCTGCTTGGTTAGGGTTTACGGCTGAGGGTTTAGGGCTTTAGGGTTTAGGGTTTAGGTTTTAGGGTTTTTTAGGGTTTAGGGTTTAGGGAATTTTTGATATTGCTCGGGATTTATCCTTATATTCATCAAATAGAATGGTGTTACACAATTTAACGAAATTATCTTAAATTTTTATCTATAAGTACATGCTACGTGCTTGGTGACGGTTTAGGGTTTAGGTTTATATGGTTTAGGGGTTTTGGATTTGGGTTTTAGGGGTTTAGGGTTTAGGGTTTAGGGTTTCAGGAATTTTCAGTAATGTTCAAGCATTATGCTTATATTCGTGGAATAAAATGGTGTTACCTAATTTAACGAAAGTATCTTGATCTATAAGTGCATGATACCTGCTTGGTTAGGGTTTAGGGGCTTTGAGTTTACGATTTATGATTCCTTGAATTCTCAATAATATGTTCGGACTTTATGGTTACATATTTTCGTGGAATAGAATGGTGTTACCATAATTTAATGAAATTATCTCAAAATTTGATCTACAAGTCGATGATACCCTGCTTGGTCATATTTTTTGTTAAATACAATTGAAGGTAGTACTAAAACAAGGGATAAACACCAAGAGTTCCATGAGATTTAGGCGCTATTTGGTTGGGCTCTAATTTTGGCTTTTGATTTTTGGCTTATAAAGCAAGGAACGTGTTTTTGGCTTTGTTATTTTTAGCTTTTACTCTAACAGAGTTGAATGATGGTATAATACAAAAGAAAAAAAATCTAAAGTGGCTTATAAAATAAAGCTAAAATCAATAATCTTAACCAAACAACCCCCTCAACTTCTTGATATGAATGCTAATAATGCAGCCTAATTTGGGACCTTTTGAAAGAATCATCCAAATAAAAAATATATAAATTGAAGCAATGTCTCTATTTTGCAGAGTATTTTGTTATGGGCACTGTCTAGTTTCCATGAAAAAGTATGCTAAAATTTGATAACTTTCGAAGAAACCCGTTTCACAATATGGCGTACCATGTATGAATATTGATGGCTTTCAAACGAGATGACCAAGGTCATGGCAATATGTTTTCCATAGTTTATGATAACGTGTCCATGTTTGGTAGATCAGTGCATAACTGCATATTGGCTTTTCAAAGAATGTTTACAAAAAAGGTGCATCCAAATTCGAAGTTAATTTAAATTGTCCAAGTGACAACAATGGCTTCCGTTGTGAAGCAACTACAAGGACTATATGTGGTTCAAAATCTCATCACACCAATTTTCTCACAAAGTATAATTTGTTTGATCGATAATTCCCAAGTTTCATGAATTTTCAATCTTCTGATCCAGGTTCGATTTTTTAATGATTTTATCTCGGTTTAGCGAAAAATGTTCAAATTTTGAACAACAAGCGATGGGAATCTCTACTTCCCATAATTATGGCTCACTGACATGTGGGTCACTTTCATGGTGGGTCCAAAAAGTTAGTGTATGTCTGATTGGGTGGAAAGGTAAATATTGTACAAGGGCTGGGAAACGTCGATGGGGTGATGTACTTGGGAGAACACAAATTTACCACCTATATCCCTCTGTTATTGCAGTGCTCCTCTGATTCTTGTTTCTGGAGTAGGGATAGAAGAGGAATTTTGCATTCTAGAAAGATGTGAAGCATGTTTGAATGGATGCGTGGGGTATTTTAATGGGTGGGTCCGATGTTTGGGCACCATACCAAAAAATTTAGATCGAAGCTTCTAGCATACGCTACTCCGGCGTGGGGCCTCTCATATGCATTGTGACCGTCTAGACCCACACACCAGCGAGAGTTGCTTTCTAGCATTTAAACGACTTTCTAGGCATTTGCTGAAATTTTTGAACAATTTAAGGATTTCAAGAAGATGACCATCGTTCAAAAAAAGGTGACCAAGGTGATGGAAATAGTTTCTGATGATGTGTCCGCGTATGGTAGATTGGTGCATCTTGGCAAATCAACCAATATGTCTGGTTCCAAATTTGAAGTTTGTTTTTGAATTTCCATGTAACAACAATGTGTTTTGTTGTGGAGCAACTACAAAGATGATGGCTCAAAATGCCACCACCCCTTTTTTCACACAAAGTCAAACTTCCTTTCAAGCTTCCAAGCTAAATTTGTGCAATAAAATAATTTTTGGGGCTGGATGTTTTGAATGGATGGGCGGGATGTTTGAATCGGTGGCCAGGATATTTCGGTGCTCTGCCGAAATTTTGAAGTTGAAGCTTCTAAGGTACGCTACTCCCACTTGGGATGTTGTCCCCGTCAGATAGACCCACATGCCTGTATGCTTTCCAGCATTTAATGACTTGATAGACTTCTGCCAAAATTAATGAACATTAATTCAAGGGTTTCAAACAAGAGGAGCAAGGTCACAAACATAGTTTCTGTACCTCTTTCATGTTTTGTACTACTCCGTACATTGAAGCTTATTCCCTAATCAATCTTACAAACGTTTCTATCTTTGGTAGATCGGTGCATCTTGGCATTTCAAGCAATTGTTTACAAACGGAGATTCCAGATTTGATGGATAATGCCCTACTTTCATGAGTTTCCAAGCTTCCTAGCTAAAGATGTGCAATAAAATGACCTTTTGACAATTTAAAATAAGTATGTCTAATTACAAACCACAAAGTGTGTGATATAGCTTGCTCTTGAGTTTTTAAAAATAATTTAGAGGTACCGATTTAGTCAAATATTAGAGAACCACCGAGAGTTTTGCAAGATTTCAATTTTTTGATATGAATGGTAACGACACCAAATTTGGGCCTTTTTAAAAATTAAAGAAACAAAATCTAAAATGAAATACAACCATTTGTTTCTATGTTGGTGTCTCACTGTGTGCATTAGCTAATTTCCATGAAAAATATATAAAATTTGATAACTCTTGAAAAACTCGTTTCACAATATGGCGTACCATGTTTGAACATTCATGGCAATCAAAAACTAGATGACCAATGTAAGGCCATATGTTTTACAATACTTTTTGATAATGTAACCATGTTTGGTATATTGGTCCATATTGGCATTTCAACATTGTTTACAAAAAGAGCTTCCATATTTGATGTTATTTTAAAATCCCCAATCGATAATAATGGCTTTAATTTTGTCATATGATATATGGTGTACCATGTATGAATATGCAAGACTTTCAAACTAGATAACCAAGGTCACGTCCATATCTTTGCTATAGTTTATAATAACATGTTCTTATTTGGTAGATTGGTGCGTCACATTTAAAATATTATTTACAAAGGAAGCTTCTGAATTTGAGGTTATTTTCAATTTTTCAAGCCACGATAGTGGCTTTTGTCGTGAAGAAATTACAAGTAAGTATGGCTCACAATACCAATGCCCTAGTTTTCACACAAGATATATATAGCCTGGGGTTTAGGGTTCTTGTTTTTTGGGTTGAGGGTTTTGGGGTTTATGGTATATGGTTTAGGATTTTCGGGTTTAGGGCTTAGGAATTTAAGGTTGGTTTTAGGGTTTACATTTTAAGGGTTTAGGGTTTTCTAGGATTTAGGGTTTATTAGAGAATTTTCAATAATAATGTTCAAGCATTATATATATGCTTATATATATATTCGTGGAATAGACTGGTGTTATCGCAATTTAATGAAAGTATCTCGGATTTTGATATATAAGTGCATGATACTTGCTTGCTAAGGGATTGAGGGGATGAGAGTTTAGGGTTTGTGGTTTTTAGGGTTTAGGGGTTTAGGGTTTACGTTTTTGGGGAATTTTCGATAATGTTCAAGATGCTTTATGCTTATATTCGTGGAATGGAATGGCATTAGCACAATTTGAGGAAAGTATAACTAAAATTTCGATCTACAAGTGCATGATACCTCATTTGGCAGGGTCGTTTAGGCAAGGTTGAGGGTTTAAGGCTTTAGGGTTTAGGGATTAGGGCATTTTCAATAATGTTCAAGCTTTATGATAATATTCGTGGAATAGAATGGCATTACCGCAATTTAATGGAAGAATCTTAGATTTTTATCTATAAGTGCACGATACCTTCTTCGTTAGGGTTTAGTGTTTTAGAGTTTTACGGTTTAGGTTTTATGGATTGAATAGGATTTCGGGGGTTTAGAGAATTTTCAAAAAATGCATAGGCTTTATGCTTATATTCGTCGAACGACGTTACCTAATTCATTGAAAGTATCTCAAATTTTGATCTATAAGTGCATGATACCTGCTTGGTTAGGGTTTATGGGTTAAACGTTTAGGGTTTTAGGGTTTATTAGGATTTAGGTTTTAGGGTTTGTTTAGGGTTTAGGGAATTTTCAATAATGATCAAGGTTTATGCTTATATTTGTCAAATAGAACAGCGGTACCAATTTAAAGAAAGTATATGAAATTTTGATCTATAAGTGCCTGTTACGTGTCTGGTAAGGGTTTGGGTTTTAGGGGTTTAGGGTTTTGAGAATTTTCAATAATGTTCAAGCTTTATGCCTATATTCGTGGAATAGAATGGCGGTGCCGCAATTATTGAATGTATCTCAAATTTTGATCTATAAGTGCACGGTACATGCTTGATTAGGGTTTATGGGTCGAGGGTTTAGGATTTTATGGTTTAGTTTTATGTGTTTTTTACGGTTTAGGGTTTAGCGAATTTTCGGTAATGCTCAGGATTTATGCTTATATTCGTCTAATAGAATGGCGTTACCTGATTTAATGAAAGTATTTGAAATTTTGATGTATGAGTGCATGACACCTGCTTGGTTAGGGTTTTGGGCTGAGGGTTTTAGGGTTTAGGGTTTAGGGAATTTTCGATAATGCCCAAGATTTATGCTTATATGCTTAAAATATAATGGTGTTACCCAATTTAATGAAAGTTTCTCAAATGTTGATCTATAAGTGCATGCTACGTGCTTGTTCAGGTTTTGGGGTATAGGGGTTTAGGGTTTGGGTTTTAGGGGTTAGCTAGGGATTACGGTTTCGGGAATTTTCAATGATGTTCAAGATTTATGCTTATATTCGTGGAATAGAATGGTGTTACCCAATTTAGCGAAAGTACCTCAATTTTTGATCTCTAAGTGCACGATACCTGCTTGGTTAGGGTTTCGGGGTTTAGATTTTACGGTTTAGGAATCCTTGAATTCTGAATAATATGTTGAAACTTTATGGTTAAATATATATATTAGTGGAATAGAATGGTGTTACCGCAATTCAATGGAATTATCTCAAAATTTGATGTACAAGTCGATGATACCCTGCTTGGTCATAGTTTTTGTTAAATACAATTAAGGGCACCCAATTACTAAAACAAGGGAGAAACACCAAGACTTATGTGAGATTTTGGCGCTGTTTGGTTGGGCTCTAATTTTGGCTTTTGATTTTTGGCTTATAAAGCAAGGAACTTTTTTGGAATTGTGTTTTTTAGCTTTTACTCTGACATAGTTGAATGATGGTATAAGCCAAAAGAAAAAATCTAAAGTGTCTTACAAAATAAAGCTAAAATCAATAGATAAGCTTAACCAAACAACCCCTCAACTTCTTTATATGAATGCTAATAATGCAGCCTAATTTGGTACCTTTTGAAAGAAAAATTCAAATAAAAAATATATAAATCGAAGCAATGTCTTTCTTTCACAGAGTATTTTGTGGCGAGACGAAGACGAGACGAAGAGGGGCCACATGGTGGCCACACAATATGGTGGCGCGGGCTAGCCTTGGTCGTGCTACCAGGTGGTGTGGGCCCCCTGGCCCTCCCACCGACCTTCCTACTTCGCCTATATATTCCTCCCCATGCAAAAACCCTAAATTGTCCAGCCTCCAGCCACGAAAAGTTCCACAGCGCCACCGCCACCGAAGGGGAGATTCGGGGGACAGAAAGTCTTTATTCCGGCACCCTACTGGGACGGGGAAGTGCCCCCGGAGCTGTCTCCATCGATCTAAACCACCATCTCCATCACCGTTGCTGATTCCCATGATGACGAGGGAGTAGTTCTTCCTCGAGGCTAAGGGTTCTACCAGTAGCTATGTGTTCATCTCTCTCTCTATGCATGATCATATTGTGATCATGAGCTTTGTAATCAAGTAGATCTACTTTGCTACTCAAGTGCTTCAATAGATCTCTGTTCTCCCCATGTGTGTGAAGTTGACAGTGTGCACACCATGGTGCCACTTAGGCTAGAGATTAAAAATACTTGTTATGAGTTATATTTTGAGTTGGATGTCTCTTTGAAATTGTGGTTTTTGTTTGAACCATCTAGTGATCAAGGTGACAGTGTGGGGTTATCTAGATGCGGAAAGCAAACTTTGAGGAGTGATGTTATAGCCCTACCAATGATTAGAGTGTCCAACAGGAGAGTAGTTAAGAGTAGTATCATAAAGAGAAGATATTTATATGAGAGTGTTCACTAGTGAAAGTATGATCCCTAGGCCTCGTTTCTAAGCATTGAAACACCATTTTCTACTAGATTTGTTACATGTTTGCTTGCTTCCATCTTTATTTCAGTTTGTCTTTAGTCTCTTCCATGCCATCAAGCTATTTTCTATCACCGTTGTCTTATATCCATATCACTTGTAGTTCACTATCTCTTCGCTGAACTAGTGCACCTATACACCTGACAAGTGTATTTTGTGTGTTGGGGACACAAGAGATTTCTTGTATCTTGATTGCAGGATTGCTTGAGAGGGGATACCTTTGACCACTTCCTCCCTGAGTTCGATAAACCTTGGGTAATCCACTTAAGGGAAAACTTGCTGCTGTTCTACAAACCTCTGCACTTGGAGGCCCAACAACTGTCTATAGGAATAGAAGTGCGCAGACATCAAGCTATTTTCTGGCGCCGTTGACGGGGAGGTAAGGTAAAAGGTGTTAGGTTCGCAGCATACAAAACAAAAAAATCCTATGATGGGAAATATACGCCAAGATCTATCTACTAGATACAAGCAACGGGTAGATATACATCCATAGAGAACTTACCCTCGAAGACAACAAAGCTTTGTTAACGAGTTGGAACTCGTGGATGATGTAGTCGTACACTTGCCGATCTCAAGATCGTGATGAAGTCCAGCAGGTCTGGCTCCAGCACGTCCATCAGATCCAGCTCCAGCGAGTCTAGCACCACCAAGTCCAGCACCGCAAAGCAGCGGTGCATCCGTGATCGCACACACGTCTGGTACCCCGACAACCTACGTCCCTCGCTCCAGCAAAGCAGTGGAAGCAGCAACTCCTTTCCAGATAAAGCCACCGGGAACATGTATCTCGCTAATCCGAGACCATGGGGAATAACTAGAGGGGGAGAGAGATCCTTCACGAGGAGGTGTGTTTTGTGAGGAGGAGAGGGGGGCCTTTTATAGGGAAGAGGGGAGGCACCCAAGGGCCATGGCGTGGCAGCCATGGTGGTGCCCCCACCTCTTCCACATTCATGTGGGTGGAGGTCCCACTCCCATAAAAAGCCTCCACTCAAAATTCCTCTCACACATGCATTAAATTTCCACCAGATTTAATGCAAGCTCTTATTAAATAAAACTATTTTATTTATTTTATTCAGAATTTTATTAATTACATAAATTAACAAACATTCACATAAAACCCCTGCAACATTTCAATATCACATGCAGAACCAGTTTTAGCAATTTCACCCGAAACAATTCCAGTTTCCATCGAAATGATTCCAGGGCTTTCCTAAATCTTTATCTGAAACATATTTGCTCCTAAATGGTGTCGGTATCCCTTAAGTGTGTCACCCTACGGTTCGCGAATAATGCAGACATGATCGAGACCCCTCTCCGACCAATAATCAGCAGCGGGACCTGGAGATTCGTACTGACTCCCACATATTCAACGATGACTCTTGTGATCGTGTGAACCTTTAATGTCGTAACTAAATCCCTTTGTCTCGCGATATATTACATGTCCGAGATTCGATCATTGGCATCCAAACACCTAGTTTGATCTCGTTACTGACATGCACTCTTTTCTCGTTCCCGTGATATAACATTCTAGTGATCACATCACTTGCTTGCAAGCTATTACAATGTGATATCACCGAGAGGGCCCAGAGTATATCTATCCATCATCGGGAGGGAAAAATCCCACTCTTGATCCATGAGCCTCAACATAACACCTTCGTAGCGTTGAACCCACCTTTATAGTCACCCTGTTATGGTGTGACGTTTGATGTTATCAAGATACTCTTCTGGTGTTAGCAATTAACATGATTTCATGGTCTAAGGACTAAGATTACTTCGTATGATGTTATAGTAATATACACATAATGACTCGGATCGTAATGCTATACTTCGGATGAATGTTCATCACATCATTCCACCAATGTTGTGACCTCGTTATTAACAACATCCAATGTCCATGATCAGGAAACCTTGATCATCTTGTTAATCAACGAGCTAGTTTATATGAGAGGCATTACTAGGAACTTTGTATTTTGTTTATTAAACACACATGTATTAACGTTTTCAATTAATACAATTATAGCATGCAAAATAAACATTTATCATAAACATGGAATAAGATAATAACCACTTTATTATTGCCTCTCGGGCATATTCCCTTCAGTCTACCACTTGCACTAGAGTCAATAATCTAGTTTGAAACACTTTGCGTATTGAACACCTATGGCTTTCTGGTGTTGCATATACGCGATTTCTAGTGGTTAACATAATCTCCGGATCTAACATTTTCAGGTCCGTGTGTATTTGCATGTCTTTGCGTCTCTACGCATGCATCACTCATTCTCAAGTGAGATGGCATTGTATAAATTTGGTCCTCTGGTGACACCTTTAGTTCATTCGGGTTAAAATATGTTGATATTATTGCCATACAATATATCTTAATAGTATTATCCCACTTTGAACCATACCTAGTTTGATAACAAACTACTTAACACAAATGCCCTCCTTTGTTGCTACTATAGCAGTCAAATACCTAGCCTTTTGTTGTAGTATCCGTTATAATGTCTCAACTTTGGAACTCATCCAAATCCATCATGGAACATCCTTTACATTACATTGTGCCACCCATAGTCTAAATTGAGATAAATTTAATTTGTATCTTGTGACAAAACTAGTATCAATGTAACACTTTACAATGAACTACCTTTAA
This sequence comes from Avena eriantha, assembly GCA_910589775.1. NCBI lineage: Eukaryota > Viridiplantae > Streptophyta > Magnoliopsida > Poales > Poaceae > Avena > Avena eriantha. The sequence goes on along the minus strand of OU342743.1, from coordinate 534,733,182 downwards.
TTATTTGTCAATTATACATGATATATTCTTAGTTCTTCCAAAGCTCATAAGAATATCTTTACCATCATACAATGATCATCTTATGAATCATTCTGGTATGTGCTCATAACATTTAGAGCATAGGACATATCTGGATATATACATATCACGGTATAATCGATCAAAATATTCATGTGATTTTACTCACCAAGTGTTGAAACACATGAATCTTGATGCAATCCTTTCCATTCAGCAAGAACCTTTCTTGTTGTTTCCATATTGAACCCTTTCAATATCTCATATATGTACGTCTGGCATACCCATATTAGTGCCTCAATCTATCCATATAGACATTGACGCCGAATATTCCGGTTTTGCCCAAGTCTTTCATCAAAATCCTATTTTAATGAAATTCTTAACTTGTTTCAAAACAAGATACATCATTTCCAATCAACACCATGTCCTCTACATAATGTATTAGAAATATGTCTCGACGCTCCCACTTAATTTCTTGCAAATGCAAGCATCTTCATCATCTTCGATGAATTTAAACTCTTTTAACATTTTCATCATGGTGAAGATTCCAACTCCGCTATGCTCACTTCAACCATTGAAGTTTGCATGCCCTTTTAGCACCCTTTTAATTAACAAAACCCGTCGGACCGTGTCATGTACATGTCCTAGGTAACCATTCTATTAGAAGAACCTTGTTTTGTTTATTCAACTACCATATACCAAATTATATGTAGTGGTTGCTACATTAATCCGTCAAGACTAAATATCGCTATGAAAGATCAAATCTTGTCATAGTCAACTCCTTGAACATTGCCATAAACTTCTTTCCGACATGTTGACTATTTCATAGATGTTAAACACCCATGTCTATTTCTTTATAGATCCAAACACGACCGATAGGCTTCACGCCTTTCTGGAGGGTCTTCCAAGTTCAGAAACTTGATTTCTCGTGTATGGATACTATCACGGATTCTATGATTCTAGTCATTTTATGGAGTCAGGGCCCATCATTGCTTCTTTGCATGCAGTTGGTTCATCATTGTCAAAACAATAATGACTTCTGTTTCAAATCTTACTATTTGATTCTTACTGACCCATATGGTTCAATAGGAACTCTAATCTCCAAGATCATACCCTTTGTAATCACGGGAGCCATGAGCATTGTGGCCACCACCGGGACACTTTCCGGCGCTGCGGTACTTAGCGAATATAGCTAAGGTTCAACATCCTTATCAAAGTTCTATTGTCCTCCCACTTAACTTTTCATGAAAAATTCCTTCTCAAGAAACTTGACGTTCCAAGCGACAAACTCTTTTTTCTTTGGTGTTATGGAGGAATTCCCAACAAATTCTTTGGGATAACCTACACGGAAGTGCTTATCCGACTTTGGTTGTAAACATTTTACTTATGCATAGCATACCAAAATTTAAGAAAAGACAATTCGGGTTTTATCCAAAACCATAACTCATATGGTGTCATTTCAACGGATCACGACGGTGCTCTTTTCAGTGTCAAAGCGGTAGTCTCTAAAGCTTTAATCCTTAAAACATAATGGCAGTTTTATAAATGACACCTTTGATCTTACCATGTTAAACAAGGTTTGATTTGATCTCTCGAACATACCATACTCCTATGGTTTATTGGGAAATGCAAATTCATGGAACAATTCCTAAAATCTTAGGTGTTTTGCTAAACCTGTAACTCAAATATATTCCTTTATGATCAAATCATAAACTCTTTTATTTTCTTGTTACAATGATTTTTCACTTCATATTGAAAGTCTTTGAACAATTTTCAAATGTTTCATACTTCTTCCTTATTAAGTAAATATATATAGATATATTCACTCAAATTTCTGGAGAAAGCAAATGAAGCAAAAAGATCCACCACATATGGCTACACATAATGGACTATGCACATCAGCATGCATAATTTCCAATAAGCTAGTCATCCGTTCCTCTTTGGCCTATGAACAAAGTTTCAATTATCTCGAGGAAAGTTTCACAAGCGTCAATTGATCAAAATCAAAAGACTCCAAAAATCCATCAACATGGAGTTTCTTCATGTTTACTTTCCAATATAATTCAAAGAGCGATGTCACTTCATAAGTGATCTTCCAATCATTTGTCTTACAACATTTTAGCAATAATGTTTATGGATGTGATTTCTCCAACTAGACTTGTAAAAGTTCATCCATCCTTTATGGAATACGGTAATTATTTGAACAACTATTTTTCTCATAATACCAGAACAAAATAACAATTATTAAAAAAAATCTTGAAGGCTAGGTTTGACGACAACGAAAAACACAATAACACTTTATTTGTTCTCGATGAACATCATCACTTATTCTCTTGCCAGTTACTTAGGCCATTGTAGTTCATGAATTGTGTTGTTCTGTATGACACTTCACACCAACCAATTCGGTATCCAATACCGGTATCAAATACCTCAGAACCACATTGTTTAACAAGCAAGGAATACAGCCATAACATGTATATCTTCTATATACCTAAGTTGGACATCTCCAACCTTTTCTTTTCTGCCAAATATTTTATAGATTCTATTTCAATAATTCCTTTTCTTTTAAAAGAATCCATCAACATCAATTGTGGTGTCATTCACATGACACATAGTACAAAGTGTATATAGTCAAATACCTTTGGACTTGCACTTTGAAGTGGATCACCATCATCAAATGTTTGGTGTTCTTTCAAAAATCCATTTCTTAGTAATCTATTAGTGTAGTAAACATTTTACTTACATCTTCTATTCATCCTTATCATGACAACTTTCATGATCAAGCTACTATAGGCTATAAGGAAGAATCGCGAGTATAATGTTAGTTCCCAAAACCTTTTTGGGAGATCCGGGTGCCTAGCATCTCCATCCTTCACAAATTCTCATACAATATGAGAACATGTATTTTGCTAAATTATAATCTATCATAATGCAACCACAAACATTGTTTCAGATATCACAATATCTTTCACACATGATGGTTTCTGAAACAATTTTCAGCTCCTAGATAATCTTGATATTAAAACAACTTTTGAATATCAATAATCATGGAGGCAAACATGATACTTTAGATACTAACATTGGAATTCTTACTCTTGATTTAATACTACTTATTAAACTTCATGGAGTAAATAGAGTTTGCTGAAAGTTTGCAATAGGACTTCTGAACCTTAAATTGACATTAAAAACAATACAATACCAGTTCGTAAAGTAAATATCCAGAATTCTATAGTTCTGCTATCTCAATTAAAACTAAGCATAAGGTAGTGAACAGATGCCAATGACTACATCAAATTATGCAAATTCACTTCGATTTAGTTTATGACAAATTGAGTTCGACAAATCCAAATTAGAAATGAACTCCCACTCAAAAACGACATCCCTCGTGCCTTTTTGGTGATTACATGAACCAAATCCACTACACCAAGTCCGATCATCACGTGAGTCGGTGTAGCTTCAAAGGCGAGCATCAATATGGGAATCACATCAACTATATAACTCATGCTTAACCTTTTGGTCCGTGTTCCGAGGCGATGTCTGTACATTCTAGGCTCGCCAAGAACCTTAGTATTTGCGTGTGTAAAACTGTCTTACACCCGTTGTATGAAAGCGTAGAGTCGAGTACACCCGATCATCACGTGATGTCTCAAAACACGATCCATAGAACGGTGCATACTTGAGGAAGAACACATTTTATCTTGATATTAGTAACTCGTTGTAAATCAGATATTGACTACAGTAGGAGAGACAGACACCCGCCAGCCACTTATGCAAAACTAGTTGCATGTCAGTCATGGAACCGGTCTCATGTACGATGACATGTAAGGTCGGTCCGAGCCGCTTCATCCCACTATGCCACCAATATCCAAAATACATGAAAGAAGCAATAACATGATCATCATCACCCACATATAAACATATGTGTACTACCCGTGCAAAGCACCTACGCATAAATCAGGCTCTGATACCACTATTGTGTTTGGAGCATAGAAAACAAAAAAATTCCTATGATGGGAACTATACGCCAAGATCTATCTACTAGATACAAGCAATGGGTTGATATACATCCATAGAGAACTTACCCTCGAAGACAACAAAGCTTTGTTAACGAGTTGGAACTCATGGATGATGTAGTCGTACACTTGCCGATCTCAAGATCGTGATGAGGTCCAGCAGGTCCGGCTCCAGCACGTCCATCAGATCTAGCTCCAGCAAGTCCAGCACCGCAAAGCAGCGGTGCATCCGTGATCACACACACGTCCGGTACCCCGACAACCTCCGTCCCTCGCTCCAGCAAAGAAGTGGAAGCAGCAACTCCTTTCCAGATAAAGCCACCGGGAACATGTATCTCGCTAATCCGAGACCATGGGGAATAACTAGAGGGGGAGAGAGATCCTTCACGAGGAGGTGTGTTTTGTGAGGAGGAGAGAGGGGCTTTTATAGGGAAGAGGGGGGGCACCCAAGGGCCATGGCGTGACAGCCATGGTGGTGCCCCCACCTCTTCCACATTCATGTGGGTGGAGCTCCCACTCCCATAAAAAGCCTCCACTCAAAATTCCACTCACACATGCATTAAATTTCCACCAAATTTAATGCAAGCTCTCATTAAATAAAACTATTTTATATATTTTATTCAGAATTTTGTTAATTACATTAATTAACAAACATTCACATGAAACCCCCTGCAACATTTCAATATCACATGCAGAACCAGTTTTAGCAATTTCACCTGAAATAATTCCGGTTTCCATCGAAATGATTCTAGCGCTTTCTTAAATCTTTATCTAAAACATATTTGCTCCTAAATGGTGTCAGTATAACTTAAGTGTGTCACCCTACGGTTCACGAATAATGTAGACATGATCGAGACCCCTCTCCGATCAATAATCAGCAGCGGGACCTGGAGATCCGTACTAACTCCCACATATTCAACAATGACTCTTGTGATCGTGTGAACCTTTAACGTCGTAACTAAATCCCTTTGTCTCGCGATATATACATGTCCGAGATTCGATCATTGGCATCCAAATACCTAGTTTGATCTCATTACCGACGTGCACTCTTTTCTCGTTCCCGTGATATAACATTCTAGTGATCACATCACTTGCTTGCAAGCTATTTCAATGTGATATCACCGAGAGGGCCCAGAGTATATCTATCCGTCATCGGGATGGACAAATCCCACTCTTGATCCATGAGCATCAACATAACACCTTCGTAGCATTGAACCCACCTTTATAGTCACCCTGTTATGGTGTGACGTTTGATGTTATCAAGATACTCTTCCGGTGTTAACAATTAACATGATTTCATGGTCTAAGGACTAAGATTACTTCGTATGATGTTATAGAAATATACACATAATGACTCTGATCGTAATGCTATACTTTGGATGAATATTCATCACATCATTCCACCAATGTTGTGACCTCGTTATTAACAACATCCAATGTCCATGATCAAGAAACCTTGATCATCTTGTTAATGAACAAGCTAGTTTATATGAGAGGCATTACTAGGAACGTTGTATTTTGTTTATTAAACACACATGTATTAACATTTCCAATTAATACAATTATAGCATGCAAAATAAAGATTTATCATAAACATGGAATAAGATAATAACAACTTTATTATTGCCTCTCGGGCATATTCCCTTCAAAAGGTACTCACATCCTCCGTGTGAGTGCTCGAAGTTATTTCCTTTAGATTCTGCAATTTTGTATTTTGTTTCTTGTTTTCACTAGTTAGGCTTAATGGAAAACAACAACAAAATTAGAGAGCTTTATAGTATTTATCTTGAGTTAGGACATGAAGTGTTTGAAGAGAAAATTAAAAAACCTATGAAACTTTATTTGCATGCTAATAGCAATGTTGTTAGTATGAATTCTTTGGACACCATTATTGCTAATGCTATGGAAAAGTATAAGATTGGGGAAGCTATTTTTTATGAAAATGATCTTTTTAGTTCCCTAGCTTTGGAAGATAGCTATCCTATTGCTTAGGATGATACCAAACCTCCAATATATGATGATTACAATGATGAATATGATATTTTCAGTCCACCTACTATTGAGGAGAAAATTAATGATTGCAATATGCCTCCTATATTTGATGATTATGGTGATGAGAATAATAATGATAGCAATTTTGTTGAATTTTCTCCTACTACAATTAATAAGAATGACTATGCTTATATGGAGAGTAATAATTATTTTATGCATGTGGCTCATGATAAGAATGTTTTATGTGATAGTTATATTGCTAATTTTATTCATGATGCTACTGAAAGTTATTATGAGATAGGGAAACATGGTTTTATGTGTCTCAATAATATTAAGTTTCCCCTCTTTATGTTGAAAGTCTTGAAGTTGCACTTATTTTGCTTTACTATGGTTGTTGCTTTGTGCTTTCATGACTTGTTTCTTTACAAGATTTCATATTCATAGGAAGTGGGTTAGACTTAAATGTGTTTTGAATTTTCTTCTTGATGCTCTCTTTTACTTCAATTCATATTTCTTATGTGAGCATCTTCTCAAACTATCATGCCTAACTTAAAGGCCTTAAAGAAAAGTACTTATTGGGAGATAACCCAAAAAATTTAGATGAGTCTTGGAAGTTATTACCTCTGTAATAACCGCTCCTTATCCTTTTGTATTTCTTTTTGTGTCAATAGTAACCTCTAATGAGAGAGAAGTAATGATTGGGAAAGTTGTTGTCCCGAAACAGATTTTTGTGCTTCACCGTAAACATTCGTGTAAACTCTTTGTACATCCTTTTGAGGCGTGAATTTTTGTGCTTCTGCCCCAGGTTGTTATCTAACTTTCTTTAGTTCAACACTTTTCGATTTGAGCAACAAAAGGTCTTCGAGAAAATTCGTATTTACCTGCTGGTCTGTTTTGACAGATTTCTGCCATTATTTGCATTTGCTTCTTGTTGGTTCCTTTTTGAGTTCTTTTGGGGAATTGAGCTTTTTGAGGGAAGTGCTACAGTAGCTAGTGTTTTAATGGAAGTTTTATTGGTGTTATAACTGAACCTAAAGACTTATTATCTTGAGTGCACTAATGTTGCTAATAAAGATTGTGTGAAGTTTTGTATGAAGGAAAAATTTCAGGTGTATGGAAGGAATGAGTAATGAGATGAAGGATGGACTAAAGCTCAAGCTTGGGGATGCCACGCATGTCACTGCAAGAAATATCCAAGAATTACAAGCGTCAAAGCTTGGGGATGCCCAAGGCATCCCCCTCTTCATCAATAAAAATCCCAGGTTTCTTCCAAACACTTCATTTTTATTGTTTCATGCATAGTTGTGTGGTTCTTGGAGCGTCTTCTTTTTCGTTTTCGTTTTGGTTTTTCGTTTGCTTTGTTTTCTTAGTTTGCTGAATAAATTGGTTGGACCCCCTCTTCCATACATTGGTTTTCAAATAGTTGGTTTGGATTGGAAAAGAGTAGGAAAAGTTCATGCTTAAGTGGTAAAGAGAGCTTGTTTTTGACTGTGGCCTATGCTTTGTCATGCCATGCTTGATATTGTTTTAGCTTTATGCTTAGTATTCTTTGATGTAGCATGACTTGTTATAAACAATTGAGATTGATTAATGTGCTTTGGAAGAATCATGCTTTGTTTTAGCATATTAAAGCATAGTATTGTGGTATTCTCCTTTGATGCTTTATTTGGGTTGACTTGGCGCATGCTCACACCATGTTATGACTATCCCAAGTCACCATAGCCTTTATGATCCTTTAGTTTTCATCTTGTAGTATCACTTTATGCTTTGATCAATGATGTTTTGCCGCTCTACATGATTATGGCCATTATTGCTCTCTTAGTTTGTCGCCCCCAGTCTTTTGCTAGCCTCCACAACCAAGTATGAGTTCCACTCATGCATTCAACTCCTTAAACCAAGTTATTCCAAAGAGTCCACCATACCTACCTACTAGCATATGCTATTCCAAGTATATTCATGTTTTTATCTACCTTCCGAATTAAACTTGTTATGAGAAAACTAGTGATTAAAGCTCTCACGAACATGATGGCACGCTTTACTTTTCCTGCCCTTAATAAACTTGAACCATTGTGTTGCCTATGTTGTATATGCTTGCACTTATTTGTTGGGGATTAGCAGAACCATGCTATCACGGGGAACGCTTTTAACATTGCACTTGTACTTTGTACCTAGTTGATATCATGCTCTTTTGTCTATGGATGTCATCGGTGTGAAATGAAAGGGGAGCTTGTAAGTCCATGGAGTTATGTATATGTGTTAGAGAAATGCCTGGGCCACTGGTCTAATCCATGCTGATATGGTGGAAACCTGCAGCGTAACCATAATGAGCTGTCTATGAAGCATTCTTCTTATAAAAAAAGAGTCAGATATTGAGAAAAAAAAGAGAAAAAGAAAAAAAAGAGATTATTAAAAGAGGAAAGAGTGAAAAAAGCACCATATTCCCATGGTAAATAAGAAGATTGCTGAGATGCTTGTTGTTTGCTTGCCTTGTCATTTTGATATGGGGATTCTTCCATATCATCGGGCAAGGGGTACCCCGTTGGCGGTTCTCTATGATACACATGTACTTAGGATGACAAGAACTTACCGGTGACTAAACTTGAGTAGCATGAGGAGCGGCCCTCGTATTCAAGGGACATGAGATTTCCAACTTATACTTTGTCAAGCATATACTTCATAGTTTGTTCACTTTAACCTTAATCACTTCAAGATTCTTATGATAGGGGCAATGAGAGCTGAAAGCTAATAAGTACCATAATTTTTGGAAACTCTTTATGAAACTTGAATCTGTACTTCCTTCAATGAAGGACTTTCTTTTACTTTTATGTTGAGTCTCCATGTTCTATCTTTATGCACCTACTTTGAGAGCATAGTGGCCATTCTTAGTTCTATCTGCATTGTCCCAAGACTTGTTGATTGATGCATAGCTTTGATATTGCTTGTTTTAAACTATTTGTATCTAGTCACTCTTATGAACTTTGAAGGTGTCCTATGCATTTATGTTTGCTACTCTATGAGCGACAAGCTGAATGCTACGATGCTATGTTTTCTTTATGTGAAACAAACAAACGTCTTGCAAAGCATTGTTATTCATGATTCTTTTGTTTGTGCCTTTTCATGTTGCAACATAGTTGCTATGTCTTATTGTTAGAATTTTATCTTTCACGTTATGTTGAAGTACTATGATCCCAGCTATCCATATTTTTCAAATACTTTGATCATGTTTATGATGGTGCATGTCACCGCAAAAATTATTCTTTCTTTTTATCACTTACCTACTCGAGGACGAGCAGGAGTTAAGCTTGGGGATGTTGATACGTTGCTAACATATCTATAATTTTTGATGTTCCATGCTTGTTTTATATCTACTTTCTTATGTTTTGTCCACACTTTGGAGTACTTCTACACATTTTCTGGAACTAACCTATTAACAAGATGCCACAGTGCCAGTTGCCTGTTTTCTGTTGTTTTTGGTTCCAGGAAAGTCAAAAAATCAATATTCTCGGAATTGGACCGGACAAAAGCCAAAGTCGATATTTTACTGGAAGACTCACGGAGCTAGAGGACAAGACGATAGGGGCCACAGGGTGGCCCCACCATATGGTGGCACAGGCTAGCCCTGGCCGCGCCACCCGGTGGTGTGGGCCCCCTGGCCACCCACCGACCTCGCCACTTCGCCTATATATTCCTCCCGATGCAAAAACCCTTAATATTCCAGCCTCTAGCCACGAAAAGTTCTGCAGCACCGCCGCAACCGAAGGGGAGATTGAGGGGACAGAAAGTCTCTATTTTGGCACCCTGCCAGGACGGGGAAGTGCCCCCGGAGCTATCTCCATCGATCTCCACCACCATCTCCATCACCGTTGTTGATTCCCATGATGAGGAGGGAGTAGTTATTCCTCGAGGCTAAGGGTTCTACCGGTAGCTATGTGTTCATCTCTCTCTGTCTCTATGCATGATCATATTGTGATCATGAGCATTGTAATCAAGTAAATCTACTTTGCTACTCAAGTGCTTTAATAGATCTCTGCTCTCCCCATGTGTGTGAAGTTGACAGTGTGCACACCATGGTGGCACTTATGCTAGAGATTAAAAATACTTGTTATGAGTTAGATTTGGAGTTGGACGTCTCTATGAAATTGTGGTGTTTGTTTGAACCATCTAGTGCTCAAGGTGACAGTGTAGGGTTATCTAGATGCGGAAAGCGAACTTTGAGGAGTGTTGTTATAGCCCTACCAATGATTAGAGTGTCCAACCGGAGAGTAGTTAAGAGTAGTATCATAAAGATAAGATATATATATGAGAGTGTTCACTAGTGAAAGTATGATACCTAGGCCTTGTTTCTAAGCATTGAAACACCGTTTTCTCCTAGATCTGTTACATGTTTGTTTGCTTCCATCTTTATTTCAGTTTGTCTTTAGTCTCTTCCATGCCATCAAGCCATTTTCTATCACCGTTGTCTTATATCCATACCACTTGTATTTCACTATCTCTTCACCGAACTAGTGCACCTATACACCTGACAAGTGTATTGGGTGTGTTGGGGACACACGAGCTTTCTTGTATATTGATTGCAGGATTGCTTGAGAGGGGATACCTTTGACCACTTCCTCCCTGAGTTCGATAAACCTTGGGTAATCCACTTAAGGGAAAACTTGCTGTTGTTCTACAAACCTCTGCACTTGGAGGCCCAACAACTGTCTAATAGAATAGAAGTGCGTGGACATTAATTACTTTAGATGGGAATACTTGGTGAAAATGATTATGAAAACCTTGGAATGATGGGTCATTCTATTGAAATGTTTTGACATGTGTTGAGAACCACAAATGGATTTGGTGATAAAAATGTTGAGGCATGAGCCTTAGCCCTTTATAAAAACTGATGGTTCGGTTTGGATGCGATACCATTCCAATTTTACCGTACAACCAAAATACCTGAATTGGGTAAGGCTTAGCCGGAAGTTTATATGCATTAGTATGGGTTCCCTCGCGGGAGAGGTTTGAGCTGAGGCTACCTCTTGATGATGTCCACCTATGCAGTGCCCAGGATGGCAAATGGTCATGGCTAGGAGGCTAAGCTCATGGGGGAGGTGCCTATACTAGAGTGTGTAATTGAAAGGTTATGATTGATTATCCGCCTACTAAGTATGATGATTCAGGGTTATCCCTGACGGATGTATCGAGTTTTGTGGTTAAAGTGTACCACCTCTACAGAGTGTCAAACTATTCGAATAGCCACGTCCGCGGTCATGGACAGTTGGAGTGGCCATACTGTTCCGTTGTTAGATATTTTAAAAATGACTTGTGAAGTGAACTATGATTTGGACTTGACCACAACAGGGTTGTGAATATGAAAACTAGGTTCCCAACTTAAAGTGATTTAGAACATTTACTTAGTTTTCTTTACTTCTGAACTCAGTTTAGATAAATCTGGCTTTTTGCAAATAAACTTAGAGCTTAGGATTCCTATTAGAACTACCTTACTTGTTAGTGATAGTTTGTGAGTACATAAAGAGTACTCATGGCTTTGTTCCTGGCTATTCCCGTGGCCAGACTATGAGGAGGACTATCGGAAAGATGGACAGAAGGACGGCAACGACAAATAGGATCATCTCCCATCGTCAGCATTGCCTGTGACTGTGAAGATGGAGCCCACTACCACGCTTATCATTCTGCTGCTTATTTGTACTAAGATTGGATCATGAGATCATTTATTTGTGTAAGACCTTATTATGGTTTGTAATGGATGATGTACTATGATATCCAATCTGTTATGTCTCGCAAAAATGGTAATCTCGGATTGCGATGTATGGCATACCAGGCATTTGGGATTAAAAATTCGGGTGTTGACAAGTTGGTATCCGAGCCATCCTGACCATAGGAGACCCTAGTTAGAATGGACGTCCGAACAAAAACTTAGTTTCAAAACCAAAGAAGTGAGTATTTGTGAAAACCTATTCCCACTCTTATTCTTGATTCTTTCAAAAAAATTCATGTTCCTAAAAAATTGTTACATTACTACATAAAAATTTGACACACTTGATCACCTCACTAACTTACTCATCCTAAATTCTTATAGATGGAAGTTCAGTATTGCAAGTTCTACCAGTTGGGCAACGGAGGCCAACTGATCTTTGAGAGGGATCTTGATGCACTGTCAGAGTATCTTAAGCACCCGCATCCGGAATTCTTCGAGGCCCAACTCAAGGATCACCCAGGAGGAGACCTACAATGGATAATAGTTGCAGATCTCAGAGGCAAGATGGAAGCACCCCTTTCTGACAAGATCCAATTCACCGTGCAAGAGAACAACTGGCTAGATGGATTAGCCAGCGCTATGCATCAAGCTCTTGCCCGTCTGTGTGGGCAAAACATCAACTAGCTCCAGGGAACCCGCTTTGCGCATTTCGCAAGGCGTGATTCTATGGGAATGCCATTGGAGATGCCAAGTCACCCGGAGTTGAAGCGCTAGGTGGAAAATCTTGACTTCCTGTTGTATGATAGGCAGAAGGAATTGGACAATGCTCGACCCTACGCCAACCACAGCCTTGCCATTGCAGCTAAGAAGGACTAGGGTCTCACCATGCTCGTCAAGGATCACCAATCACTTCGTTGTCAACGCGAGAAGAAGGATCGCACCATCGCTCATCTTCTCAAGAAGGTGGCCGACCTCGAGAAGACCATCCATGAGAAAGAATTCCAGCTTGAAGCAAAGGAACAGGAAAAAGGTGAAGACATCCAGGGAGATCTTCACTCGTATGTCAGTGATGACAATGACTACCTGGAGGATGATGCCATGGATTTCTACACAGATGATGATGATTCTGACTTCATTGATGATGAGAAGATGCACTTGATCACTACCGTAGGAATGAGTTGTACCCGGTCCCACTGTATCTTAGTTCACAGAATGGTTCTTAAAACCATATGTTTTCCATTTGTGTTGTGGTGTGTGTTATTGTGTGCTTGAATGAATGAATGAGAAGAAGTTAGTTTGCAAAACATGAGTCAAACTCAAAGTTTAAAACTTTTGAAACAAAACCATGAACCTTAGAACTTTCCCTCTTACCTCATTATCTATCTCAATCGTCAGATGACTCGTGGAAACCCCGAAGGAAGCAGCTCATCGTAGGACCCGATGCTGCAGATTCTGTAGATACTATTTTCTGATCGTGAAGCTAGTAGAGCCGAATGCCAAGCCAACCTAGCCACCCTTCAATAGATAGCTCAGATGGCCCACAATAATCAAGGCCATGGAAATCAGGATCATCATGGATCCAAGCTTAAGAACTTTCAGAATACCAATCCCCTATCTTCATAAATCTGATCCCTTAGATGCTGATGACTGGCTGCAAACCATGGAGAACAATCTGGAAGTCGCAGGAGTTAACGCCAACGAGAAGGTACTATTTGCCACCCACTATCTGGCAGGAGATGCAAGAGCCTGGTAGAATAACACCCGTACTATGAACCACGGTCAAGTGATGACTTGGGAAGCTTTCAAGATCAAGTTCAACCGCACCCATGTGCCACAAGGTTTGGTCACCCGAATGAGAGATGAGTTCAGGGAACTGAAGCGAGAAAGGATGACGGTAGTTGAATACCGTGACAAATTTCTGTCCCTAGCTAGGTATGCCCCTGATGAGATCAATACTGAAGCCAAGAAGAAGGAAAGGTTCCTAAATGGATTGCATGATGAAATGCAGACTATGTTAGTCAACATCCATTTTGAAGATCTAGAAGAGCTAGTAGACTCTGCCATCTAGATGGAAGGGAAGATCCACCAAGACAATGACAACCGCAAGCATAGAATGATGCACCAGACTGGGTCCCACAATACCCAGAAGTATCGCCCCAACCCGTCTGCAGGATATTCCCCAAGAGACAATAGACCCCCGATATCTCGTCCAAGCTACCCCAATCATAGAGGAAACTTGAAGTTTGGAGGAAACCATAACAACAACCCCAGCAACTCCAACAATTTCAACTGTGCGCCGCCCAAGTCCAACAACAACAACAACACCAACAATACTTCCCTAAGGACTGGGAGCAATGTCGTGCCTGTTGTAGCCAAAGACAAGTCCCAGATTACTTGCTTTGAATGTGGAGTCAACAGTCACTACTCCAATGAGTGCCCCAAGAAGCTTGCAGCCACCACCAATGTGAATCCCCAGCTCAGCAGCAGCGCCGTGTTCATCCTGGAAGAAGATTTGCCCCAGGGAATTCGCTCAACCGCAACGGCCGTCTGTTCAACATGAATGGTGAAGAAGCTCAGGAAGCGCCCTATGTCGTGCTGGGTATGTTTTCGGTTAACTCAGTACTTGCAAGAGTGCTGTTTGATTCTGGAGAATCGCACTCGTTTGTTACAGAAGAATTTGCATGCACTAGTAAGATTCAACCAACAAAACTGAAGCATGTTATGATAGTTCAAATTCCCGGTACAACCACCAAAGCTAGAAAAAATTGCAAGGTTGTACCTATCAAAATCCATGGGATAGATTTCTATTCCAATCTAATAGTACTTGGAACCAAAGGTTTGGAAGTAGTACTAGGAATGGATTGGATGTCGAAACATAAAGGATTGATTGACTATGCCAAGAAAGCCATAACCATGACCAGTAGCTCTGGAATATCAGTAGAGCATGTATCTGAGACCTTGCCCCATCAGTTCAAATGCAACAAGAGTCTAGCCCAACCAACTATAGACCAAGTCAGAGTAGTTTGTGAATACCCCGACGTATTCCTAGCTGAATGATGTCACCATCAAGAACAAGTACCCACAGCCCAAGATAGAGGATCTGGTTGATCAGTTGACTGGTGCCAGAGTGTTTTCTAAGATTGATATTAGAACTGGTTATCACCAACTCAAGATTCGTGCAACGAATATTCCAAAGAACACCTTTACCACCAGATATGGATTGTATGAGTGTACGGTCATGTCTTTTGGATTAACCAATGCCCCCGCTTATTTCATGAATCTCATGAATAAGATTTTTATGAACTTTCTAGATAAGTTTGTCGTTGTATTGTGATGCATCTAAGATTGGTCTCGATGTGTGTAGATGCAAAAAGGCAAAGTCATAGCATATCTGTCCCGACAACTGAAGCAGCATGAGCAAAACTACCCTACCTATGATCTTGAACTAGCAGCTGTAGTTTTAGCCTTAAAGACATGGCGTCATTACCTTATGGGTAATCGCTGTGAGATTTATTCGGATCACAAGAGTTTGAAGTATATTTTCACTCAAAAGGAGCTAAATATGAGGCAAAGGAGATGGATAGAGTTAATCAAGGATAATGACCTTGACATTCACTATCACCCCAGCAAAGCCAATGTGGTACCGGATGCTCTTAGCAGATTACCGTGTAAGTTAAACACTATGATCAAAGAAGGCCAACCAAGTTTGCATGAAGAGTTGGAGCAGTTTAGAACGGAGCTAGTTAGCCAAGGATTCTTGGCTAGCATTGAACTTCAACCCACGTTGATCGGTCAGATCAAGGAAGCACAGAAGGGAAATGCAAGTATCGATGGAATCAAACGTCGTATTAGTATAGGAAAGGTACCTGGATTTACCGAAGATGAAGAAGGAGTTTTGTTGTACAAAGGACGTATCTGTGTGCCAGCAGATTCGGAGCCGAAGCAAGTTATCATGCAAGAATCTCATGATACTCTTTATTCTATCCACCCTGGAGGAACGAAGATGTATCAGGATTTGAAGGATCAATTTTGGTGGCACAAGATGAAGAGAGAAATCAGAAGCTAAATAGCTAAGTGTGATATTTGTCATCGAGTCAAAGTGGAACATCAGAGACCCGCAAGACTTTTGCAACCATTGCAGATTCCAGAATGGAAATGGGATTCCCTCGAAATGGACTTTATCATCAGTTTGCCTACTTCTAGTAGGGGAAATGATTCTATCTGGGTCATAGTTGATAGACTATCCAAGGTAGCCCATTTTATACCTGTCAAGACAACCTACCAGAGTTCGAAGATAGCAGAGTTGTACATTGCTAGAATCGTCAGTTTGCATGGAACCCCCAAGACCATAGTGTCGGATAGAGGAACCACTTTACCTCAAGATTTTGGCAGAAAGTCCAAGAAGGATTAGGAACCAAGTTGAATTTCAGCACAGCTTATCACCCACAGACCGATGGACAAACTGAAAGAGTCAACCAAATTTTAGAAGATATGTTGAGATATTGTGTGTTAGAATATGGATCAAAATGGGAAGATTGTCTGCCTTTCGCAGAATTCTCATACAAAAACAGTTATCAAGCCAGTTTACAAATGGCCCCATTTGAATTTCTATATGGAAGAAAGTGTCGTACCCCCCCTTAATTGGTCGCAAGTAGGAGAGAATCAGATTTTTGGACCCGACATCCTACGAGAAGCCGAAGAGAAGGTTCACAAAGTCCGTGAGCACCTCAAGACCGCCCAATCCAGACTGAAGAGTTATGCCGACAAGAGACGTAGAGATTTGACTTTCAATGTCGGAGATTTTGTATATCTCAAAGTATCGCCTTTGAAGGGAATGCAATGTTTTCAGCTGAAAGGAAAGTTAGCCCTAGATATATTGGACGCTTCAAGATTCTGAATTGTCGAGGAGAAGTATCTTATCAACTGGAACTGCCAGAGGAAATGTCAGCCATCCATAATGTGTTACTTCGCAAATGCTTAGAAGTTCCGGAGAATACCGAAGTTTTCAAGAACATCGATCACCAAGCCATAGATATCAACACGGATCTGACGTATCGTGAAGTGCCCATCCGTATTTTGGAGGAAGCTTTCAGAACCACCAGGACCCGGAGTATCAAGTTTCTCAAGATCCAATGGAGCAACCATACCGAAGAAGAAGCTACTTGGTAGCGAGAAGATTATATTAGGACTGAGTTTCCAGATCTCTTTAGTTCCTTGTTTTTCTTAAATCTCGGGACGAGATTTTGTTTAAGGAAGGAAGGTTTGTAACATCCCAAATCTTATAATCAAGATTATCAAGTTCTAATCACCCAATTTAGGGTTAACAAAAGTTTTTTATTAAGAAAATGAATATGAATGCATGTGTGTTTGCATTAGTATAAAATTTAGTGTATATGGCATGCTTGATTGTTCTAAATGATGTGAATTGGTTAAGGATGAATGCTACATCATCTAGACCATTTACAAACAAAATCAAAAGAAAAAGAAATCAAATAAGAATAAATAAAGCAAATGGTCATTGTGACAAAAGTTAACCACTAGGCCACTTTGTGTGTTCCTAGAAGAAAATTTCTAACAGAAACTATTCTATTTCTTTTCACCCCTTTCTAGACCAAGTAAAAGTGTATCAAGGCCCACTTTACAAACTTACACAAACATCTAGCAAAGAAATTTAATAGACAATGGAAAATTGAATCTAGTTCATATGTTAAGATCACACCTTTTCAAAAACCTTTCAAATCAATTCCCCTTGACCTCTCCCAGCAAACCTAGACTCTCAAGCTTAAGATCAAACCACTCAAAAAAATTGAATCAAAAATTCCAAACTTGGTTTCATGTGGCCATTTCATCAAACACCCTAATGACACTAATTAAACCCCTGGCCTGACCTCACTGTTGTGCACAATAAACCTCGACCATTTGGTCCCCTTTACACTCTCTTGTCTCACCTAAGTCTAACCAGAACCCAGACAAGCCCCCCCTTCACCGTGGAGCACAGTGGAGCGTTGCCCGAATTTGGTCATCACCGGCCGACAACGGCCAGCTTGCAGCAGACCGCCCCGCGCCCATCCAGGATGTCCAGGAGGTGCGCCACACCCAACCGCCACCCCCTATCCCGGCCATGACCCCAGCAGAGCCATGTACCACCCTAGCTACGTTGCACACCGCCTCTCTACACCATGTCCAGAGCGTGCTAGTGCGCCGCGCCCGCCCAACTCGCGCCTTGCCGTTTCCGTGCACGCACAGCCTCGCCATGATCACCTAACCCCAGCAGACACCCCCGTTCCCCGCTACGCAACCCGCAGCCGCCGCACGCTGCCGCAAACACCTCCACTCCTGCTCAGAACACCGCACACTCCCGACCGAACCATACCGCCCCACGCCTCACATTTATGCTCGTTAAAACCGCCTGGAGACACCGCACCATCCTACGCCCTCGCTTATGCCAATAGACGCATGTAGCGATGCCACCGTCGAGCTTGCCGCCGCACCGCTCGGTCCCCTCGGCGTAGTATAAATAGAACCCTCCACTGCCTCATTTCTTCACACCACTCCACTCCCCACTCCTCTCTGAGCCTCCCACACTTCTCCCCGGAGCAAGGTGAGCACCACCACGCCGGAATTTCACTAGAGTCTGCCGCTGCTAGAGGAGAAGGGCGCCAGCGATTCCGACCACCCCAAGCCCTGCCATGAGCGCGCCTCGCCTCGCCGTCGTCTACCATGTCGATTCCCCCATTGCCGACCCTAGCTGGAGCCCAGGTGAGCCCCGCAAGACCCCCACCGCCGCGCTAGGTTAATTTCTCGCCGGAGCTGTTCGTCGTTGACGATGACGCTCGGTCGTTAGATTAGAATTCTATCGCACGGTCGAGATTCACCGATACCATTTTGTGTTAGAATAGTCGCTGACTGGTGGATCCCGCCTATCAGCAGCCCGCTGTGCTGTGTAGTGCAGCTGGGCCGGCCCATTTAGCTTTCCCGCTCAGGCCTGGAAATTCAAATATGGATTTTCCTTTTTAGCTAAAACCCTATTCTCTCCACATATTCAAAAATCAATTCAGAGAGTTTTACTTAACCAAATTACATGATTCAAATTTTTCTAGAAATGTAATTAAATTATCTATCCAAGACCGTTGTATTTAAATCGTTTGGAGTTAGACATATTCTATAGCAAAAATAATAAGACAGAGACTTGTGCAACTTCAAACATTTTTAAAAAATCAACCATAATAGCTTTTGAGTTGATTCCAACTCTCAAAAATCACATTTGATAATATCTATCTGAATATGTAAAAATATCTAGGTTTGCATGCAGTTACTTTGGACTAGTACCAAAATAATGTTATATAGGCATTTCTAGTAACTTTAAATCATTTGAATAGTAATCTTAAACTTTATAAAATGTGACCAACCCTTTAAATCACATTCCCATGTATTAGAATATGTGGCGATGACATGTGTCCACATGATCCCATATTTTAATTGGAGAATATTAAATCTTAATTAATTTCAATGAGTAGAAATTACTTTTCTCAAATAAACTAAATAAAACTAGTCATTATTGCATGTGATGATTGTGATGATGCTAGATCATCAAGTGTGAGACTTAGTGTGCTAAATAGACTTAGTTAAGTATTGTTTGGTGATTGTGTACCCCGTATTAATTTATAGAAAATAGTACCGACCAAGGATACGAGGAGGAGAAGTTCTACCCTAAAGAAGACGAAGAAAACTTCCATCACCACCAATCAAGGCAAGCCATCATTACTAGCAAGCTATTATTGGCAAGCTGCCTTAGGCATGCAAGTGTTAACCTAAGCAAGATGCCTTAGGCATGCTTGGTTACACATTTTGATTTATACCCATCCCAAGTTTTACTTACAAGCTTTACTCTTTTACTTTACCAAAGTTCTTTACTTTTAGTTAGTGCTTTATGAGGATTTGGAAAGATAGTATAGATAGCATAAAGAGTATAAAACTAGGCCTATACTAGATGTCATTCTATGGCATGAGATTGAGATTAACACCCCTCATTAGTGAACACTTTTAACTTAGTGGCTAGTGCTAAGCATAAAACATGATCACTTTAGATGGGAATACTTGGTGAAAATGATTATAAAAATCTTGGAATGATGAGTGATTATATTGAAATGTTTTGACATGTGTTGAGAAACACAAATGGATTTGGTGATAAAAATGTTGAGTCATGAGCCTTAGCCCTTTATAAAAACTGATGGTTGGGTTCGGATGCGATACCATTCCAATTTTATCGTACAACCACAATACTTAAATTGGGTAAGGCTTAGCCGGAAGTTTATATGCATTAGTATGGATCCCTCACGGGAGAGGTTTGAGTTGAGGCTACCTCTTGATGATGTCCACCTATGAAGTGCCCAGGATGGCAGATGGCCATGGCTGGGAGGCCAATCTCATAGGGGAGGTGCCTATACTAGAGTGTGTAATTGAAAGGTTATGATTGAATATCCGCATACTAAGTATGATGATTCAGGGTTATCCCTGATAGATATATTGAATTTTGTGGTGAAAGTGTACCACCTCTGCAGAGTGTCAAACTATTTGAATAGCCGCGTCCTCGGTCATGGACAGTTGGAGTGGCCATACTATTCCATCGTCAGATGTTTTAAAAATGACTTATGAAGTCAACTATGATTTGGACTTGACCACAACAGGGTTGTGAATATGAAAACTAGGTTCCCAACTTAAAGTGATTTAGAACACTTACTTACTTTATTTACTTCTGAACTCAGTTTAGATAAATCTGGCTTTTTGCAAATAAACTTAGAGATTAGGATTCCTACTAGATCTACCTTACTTGTTAGTGATAGTTTGTGAGTACTTAAAGAGTGCTCATGGCTTTGTTCCTGGCTATTCCCGTGGCCAGACTATGAGGAGGACTATCAGGAAGATGGACACCAGGACGGCTATGCCAACTAGGATCATCTCCCATCACCAGCATTGCCTGTGACTCTGAAGATGGAGCCCACTACTACGCTTATCATTACGCTGCTTGTTTGTACTAAGACTAGATCATGAGATCCTTTATTTGTGTAAGACCTTATTATGGTTTGTAATGGATGATGTACTGTGATATCCAATCTGTTATGTCTCACAAAAATGGTAATCCTAGGATTGCAATGTATGGCATAACAGGCATCTAGGATTAAAAATCCGTGTGTTGACACAAGGATAGAAGAGGAATTATGCATTCTAAAAAAAGTTGAAGTATTTCTAAATGGATGCACGGGATATTTGAATGGATGTGTGCGATGTTTGGGCTCAGTACTAAAATTTTGAGGTCGAAGCTTGAAAAATACGCTACACCGACGTGGGGCCGCTTAGATGCGATGTTACACTCTAGTCCAGCATGCCAATGAGAGTTGCTTTCCAACATTTAAATGAGTTTTTAGGCATTTGCCGAAGTTATCGAACAATTCAAGGCTTTCAAAAAGATAACCATCGTCCAAAAATAAAGGTGACCAAGGTCATGGCAATAATTTATGATGACATCTCCGCATTTGGTACATCAGTGCATCTTGGCAAATCAACCAATATGTCTGGTTCAAAATTTGAAGTTTACTTTCGAATTTCCAAATTTGGCCCTTTTTCGAAAAAATTAGGTACGAAATTAAATATATGTTGAAATAAAGCCATTCGTTCGCAAAGTGCAATGCTATGTGTATTAGTTTCCATGGTAAAACATAAACTTGTATTTTGACAACTTTTGGATCAATTTTGATCCATGGTGACTGGCAGGTGGGCCACGTATATGGTGGTGCTCAAAGCGGGGTAGGTCAGAATTTACAAAGTTATCCCTCCCCACCCCTTCGCGCCATGTAATAACTTCCACCCTCTGCCGCCTAGGTCGTCACCCCTTGCCTACAATACAGACGCGCTCACGGCTGCTCCTCATCACCATCATGCACGAAAAAGCTTTCCCTACCCGTCGGTCTTCTTGAGACGCACCGGTGGGCACGTCGATTCCACGGTAGTCCTTCTATCTCTAGCTTGATCTGGTTGGCATTTTATTGCCCTTTCACCCGATCTGCCTCCTCAAATATGTAGTTTAATTTGTCCTCAATCTGCATGGTCATAGTTTATTCTACACTCGATCTATGTTTCTAAATACCTTCGGCGATTTTTGTTGTCAATATGTTTGCTGAAATGCATAGGCATATATTGTTTTTTTACTCCATCTATATGTTTCCTTCTTTTCTTTTAATAATAACCAACCTTGTATGTCATAATTAAACACATGGGAAGATTTTTGATAGAGATTGCTCCATTAGGGAGCACTAAACATATCCTTAGGGTTCTTTGATTTATGGGGTTTGTTAGAGCTCATTGTGACAACTCAAAAGTACATTGCCCCTGCCGGTTGTGTGCGAATCGTAGGGTGCTACCTCAAAGTATAGTGGAAGTTCATTCTCACATATGCATGACACCAAGCGGAAACTCGGCCCGGGGTCTGCAGATCCGTCCCATAAAGAGAGTAACATGTCCAGCCGGATCATCCAATTCAGCATGGGGTATTGTCGAATCAAGGTGGCCTGCTAGGGGTGGCATGGCCCATCCGGGTCATCTTACTCAGCCCAGGTGATTGTATTTTCAGGGCCCAGCCGGGTAGAACATGGGCATCAGTGAGGTTTATCCCGTGGTGGGCCGGGATGGAAGTGTCCCTGTTAGGTCAGGTAGTGTGGTGACGATGTTATCTCACAGTGGGACGGGTTGCCCTTGTGCCGACCCACCCCGGTGAGAGTCGCTGAGGCAGTAGGGAGTTGGTGGAAAGGTTGTGTGAGAGTGAGGGAGATCTTTGTGCCGAGGAAGGATGGTGTCGGGTGTAGCACCCCGGTAAAACCACTACTAGGAAATCGCTTGATAATTACTATTTTGTGCTTCGTCATGATAGCATACTCATGTCATCATGCCATATTGCATTTGAGCATCATCATGACTGTATGCATATTTTTGCCTAAAAGTATTTTCATCGAAAGCCTATCTTTGTTTTCTAAATATCCCCTTCTTTATTTCAAATTATAAAACCTGGGTCCTTTGGAATATTTTGTTTGTCTAAAAACCTATTTTCAAATGTTTTGTAGTAAATAGAATAAAATAAATAAATAATAAAACATATTTTATAGAACCCCAGGGGAGGCAGCCCAGCCCGTAGTCCAGGACACCTACTACCTCGGCAGGCCCAACTAACTAGCAAACCCAAACTCTAAACCTAAACCCTAACGCACCTACCCCTAGACCCTCTCCCCCACACCACCGCCAGACACACATGCATCACACACCTCCGACCCCGCCCACACTCACCTCATGCACTCATGCAGCCACACATGACACCCATCAACATGTTCCTAGATACGAACACGCAACCCCACACCCAACACAAACCAACACGCATGCACATGCACGTACAATACACAACTCACACACGCACACGCCCCCGCATGTGTTCGCCTCCTTCTTCGCATGGGACGCCGCCTCGTGGCACTACTCACCAACCATGCTGCCATCTCTCTGCCACGGCGTGGCCGCTGACCCAGATCAATTCTTGCCGCCAGCAGCACCCCGATCCCCCACCTACCCCGCTCGCGCTCGCCGCCCTTCCTCGCAGCACCTCTCCAGCGCAACCCCGCGTAGCACCGTCCTCCGCTGGATCTCCTCGCCCAATGAGCCCCGCCATCATTTCTCCTTGCCCCTTCATGCATCTGGCGCCCTCCGTAGTTCTGCTGCCATGGCCGGACCTATCGTGGTGTGGAACACGGCGGTGCTATCGGGGATGTCATGAGAGGGGACAATCATGATGCTGTCGGTGGCTACTCACAATTGGTTGGGCACAGATACTGCAGACATAGCAATGTACCCAGATTCGGATCCCTATTGGCGAGGTAACACTCGTACTCCTGCAAGGATCTAGTATATCGAGGGCGAGCGCCCAGTACAAGTGCTCCTTGAGCTGTTTCCCTAGCTTCTATCAAGAGCTAGAGGAGGAGGATGAACTAGTGAACTTTCAGGATGAACTTGATTCTACCTAGAACCCTAGCTCTACCCTCACTTATATACTGGCTGGGAGAGGTAGGTTACAATGTGGGTTCTAGGGTTTACTGCTTGGGCTTTGGGTTTACAAAGTAGGCCGGCTGGCGGGATTCAGCCGTTGGGCCACGACCTAGTCAAGGCTCTAGTACAGGGGGACAATGCTACAGTGTCCTTGCACCGGTGCTTTGGGCGTCACCTGGTGCTTTAACGGTCAGCTAGAGCTTTAGCTGTCAGTTGATAGTGCCTCTCTCAACTTCCAGCTTTGGCACAGTCGTCTTGTAGCACCGGTAGGGGCGATGCGCTACCCTGTCTGATGATGCAAGGAGTCAGGGGCACGCTCAAGGAGTGTCACCCCCTCCGTAACCTTGCCACTGAATCCGAGGCGGATGGGTGGAAGCGGCCACCTAGCCAGTTCTTATGGCCATCAGGCTAGACGGACTAGCCGAGGAATCTTGAGGGCGGAATGGTTGGAGTTGTCCACCCGGTTGTGGTTCTCTGTCTTGCGGCCATCCAGCCAAGCACTCATGGAGCCGTCCAACTAGGCCTGGTTTAGCCTACCCGAGGGTTATCCCCCGACACTAGTCCCCGAGCGCGTTGGGACTTCATCTCGTGGAGAAGTTCTTGCGAGCTCATTAGTTGAACTGAAATTGTTAGTGATGAAAAACTGGTTGTAAATTTAACTTGAGGTGTTTATCATTTTCTAGCTCAAGGTGTTTGTTTTTTCCCAGCTGGAGTTTACCGGCTATGGAATCAGCGGCCCACACACTAGGTGTGAGCGGCAATTGTATCGACCAACTGCTGCATCCAGAGAAGGGAGATGGATCACCTAGTCGTCTAGGTTAGTCCTTACGTCAGCCACTCCTGGCGATTCTAATGCACGTCACGTCCAACTGAACATTTGCCCTGTGGCGGCAGTTTTTGGTAACCGCGCGCATGTCTTGCTACTGAAGTTTCTAGGGGATCATGCACATGCATCGCCTCCCATAGTAATGCCTGCGGGATTTTCTGTGGGGAATGCGTTGGCGCACTTGATCCGCCACTGAACCATCATGGGGGACGAGGGGCGGTTGCCCGCAACGTGGTGGAAGGGAGCGCAGGAGGCGCGCTTGACCTGCAGTGATAAATAGGGCCACGGGGATGGGGTTTTCCCCACTTCGTCTTCCTCCCCACTCTTTGCTTCTCTAGCTCTTGCACACCTCGTGTTTCCTCTCTGCTCTCCGCCACCAGACTTTGGTCACCGGCGCTGCCGCGTTTACTCACGACGATGGGACCTCGTTTTTCCGCCATGGCCACCGTGGAGGAGGAGATGCCTCCAGAGCAGGGCGGCGAGTAGTGTGATTCCTATGTCACCGAGGACCACATCCACTAGTACTTTTGCGGGAGGTTCATCCCGTCGGAGCGGGTGGTGAAGTACCGCCTAGCGCCAGAGGGGAGCGCGTCCCAAACCCCCAGCCCGGCAAGGCCGTTCTCTTCCTCGCGCACTCCGCCCGTGGCTTCGGCTTGACGACGAGCAATTTCCTCCTCAATATCTTCGGCATGTTTGACCTCCAGCTTCACCATCTGGGGGCAAACGCCATTGTGCAGATGTCACACCACGCGGCCTGCTGCGAGTCCTACTTGGGGGTTCACCCAAACACGGCGAACTTCCTGAAGTTTTTCAACTTCAAGGCCCAGATGTTGCAGAAGGATACGCCGTTGGTGGAGGTTGGCTATTGCGCAATCTACCCACGGCCATCATTCGTGATGCCACGGCTCGAGATCCCCAACATGGTGAAGGTGCCGGCGGAGACGGAAGGGCTGACCTGCTGGGACATCACCTTCCCCTAGATGGCTCGTCGGGTGCTCCCGCTGCTAAAGCGAACACATAAGATGTGCCACCTGTCTGGCCCCAATGACCCCACGTGGGTTTCCCAGCTGGAGGTGTCGTACGTGGCCCTTCGAGATTGGATCGCCACCATCTCGGAGGAGGGCTTGGAGGACGGGTGGCGCTTCTCCGTCTAGCCATTCCACCAGGGCCGCCTACCGCCGAAGGTTACTCTTCTATTCTTGCCAGGTGGATTCTTACCAAAGGGTTTCTTCTCGTCTCTTATCCGCCCCATTTGAGTAGCTTTTTATCACACAGCTAGCGGAGGATGGCATTGGTGACCATGAGCTCCCCAACTTCTTGGCCTACCTCAAGCCGCTAAAGTACCCGCTGACGGAGCCAGAGCACTTCCCCACCCAGGCCAACGAGGCATGTGAGGATCCGTAGGGTGAGTTTTTTCTCCTTATGCTCGTTCGCCGGTCTATCTTCTCAGTCGGATGATGATATTTCATTTATATTCGTGTATCTACACATGGTGAGGACAATCCTTATGATCTCGGTGCCGTGGAAAGGGCTAGGGGAAAGTGGGCGACGTCATCCAGCCGCCGGTGGCACGAAGAAGCTTCACTGGCCAAGGCCTATGGCGGTCATGCCGAGCATTCCTGGGTATGTGCCTTTGCTCTTCTCAGTACACTCGTTGAATCTTCCAGCAAGGCGATGTCGCTAGACGGCTCTAGCTTCATCGCAACTACGTCCACCTCGACTTCGGCTGCAGCTAAGGGGCCGGTTGGGCCGGCTGCGCCCTTCGCTGCCATGCCGATTGGAGTCGCCACGGTCGTGATGGAGCCATCTCCACTGGCTGCCTCCATGCCTCTACACCATGCCCCAGCCGCATCTAGACTTGCTCAGATGTCCACTGCTAGGAGCGACATTGTTGTTCCTCCACTCTGGCTGACGGATGGCACATACCCAGTCTCGAGCGATGCTCAGTAGAGGTGGCACCATATTCTTCCGCGTAGGCGGTGGCGGGCAGCAATAAGCGGGCGCATGCCTCTGGCTCTAGCGATGGGGGCTCTGCGGGGCACCGCTGATGAGGAGGCTGATGTGCACATCACCCGCTACAGGACATCTCCGACTGTGTTGATGCTGGGTGACGTCCTTGCCCAGCTTTCCGAGACTGCGCTTGTCTCCCTCGACTAGGCACGCCGCCTGGTGGAGGTGATGGAGTAGGGGCTCAGCGAGGCCAAGGCACTGGGCATTTCTCTTGAGGTAAGCACCTTCTCAGGCTTTTTGCTTGTTTGCCTTAGTTGTTTTGCCCGTTCTCTTTTTCATTTCATTCCTTTCTCCACAAAAATCTTTTCCTGAGATGTCCAAGAATACACAAGACCTGGGGCATAAGATTTCTCTCTACCATGTCTTCACAATTGCACGAATTTTCGTGGTTTTTGTTGACTATCGGGTACCCTCCTGTAGCCATGATAGTGGGCAGGGAGCAGGAGGTGGATCGGTTGAAGGCGGAGGTGACCCGACTACAGACCTCTAACTATCCACGCCAAGGTCAAACCAATGACCTAGTGGAGCATTAGAAAAGAATGGAGATGGCAGCCGGTCAAGCCAAGAAGACCATCGGCATCAGCGCCGATTCTCTCAAGAACCTCGAGGAGCTTTATAAGAAGCAGGAGGAGGTGCTGAAGGAGGTGCTGAAGGAGGTGAAGGCTCAGGAGAAGGCTGTGCAGGCGGAGCTGAGGCAGATCATTGAGATCATCATTAATAAGTCATCCTTTCTCTTTGCTGAATTCCTTCCATTTGCTGTAGCTAGTTTGTAATAGTTGCTATCTTGCCGGGTGTAACTCATTATCCTGAGGTGATTGATCACGCTCTCGCCCGCGTGCCCGAGGAGGAGGAGGGACGCGACCTATGTCCTGAGGAGCTTGTTGTGGTGGTGACCGAAGAGGCCAACCTACTGCGTGAAGATAGCCTAGACATCTCTGCCTACCTCTGGCCTGAGGTCGCCCCACCCACCACCATCGACACGCTAGCAGCCCAGCTCAGGATTGCCGCTGATCTCATTGATGCGTTGCAGGAGTGGGCTGCACACGGAAGCTCAGAGATGGTGCATGCATAGCTCAAGTCATGGTATCTGGGTTCAGATCTTTGGACCTTTCCCGAGGATTCCGGCAAGGAATAGCTACGACCATCATTGCACCGAGGTTCCTGATATCCACTCTTACAGTATCAAGGTCTCGGGCTTCATCTAGCTGCACTAGGACTACAATGATGCGTTTGAGCCAACATGGTTTTGCTAGGCCGTGGCTCCAGCTCCGGCTCCGTCGCAAGCTTCTGCGTCAGCCTTCGACCCGGTCGTCACCGACCTTGCCTCCTGCAGCCAGCCTCCAACAGATTCCTCTGATCCTTCTACTGAGCCCAAGGCCCAATCCTTGGAATGCCAAGTCTATTTGTATTGCCTAAAAATCATCTTTGTCTTACGTGTGTAACAACCCGGTCCTTGTGGCATGCTGAATTATAATGGGAGCTTTGTCTCCCTTTTGTGTTATAATATTTCCTTGTGCTCTTGGGTTTGCAATTTTATGATTACTTGATCTGCTTTCGTCATTTGCTTAGACGGATTGAAGCTCCTTTCTATTGTTGCCGCTTGCAGGTCATTGTGTGGGGGCGTGGGAGCGCACCCACCAGGTGTAGTCCCAAAGTTCGGGCCGGCTGGCGGATCCAGCTGGGTCGAAGATCTTTTATGTTGCTGCCACTTGCAGGTCTTTGTGTGGGGGCTGGGGAGCGCACCCATTGGGTGTACTCCCCGAGGTTTGGGCCATCTAGAGGATCCAGCCGGGTCAAAGATCCTTTCTGATGTTGCCGCCTGCAGGGGATAATCAGCACCTGGCCCTAGTACTTGGCGGGGTTTTGACTCATGCAAAAATAGACATAAACAATAGTTTCTATGTTAGACATATATGAGGATAATGTAGCTTACAGTTCATTTGTTATAATTGGAAACATTATCGTTTGATGCTAGGCCAACAACTTTGTCCTTTTATCGGTGAGCATTGGCCGCTAAGCTGTGTCCTTGCCGGCCCCGAGCCAGGTTGTGGTCTGCAGCTGGAACCAAAGGAGTAGCTAGTAAGCTTACTACACGGTGCTTCAGATTTCTGTTATCGGTGTCGAGCGAACGAGCGCAACTGGTACGTCCAGACGTTTTTGTCTTCCTTATGCGTTTTCGTGTAGGGGGGCTCGGGGTTTGTTCTCTTGCCGAATTGGCAGCCGGGTTGCGGTCTGCGGCCGGAACCGAATAGTGAGCCCTTAGAGCCACATACAGTACTTCGCCATTTGGAATGCGTGGTCGTCTAGGCCAGCTGGCGAGTCCCCAGGAGAGATCGCTAGAGTCGGGGTAAAAAATAATGCAGCAAGAAATCCCAAATGATTACCGAGTCCCCGAGACTGTGTCAAGTCTCCTCATCTTGTTCATTACATAAAAGTAAGATACATATACTTCTTGTTTAAGTGTAAAATGGGCGAAGTAGGTTCGTGTTCCATGGGCGCTCAGTTTCTTCATTAGAATGGTCCATCTTGTTCTTTTTGGTTGTCAAGCGTCGATGAGATGGTATGAGTTGTTCTGCAGCGCTCGGCTGACGATGAATGACCCCTCCCAATGGGGAGACAACTTGTGCATCCCCTTGGTATTCTGTACCAGCCGCAGCACGAGGTCGCCCTCTCCGAACGAGACGTGGCAGATCTGGATAACGTGATAGTGGTGCAGGTTCTATTGGTAAATGGCAAATCTAGACAAGGCCAGCTCGCGTGCCTCCTCGAGGAGGTCGACGCTATCCTCAAATGCTTCCTTGGCCTGCTGCTCTGTGTATAATAGCTTGCGAGGTGCGTCGAACTTTATGTTAGTTGGTAGGACCGCTCCTTTGCTCCGTAGATGAGGAAGAAGGGTGTGTAGCTGGTGGAGAGGTTTGGCTTGGTGCGCAGGCTCCACAGCACCGCCGTTAGCTCCTCTATCTAGCATCCGGGGGATCTCATCAGTGGCTCGATCAGCCGGGGCTTGATTCTGGCTAGGACCAGGCCGTTCGCTTGCTCGCACTGCCCATTTGGCTAGGGGTGCACGATGGAGGCAAGGTCCGGGCAGATGCCCTTTTCTCCACATAAGTGCGCGAAGGCCCCTTTAGCGAAGTTTGTGTCATTGTCTGTGATGATGTTGTTGGGGTAGTCGAAACATGTGATGATGTCCATAAAGAACTTGATCATTGTTGGTCCATCCAGCTTCTTGATGGGCTTTGCCTCATTCCACTTGGTGAATTTGTCCACCGCCACTAGCAGGTGTGTCATGCCAGATCGCGTTGTCTTGAAGGGGCCAACCATGTCCATCCCCCAGACGACAAATGGCCAGGTGATGGGTCTCTTAAGGGCCACAGCCGGAGTGTGCTTTTGCTGGCTAAAACGTTGGCACCCATTGCATGCATTCACCATTTGCTCGACATCCTCTAGCGCGGTGGGCCAGTAGAAACCATGGTGGAATGCCTTGGCTACTATGTCTCGTGATGATGCGTGGTGTTCGCACTCGCCTTGGTGAATGTCCACCAGTAGCGGGATCCCTTCGTCCTGGCTCACACAGCGCTGATAAATCCCTCGGATGCTGCACTTGTACAGCTCATCGTTGATGATGGTGTATGCACATGCTCTGTGCTTCACTTTCCTTGCCTCGACCTCTTCATCGGGCAGTTCCCCTTTGGCTAGGAAATTCATGAACGATATGTTGCCATCTTTCTGGTCCAGCTGCATTGGTGCGTCGTGTGCGTAGCTAGTTTGTTTCCGCCACTGTGAAACTTGCACGACCCATCAAGCATCGATTCGATGGTGTACTTGGGTCGTGGTAGTCGGTCATCGGGCTTCTGCCTGTAGCTGCCGCCCGCAGCCGGATCCTCTTGGACGGCTGCCACTTGCTTGGAACCGTACCGCATGGAGCTACTATGATGCCCATCCGGCTGGCGCCAGTCCGTGGAGTTATCCACAATGATTTTCCCTTGGTCATCTACCAGGATAGCCTTCTTCATCGCCGCGTCGGTGGTGGCGTACTTGTCTGCAATGGCCATGGGTTGAGCTGTGGTTTTGAGTTCCACCCGACTGAGCTTATGCTTGACCATGGTGCCGTCTCTGTGGCTGTTGGTGAAGAAGTCGATTGCCTAGTGATCGCGCACCCCCTCGCAAGAGTTGTGAATGCTTTTCCACCGGATGAGGTAGGAGTGGTCAAACTCGTCCTTGCATTGAATGCAAAGGGCGAGCTCGTGGGGCTGCCTTGGCTGCTTGTAGGTGTCGGGGAAGTTGCGAATGAATGCTTCCTCTAAGTCGACCCAGGCGTTGATGCTGTTATCGGGTAGACTGTTCAGCCAGGTTCGGGCTAAGTTGAGGAGCATGTGGGGGACGTAGCGCACCACCACTCGCCGCTTGTCGGTGGCTATGCCCTCCGCGGTGATGTAATCTACCATCCAATCTTCTGGCTTGACCGAGCCGTTGTACTTTGGTGTGTCCCTTGGGAGCAAAAATCCCTTTGGAATGGTTCATTTTAGATGCGCGCTCTAAAACATCTTGGACCAGCTGGGCTTTCCTCCTCCAGTGTGTGTGATTGTATCTAGAGGTCAATGTGTGCGCCCGCATCGCGCATTTCCGGCTCACATGGGCCGAGTCATCCAGTCAGGCAGGACTTGGGCGGCACGAGGCTTCTTTCAGCTTCGCCAACCGGATGGTGACGTTGCCCTTGTCCGGCTCCGTCAGCCAGAGCGCGATTCTTGGTGGTGACCGCAGCGGCATCATGCGGGTGATGTCCGTGGCTAGCCGATCCGCCGCGTGGATGGATGTTCTGCCTCAATCCATTTGGAGAGGAGGCCTTGATGCCACTAGCCCCCTGATCCACTGTCCAACGAGGTGGTTGGCTCTTGCTATTTCCTCCAAGGTTGAGACCTGCCTCAGGTAGCTGCTTGTTGGCCGTGGCCACGAGGAGCTGGATGCGGGCATGCTGGCGACGTAGATCTTTGCCCTCCAGGTGGCTCAGTTCGGCTGCGGCTGCCTCTGCATCCTTCATGTTCTTGGCGGGATTACTCTAAACTTGTAGAATCATGAGAGTATGTAGGCCAGCATCACGGTCTAGTTCCGAACCAAGGTTTTGGCCCTAGGGAGGAATTTGTCGGTTGGCACCGGGCAGCCTGGCAAAGCCATGGGCGGTGTTGTACTTGTGCATGGTCACGTTTAGCCGGCACTGGATGGCGCAACCTTGTTGGCTTCCTCTAGAAGGTTTTGGCGGGCGACCTCCAGCGTAGCCACAACCATCGCCAGATCCACCCCAAGGATTACGGGGTTGCAGAGGTGTTGGATGGAGGTGGTCAGCAGATCTTGGTCTTGTTCATGCGAAGCAGAGCTGTTGCCTCCCACGTTGCGCTCCAGAGGCGGGTGGTGGCCTTCGCCTGATTCGTCCATCATGACCTCCACGTTGCGGCTGGCGACGCGCAGAGTGGTGAAGCCGGGTGGCGCGTTAGAGATGGTGACGACTCCGCGAGGGAAAGCCTTAGCAACAGTGGTGATGTAGACGCGGTGGTCACCGAAGTGCGCGACGGAGCCGTCATTGGGGAAGGTATCCCCAGCAAAACACAATGTGTTGTTGAAGACACTGTCGAAGGAGCCGAGACTAAGGATGAGGCTAGAGGCGACGAGTGGAAGTCCCGTACGAAATATGACCCCAGCCGAAACGTTGTGCCCGACGCTGGGCACCAACTGTCGTGGTGTGGAACAAGGCAGTGCCATCGAGGATGGTATGAGAGGGGACAATCGGGATGCTATCGGTGGCTACTTGCAATAGGTTGGGCATAGATACTGCAAACACAGTGATGTACCCAGGTTCAGAGACCTCTTGGCAGGGTAACACTCCTACTCCTGCAAGGATCTACTATATCGAGGGTGAGCGCCCAGTACAAGTGCTCCTTGAGTTGTTTCCCTTGCTGCTATCGAGAGCTAGAGGAAGAGGATGAACTGGTGAACTATCAGAATGAACTTGAATCTACCTAGAACCCTAGCTCTACCCTCCCTTATATACTAGGAGAGGTAGGTTACAATGTGGGTTCTAGGGTTTTGGGCTATGGGTTTACAAAGAGGGTCGGCTAGTGGGATCCAGCTGGTGGGCCAGGACGCAATCAAGCCTCCAGTACAGGGGAACAACGCTACAGTGTCCCCGTGCTGGTGCTTTGGGCGTCACCCAGTGCTTTAACGGTCAGCTGGAGCTTTAGCCGTTAGCTGGCAGCGCCTCGCTCAGCTTCTAGATTTGGCACTTTGGCACAATCGTCTTGTAGAGCTGGCAAGGGAAGCACGCCAGCCTGTCTGATGATGCAAGGAGCCAGGGGAGAGCTCAGCAAGGAGCATAACCCCCTCCGTAGCCTTGCCACCGAATCTGAGGCGGCCAGGTGAAAGCGGCCACCCAGCCGGTTCTTCTGGCCATCCAGCTAGACGGGCCAGCCGAGGAATCTTGAGGGAGGACCGGTTGGAGTGGTCTACCCAGTTGTGGTTCTCTGTCTTGCGGCCATCCGGCCAAGAACTATTGGAGCCGTCAAGCTAGGCCTGGCTTACCCTACCCGGGGGTCATTCCCCAGACATGCCCCCATCTCAACCCATCCCTGGACCCCAACACCGATGCCGCCCTCTCCACCTCTCCTCGTGTCGCCTCCACGCTAGCACCACTGCCAAGCTCGTTGGTGCCCCGTCCTTGCTCCGAGCCCTTGACCCCGATGTGCATGTC
The DNA here is from genome assembly GCA_910589775.1 of Avena eriantha. NCBI lineage: Eukaryota > Viridiplantae > Streptophyta > Magnoliopsida > Poales > Poaceae > Avena > Avena eriantha. The sequence goes on along the minus strand of OU342743.1, from coordinate 534,699,808 downwards.
CTCGACCTCTGGCCGCCTTCCCATTCTCCGGCTTGCTTATCCTCGCACACATCTGCAGGCCACCACCACGCCTCAATTCCATGTTGCACCCGTCGTCGGCCCCGTCACCAGCGTGAGCTGCTACTCTCGGCCGCCACCGTTCAGCCAGAGTTGCCTCTGACTCCTCTAATCCAAGACCAAGCGCGCGTGCCTGCACTTCATGAACATGTTGCCTCGTCTTGGTCCGGTTCAACCCAACGCCTCACTGGACTAGTATATGTAGCCTGCAGTAGTTCGTCCTATAGGTCCAGATCGATGGATGCTTGCTATAGGCCTACTCTGCCAAGCCACCTTCCCGCTGCGGTACGACTGGTGGTTAATCGCTCTTATGTCTGAACGAGGAACATGGCATTTTGTACCCATTATGTCTTGTAACTTGCTGCTTGTGTCCTAGTAGTAGACCACCACACCATTCCTTGAAGTTTGCATGCAAGGTTCGTCCCTGTGTCACCAAGATCTCCCAAAAACCCAAGTGCTACAAAGACTGATGCCGGAATGACAAGTATGTCACCGACCACCATAGTTGTACGACAAGGTTTGCCTCACGGGTTCCGAAGGCTCGACGCCCGAACCCAAGTTTTCCATCGGCAAACAATGTCAGAACCTCAAGGTCATCTACACGGAACACTGATGTCCGCTTCATGGAACCCGAAGATCGCCCTCACGGTGAAGCCCCGATTCCGCCAAACCCGAACCCCTCCGAACCAAGATCTTCGACCCTAATGTGTGACCCCTATCCGAGATCCTATTTTTTAAATATATAACATATATCTTGTTGCATATAATTGTTCATGCTTGCACACATATCCTATGGTTTGGGGGCATTATGTCGATTCAGCTAATAATTAAATATGGAGACTATATGCGGGCTATTCTAGTCTTATATTTGGCTCCATTTAAAATTTTGTAGCAAACCGATGCCATGTTTTGCTTTGTTAATACAACATTTAAATTTGCAGGGTATCTAAACAACTTGAACCTTCTATTTAATTGTCAGGATCCCTATTCCGATTATTATTTCCTAGTTGCATCGCATCTTTGCCATGTCATGCATCATACCATGAACATGCTTGATCTTCTACCATGGTATTAAGTAGCACATCCGATGTCTCTTTTAGTGCTTTGCTTCTTCACGGATTAGGGAGTTGAGTTGATGTGAGCTTCGACTGTTCTTCGGATGTATCTTCAGAAGTGTTTCCCAGGCGAGCATTCTCCCCCTTTCTACCTAATTTCCATTTATAGTCTTTACTTCCTCTTGTTGATATATTGCTATCTAGGCTATTGATGCTTCAGTTTTTAATACCAGTTATATCCCCTGGAGCCTATATTGCCTTGGACACCTCCTATTGCCTATTGTTTGATCAACAGTCGGCCTTGCGAGTCGTAGTTTCTTGCTCAGGTGTTGCGGTGCGTCGTCGATGTTCCATAGTTGTTGGGAGGATGACACATGCTTAATGGTGGAGATGATCATGGCTTTCATTACAACTTGACAATTAAAATGCTAGAAATATATATAATGTAGAGGTACCGGTGGGTAATAGATGTTATTTGGTTTTTACATGCCCATGTGTGTCCACCTTGGACCCTAAGTTCTTGACACTTGTTCTGAGATCGAGTGCTCTAACCACATGTGGGGTGTGTGGACACCCTATCGGCTTACTACCTGATTTCAAAGTACTATGCTAGGGGGCCACAAACTAGTTTGAGGTGTTATTACTATCATGTACTTATGCCATGCTTTACTGCTTTATTTACTATTGCCCATGGAGCGCCTGTACTGTTTAGCAATAAATGTGGAATGTTTTCGCGGTATCGATAAGCCCAGTCACACTTTCGGGTTGCTAGTCGTTTACAGCCATTGGCACAAACCCTGGGTCTGTCTCGGAACTGGCCAACTTTGTTGCGAGTAGCTTACTAGGGTGGCCCCCATGTACTTTCTTTGGGTCTAGGAAACGTCGTGTCCGAATCCACGTCGATATACTGTTGGGTGTATGTTTCATGATATTGCACCTACCTAATCTGACAACAAGGGTTGAAGTGCGTGTGGATACTTTGGTGCATCCCTGCAGGGTTAAATCTTTTTAAAAAGCCGTGTCCGCAGTTATGGACAACTTCGAGCACAGTTTCTCGATCATAGACAACTATAACTAAAAAATTATTGTTATAATTTGACGTGGATCTGATATGACTAGTCAGTTGAACAACCACCATGGATGAATGAATAAAACTACCAACTGTGTGAGTTTCCTCGACATTGCTTCCTCATTTGGTCTTGAGTGGGGAAGTACTAGGATGGGTATGTTTGGTGTTGATAGTTGTGAGATACGACACATTTTTTATGGCTTTTATTGATGGTTTTCTCCTGGATTTGATCGTTTTCTGGCTTTACCTAACGCTAATACTTCGGTAGCAAAGAAAACTTAATTTTTAATGTGTTTTTTAGGTTCTGAACATCAACATAAGTTTTTAACTAGAGAAACACAATATTCTAGAGAAAACAAGCAAGTCTCACTTTGGAGGTATGCGAGGGGACCTCACGGAAGCTTTAACGAGCAACTATACGGCAGGAATATTTTTCCGGTCATATAGTTCCCGCCGCCTCTGTCTTGTCAAAAGGGACAACTTCCGTGAAGGGACGAGGGACGAAAACACAACACAACAGCCGCCATACCATCCAGAAGGGAGAAAGAAGAGATCCGGAGAAGAAGGGGAAGACGTTCTTCATCTCGCTCCATTGTCTTCGACCTCCTAGCCAATACACCCCATAACCACTACTTGTACGAGAGAGAGAGAGAGAGAGAGAGGGATATCCACCTTGCAGGACTAGGGTTTGAGATTGTTTCTTCCCATCCTGAATTGTGTTGGATATTTTTCTATTCTTATTGTGGATCTCCACGGTAATACAAAGACAAATTCCCTTTATTTGATTATATTGATGATCCGTTCTTCTCTCATGTGTGAGTAATTCCCTTGGGCATGGGAGATGTAGGGGATTGGTGAGATGTGATGTGCCTTCATATATTTTCCATTAGTTTGTGATTGATTCTAATTATTATATTATGTGTGCTTGACTATCTGTGTGATGCATAATGCTTGTTGTCCAATTAAGGGCTCAGACAACATGATGCTTTGTTCTACATAGATAAGATCTTATTCGCTAGTGGACCAACGACCCCCGAGTGACACGGGGATATCAATGGAAAACTAGTAGACTCGAGGATAATGAGGAACCACTGTGCTTACTGCATTAGTCCGGTCCAAGGAGCTTAATCGCTAAGCGACCTGAAGGGTCTTAATCGTCTAGTGTCTGACCATGGTTTTGGTAACGGGCTAGTAGGATTATTGAAGTTGGAATGAAATCTACCAAGAGGAGTTCCGGCTAATTATGGGTTACGCCTACACATATATTTATACGATTATAATTGTTACATTTATCATTTGTCCACCTAGCATAGTCACTATCACCATGAATTGAATCTCCCCGCACATTCTTTCGCCATCTGCAGGAAATAAAAACAACCAAGTCATTCTTTACTTTTATGCTTTATATTTCTAAAGTTTACATTTTAGTTCTATTTAAATACATCTCATTTAATCAAAACCACATTACTATTTCAACACTTGCAGTCAATTCACTCGAAGAACTGTGACAACTTCGGGTGTGACAGAGACTTCACCCATAATCATTTACCTTTGGGATCCCTGTGGGATCAATATCTATACTTCAAAACTAGCTACAAACGATTTGTGCTCTTGTAGACATCAAGCTATTTTCTGGCGCCGTTGTCGAGGAGCTAAGCGCTAAGTGTTTGTCTTTTGACATTTTAGGTGTTGTTACTACAAAATGTTCTCCCTAGGAGACAAAGGTTCTACATGCTCTAGTAGGACCTACCTGCCAGATTATATCGAGTGCGTGCCTGCTCAGAGGCGCCAAAGAAATTATTGAAAAAAAGTAAGAACAAATAAAGTTGACGTTGAAAACCTGAGTGATATTATGGAAATCATGTCTATTTATAGGACAACTCCTATGAAACCTGAGAAAACTCTCAGGGAATACAGTGCTCCATGTTCTGAATTTCTTAAACAACTAATAGAGTTCCCTAATCGTAGAGTTCGAGAATATCGATTTGATGGTGGAATTATTAAAATTTTGCAGGAGAAAGCTTTCAGTGGAAGGGAAGATGAATTCCGAGGAAGACATATTAGAGAGTTCGATAATGTGATAACATCTCTTGGACCAAAAGGTTTGCCAAGAGACTTCTCTCGTCTTAAATTATTTCGTTGGTCTCTTAAAGGTAAAGCTCTAGACTAGTTATATTCTCTCCCTCGCCATTACATTAAATGTTGGGAAAACTGCATTATTAAATTCATAAACTGGTTTAATACTTTTAAAAAGGTAACTGAACTAAGAAAGAACATAGGCAACTTTAGTCAGAACTTGGGAGAAAACTACCCACAAGCCTAGGAAAGATTTTTTGGAATGATCAATAGTATTCCTAATCATGGCTATTCTGAACTAACAATTTTCCATTCATTTTACCATGGTCTCAATACTCAATGTAGAGAGTTTCCTGCCTTCTCAGCAGGAGGATGAATAAATAATTTAACTATTAAAGAATGTTTGGAATTGATGTCTACTAGGGCTAAGAATGATTTTTTATATAATCCTGATTTTGGCACTAAGCCGGAAATAGCGATACTTCGGATAACTCTTGATCTTATGCCCGGGGTACGCAAAACTATGAAATAAAAAGGTATACCTTCTTAACTTGTTATGGAAAACAAAGTAGATTTGTTTCAAGTTTTAATTGAAGAAGATGAAACTAGAATTTTTTTCAAGAAATAAAACATCAACAAGTAAAATCTCATAATAACTTGCATAAGCATTTCCAAAAATACAAAAAGATTTTGGCAGAACTCACTGTAAATTATGATGAGATTGGCGAAGAAATAAAATTATTTCACAAGTATATTAGTATGATTGTAACCCAGTGTGAACAAATAGCATCTGGTTATCAAAATTTTCTTCGTGAAGATAAAGATATTTCTGTTTCTACTAATGTTGTCACAAGAAGGGGTGCAGTTGTTACAGGACCTTTAGGACCACCGGAATACGAAGCTGAAAAAAGAGTGAAAGGAAAAATCCTTGCTCGAAGCAAGCCAAGAAGATGATACATTGGTGGATCCTCAAGATGAAACTGAGACACAAGATCAAACACAGGAGGACCAATATGATGCACAAGATGACCATTATGACTCTGATGCAGAGACTGTTGATCTAAGAGAACATAAAGAAATAAGCAAGGAAGATGAAGTTGTTGTAGTAGAAAAGAAGAAAAGCCATAAGAAACAACAAAAGAAAGCAACGAAAGAGCCTGACCTCCCACAAAAGGTAAAACACAAGAGTAAGTCAGGTGAGAAAAAGCTTCCTTATCCAAATGAAAAAAAGAAAGCACCGGATCAGGTAATTTATAATTCTTTCACAAAGGCACTTAGTGACCTTGTTTGGAAATTCCATTTGCGGATGCAATCAAAGTTCCTACTTATAGTAAATTCCTCCATGATATTCTTAGTAGAAAGAAATAAATAACTGAAACTATTGCCATGGTAACTAGCTATCCTACTAATGGGAAGTTGTTGTCTAGGTCTGGAGACCCTGGAATACCAACTATTTCATGCTCAATAGGTAAAACTGATATTCACAATGCCTTGTGTGATCTAGGAGCAGGAGTTAGTGTAATGACATACTCCCTCTATAAAAGGTTAGGATTAGGGGAGTATTCTCCTACTACTATCACTTTACAGATGGCTGACAAGTCCACTAAACAACCCATTGGTATGATTGAGGATGTTTTACTTAGGATAGATGAGCATGTTATTCTCGCTGATTTTATCATTCTTGAAATGCCAGAAGATGAAAAATTATCCATAATACTTGGAAGACCTTTCCTTAGTACTGCAGGTGCATCAGTAGATTGTGCTGAAGGAAAGATAATCTTCAATGTTTATGACGCCGAAATCATCTGGTATTTTCCAAAGAAGCTCGAAGCAGGAGCAAGATATTTTCCACCGGCAAAACGAGTTTATGTGGTAAGTGCCTTTGATAAGGGGTAACCCAAGGTAAGAATTCGAGAAAAGAGAAGAGGTTGAGTTACTCAATCATTCTTAATAAATGCTTAATGGGAGTCAACCCATCTCGTCAATTAAGTAGATTGGAGAATAAGAAGTTCATCGCATGCTTACCAATTTTTCACAGACATCCTTGTGGAAGCGCGCCCGTGAAGATGCACCTGTCAAAAAGTAGTAGAGACGTCGATTGAATAAGTATAGAATAATAATAAGAATAAAAGTTTGAGTTTTCCATTACAGGAGCTGAAATTTTGCTTTTAATACACTTATGTTGGTCGACAGTTTTTCTATCAATTATCTGTTAAAAATAAGGTATTTCGCTAAGTTTTGGGATAAGAAGGTATCCTCAAAGAAATAGAATTTTTTTAATGATTACTGGTGGTTTAACGTCCAACTATACGGCGGGAATAAAAATTTCGGCCATATAGTTTTGGTCGTATAGATATCTTTGTCATCAACCAATTTTCCTTGAAGACACAGAGCATTTAATGACCAGCTATACAGCGGGAATAAAAATTCCGGCCGTATAGATATCGATGTCTTCGTAGAAATTCAGCCCAAAGGCACAGAGAGTTTAACGACCAACTATGCAGCGGGAATAAAAATTTCGGCCGTATAGCTCCGGTCATATAGATATTGATGCCTTCGTAGAAATTCATCCCAAAGGTTCTGAGAGTTTAACGACCAACTATACGGTAGGAATAAAAATTCCGGCCGTATAGTTCCAGTCGTATAGATATTGATACTAGTTTTAGAAATTTATCTCGAGAGACAGACAGTTTAACGACCAACTATACGGCGAGATCATTGTGATCCGGTCGTATAGTTGCGTCCATATAGTTGTTTTCTATATAAAGAAGCCCTAGTTGGTGGCGCTGCCGCAACTATACGGGCGGGACAACATAACCCGCCCGTATAGTTCTGTCTGTATAGTTTGGTGTGACCACAAAATCGCATCGAGGCGGCTAGGTCTTCCTCCTTTCCTCATTATTTCTCTCATATTCTCTCTCCAAACTTCTCAAAATCCACCTAGAACTCTTGATTCTTCACATATTTCGTTTGTTTGAGTGGGGGAATCAACAGATCGGTATGTTTCTCTCCCTATCCATGCTTTATTTTTAGATTTCCATGGTTGAAACTCTCACATTGGTCTAGTGGATGAACTCAAGCTTATTTTGTTTTTCCTATTAATTTCTCATGTTAGGATTGAATTTTTCCATGTAGAATCGTTCATATATCATGTAGAAACTATATGCTTAAGGTTTTATGGTGAAATTTTTCAGTGCATCACGATGAACAAAATTGGTAACCTCTTTCGTTCGAGCAAGCACCAATGGGGTGAGGACTCGAGCTCGGGTCCTGAGCCCCGCACAACTTCAAGTCAGACATTGTCTCATTGAGGAGGGTGCTACCCACACGTTTGGCCGACCACAACTTTCTCACCGCGGCAGGGTTGAAGGAGGATTTCGACCTCATGTGCAGCAGGGCAGGGTTGGCGGTACTTGACTTTGCAAGCTACGATACCTACACCGAGCTTACCCATGAGTTCCTTGCCTCCTTCGACGATGACCACATGGAGAAAGGTAATATGTGCACGATAAGCTTCACTATGAACCAGCAGCACTATGACATAAGTTTCAAACAATTTTGCAATGCTTTCAGCTTCCCTCATACTGGGGAGCCCACTGTTACTAACCTCTATAGTGTCACAAGTGGAGAGACTTGGGAGGTTATTTATGTTAATGGTAGCAGGAAATTTTATCAGAAGAAGATGTCCACCATTTAGATCCCAACCATCCACTACTATGATATGTTCCTTGCCAACACACTATTGGGAAGAGGTGACACAGGCTCCATGGCCAATGCGCACATGGCAATGATCACCACGGATCTCTTCCCCACTTGTCCGCAAAGCCCTAGTCCTATAGCTCTACTCATCCAGCACTTTTGCCACCAAAGCAACAAGACCAAAGGTGATATTCGCTTTGGTGGATTGGTAACCCACCTTGCCTATGCATTAAATATTGTACTACCTGTAATGGAACCTGTTGACGGCTCCAAACTCATGGACGTCAAGTATTTGATTGCTTGTGGCTTCCTTGGTGTTTACCATGCTAACCGGAGGCTCCGAGCATATCAATTCAGTTATCTTGGTGATGCATAGGCTGATCAGGTTCAATTTCCTTGTCCCCGAGCCTTCTCGATTGTGGAGAAGAACACTTGGATCCTCACCAAGGACCAAGTGATGGAGATCATGGCCAAGCAGCAGCCCGATGAAGAGGAAGATGAAGAAGGAGGGCAGCACGATGAGGAGGAGAAGGAGCAGGAGCAAGAGGAAGAGAAGGGACACAACCCTGCTTAGGTGGGACAGCAGCAGCAGCAAGGGGGAGCTTGGGACCCGTGGCCTAGCCAGCCACAATAGGGGTATAGCTATGTCCCGTATCAGGAGTTCCAACAGCTCAAACAACGTGTTGGGGAGATCGACCACACTCTTTAGAAAGTGAATGAAGATGTGAATACTTTGAATCACAACTTTAATCACTTCATGACCCACTTCCCCGACTACTACCAGCAGTTTCTGCACTAGCCACCAAATGACGACAACAACTGAGTGTGGCAATAGCCTAAGCTTAGGGGAGGTTTGAAAACCTCCAAACTTTGCATTCATGTTCTTATTTCTTCTTTTGATTTATTTTATTTCTTCAAAATTTGCATGTTTATTTTCAAGTTTGCATGTCTAAACTGAAAATACAAAAAAAATAGTTGTAACTTTATTTGCAAATTTGTTTCTTTGTTTCTCTCAGAGATTGCTTAATTTCAGGTGACTTGGCAATAGCGAAACATAGAGGGGGGTCCGACTCAAATACAAGAATGAATCAAGTAAGAAGAGGTATAACATTCCTTTCATCATCCTTTATGCAACCTTAAATTGATCCTACAATTATTTACTCGCTTGCACTGGCGTCACTCCCCACTTAGCTTGTTATCCTATAAATTATATTCCTTAGCCAGTGTCTCCTTTTTAGCTTTGAAACAATGAGCAATGAAGTTGGTTAAAAAATACTTCCTACATTTTTACAACAAGAAAAATCATCTAAAAGATGACTTGAGTCCATGTTTAGCCCAAAGAATTTAATTTTAGAACTACTCCATCCCATTTGAACTGAATATAAATAGACTTGATAGTACCCTTGATTGAAATTGTTTGATAAAATGGATGCTTCAAAGTAGTAGAAATTATGCCACTACTTTTTCTAATAATTACTATAAGATATTGCTCTACGCGTGTCATTACAACTCTGTCGTGCTCCATGGGGATCTATTAACTCCGATGGCCAACGAACGATCAAAATGTGGGAAACCACTTGATTTCGGCTATTGAGTTATGTAAACATTTGTAGCTCCAATGCTATGATGGGTAAATTTTTTAGTCTCCTCATGGTTTCATGGTCCAAGTGAAGTTGTAGTACTCCTCTGGCCCATTATTTCTCAACAATGATTTATTGGTATGGTCACGAGTGCACAACACAGCCCCAATTAAGCATGATAAAAATAGTGGCATGATTTCTCTATGAAAGAGCTAAAGTTTTTGAAAGGCAAAAGAAAAGAAAGAGGTTCTTTGATAGTCTAGAAATTTTGACATGGGAGTAGATGAGTTGTTCTTAAATTAAATGTGTTGATGCCAACTTGAGTACTCTTAATTGATTAAACAAACAAGAACAAAAAAAATCATCTCTCCATCAAGATAGGCACCAGAAGAAATTGTCTCACTTTCCTAGCTAAACTTTCGACACTTGCTTGGGCACATGATTTATTTGCTAACAAGATATATGTGGTTAGGAAATGGACTCAGTGCAATGTTGTGAATATTTGTATGACCATATTTAAGATTGCAGGGATTATGAAGAAAAGAATTTGACACCAATTCAAACTTGTGAGTTCCTTTATTTCCAGTCACAAATCACTGCTATTCTTCCTTATTTCCTTGTCACTCGAGGGTGAGAAACATCTAAGCTTGGGGGAGTTGATAGCTGTGAGATTCGACACATTATTTATCGCTTTTATTGATGGGTTTCTCCCGAATTTGATCATTTTCCAGCTTTACCTAATGCTAATACTTCGGTAGCAAAGAAAACTTGGTTTTTAATGTGTGTTTCAGGTTCTGAACATCAACATAAGGTTTTAACTAGAGAAACACAATATTTTGGAGAAAACTAGCAAGTCTCACTGTGGAAGCATGTGAGGGGACCTCATAGAAGCTTTAACGAGCAACTATACAGTGGGAATATTTTTTCGGCTGTATAGTTCCCGCCATATAGTTTCTGCCGCCTCTGTCTTGTCAAAAGGGATAACTTCCATGAAGGGACGGGGGACGAAAACGCAACACAGCAACCGCCATACCACCCAGAAGGGAGAAAGAAGAGATCCAGAGAAGAATGGGAAGACGTTCTTCATCTCGCTCCACGGTCTTCGACCTCCTAGCCAATACACCCCCATAGCCACTACTTGTACGAGAGAGAGAGGGATCTCCACCTTGCAATACTAGGGTTTGAGATTGTTTCTTCCCATCTTGAATGGTGTTGCATATTTTTCTATTCTTATTGTGGATCTCCACGGTAATACAAAGATGAATTCCCTTTATTTGATTTTATTGATGATCCGTTCTTCTCTCATGTGTGAGTAATTCCCTTGGGCGTGGGAGATGTAGGGGATTGATGAGATGTGATGTGCCTTCATATATTTTCCATTAGTTTGTGATTGATTCTAATTATTATATTATGTGTGATTGACTATCTATGGGATGCCTAATGCTTGTTGTCTAATTAAGGGCCTAGACAACATGATGCTTTGTTCTATATAGATAAGATCTTGTTCGCTAGTGGACAGGTGACCCCCGGGTGACATGGGGATATCAATGGAAAACTAGTAGACTCGAGGATAACAAGGAACCACTATGCTTACTGCATTAGTCCGATCCAAGGAGCTTAATCGCTAAACGACCTGAAGGGCCTTAATCGTCTAGTGTCTGATCATGGTTTTGGTAACGGGGTAGTAGGAATATTGAAGTTGGAATGAAATCTACCAAGTGGAGTTCCAGCTAATTATGGGTTACTCGCCTACACATATATTTATAAGATTATAATTGTTACATTTATCATTCGCCCACCTGGCACAGTCACTATCACCATGAACTGAATCTCCCCGTGCCTTCTTTCGCCATCTGCAGGAAACAACAAACAACCAAGTCGTTCTTTACTTTTATGCTTTATATTTCTGAAGTTTACATTTTAGTTCTATTTAAATACATCTCATTTAATCAAAACCCCATTCCTATTTCAACACTTGCAGTCAATTCACTCGAAGACCTGTGACAACTTCGGGTGTGACAAAGACTTCACCCATAAACATTTACCTTTGGGCTCCCTGTGGGATCGATATCTATACTTCGAAACTAGCTACAAATGATCTGTTCTCTTGCAGACATCATGTGTTAGTATCAATTTTTTTAGAATAGGTATATCTTATCCCTCTCTGATAGCCGATAGTCATATCGAGTCTCTCTTGGTTGTGTACTGCATGCTTCGCTGCCGCTTTTGTCCACCATACCTATGAAGGCTAGAGCCGCCTAATTCTGTACTCACCATGTACTACACTTAGTACTGACCGCTCCATTTTTTCTTTCCCTTTGTCAACACCCCTTTTGTTTTAACAGGTATAAGTTCAATGATGTTAGCAAGGTTATCCTTCTGTCTTGGTCTGGGCAGGGTTATGAACGCCATTCGTTATTCTTCGGGACTCTTAGTCCAATCTACATCTTTTCTGTACTCGGATGTTGTATTGTTTTCAAGGTGATTTGGATCTTTGTATTGTATACCTATATTATTGACTCTTTGAGTCGTTGTTGTATATATGTTCTTGTAGGTTCCATCATGGACTATTATGTAATGGTATTACTTTGTTTTCCACCTGCACGCAAGTGCCTGGAGGGCATCTTTGAATCATTTCTAGTGGGTTTTGCAGCAAGCGCTAAAATCTGCATAGGGCCAACTCGAGGGTGTTACAAAGTGGTATTAGAGCTCAGCAATTGTGATAACCCACTGGTCCATCCTGTAGGATAACATAGCTAACGGTCGATGAAGAGTGTCAAAAATATTTTACCAAATTGGTTGGATAGATCTGATTAGGTCTGCTTTTACTTCTTACCGCTATGCTATTCTCCACTTACCTCTATGTATTTTGAATCTGTTCTCTTACCTTTCTTCAAGTCCAAGATTTATCGTGGTTGGGTTTCCATCGTACCTTCAGGGTTTCTCTTCCCCCTTTTATAACAGTGGTGCTACAATCATCAAATTTGCATCTCTTTTGTTGTACCCTTCCTCCAAAGTTTTTGTCCTTGGACACTTTATTTGTGTGTGCCCCTTGACGGATATCCGTATCATTGAAAAACATATGGGAAGGATGAGCATTGGTGAAGCTGGACTACACCTTGAGCATGTGTTTTTCATGTCAATGGAACTATTGCAGAACATAATCATTCTGTCTTTTCATACGATTTCTTTTGTATCTTCTAGTGGTCCCCGACGTGATGGCGTCATCTATGAAGAGCCTACACCACGCCTGCATTTTCCGAAGCTTTCCGAACATCACTTGTTGATGCTTCAAAAAGTGCCATCTTTCTCCATGTTTAAACATTGTTTTTCGTCAAGCAATTGCCATTATTCTCTATTCGTTTGCCACTAGTGACTAATTATTGCAAATATATGCAAATCCTTCCTTTGATTTATTTTATGCAGGAAATCACACTTTTATGGCCAAATCTAGAGTCATAAATGATGATTTTGAGGATGTATTGATGACCAAGTATTCCTGGAGCTGAAGCCAGGCGCCAGCCAGCATAATGACCACTGGTACGGGTACACCCCACCCATACCACCCGACTACATGTGGTGGCAGTGACTTCGCCTCGTCAAACCCTACAATACTCGTGAAGACGCCTATATATTTAGAGGCCCATGCCGCCGCATAGAGGGCCTCCATTCTCAGATTGCATCACAACACCACCAAAGGAGATCCACGCCATTGTTCATCCCTCATTCATACATCCATCATCCATCCCCTCCATGAGCCATATCCATATCTTTGTACTTCAGATCTCCTTCTAATTCAGCGACAATTGTAAGAATATCGTATTTCAATCTAAGTATTACATAATGTTTTCTATCCTTGATCTTATTGTTATGAGTGAGTAGTCCTCACGTGTGACACCGCCGGGATTAGGGCTAGATAAATCCCAGACCTCTGTGTGATATAAGCCTAACCTAAATCTCGGAAGCATACAGAGAAAGAATCAGTAACATTACAGTGACCCTATGACTCAAAAGTTATTATAGCAAGCTCATATCTGAGCAAAGATTCAAAATATTACAAGCATAGGTCACTGACCACAAACATCAGACAACAGGAGGAAAATTATGCTATTAAGTATAACAAACTTAACAAATGGCCTAGTAGGCCTGAAGCATAATGATGACGTCCCAATACATAGATTCCAGGCTGCCGACCGGGAACACCAAGCTACTCGTCGATGTCGATGCTGTAACAAACTCATCTCTTATGGTAACACTTACCTGCTGCAAAAGTATCAACAAAGCAAGGCTGAGTATAGGGTGTACTCCGCAAGACTAATGGCTCGTGTGGTTCATTTTGCATAAACCTAACTTTCTTTGTAAAAGAGGGAGGAGAATATCGACTAATAGAATCTTTCAAAAGGGGATAAGAAAATAATATCTCTATCTTTGATCTTCTTTTGATATCCACTAAATCTTTATCAGTTGAACCTACCAACTAGGATCACCCCCACGATCCCCGAGGAAGCATCCTTAAGCACACCTCACATCTCTTGTCAAGTTTTATGATTAGGATATACTTCTCTATAATCTTTGAATCCGTTCTCAAGTCATCCATAACCATGGACACGGCTTTTTGAAAAGGTTAATACCCTGCAGGGGTGCACAACTTTATCCACATGTACCAATCGACTCTTAATACCAAATATTATTAGCCTCTTCCTTGGAAGGCCGACAGAGGGTGGTTTACCATGACATTTACCTTGCTTTCCTCAATACCATGAGTCGCACCCTAAGGAGATACCACTGTAATGGGTCAAGTCCCGAAGCAGTCCCTAGAGATGTGAATAAGGTTTGAGATTATGGAGGTCGTGCATCTCCCATTCCCTGCCACACTTACCTACCTGCATGAATTCACCTCCTTCGAGAAAAACTAGAATGCATATGTCAAATGGAACGCCCGAACTATGTGACTCATGGAATCTACTAGGAAAGTTAGTTGGTCGAGGGGGTTTCTAGGCCCTCGTGTGGCTGTACGCTCGTCTTGGTTCAAGAGGCAAGAACTCAGGTCCTAGTGGTGGAAAGTATGGGACTGCAAAAACCATAACCCACTGTGGCCACCCATACAACCCTTAGCTTGTTTAACTTTCATCTCCGATCTTACCACGTCATCATGTCATACTAGGTTCATTCATAGCTCGGATTCATCAACTGGATGGACCAGCGGTAACAGCTAAGCATGGCTAAGAACAACGTATATAAATAGCTCTAGCGAAGCTCATAAGGCAAACCCTAGTTATGCTAGGAGAAGTGGATTAGGGAATATAGGCTACAAAGGTAACATGCATCAGATAGGATTGATATATCTATCGATAAAAGACTTTAGAATCGTATGCATATGGCAAGAATGAAATACTTTGAAAGCATAGGATTTTATCATGTGTGGGCCTATGCTTGCCTTTGCATGTTGATACCCAAAGCAGAACTTCAGGTTCATCCACTTGACATTGTTCACCATTGATCAATTACTTCTCTTCGATGGTGTTAATCTCGTTCTTTAGTCTTGGGCTCGATCTCGTTTCTCACATCAACTTCGTGGTCTACCGAGAAGAAGCAGAAACACCAGAAAGGAAGGCAACAATCAACACATGGAATCGATGCAATAATCAAGCAAGGATGACGATATCACAAGTTAAATTGTATTGAAATGAACCCTAGTACATGCTTGGTCATTTTAAACAGGGTCCGAGTGGTGCAAACCCTAGAACAGGGGATCCTCGGAATTACCTACGGGGGTTCATCTGTTCTTCTAATTAAACTTGCAATTGAAGTTGTATAACAATACATGATTATAAGTCTATTGTGTAGATCTCATTTTTCAGAACATTTTGATATATTATACATATTTTTCAGATTTAAAATGAATTAGTTATGATTTTTCTCATTTTAAATCATTTTTTGGAATATTTATAAATTATTTTCCATATGGGCCCGCCTGTCATACTTTTATTAATTTCAGAAAACATTTTAGGTAAATGTTAAAAACCTGAAAACCTAGGCCCACCTAGGATTATTTTTATTTCCAGAAAAGAATTACAAAAACATTTAAATAAAAGAACAGGAGATATGGCGTCAGCATGATGTCATGCTGATGTCAGCTTCACCATTGCCCACAGATCGAGCACGGGGCAGAAGATTGGGGGCGCGCGGGGCTTAGCGGAGGGGTGCGCTCGACTCAGTGCTTCACGCTGAGCCATCTAGAAGTGGCGCCACCAGCGGGACGTCACCGGAGCAGGTCACGCAATGGTGAACAACGACGGCGGCTGGTGATCATCGGCAAAGCAACAGAGAAGAGAGGAGAGATTTAGAGGCAGGAAAGCAACACAAATGAGAGGGAGAGATTAAGAGGCACTAGGAGACTCACTAGCTCACCGGGATGACGATGCGGTGCTTAGAGAGTTCAGGGGAGGTCGCGTGGCACCGGCATTCATCGACGACCGCGACGGCCTAAGGCAGGGAAGAAGGCTTGATTCCGATGATTCGGGATGCACCTGCTTGTGTGGTTGGTCAGGGATGAACAAGGAGACGACATCGGTTCCAGCGGTAGTCTCGGCTAGAGCTAGGGTGGTCGGAATCAGTGGGGACGATGACGACACGAGCTAGGGTTTCGGCTAGAGACAGAGGAGAAGAATTGGGCACTACTAGGGTTTCCTCGTGGCACTGGGGTACTTGTAGGTGTGGGGAACGTCAGTAGAATGCATTGCAGCGCTGGCAAGGATCCTGGTGCAGACGGGCGGCGAGGATGGCGACATGAAGGAGCTTCCTTCATCGGGATCGAAGAAGATGACGAGAAAGGTGATGACAAAGAGGTACGGGCCAAGGTGGGCTAGCTTGGGCCAGTGTTGGTCCGCGTGGAAGCTTCTCTGGTTGCGTGCTGCTGCGCTAGCTGCTGCGACCGGGCAGAGAATAAGAAGAGAAGGGAGATGGGCTATGGCCCAGATAGAGCTAGGGTTCTATTTTTTTCAAAAATATTTTTCTATTTAGTTTTCTCTCTTTTATCTTTTGTATTTTCAAAATATTTTATGTTTTGAATGTTTTCAAAATACCAAAGGTTGTTTTAAACATTTTAAAATACTATGGGACCCTTTATAACGATTTGGGTTCCATAGTTTTGATCTTTTCAAATATTTCAAAACCACTTTGAATGCTTTTAGGAAGATAGGGAAAACTATGGTTAGGGTTTTTTGAACCTTTTTATTGCATGCATTTTTATTTAGAAAAGATGATGATGCTCATGAATGCACAAAGAAACCCTAATTACTATTATTATAACTAGGGGTGTTACAATTCTATCCCCTTAACAGGATCTCATCCCGAGATTCCTAGGTAGGAAGATAAAAGGAACATGGTTATACTAGACTTCAACGATCTTCTCGAAGAGGTTGGTCCATGCCACCATTATTTAATGAATGAAGCGCTTCATTTCGTTGAGGTAGGTGCACACACTAAAGAAGAGAGGGAATGACACAGAAACACAAACAGAGTATCTCATGGTCAACTCATGGATAGATGTTTCATAACATCTCTGGAGCTAACGAGCATGAAACACGCCAAGGTGACGGAGGAAACATGAGAAGATGGTTTCAAGTTGTTAGATATCTGCTCTTCATAAGAATTGCGACCATGGAGCTTCAGAAGGGTTTAAGCTTCTAGAAAGGAGAGCATACAACGGAAAGAACTTGACCACAGACTTCGAGAAATGAACCTCTACTAAACGGCTTAAGTAGAGCTCTAGGGATACAAATATATGGATAACCAAGCTGTTGAAGTACTTTTGATACAGAAGGATCACTCTTCGTTCAATAGAAGGTCAAGACAGAAAGGTTGTTTTATGCGAAGGATTCATAAGAGTCACAAGGAACATGTAACAAGAGAAACTTCCGATTACCAAAATCATAGTCGCTCTTCGAACATGTTAGAGGAACTAAAGAAACTCTTTATTCATCCAGGTCTATCAAAATCTTTGCCAGCAATCATGATATCAGTTTACACCACTAAGATGAATATATAAGAAGATTCCCGATGACACGAGGAAAAAGAAACTTCATTCTCAGACTTCCGTTACTTGGCACAAAAAGATGCTTCCCAAAATAAAAGGGTTTGGAAGATCGACTGAGAGACATTTAGAAACACTACTTTAAATGTTCTCCTTGATGTTCGAGAAAGGGGACATTAAGTAAAGGTTGGAATTTGGATACAAAGGAAGCCATGAGAACAACTTCTATAACAAATCACAGAAAAGGCCTCATGAAGAGTGGTTGTTGTTGCTGAATCAAGAGAATGTGACAAGCGGTCTTCCGTCTAATTGTTTCAACCATTTCATCAATCTTGCTGGATTTTCAAAGAGACCTATGTCAAAACCTTGAAGAACACCAATTAATGTTGCTGCTTGATATTCAGCTCTGGTTAGGTGGAATGATACTTCAGACTCCGCATGTCCGAATAGAAAGGTTGCAACATTTACCACAAAGCTAAAATTACTAGATTCTCAAGACATGGACTACATTGTCAAGCTCTAAAAGATGAGCTAGGTTGCAAAACTCATGTATTAACAAGTTATCAGGAGACAATTGCACATATATGAATTTCTTGCAAATAAACACAACTGGATCCTTATTGGGAAACATTTAGGAGGATATTGAAGTTTGTAGTACTTCTTCTCTTCCATGACAAATCATCAGTGGCTTACCATGCTCAGAGGATGTACTCGAAATGTGAAGGTATCAACCTGCCATATCAAGAATACTTTGCACACACTTGACTGACTTGAAATGATTCCTAAGGAAACAAAGATAACTCTACTCGAATCCACGGCGACATCTTCCAACAATTGCACGTGAACCAGAGAAGGTTACTTCTAATATCTAGAATACATCATTCGAGATAACACGAAGACAATTCTGAAAATTTTCCAACATTAATGCTAACTATTCCATATGAATCTCTGTCTAGCTTGGGGAGGATAAGGATGCCATCAATGGGCCAATAACAAACTTATCATAATACTACAAGAAGATGGACTCATATATTATATGAGCAAGACATCGATGCTAGTCGGACCAGAGGACATGAATATGTGCCCAGGTGAAACATTGTGAGTAAATACATCATCAGGATAGTCCCTGGGACTAAGTTTGATTTGACAATAGCCTGAATCAAATCAAAGGTGGGGACGATAAAATTTCCACGAAGAAAACACTATCTTTCTTCAGCTCGAACAAAACTAGACATCCCTTTAGTAGGAACAAGTCTGATAGAACTTTTGTCTTACAACTCTCCAAGTTGTTGTTTAAGCTTAACCAACTATTTCGGGACTATCCAGTATGTATTCTTGGAGAAAAGAGCAGTTCAGAGAACCGACTTACTCAAGAACTTGACAACACGGTCATCTGGCAACATGGAAATACTTCCAGAAGACATCTACAATATCACGAACCACCGTTATGTCACTTAGTTCGAGAGGAAACTTGCTTGATAAGGCAAGAATACATAGTCTCAGAGCTTTGGCACGAGCTTAACTCTTTGACCGAAGAGAGTATACCAAAATAATGGACTTGGTAGCATAGTTAAACTACCCTTAGTGATAGTTATTAGCTTTGCGACAAGTAAATAATGAAGAACGAAAATAAAATCACAGCAAGGGGGACACGGATTTAACGTGGAAAACCCTCTCCAACAAAGAGAAGGGAAAAAACACGGGCGCCATCCAATGAAACTTGACTATAATGGGGAGTGTTTACACAATGCCTGGGATTTCACAGATGCAACTTATCCCATCCGGCGGCTTACAATAAGTATATATAGCGGTGGTAACCTAGGTCATCAACGATCCGCATCGGCCCAAGCCTCCGGCGACGGGCCTCGCTCCGCTCCGTCAGAAGTTGGCATGTACTTTTTAGAATTTGGATCAACATATAACAAACTCCACCTTGAGACAAATTCCTTCTTGTAGCATCAACAGTAATCATCTCCCTGAACAAACAAAGAAAACACTTTCGGCGCCAATAGCCTCTTGGGCTAAGCAGTTATACCAACTAAGCTTGAGCATAGCTCAAACTTAGCAACAGGAACAAGCTTTGTCATCATATCAGCAGGATTATCATGAGTGCTTATATTGCATACCTTCAGCGTACCTCGTGCAACAACATCACGAACATAATGGTACTTGATATCAATGTGCTTTGTTCTCTCATGGAACATATGATCCTTAGTAAGGTAAATAGCACTTTGATTGTCATAGAACAGGTTAATGCAAGAATCATCCTGACAAAGCTCAGCATACAAACCTTTCAACCAAACAAACTCTTTGCAAGCTTCAGCAACAGCCATATATTATGCTTCGGTTGTAGATAGAGGAACAACTGGTTGCAGTGTTTCCTTCCAACTCACGGCACATCCACCTACCGTGAACACATAACCTGTGAGGGACCTCCTCTTATCCAAGACGGCAGCAAAATATGAATCCACATAGCCTGCGAGTCCCTCATCAGTCTTGCCAAACTTCAAGCAAGCGTTGGATGTGCCACAGAGGTACCTGAAAATCCACTGAACAACTTTCCAATGTTCTTTACCAGGATTAGCCATGTAACAACTCACCAAACTCATAGCATATGATAAATCAGGGCGAGAGCAAACCATGGCATACATCAAGGAACCAACAACACTAGAATAAGGAACTCGAGACATGTACTCAATATCTTCATCAGAACTAGGACATTGCAATGCTGACAATTTAAAGTGAGGAGCAACAAGAGTACTAATAGACTTTGCATCATGCATATTAAAACGTTGAAGAACTTTCTCAACATAACTTTGCTGACTAAGAAATAGCAACCTAGATTTTCTGTCCCATTTCATTTCCATACCTAGGATTTTCTTAGCAGCACCAAGATATTTCATCTCAAATTCACTACTTAGGTGTGCCTTCAAAGTAGTGATTTCTTTCATGATCTTGGCAGTAATTAACATATCATCAGCATATAACAGCAAGCATATAGGTGACCCATCAACAAACTTAATATAAACACAGCTATCAAACTGAGACCTCTTAAAACCTTGTGAGATCATAAATGAATCAAACCTTTTGTACCACTGTCTTGGAGATTGCTGCAAACCATAAAGCGACCTTTTCAATTTGCACACAAAATCCTCTTTTCCAAGAACTATGAACCTTTCAGGTTGGTCCATGTAAATCTCCTCCTCCAGTTCACCATGCAGGAAAGCAGTCTTTACATCTAGCTACTCAAGCTCAAGATAATCCATAGCAACAATACCAAAGAAAGTACGAATAGATCTATGCTTCACAATCAGATAGAAAACATCATTATAGTCAATACCTGGAATCTGACTAAAACCTTTTGCTACTAACCTTGCCTTAAACCTTGGAGGCTCATTAGGAGACAAACCTTCCTTTCTCTTGTATATCCACTTACAACGGACGACCTTCTTCTTTTTAGGCAAACACACAACTTCCCATGTGCCATTCTTATCAAGCGATTGCATCTCTTCTTGCATAGCAGAAACCCACTTTTTGCAGTCAACGGATGCAACAACCTCATTGTATGTAGTAGGTTCAGTATCATGCTCCACCAGTTCAGCACAACTCAAAGAATAATGAGCAATATCACACTCTTCAATTAAACAACGAGGTGGAACTATGTTACGCATCGGTCTATCAGCAGCAATAGATTCATGTGGATGCTGCAAAATAGTAGGTGAGTGCTGAACAACATCATTATCAATATTTTCCTCATGAGTATCATAAACAGCAACATTATTATCAACAGATTTCTACAGGTGCTCCACCTGCACACGAACTCCCTCCTCTCCAATAGAAACGGGAGAGGGATCTAACGGCAAGCTATCATGATACATAACGGATTCATTGAAAACAACGTTTCTACTCAACAAAATCTTTTTAGTTTCAGGATTCCATAGTTTATATGCCTTAACTCCTGAACCATAACCAAGGAATATGCACTTGACAGCTCTAGGCTCTAACTTTCCATCATCAACATGAGCATAAGCAGTGCAACCAAAAACTCTCAACTGTGAATAATCAGCAGGCGAACCTGACCATACCTCAATAGGAGTTTTCTTCTCAAGTGGAATAGAAGGTGACATGTTGATGAGGTAACACGCTGTGTTGGCCGCTTCAGCCCAGAAACGTCTATGCATACCTGCGTTGGACAACATACAGCAAGCCCTCGAGATGATGGTCCTGTTCATGCGCTCAGCCACGCCATTCTGCTGAGGAGTGTAAGGGATGGTGTGGTGCCTGATCATACCATCATTACTGCAAAACTCCTCAAACTCATTAGAACAGAATTCCATATCATTGTCAGTATGTAGTACCTTTACCTTCTTTTCAGTTTTCTTTTCTACCATAACTTTCCACTTCTTAAAAGCATCAAAAACATCAAATTTATGTTTCAGAAAATATGGCCACACTTTTCTTGAGTAGTCATCAATAATAGTAAGCATGTAATTAGTGCCACCAATAGATGTCTTACGGGAAGGCCCCCATACATCAGCATGCACATAATCTAAAATGCCTTTGGTGGTATGAACGGAAGCATTGAATTTAACTCTTTTGTGCTTACCAAAAACGCAGTGCTCACAGAAATCAAACTTACCCAAGTTGCACCCATCAATCATCTCTCTCCTAACCAATTCTTCCATGCCATGTTCCCTCATATTTCCAAGACGCATATGCCACAGATTTGTTTTACCAAAATCATCAGAATCATTAGAAGTAACAGCAGCAGCAATGCCAGGCAAAGTGCTACCTCTAAGAACATATAACTTAGCAGAATTCATATCACCTATCATGTGAATAAGAGAACCTTTTGATACCTTTAACAATCTACGCCCACCAGCGTACTTGTATCCATCAACATCCATGGTACTCAGGGAGATCAGATTTCTGGCCATGCTTGGTATGTGCTTCACCTCATTCAACGTACGCGTCACGCCATCATGTGTCTTGATCTTAACAGATCCAACTCCGACAATATGGCACGGGCTGTCATTCCCCACATGTACAAAATCTCCAGTCTGCATAGACTCATATGAACTGAACCAATCTTTGTTACAGCAAATATGAAACGAACATGCAGTATCAAGTATCCATTGATCATCACGAGAAGCACAAGCAGCAAAAATGGCTAAACATTCACCATCAGAACTATCACCAGAAACAACAACAGCCTTACCATTACCTTGATCCTTATCTTTCGGTTGGTAAGTACCGTTCCTTTTCTCCTTATTCTGCAGCTTCCAACAATCATCAATAACATGATTAGATTTCTTACAATACCTACAGAACTTGTCCTTTCCCTTGGACTTCGAACGACTTCTGCCGTCTTTTCTCTTATCTCGGTTGCCATGGTTGTTAAATCTCTGCTCGGTCCTCCCATGAACCTGCAGAGCTTTAGCCTTTGAAGACGCCCCATCTGCCTGCACCATGGATTTCATCTTTTCCCTCTGTTTGAGGGAATCTTGCACTTCATCAAGGGTTGTCTTATCATGGCTCCACAACATTGTATCACGAAAGTGAGTATAAGAACTAGGCAGCGAGCATAAGAGTAATAGAGCTAGATCCTCATCATCATATTTTACTTCCATAGATTGCAAGTTAGAAATAATCTCTCTGAAAAGAGATAAGTGATTCATTACTGATCCACCTTCCTGCAATCTATGCGAGAACAACTTCATCTTCACATGCATCTTACTGGTTAGATCCTTTGACATGCAGATCGATTCCAGTTTTCCCCAAAGGGCAGCAGCAGATTTCTCTGTCAAGACTTCCTACAAAATATTATTGGATAGATGAAATTGAATCATAGACAAATCCTTACGGTCCTTCCGCTTCTCTTCGTCAGACCAGCTCTTAGCATCCTTTTCCCCGAATCCATCCAACGCATCATCCAGATCTGAAGTTTGGGCGAGAATCGCCCGCAACTTCACCTGCCACAAGCAGAATCTTGTGGAGTAGTCCAGCTGCGGTAGATCAAACTTCAATGACGACATGTCACAAACCCTAGATTAGAACCTAGGACTCTAATACCACTTTTTAGCTTTGCGACAAGTAAATAATGAAGAACGAAAACAAAATCGCAGCAAGGGGGACACGGATTTAACGTGGAAAACCCTCTCCAACAAAGAGAATGGAAAAACCACGGGCGCTAGCCAGCGAAACTTCACTATAACAGGGAGCGTTTACCCAACGCCAGGGATTTCACAGATGCAACTTATCCCAGCCGGCGGCTTACAAGAAGTATATATAGCGGTGGTAACCTAGGTCATCAACGATCCGCATCGGCCCAAGCCTCCGACGAATAAGGCTTGAGAAATAAAGCTATACAAAATAAGGAAATGAAAGAGGAAGAGAATGAACCAGACAAATACCGTTTAAGTGCCATAAAATATACCAGCTTACAAATCAGCGCTGTTATTTTCTTTAACAATATTCAAATAATGGGGAGGTGAATGAGAGCTCATGCTCTGACACATAACTGGATGTTGTATGTTACCACATAAAACAAGACAAAACATACCTGATGATAACACCAAGTAAGCTACAACAAAAAGTTCATTAGGTAGTGGCTGCATGAGCTAGCCTTGATGCTACATGGATAGACATACATGTAAATAAAAGCAATATTTAGTCTCTAAAGTAGAATATGATTCTGCAGTGGTGAACCGATTGAAGCAATAATGAATCAGTTATACACTACATGGAGCATGAATGAGATATCGAGTTGGTATATGAAAAGGCATTCCCATATGTAGCATCTTGTGTTTATCCAATATATATACATCAATCCTTGCTAATGGATGGCAGAACTCCAGTTTCTCTCCCTCTCTTCAGGGAAGTGCACGTGACTTCCCCTCACCAAGTTAACATTTCATTGTTGATGAAAAATAATTCCAAAATCCTTTTCATAATGAAATGAAAGAATTTGAAAGGATCAAACTTACTAAAAAGAATGCATCCTCACCATACAATACTGTCCATTCGAGCATGATCATACTTGGTTGACTCGATAGCATACTCAAGTAAGGTCAAGTTCCATGCAGCCAGTCTCTCAAAGATAGGTCGACCGATCCCTGTTAAGCAATGGCTTCAGTGTGCGTGCAATTAGGAGTTGTCCTGAGAGACAACGCAAAACCTTCAGTGCTCTTTGCATCAGTGAACGTGCAATCAGTACTAAGAAGCACCCTGTCCGGAGGCAGCAGTGAGACCCAAAGATGTTTATAATCTACAAAGACAATGCATGCTTGGGGTTGAAGAACTACACCTATTCAGAGATATGGCATAGTGCCTGGTATTGGAATTCATCTACCAAAAGCCGCCTCTCATCATGGTTCTTGTTTTTTCGTCCATGCTACGTACCGACAGTAACTGATGGGCAACGCTAGGGATTTTAATTTTCTTTCATCAGGCAATTTCAGAATATGGCACATCAATCATCAGCGGAGACCTCCATTGGAGCACCTGCAGTATATTATCCTCAAGCATCAGCCAAAATATTTCGACATCTGTACCAACACAGACATTGATATAGATCACAAACTTCCGTAGTGAGAAAAAAATAGATGGCAAACGGTCGGCCAGATAATACACTCAGCACGACGTGTGTAAGGGGGTGGTAAGAGAAGAGAACCTACAGGAATCCTCGGTGTCCGCCGCGAAAGCCTGGAGCATGCGCTCCGCCTGATCAATCTGCAAAGCCCGGCATGGAAGATGACGTCACCGATGATGATGTGACGACTGAACTGTGTCTCCACGACGCTGCCGGGTGCACGAGACTCGATGCCTCGATGATGCCTGCTCTAGCCTGACGAAGGGGCGCCAGCCGGCCGTGGGCGACGTGAATGAAAGATTGCGGAAATATAGATTATATTGATATTATAAGAGGTGATTACATCGTGAGCTCTTAGACTGTTTATATAATACTAGAAGACTTGGGGGACAAGAAGACTACTAGAGATAGAATTGAATTATAAACTTAAACTATCAATATATCTAGCTGTAACATACTCCAACACCCCCCGCAGTCGGATCGATAGTGACGTGGACGGTCTGACTAGAGAATAAGCTGAAGGTGAGGTGGTAGCCCTGATGTAGCCGGGAGTGAGGATGCTATAGTTGTGGCCGTTGGGAAAGTTGTCGCCATTGATGAAGTCGATGATGTTGTTATGTTGTGGTCGATGTTGTTGTTGAGCCTAGAGAATTCGTCGTAGTAGTTGAGGTAGACGTAGTTTGAGTCAAAGTAGCTCGACCCGTAATGTCGAGCTTGCCAGACTCAGGAGCATGTTGGGGACGAAGGCACGCATCGGTGTTGCTAATACCGGACGTGCGAAGACAGGGACCATCATGAGCCATGCGTGCCAGAGCTGGATTGAGGAGCAAAGAAAAATTTCCGTAAACGGTCGGTGTAGAAGTTTTTCGTCGTGTCGTAGTAGACGAAGTGGCTGCAAGAAGAAAAATTGAGCACAGACTTGTGCAAATAAAAATTAGACTGCGTCTCTGATGGCCAGGTCGTGGTGGACGAAGACGACGGTGGTAGTTGTCGATGACAATTGAATTGTAGTGGTAGTCAATTTCGGGGATTAGACCCGTATTTTCCGCTTGTATGAGCGCGGCATCACTCGTGGAGAAGAACTTGTTGACGTTGACGATGACCACGATCGTTGGTAGCGGCGACGATGTGGCAATGTTGTCGGTGTAGATGGTTGTCGGCGATGATGACCACGGATGATGAAGGTGCAACCCTTTGTTGACGGCGAGGCACGTACTCAGGGACGTGCGTCCTGGTAGATGTTGGCGAAGACGGGCGTGCGTGGAGATGACGTGAGGACGGAGCAGCCAACACAGCGCGTGAAGACGTCCCTTGGGGCGCCGCGCGGAGCCTCCTTGCCACGATCATTGACGATGATTTGCCAGAGTTGAGTCGACGTCGAGGTTGAAGTAGCGGCGCGCGATGACGACATGTGGCTGTGGACGATGCTTTTGGTGGCTAAAAGAAAATTAGATCTAATAGAAAAAAGAAATTTGTTGAAACTACTAAACCGATCTAGAGAATTGAAAGAAAAACTAGCTACGAAATGCGATGCCCTCGGCGGAGATCATGGAGATCGACCTCGCCGGGGGCGGCGTGGCGGAAGCGGTGGCTAAAACCTAGGCCGAGGAGCGACACGTTTCTGATACCATGAAAGATTGTGTAAGTATAGATTGTATTGATATTGCAAGAGGTGATTACATCGTGAGTCCTTAGGCTGTTTATATAGTACTAGAATACTTGAGGGGAGGGGCAAGAAGACTACTAGTGATAATTGGATTACAAACTTAAACTATCAAATATATCTAGCCGTAACATACTCCAACAGGAGATGATGGGGAGGCACGAAGGGTTGGACGGAGAAGAGGATAGGATGAATGGGGCGTGGCGAGGGCCTACTGTGGGCATGCGGAGGTGGGAAGAGGAGATATAGATCGGGGTAGTGTGGTGGAAGCCATGGATGGACTATGGTATAGATAGGGAGCGAGAGCAATTACCGTCTTTGACCATCTTGGCAAAGTAATTCTGGTTAGAATCAATCCGTGAAATCAAGATATGCAAGCAAACGCATGGGGTTTGTATTTTCCTCTACGGTGGAGTATGTTTAGCCATTCTAAATTACTACGTGCACCTAGATCACGGATTAGGTTAATGCTAACTATTAGATTGAGTTAGTGGGCCTAATCATGTGGTGGTAATTGGTCCGTGGGCATTTTGTGGGGTGCGCCTAGAAAAGATAATGTTTGCTCTTTTATAAGTAGTAGAGATGAGAATTCATGAAAACACATGCAAGGTAAACCAAGTTGATCATCCTTCTATTTGTTATTTGTTTTATGTTATTGCTAAAACCTTGTAGGCACGTGATAAGTTTACTAGAGTTAATAAGGAGGACATGATGGTCCTCGCTAAAGCTGCAATTCCTTACTATAATTTGACGGCAAATTTGGGCGCCCTTCTTTTGTTTTATCTTCACCATCAGGGGCTTGAATCTCGTGGTCCCATATGCGGAGTAGGAGTCATAACCATGCTTGAACAGACGCTCCATGTAAACATAGGTAACATCCAACCGATGTCTGGAAACCGCCGTCTTGGTTTTTCTACTCTTAGAGCATGTGGTACGATTTCAAGAATTAATGGTAGATATCTCTTCGATATACCTGGAGCGGATCACTTGATCCCTGCTCCTTTTGCCTAATGGTCTCTTCTCTATTGAGGAGGAACATTTGTGTTATGATGCGCAGGTTGAAGAAAATCTACCGCAACAAGAAGTACCCGTAGATGGAGAAGAGGAAGATGAAAGAGTGGAACAAGAAGGGCCCAAACAAAATGTGCAGCCACCAAATTTCTACACCACTTATGATGATATCTATGGCCTTGAAGAGAATATCCACAATATTAAAAACCTCTCCATAAACCTTCGAGATCCTACTATCAATCTCGCCACTAACTTCCATGATTCGAGCAGCCAATGGAACATGGGTAACTATCCACCACCACAATAAGCAACAAAAGGGCTTGCAAAATCCTGAGCTTGGGATGTGTCCCTAGGAAATTTTATTTGTGTAATAACGAGGTTGTACTCTAGCTCCTTATGAGCTTTGAAACACTCATGTTGGTCTATTCCAACACTTCTCCTTTTGCTTTTTAGTTTGCTTTTATTTGATTTAGTTTTAATTTGTTTTGTTTTTGTTTTCTGAGTCACTTACTTGGTCGCAAGTTCTTTTCTATTCTTTCAACCCCATCCTCAAAAATACAAAAATATTTTCCCCTTTTACTTGTTCATGAAAATGGATTTAAACCTTGCCTCTTTGCTTCAATATTATTACAAGAGTGATTTTACTTGAGTTTTGAAGGAACACATCCCTATAAGGAAGAGGATTATAGAGTCACTCATGAGAGGTATGTCCTATGTATCCCACTTTTGAAGTTTGAATTGTTTATCTTAGTTAGTTGATTTGCTAAGATGCTATGCTAGTGGGAGTAACTCAAAATAGTTAGAATAAAGCTTATTATTTGTATGAATGATTAGTTGTGGAAGATTTTGCTCTAGTTCTTGTAGTTAACCGATTCTTGCCTTGGAAATAAATTTGCCAAACAAGTACAACAAGAAAAAGTCTGAAATTTTATGACTTGTTTGATGTGTGATTGTCTTGAGAGTTTACCTTTGAAGATACTTAACCCCATAGACGTTTTTATAGACTTGAAGACACTCTTAAAAGGAGTTATTTGATTGAAATTAAGTCTAGTGGTAATTGTGATGCATGCCAAAGCTAACCTTGTGGATCAAACCATGATATTATTTAAAAAGTTCTGTGTTTCCCATGCACACCTTTGGATACCAACAACTCCGCTAGCTTTTGAACGACCTATGGTATAATCCTAGATTTTGGTTCTGAGTTGATGACATGGGTGTCATACGTGTCACCGTATGTGTAACATCCCAATTTCAGCAACCCTGATTAGTTGTCCAGAATGCAAAAATCAGGGGGAACAATTTTTTTATTGTTTAGGGATAAAGTGGTTGCCTGTTGTTTGACTATGTTTATGATTATGATTCTGTATTAGAAGATATACTCCTTACCTCAACACCAGTTGACAAAAGTTACTTCCCAAAACTGTCTTGGCCTAATTTCCATATTATCAAATGTTCTGGCATTTCAAGACCTGAGCCAAGAAGCCTTTGCAAACCAACTATTTTAGTAGGTTCTATTTCCCTAAACTATGGAGAGCAACCTATTATAATCTCCTTATGTTTTATAGACAGAACCTTCAACCATTCTTATCTCTAGGTTTCCCAAAACCTCCTTTTAAAGCTTTTGAATTCTACTCTTGGTAGGAATACCGATGACTCTTACCTTACTCAACTCCAACCTTTCAAAATTGCCCATCCTTACCTCAAGCTAAGCTTGATGGTAACCCTAGTAGTAGTTGATTTGTTTGTAAGGTGAGTTACCATGATCTGCTATTTGACTTGATTGCTTAGAAGTAGTATGAGATACTATAGGAGCTCATCCACTAGGATTGAGATACTTTAAAAACCACCAAACCCTAAGCAATAATACAATCTAGATCTAATCTCTAGCCACCAGGTGATCATCTAAAACCCTTAACCAGATCAATTCTACAGTGATCCATTCTAGAAGTTTCCAAGTCAATGAAGACCAATATCAAGCATGGATCCCTTATACTCAATCTACTATTCAACCTCATCCACTTGATGATGCTTTGGTATCTTGCTATCCATCAAAAGCCTTCCCTCTCTTAATCTAGTCAAAATCCCTAAATCTGCCAAATTTGGCTAAGTTTGGAAAACTATTTCCAACATCACCTTTTTGAATGCCTCCCTTTCTCAAACCATGTGCATTTTTGGAAATGAATATGAATCATCTTGTTACCCATATTAAGGACTACCAAGGACCACTCTTGCCCTTGGTTAGATCATCCTCCAACCAACCTGTTCTTGATGGTTCTGCATGCAAGAAAATAACTATTCCTGCAAATCTAGTCAACATGCCTACTTTGACAGAAGCTCACGCCATCATTCAACCTTCTATGTACCAACTCTTTGCATGGTTGTGTTCTACTCATATAGGTCTACCAATATCTACTTCACTTGTTCCAAGTGGATCTTTGTGCTTCTTAAACCCACAAGGTTTCGAAGGCTAGTTGATAATCTGCCTTGGCAGGCTTATTTTATTCAAAGTTTGAAATCAATTCTTGGTGAACTGAAGCAAGATCAAGATAAAACCTTTATCCATGTTGATGTAAATCACTTGGTATACCCATCTATCTATCCCATGCACCAAGGGGAGATCCGAGCTCCAAGATCACAAGGTTTTGGTGGCATGAAAACAATCTTACCCAAGATCCTTAAATCTCTAGTTTTCACCAAAATCAACTTGGATTCTCCAATCCCAAAGTGGTAAATGCTTGTTACACCTTGTATACATCATCTACCTTGATCATCAAGATTTATCAAATATTATCCATAATTATTATGGCTCCAAATCTAATTAATCTATTTAATAGACAAAATCTCCAAAACTCCTTTCCCAGGGGAAAGCTTGGTTTTTGCCAAAACACTTCCCCAACTTTTAGCTCAATTGAGATCCATAAATCATACTATATCTTCCCACCTCAAAAATAAATATTTTTGAATACTTTTATTAATTATTTTTGCCTATTTTCTTAAATGGCCAAAATGTAATAATAATTGCCTTAAATACTTTTAAGCCACAATAAATCTTGGGAAAATTCCCCTAAGTGTGTATTCACATTTGGGACCCTCTCACACAAAAAACCAACCTTGTCCAATGTAAAAATATCAAATGAGATTCTAGAAACTACTTCTGCATTTAGTGAATAAATGATTCTAAGTGGGCTTAAAATCCTCTGAAAAATCCTAATTAATTCCTAGGGTTATGCATTGACCCTATCTACATCCCAGTACCATTTACTCATCCTATCAAGGACAAGTTTCTAAACTTCCTCCAAAATCACCTATTTACTCAATTTGGCAAACCTAGCTAGTATTGAGCTAAACCAAGACCAAACCATCACCAAAGCTTGTCAAGCACTCCTCTCCAGCCACCATGACCCTCCTGGTCGTCACCACTGTAGCACTAGAGTACCACCATCACACATCTACTTGTCCTTTACCCTTGGAATAGTAGAGAGAGAGACAACCACAGCTTACAAAGATATGCCCCATTTAAATTACCACTGCTGCCCTCTACCCTCTCTGCTCGACCAGAGCCCCACACTCCCTCTCTCCACTGACCCCGGCACCCAATGAGGAGGCCATGGACCTGCCCCTGCCCTCCCATGGACATATTCCATCATACACCCTCCCCCCTCGAGTTAAATAGGCCAGAGGCTATCCAGCCTGCCTCTGCCCCCTCATTGTCCTCCCCTCCCCTCCACTTACCTCCCTAGAGCCCCCTCTCCTCCTCCCTTGCTCTGTTCTGCTCGAGAGAAGGAGAAAAAGGAGAATATCGGCCATTGCCAAGATCTGCTCGTGGTGCTCCCATCCCTGCTCCCCTCCCTCTGCAAGCTGTTATTTCGGAACCCCCTGGCTCCCCTGAAACTAACCCTGTCCTTGTCGTCGACATGCAGCAACCGCAGCAGTCTCTCCGGTGAGCACCGAAGCAGATCTCGTGGTGGCAGAGGCAGGTGACGCCCTCCTTCATCAAACCCCACCGTGCCGCCCCTCTACTTTGTCGCCGTCGTCGACCGCCTCATCTCCGCCATTCACCTTCGCCGGAGATGGCCCCCTAGTAAGCTCCCTGACCCCGCTGGCGCCGCCCCTAGGATTCCTCCCCGTCGTGTTCAGACAGAGGAACGAGAAGAGTGTGAGCCGTTGATCTCCTCTGGATCGGACGGCCCACAACTCTCCTTACCCCTTCACCCTCCTGCACTCACTGGCAGGCGGGCCCCGCCTGTCGGGTTTGAAAGCCCTCTCCCGCGTGCAGCCTCACCCCAGATGGGCCGGATCTGAGTTGTGCGGTCCACGTCGGGGAAGATCTGGCCCGCGAAGCCCCTTTTCTTTTCCTTTTTCCTGTATTTTCCAGATCTACAAGTTACCTTCTGGTTTAAATGCAAATAAAAATGGAAAGTAATACTTTTTACCCAGATCTAATTTTTACCAAGTACCATAGTGTTTTGTGCAACATTTAGAACTGGTACTTTTCCAAATGAAAATATCATTATTTACTGACATTAAATCCGCTAAACTATATCTTTCTCACTAAATAATTTCCACATTGAGTTGTACATAACCAAATGGGATGAAACAAAATTTCCTTGAAAGGTAGTTGATATACCTATCTAATAGCCCTTCTCTCTAGCTAAGTGGAGTTATAGATCTGAAGATATAAAAATGACAAATTTAATTATTTTCTGTGTTTAGAA
The DNA here is from genome assembly GCA_910589775.1 of Avena eriantha. Taxonomy (NCBI): domain Eukaryota; kingdom Viridiplantae; phylum Streptophyta; class Magnoliopsida; order Poales; family Poaceae; genus Avena; species Avena eriantha. The sequence goes on along the minus strand of OU342743.1, from coordinate 534,667,257 downwards.
AATTCCCTAGACCAAACCATGAGTTGTATTGACCTAATTCCAACTCTCTGTGATGTGGTACACTAATGTCTACCAAAATCCAGGAGATCAAATTTTACTGAGGCTCTATTTCATTTTGGTGAATTAATGATCTCTGTATAGTGTTATGTCAATAGAAAAAGCACTAAAGGATTTTGAAAACTCCAAAAAGAGTGAATCCAATTTCTATAGAAAGGTATTCAAAATACCTACCTTTTGGCATTGGTTTCCTATCAAAATCTACTGTAGATTAAATATGGTGAAAAAGACAAAAACCCTCTAGAACTGCCTTTGGGAATTTCCTGAGGGCATTCTGGTAAATATTTTGGCATGATTCCAACTCAATTTGGATCAGTACATAAAAATCTACTGAATATCCAAGGAAATAATTTTTGGAGCTCCAGAACTTTTCTGGTGAATTATTTCCTAAAACTAGAGCTTTTATCACTAGAAAATTCATAAGAAATTAAAGAAAAGTGATAAAATCATGAAACCACTTTTGTTGGTTTTGTTATTCCTCTACCTACATGTTGATATCATTTTTGTACATTGATATCATACAGACCCAAGCCTGAGTTCAAAACCCCTTTATTAGGTGGTATTTGGCAACTAAACCATTAAACAAGTTCCACAAATGCCTTTCCTTTTTCTTCCAATTGCAACAAACTCAATCTATCAAACCTAATGTTTTGAATAGTGTGTGCATGTTAGTTGCTGTATTGTCTTGTTGATTGTAGGCCTTGTATTGATGGTGCTTTTGTTCGTTTGCATGTGTTGTCTGGACGACGATAGTTGCGATGAAATCGGAGAGCAGGAGAAATAGTAATTATTATTGGAATTATGGGTATTCTAAGGAAGAAGTCCAGGGACATATACTGCCAGATTGCTGATCATCAAGCAAGCCACCTTCTTGCTCATAAGCCTTGTCCTACTGTTTTACTTATGCATGTTTTATCTACTGTTTATTAAAACTGCACTGTTTTACTATATGTTGATGTATATATAGTAGTGGTTTGGCTCCTCCAAACTATTACACTTTTGTACTATTAAGTACTACCCCCTTGATGACACCTCCTTGTCCCTAGTATGGTAGATGGTGTAACACACCATACCCTTGGAGACCCCGTTTTAGCCTAAGCAAAGCTATCGGATGGGAAGACCCCGGAAAAGTTTTACCAAATGTTTTATGATAAAACCTTGGTGAGGTGGGACCTCCCAAGAGATGTTGAGAAAGAAAAAGGTTTTGTTTTACGAAATGATGAAGGAAAGCTGTAGGAAAAGTGTTTACAAAAACACACCCGGTTCTTTGCAGTTTTGCTAGAACAATTAACCCATGCAACCACATTACTCTGGAATGGGACAGGGCTGGATTTGATGTTTGTCTATTCTGGTATAAGCTGCCTCACAACTATTACAGGGGATCGCGATCCCCGCAGGCTGGGCTTTCTCCCTTAAAGGTCCATGTGGGACATCGACCTAGAGAAGGAACGAACTATTTGCGGGCAACCAGGCTGTGGTTTATGAAAATAACACACATGCAATAACACTGGTGGATCCATGTGGTTTATGAAAAGAATAGACATGCAATGACTCTAGTGGATCCATATGTGGTTTATGAAAAGAACACACATGAAATGACTCTAGTGGATACTTATGTGGTTTGTGAAAAGAACAGACATGCAATGACTCTAGATGTGGTTAATGAAAAGAACACACATGCAATAACACTGGTGGATCCATATGTGTTTTATAGGAAAAGAACACACATTCAATGACATTGGTGGATCCATATGTGGGTTGTGAAAAGAACACACATGTTCCTGTGGTTTATGAAAAGAATAGACATACAATGACTTTGGTGAATCCATATATGGTTTATGAAAAGAACATACATGCAATGACTCGAGTGGATCAATATGTGGTTTGTGAAAAGAACAGACATGCAATGACTCTAGTTGTGGTTAATGAAAAGAACACACATGCAATGACTCTAGCTGTGGTTTATGAAAATAACACACATGCAATGACACTGGTGGATCCATCTGGTTGATGAAAACAACAGACATGCAATGACTCTGGTGGATCCATATGTGGTTTGTGATAAGAACACACATGAAATGACTCTAGTGGATCCTTATGTGGTTTGTGAAAAGAATAGACATGCAATGACTCTAGCTATGGTTAATGAAAATAACATACATGCAATGACACTAGGGGATCCATATGTGGTTTGTGAAAAGAACACACATTCAATGACACCGGTGGATCCATATGTGGTCTATGAAAAGAACACACATGCAATGACTCTAGTCGTGGTTTTTGAAAGAACACACATCCACTGACTCTAGTTGTGGTTTATTAAAAGAACACACATGCAATGACACTGGTGGATCCATGTGGTTTATGAAAAGAACAAACATGTAATGACTCTGGTGGATCCATATGTGGTTTATGAAAAGAACAGACATGCAATGACTCAAGTGGATCCATATGTAGTTTGTGAAAAGAACACACATGCAATGACTCTAGTTGTGGTTAATGAAAAGAACACACATGCAATGACACTAGGGGATCCATATATGGTTAATGAAAAGAACACACATGCAATGACACTAGTGGATCCATATGTGGTTTGTGAAAAGAACACACATGCAATGACGCTGGTGGATCCATATGTGGTTTCTGAAAAGAACACATATGCAATGGCACTGGTGGATCCATATGTAGTTTGGGAAAAGAACATACATTCGCTGACTCTAGTTGTTAAGAACACACATGCAATGACACTGGAGGATCCATATGTATTCCAGGAATAGAACACACATTCAATGACACTAGTGGATCCATATGTGGTTTGTGAAAAGAACACACATGCTCATGTGGTTTATGAAAAGAACAGACATGCAATGACTCTGGTGGATCCGTATGTGGTTTATGAAAAGAACATGCATGCAATGAATCTGGTGGATCCATATGTGGTTTGTGAAAATAATAGACATGCAATGACTCTAGTAGTGGTTAATGAATAGAACACACATGCAATGACTCTAGTTGTGGTTTATGAAAAGAACACACATGCAATGACACTAGTGGAACAATGTGGTTTCTGAAAAGAACAGACATGTAATGACTCTGGTGGATCCATATGTTTTTTTGAAAAGAACACAGATGAAATGACTCTAGTGGATCCTTATGTGGTTTGTGAAAAGAACAGACATGTAATGACTCTAGTTGTGGTTAATGAAAAGAACACAGATGCAATGACATTAGGGGATCCATATGTGGTTTGTGAAAAGAACACAAATTCAATGACACTGGTGGATCCATATGTGGTTTGTGAAAAGAACACACATGCAATGACTCTAATTGTGGTTTATGAAAAGAAGACACATCCAATTACTCTATTTGTGGTTTATTAAAAGAACAAACATGCAATGACACTGGTGGATCCATGTGGTTTATGAAAAGAACATACATGCAATGACTCTAGTGGATCCATATGTGGTTTATGAAAATAACAGACTTCAATGACTTTGGTGGATCCATATGTAGTTTGTGAAAAGAACAGACATGCAACGACTCTAGCTGTGGTTAATGAAAAGAACACACATGCAATAACACTGGTGGATCCATATGTGTTTTATAGGAAAAGAAGACACATTCAATGACACTAGTGGATCCATATGTGGTTTGTGAAAAGAACACACATGCTCATGTGGTTTATGAAAAGAATAGACATGCAATGACTCTGGTGAATCCATATATGGTTTATGAAAATAATATGCATGCAATGACTCGAGTGGATTCATATGTGGTTTGTGAAAAGAACAGACATGCAATGACTCTAGTTGTGGTTAATGAAAAGAGCACACATGCAATGACTCTAGCTGTGGTTTATGAAAAGAACACACATGCAATGACACTGGTGGATCCATGTGGTTCATGAAAACAACAGACATGCAATGACTCTGGTGGATCCATATGTGGTTTGTGAAAAGAAAACACATGAAATGACTCTAGTGGATCCTTATGTGGTTTGTGAAAAGAATACACATGCAATGACTCTAGCTATGGTTAATGAAAATAACATACATGCAATGACACTAGGGGATCCATATGTGGTTTGTGAAAAAAACACACATTCAATGACACCGGTGGATCCATATGTGGTCTATGAAAAGAACACACATGCAATAACTCTAGTTGTGGTTTTTGAAAGAACACACATCCAATGACTCTAGTTGTGGTTTATTAAAAGAACACACATGCAATGACACTAGTGGATCCATGTGGTTTATGAAAGGAACAGACATGTAATGACTCTGGTGGATCCATATGTGGTTTATGAAAACAACAGACATGCAATGACTCAAGTGGATCCATATGTGGGTTGTGAAAAGAACACACATGCAATGACTCTAGTTGTGGTTAATGAAAAGAACACACATGCAATGACACTAGGGGATCCATATATGGTTGATGAAAAGAACACACATGCAATGACACTAGTGGATCCATATGTGGTTTGTGAAAAGAACACACATGCAATGACCCTTGTGGATCCATATGTGGTTTCTGAAAAGAACACACATGCAATGGCACTGGTGGATCCATATGTGGTTTGGGAAAAGAACATACATTCGCTAACTCTAGTTGTTGTTCATGAACAGAACACACATTCAATGCCACTGGTGCATCCATACGTATTCTAGGAATAGAACACACATTCAATGACACTAGTGGATCCATATGTGGTTTGTGAAAAGAACACACATGCTCATGTGGTTTATGAAAAGAACAGACATGCAATGACTCTGGTGGATCCGTATGTGGTTTATGAAAAGAACATGCATGCAATGACACTGGTGGATCCATATGTGGTTTGTGAAAATAATAGACATGCAATGAATCTAGCCGTGGTTAATGAATAGAACACACATGCAATGACTCTAGCTGTGGTTTATGAAAAGAACACACATGCAATGACACTGGTGGAACCATGTGGTTTATGAAAAGAACAGACATGTAATGACTCTGGTGGATCCATATGTTTTTTTTGAAAAGAACACACATGAAATGACTCTAGTGTATCCTTATGTGGTTTGTGAAAAGAATAGACATGTAATGACTCTAGTTGTGGTTAATGAAAAGAACACAGATGCAATGACATTCGGGGATCCATTTGTGGTTTGCGAAAAGAACACACATTCCATGACACTGGTGGATCCATATGTGGTTTGTGAACAGAACACACATGCAATGACTCTAATTGTGGTTTATGAAAAGAACACACATCCAATTACTCTATTTTTGGTTTATTAAAAGAACAATCATGCAATGACACTGGTGGATCCATGTTGTTTATGAAAAGAACAGACATGTAATAACTCTAGTGGATCCATATGTGCTTTATGAAAATAACAGACTGCAATGACTTTGGTGGATCCATATGTGGTTTCTGAAAAGAACACACATGCAATGACTCTAGTTGTGGTTAATGAAAAGAACACACATGCAATGACACTAGGGGATCGATATGTGGTTAATGAATAGAACACACATGCAATGGCACTAGTGGATCCATATGTGGTTTGTGAAAATAACACACATGCAATGACATTGGTGGAGCCATATGTGGTCTGTGTAAAGAACACACATGCAATGACACTGGTGGTTTCATATGTGGTTTATGAAAAGAACACACATTCACTAACTCTAGTTGTGGTTCATGAAAATAACACACATGCAATGACACTGGTGGATCCATTTGTGTTTTAGGAAAAGAACACACATTCAATGACATTGGTGGATCCATATGTGGTTTGTGAAAAGAAAACACATGCTCATGTGGTTTATGAAAAGAACAGACATGCAATGACTCTGGTGAATCCATATATGGTTTATGAAAAGAACATGCATGCAATGACTCTGCTGGATCCATATATGGTTTTTGAAAAGAACAGACATGCAATGACTCTAGTTGTGGTTAATGAAAAGAACACACATGCAACGACTCTAGTTGTGGTTTATGAAAAGAACACACATGCAATGACACTTGGGGATCCATATATGGTTAATGAAAAGAACACACATGAAATGACACTAGTGGATCCGTACGTGGTTTGTGAAAATAACACACATGCAATGACGTTGGTGGATCCATATGTGGTTTCTGAAAAGAACACACATGCAATGGCACTGGTAGATCCATATGTGGTTTGGGAAAATAACATACATTCAATGACTCTATTTGTTGGTCATGAAAAGAACACACATGCAATGACACTGGTGGATCCATATGTATTCTAGGAATAGAACACACATTTAATGACACTAGTGGATCCATATGTGGTTTGTGAAAAGAACACACATGCTCATGTGGTTTATGAAAAGAACATACATACAATGACTCTAGTGGATCCGTATGTGGTTTATGAAAAGAACATGCATGCAACGACTCTGGTGGATCCATATCTGGTTTGTAAATAATAGACATGCAATGACTCTAGCTGTGGTTAATGAATAGAACACACATGCAATGACTCTAGTTGTGGTTAATGAAAACAACACACATGCAATGACACTAGGGGATCCATATGTTGTTAATGAAAAGAACACACATGCAATGACTCTAGTTGTGGTTAATGAAAAGAACACACATACAATCACTAGTGGAAAACGGGCCTCCAGTCCCGGCCTGTAAGGGGCTTTAGTCCCGGTCCAGGTTACCGGGACTGGAGGGGCGGGACTAAAGGCCCAGCCACTAGTCCCGACTCTCTTACCAGCCGGGACCAATGGGCATCCACGTGGCTGTCTCTGCGAGCGCTGGGTGCCCTCCCATTAGTCCCGGTTCTTGTTACGAACCGGGACAAATGGTTCTCTGCTGCGGCAGAATTTTAGGCACTTTCTCTGCCGCGTCAGAGAATTCAATTTGTATCCTTTTATTTCATTTCAAAATAGTTTTCTACGCTACCACATACCGTACATGTTCGTGCATACATAAGATAACTTCTCTTAAGATCGAGCATACAAATATATACATGATAGTTACACATGGAGATCACAATTATCGGGACTAGAGCCCGTCTATTCAATTACACGGTCGGGGATCATCGGCGCCTATTCACACTAAATTCTCCGGCATCATCTATCATCTCGTTCATCAAGAATCCTGCCAGTTCTTCAGCAATTTCTACTACGCGTTGCTCTGGTAGGAGTTGATCCCACATTTTCTATATAAGAAAAGGAGATAAATATGAATATCAATCATGATAACAAAAAGTGACGGTAATAAAAATAATGTTATGAATGTATTGCTTACATCGACTCTATAATCATTCAGCTCACTGGTAAACGTACGAATGAACTCGCAAACGTAGAATCCACATAGATTCGTCTTCGGTGGCTGCCTCGCGCACTTTACAAGAATAGAATTCAATCAAAATAATAATCCAGCATCATAATTGTATTGAAACTAGAAGTAAAGAGATGCGCGTACTACTTACCGAGACCGGCTTAAACGTCAGCTTCTCACTAAACTCACCCGTAACCGCACTCTTGAACTGGTTCCAAACCCTACCCGGTAAAGAAAATGAATGAGTTATTTATTACGTGATATCTCAGGAAATCAACGAAAGAGACCGATGTAGCGCGAAAATTACCTCTCGAGCATGTCCTGCATGTCCCTAAACATTTCCAGGGGTCTCTTTAATGGGTCCATGACTTCAACTCTTTCCTTATCAAGTTGAATGTCCATGAGAATCCAGTGGAAACTGTACACGTTTATATATACATGAGTAACTCATCTATTACACTTAACATCGAGTAAGCAAAAGAGAATGTGTACAATAGAGTAAGACCCTCACGCGAAATTGTAAGGAAACAGTATGTGGTCACAGAAATTTTGCTCCGTTAGAAACCTTAGAAGGTTTTCCTGCGTGTCCTCGGGTTTTGTCGTTAGCGTCTGTACATGTATTTTATCTGGGTCAATGAACCCAACACTAAAGATTGACCTTCTTTTACATTCCATGATCTTTATTCTGCATAATAATAGAGTACAAAAGGATATAATTAGGATAATTACATGCAATGAACTGAACAACTAAAAAATGAACAACTTATATATAGACAATGAATTCAACAACTTACAGACAATAGCAACTCATGAGACTTTTGTCGAGTGCGTCGAAAATGTATAACTAGAAGAGTTCTGGAAACTTAACATGGACCTCTTCTTCTCGGAATAATGGACCTCTTCTTCTCGGAAGTAGTAGTCATGTGGGACTTTCGCCATGATTATTATTCTCTCCTGCTTTACGGCTTTCAAGTACCATTTATGTAAACTCCGCATTTGTGTTGGCAGTTTTTGGAACTGCTCAAAGCTGACCAGAGGCTTCCCTGGGACATATGTAGGGACTACCTGAGCCTTGGGTAACTTGTCGTCCTAGGAACCTAGCAATTCCTCAACAGTCACATTCATAGAGGCCGCAAGCTTCGCAACTTCTTCCATATTCTGTTGGGGAATGTCATGGGATACCACCTTGAGGGGTGGGGTCGATTTTTTGGCATGTTCCCCGAGCTGGGGGACGTCCTTTCTTTTCTCGGTTGCACTTTGACCTGATGATTTGCTCCCGCTTACACTTCTACTTGATTTGCTCTTCTTCACTTCCTTCTGAAGTGTGCGTCGATAGTCATCTGGCTTATGGTGCAAGTCATATTGCGATTTTGTGTTCAGAAAAGAAAGTGCATACGCTTTTTGCTTCTCGGTGTATACCGGGGCAGGCTCAGGTTTCTTCTTTTGAAGCTGCGCAACACATTCGGCCTTTAGGATCATGTCGGTTTCCTCATCAGTACGATCGTAAGGTCTGATAGGAAGATTCTTATGAGGTACTCTTGGGAGGGGTGACATTTGTCGTGTTGGGCTCCTGCGTCGTTTAGTACTAATCAGAGGCTGCGGCGGAGATCGAGATGGACTCGGGCTGTGGTGGTCGTAGTCATGGGGTGGGCTTCTTGGAGGTGAAGGTGACATGCGACCACTCGGAGGCGGTGTTGGCTTCGGCGTCCAGCCTAGAAGCTTGATGTTGTTCTTGTCCCACAGAATGATACCACCCAGTACTTCTCCGAGTGTCCTCTCACCTTCAGGTCCAGGGATGTCAAGCTCCATTGAGTCCCACCCCATTGCGCTTTCATCTACAGCAACTTTAGCATAGCCAACTGGAATCACACGGCCATGCCAGCGTGCGCCAGGTGGACAAGATAAAGCACATCCGACCGCCACCTTGATGGATAGGTTCTTCACCTTCTGATGGAGCTCACAAGATGCCTGCTCCTTGATTCCATCCACGGGGTAGCCGAGACCGCCATCTACCATACGTGCATCGTCAGAAGGGACCTCTGATTTAGCCACGCTGCTTCTCCGCTGAGATGGGACGGCGGTAATATCGAGTACAGGATCTTGTAGGCGCGCTGCTACTCGAAGTTCGTCAATCTGTTGCTGATGCATTCGAAGTGTTCCTAGCAACTCGGTGAACCTGTCTCCCTCCTCCTCCTGCCGTCGCCTCTTTGCTCTCTCTCGGCTCCTATAAGTATCTATGTCTTTGGGAAACCCCATCTCCCACGTATAACTAGGGCCAAGGCCTCGTACACGTCCTCCGCGTTCGTCATTCCTGAGGACCTTTGTTAGCAAGTCTTTCTCTCTATCGGGACGGAACTTTGTTGTCCCTGCTTTAATCTCCTTCACCACTTTCTGCCATGTATCCCGGGGTATCCTAATCCTGTCACTGCAAATAAGTCGCCGGTACTTTCGTCATACTCACTCCAATGCCCAAGGAACCAATTCCTTGCCCTCAGATCCCATTCTTCGCGTATTGCTTCTGGAGTGATCCCTTTAGCAAGCAACTCATTCTCTTTAGCATCCCACTTTGGCATGGCAGCCGCGTAGCCCCCTGGCCCCAGGTGATGGTGATATTTCTTCATCGCGGCATTTTTCTTGTTTTTCCCGACATTTCCATAGCAGGTTGTGACTCCTTGTACTTCACAAATGCATCCCAGTTAGCCTGCTGCTTCGTTAGATAGCATTCAAATTTAGGAGTCTTCTTCGTCTTCTGATACTTTTGCCATAATGCTTTCTTCCAGTTCTTGAATAGTTCGGCCATCTTCGTAAGAGTCCACTGCTTGACTTTCTTCCTAAATGCAGCTGTGTCGGCATCATCCTCACATTCTGGCAGGGTGAAATGTGTCATGAGGTCATTCCAAAGACCCTCTTTGCACCTGTCGGCGACATACTCACCCTCTTTCGCCCCTTTGGTCTTATTCCACTCTCGAACGGTGATCGGAATGCAATCCCTAACCATAACTCCGCATTGTTGTTTAAATACAGTTTTAGCCTTTTCGGGTTCCAATGGTTCACCCCGTGGTGATACCTGCGTAATTGTATAACGCGTAGATGCATCCAACTTTTTGGCCGGGCCTCGTTTGGAATATTTTTTGCTCGATGTGGAGGCCTAAGAGAAGAAACATTCGTCAATTTATATATATATACAACTCAGTTAATGCATCTACTGATCACCAGACTTCATATATATATACCTCGCCGTCGGCTTCTCCACCACCAGAGCCGTCGGCTTCTCCTTGATCATTTCGGTCGACCTCCTCTCCCTCACTGGAGGGGTTCAGATAAATCGACGAAGATTCGGGTGGATCAACATGGGGGGTGTAGTTGATCATATCCTCGAGAATTTCTTCCTGTGCTAGGTCTCTCTGGATTGGATCCATAATTTTCTACAAAATGCACACAATAACATTTTTCATTCAATATTGCTGCATAAAATAATACTACACAATAATATGAACACGCAATTTGCTACAATAATACTAAAAAATAGCAAAATTCTAGTGATGCCCTAACCCTAACCCTAAGTCCGGGGGCCCGCGAGCACCACCACCCTAACCCTATCTTCGGGGGCCCGCGAGCACCACCACTCTAACCCTAAGTGCGGTGGCCCGCGAGCACTACCACCCTAACCCTAAGTCCGGTGGCCCGCGAGCACCACCACCCTAACCCTATGTACGGGGGCCCGCGAGCACTACCACCCTAACCCTAAATTCGGGGGCCAGCGAGCACTACCACATTAAACCTAAGTCCGGGGGCCCGCGAGCACTACCACCCTAACCCTAAGTCCGGTGGGCCCGCGAGCACTACCACCCTAACCCTAAGTCCGGTGGCCCACGAGCACCACCACCCTAACCCTATGTTCGGGGGCCCGCGAGCACCACCACCCTAACCCTAAGTCCGGTGGGCCCGCGAGCACTACCACCCTAACCCTAAGTCCGGTGGGCCCGCGAGCACCACCACCCTAACCCTAAGTCTGGGGGCCCGCAAGCACCACCACCCTAACCCTAAGTCCGGGGGCCCGCGAGCACTACCACATTAACCCTAAGTCCGGGGGCCCGCGAGCACTACCACCCTATCCCTAAGTCCGGTGGCCCGCGAGCACCACCACCCTAACCCTAAGTCCGGGGGCCCGCGAGCACTACCGGACTTAGGGTAGTTATTTCTTTAGCTTATCTTTATTTAGCACTAATGCTTGTCTGTCTCAATCGACACTATAATACTACATACTATATAATATATTACTATATATATTATTACTAGTAATAAATATATATACACAAACATATATATATATATACTATATTTATATACTAGTAATAAATATTACAATATAAAAAAGATACAATAAATAAAAAAACATACACTAGAAATTAAAATATACTATACTAGAAATTAATATAAACTATACTAGAAATTAATATAAACTATACTAGAAATTAATAAAAAAAACATACACTAGAAATATAAAAAGATACAAAAAATACTAGTAATAATTCTATCTATCTATTACAAAAAACATACTAGTAATACAAGTAATAATTCTATCTATCTATTACAAAAAAGATACTAGTAATACAAAAAACATACACTAGAAATACTAGTAATAATTCTATCTATTACTAGTAATAATTCTTAATTAATTAATATACAAAAAATACAAGAGAGAGGAGGCAGAGAGCGGGCTCGCTCGCTGGGGCTCGCCGGTCACGGGGCGCCGCCCGGGCTCGCTGGGGGGATGGAGGCAGCGCGAGGGGCTCGCTAGGGCCGGGGACGGAGAGGAGGCAGAGTGCGCGGTGGGGGGAGGCAGCGAGGATTACCTCCCAGCGGCGGCGCGACGCGGCAACACGACGCGCGGGGTACGCGGACGGGCGGAGAGGCGGCGAGGTATTTCGGCAGCCTGGCGGCGTAGTGCTACTCCTCGCTCCGATCGATGGATTCGACCGGGGAAGAAGGCGGCGCCTTAAATACCCCCACCCTTTAGTCCCGGTGCGTGGCTAGAACCGGGACTAAAGGGCCTTTAGTCCCGGTTCTAGCCACGCACCGGGACTAAAGGCTTTGGATGCCTTTTCTCCTGTAGAGCCTTTAGTCCCGGATGGTGTTCTGGGCCGGGACTAAAGGCCCAAATTTGCGCGCGCTGGGCCTAAGTTGGCGCCTGTTTTTTCAAATATTACAATTTGTACTATTAGATTTTTTTAAACATTTGAATTATACAGTTTTTGTATACTTATGAATTTGAGAAAATTTTCAACATGAAAAGTTTTTGAATTTGAATAAGTAATCCAAATCTATTTTCTGTTTTATAAAATAATTATTCTAACTAGTGAAACAAATAACCATTTTGCCATTTCCAATTTAAAAATGCATTAACTATTATATTTTGCATATTTTTGAATCTCACTAAATCTTTAACATGAAAAGTTTTTGAATTTGAATAAGTAATCCAAATCTATTTTCTGTTTTATAAAATAATTATTCTAACTACTGAAACTAATAACCATTTTGCCATTTCCAATTTAAAAATGCATTAAGTATTATATTTTGCATATTTTTGAATCTCACTAAAAATTTAACATAAAAAGTGCTTGAATTTGAATAAGAGATTCAAATCCATTTTCTGTTTTATAAAATAATTATTCTGACTAGTTAAACTATTAACCATTTTGCCATTTTTATGTGATTCCGACGCTCCGGCGGTCTTCCTCCGGCGAAACCCTAGACCGGGGGCCCGGGATCGTCTACCCCTATAGCTTTCTCCGTACGAGGGTAACCCCTTTAGGGTTTAGGGTTTGTGAAAAGAACACACATGCAATGACACTGGTGGATCCTTATGTGGTTTGTGAAAAGAACAGACATGCAATGACTCTAGCTGCGGTTAGTGAAAAGAACACGCATGCAATCACACTGGTGGATCCATATGTGGTTTGTTAAAATAACACACATGCAATGACTCTAGATGTGGTTTGTGAAAAGAACACATATGCAATGACACTGGTGGATTAATCTGCCGCCTCTCTCCACTCATATCTGTCGCCTCTCTCCACTCTATCCCATGGCTTCCACCATACCTCTAAACCCAGGGAGGCGGAGATGGAGTCTTTCACAGGCTAGTAGGAAAATATTTTCCAAGGCGGAACTTCCGAAGATGCCATAGGGCGTGTGCACCAAGGGCATCTTCGAGAAGTTCCACCACGGGAGATTTCCCATCCCTCTCCTCCATCCATGGGGATGAAACTCTCCATCCATGTTGCCTTGTTGAGTTGCTTGCCATGGCGTATCGATGCTCCTTTTATAGGCACGACGCCGCTTCTACTTTGTCTTCTTCCTCTGACAGGGCGTCGTGCGCTACATGCTTTATCTCATTGAGCAGTGCGTCCACCCACGCATCCTTATCCTGCCGACAGCTTTAGTCTCGATTGCACCAACCAGCCGGTACTAAAGGTTACCCACGCGTCCTTATCCCACCGACAATTTTGTTAGATGACGCAAAAAACCACCTTTAGTCCCGGTTGCACCCACCAGCCAGTACTAAAGGTTAGCCACCCCCCAGATAAGGCCCTCCCAGATAAGCCTCTCCCAGATAAGGCCCCCCCATCTTTTGTCCCGGTTTGAGCCCCCACCCGGGATGAAAGTTTCCCGCGCCACTACGTTCCCGCGCTTTCCACCGGTTCCCACCTCTGTCTTCTCGCCATTTTTTCAGTATATATATGTACGCTTGGCCTCCATTTACATATCACATCTAGACTCATCATTCTCTTCCCATGGCTTCCAGCGTATCTCTAACCACCCGGGAGGCGGAGGCGCTTTGCGCCTCGAACTACCCCTGCCCACCGGGCTACCGCGTCCCCATCGGCTGGATGCTGAGCGCCGGAGGCGTGCTGGTCCCTCCTGTCCCTCTAGGTGTGGAGCGCCGGATGGCCATCATGAACCACTACTACCTCGAGCTCACGCCGGAGCAGCGGAGGAATCCCAACTGGCATCCCGACTATTTCCCGACTTGGGAAGCCTTCTTCATCACTCGGCGTGAGAGGGCGCTCGCCAGGCACGAGGAGGACGGCCCACCTCCTTCGAACTTCAATGAGGCCGGTCGTTAGCTGTGGTGGCGCGGCCGGACTCTCCAGAGTGTCATGGCCTACAACACGACCGACAATACCCCTCGCCTGCGGTACCCTCAAATCTAGCCCACGCGTGCCCAACCTTCAAGGTTCGACTACGACGACCCCGACGACGACAACGATGACGGCGCCGGTGACTACGATGACTACGGTGGTGCGTATTACAGGGCTAGGCAGGAGCATGACTGAATCACTCCAACATTAGGCATGTTTCTTAATTTTTAGTTGTGCTATGTATCTTAATTTTCAGTTGTGCTATGTATCCTTAGTGTTTGTGGGTTCCTTCTCTTGTGATGGTTCCTTCTCTTTGGGTGATCACCTCCCGCGGCTCAGAACTCGGTCGTCAACGTCTAGTTTGATTGAGCAAGATGTATTACATGAAAGGGTTGTGGTTTAATACATTACATAGATTTATGTCTCAAATAAAAGGTTTAATACATTACATAAGTTTATGTCTCAAATAAAAGGTTTAATACATTATTACACATCACCAACATCTAGTGTTGTGGTTTTCTTTTGCACCTTAGCCATGGAGAATCTTCATCATTTAACAGGATGCTTGGGTCAGTTTTCACTTTGAAGGGCGGAATTTCATGAAACTTATTGTAATCTTCTGACATGTCTATCTTGTCATCCACTCCCACGATGTTTCTTTTCCCTGAAAGAACTATGTGGCGCTTTGGCTCATCATATTCTGTACTCTTTTGCTTATCTTTCCTTTTTCTTGGTTTGGTAGACATGTCGTTCACATAGAAAACCTGAGCCACATCGTTGGCTAGGACGAATGGTTCATCCATGTACGCAAGATTGTTGAGATCCACTATTGTCATGCCGTACTTTTGGTCTACATGTACCCCGCCTCCTGTCAGCTTGACCCATTTGCACTGAAACAAAGGGACCTTAAAAGTAGGTCCATAGTCAAGTTCCCATATCTCCTCTATGTACCCATAATATGTGTCCTTCTGCCCATTGTCATATGTTGCATCAAAGCGGACACCACTGTTTTGGTTGGTGCTCTTTTTATCTTGGGCGATCGCGTAAAATGTGTTCCCATTTATCTCGTACCCTTGGAAATTACATATAGTCGAAGATGGTAAACTGGCAACGAGTACAACTCATCTCCAACAGTGGTGTTTTTCATGAGATGTGTCTGCAACCAATTGCCAAAATTCTTCTCGTGTTCCCCTTTAATCAAGGTTTCAGGCTTCCCCAGCTTTTCGGAGCATAGAATATTCTTGTGTTTCTCGATATACGGAGCCACCATGGTGGAATTGTGTAGAACTGTGTAGTGTGCTTGAGTGAAAGAATGCCCGTCCCTACATACCATTGATTTCCTTCCTAGTGTGCCTTTTCCAGTCATCCTCCCCTCATATCGAGATTCAGGAACACCAATCGGATTAAGGTCAGGAAGAAAGTCAACACAAAACTCAATGACCTCCTCTGTTCCATAGCCCTTGGAGATGCTTCCTTCTGGCCTAGCATGATTATGAACATATTTCTTTAAGACTCCCATGAACCTCTCGAAGGGGAACATATTGTGTAGAAACACAGGACCGAGAATTCTAATCTCTTCGACTAGGTGAACTAGGAGGTGCATCATAATATTGAACAAGGATGGCGGGAACAACAACTCGAAGCTGACCAGACATTGGACCACATCAATCTGTAACCCTGATAGACTTTCTCGATCGATTACCTTCTGAGAAATTGCATTGAGGAATGCACATACCTTCACAATGGCTAGTTGAACATTTTCTGGTAGAATTCCCCTCAATGCAACCGGAAGCAATTGCGTCATAAGCACATGGCAGTCATGAGACTTTAGGTTTTGAAATTTTTTCTCTTTCATATTTACTATTCCCTTTATATTCAACGAGAAGCCAGACGGGACCTTGATACTGAAAATGACTTCAAAAAAGATTTCCTTGTCTTCTTTGGTAAGAGCGTAGCTGGCAAGCCCTTGAAACTGCCCTGGATGCTTGTCGTCTCGTCCTTTATGATGTTGCTGGTCCTCCCGTGATGCCAGGGTATCTTTTCACTTCCCATACAAGCCCAGGAAGCCTAGAATATTCACGCAAAGATTCTTCGTCAGGTGCATCACGTCGATTGCAGAGCGGACCTCATGCACTTTCCAATAGGGTAGCTCCCAAAATATAGATTTCTTCTTCCACATGAGTGTGTGTCCGGTAATGGGGTCTTTCGGAACAGGTTGTCCTCCAGGACCCTTTCCAAAGATTACATCCAAATCCTTGACCATACCAAATACATCAGCACCACTATGGGGGACAGGCTTTGTCCGGGTTTCTGCCTTGCCATTGAAATGCTTGGCTTTCTTCTTTAAGGGTTGACTGGCCAGAAGAAAACGACGATTGTACGGGTACACATTCTTTCTACATTTATCCAGATATATACTTTCAGTCTCATCTAAACAATGCGTGCATGCATTGTATCCTTTGTTCGTCTGTCCTGAAATGTTACTAAGAGCAGGCCAATAATTGATGGTTACGAACAGCAACGCTTGTAGGTCAAATTCCTGTTGTTTGTGCTCATCCCACACACGTACACCTGGTTTGGCCCACAACTGTAGAAGTTCATCAACTAATGGCCTTAGGTACACATCAATGTCGTTGCCGGGTTGCTTCGGGCCTTGGATGAGCACTGGCATCATAATGAACTTCGGCTTCATGCACAACCAAGGAGGAAGGTCGTAGATACATAGAGTCACGGGCCAAGTGCTGTGACTGCAGTTCTGCTCCCCAAAAGGATTCATGCCATCAGTACTTAGACCAAACCATAAGTTCCTTGCGTCACCAGCAAAGTCCGGGAAGTCTCTCTCGATTTTTCTCCACTACCGACTATCAGTAGGGTGCCTCAACATCCTGTCTTTCTTACGGTCTTCCATGTGCCATCGCAACAACTTGGCATGCTCTTTATTTCTGAACAAACGTTTCAACCGTGGTATTATAGGAGCATACCACATCACCTTGGAAGGAACCCTCTTCCTGGGTGGCTCGCCCTCAACATCACCAGGGTCATCTTTTATGATCTTATACCGCAATGCAGTGCATACCGGGCATTTATCCATATTCTCGTACTTCTCACCGCGGTAGAGGATGCAGTCATTAGGGCATGCATGTATCTTCTGCACGTCTAATCCTAGAGGGCACACAAGTTTATTTGCTTCGTACGTACTGGAGGGCAATTGGTTATTACTTGGAAGCAGCTTCTTCATTATTACCAGCAACTTTTCAAATCCCGGGTCAGTCATACCGGTCTCTGCCTTCCACTTCAACAATTCCAGTGTGCTACCCAGCTTCTTCTGGCCATCTTCACAAGTTGGATATAGCAATGTGTTGTGGTCATGTAACATCTGCTCGAACTGCAGCCTCTCCTTTTCTGTGTCGCAGTCTCGCCTTGCATCACTAATGACCCGACCAATATCATCAACGGGCTCATCTGGTTCCCGTTCTTCACCCCCTTGTTCTTCATTATCTTCAACTGCGGTATCATCGTATTCAGGGAACATAGATCGGTAGTTGTCATCATCGTTCTCTTCTTCATCGCCGTCTTCCATCATAACCCCTCTTTCTCCGTGCTTGGTCCAAACAATATAGCCGGACATGAAACCGGACCGAAGCAGGTGGCTCTGAATGACTCTTGAGGAAGTGTGAGCCTGCTCATTCCGACCTTCAACACATGGACAACACATAAAACCATCCCGCCGCTTGTTCGCCTCGGCCACAAGGCGAAAACAACGCACGCCTTCTCTGTAAGCGTCAGAGAGTCGGTCACCGTACATCCATGGGTGGCTCATCTGCATCATACAACCATGCATATATATCAAACGCAATCACGATGCTTAAATTAGTACCGCGCGGTCAAAACGAGAAAATAGTTGCTAACCTTTTAGGACATTTCAAAAAAAAGAGGAGAAACCTTAAGTGTCACTCTGGCACCTCATATCATATTTTGTCTTGTGTGAACTCAAGTGGCATCACTCTAATAGGCATTTCACCGAACACCTCTAGTGAATATGAAGAAAAAAAGTTAGCACAAAGTTATACCCACCTCTCACATAGGAAAAAAACAGGAGAGAGTGGAGGGCTGGGTGCATATATATAGGGTCAGGCCATTAGTCCCGGTTTGAGATACAAACCGGGACTAAAGGTTCTGCCAGGAGCACGCGCACCGGCCCAGACCCATTTGTCCCGGTTTGTGTCTCAAACCGGGACTAATGGTTCCTTACGGACCGGGACAAAGTGCCTCGGCCTCCTCGGGCCGTCTGGTTCGGACCATTAGTCCCGGCCCCAGCCACGGCCGGGACTAGTGGCCCGAACCAAAGGCCCACTTTCTACTAGTGAGTAAAACTAGGGGATCCATATGGTGTTAATGAAAAGAACACACATGCAATGACACTCGTGGATCCATAACTGTTTTGTGAAAATAACACACATTCAATGACACTGGTGGATCCATATGTGGTCTATGAAAAGAACACACATGCAATGACACTAGTAGATCCATATGTGGTTTGTGAAAAGAACACACATTCACTGACTCTAGTTGTGGTTCATGAAAAGAACACACACGCAATGACACTAGGGGATCCATATGTGGTTTGTGAAAACAACACGCATTCAATGACACTTGTGGATCCATATGTGGTTTGAGAAAAGAACACACATGCAATGACTCTAGTTGTGGTTTATGAAAAGAACACACATCCAATGACTCTAGTTGTGGTTTATTAAAAGAACACACATGCAATGACACTAGTGGATCCATGTGGTTTATGAAAAGAACACACATGCAATGACTCTAGTGTATCCATATGTGGTTTATGAAAAGAACAGACATGCAATGACTCTAGTGGATCCATATGTGGTTTGTGAAAAGAACACACATGCAATGACTCTAGTTTTGGTTAATGAGAAGAACACACATGCAATGACACTAGGGGATCCATATGTGGTTAATGAAAAGAACAC